>ML685765.1:17927975-17975208 GCA_007922175.1 Pelusios castaneus | reverse complement strand
ACAGAACCTTTCATCACAGGTTCAAAGCCAATCAGCAGTGGCCAAAGGTTGCTAGCATATGATCTCAGTGAATTGGTGTCTTCATCATTAACCTCCCCTTGGCTCCTAACTGGCACTCATGCCGAATGTCTCAGCATCAAGGATGAGAATTGACTGGGTACAGAGATGGAAATAACCTCTCAGCCTAGAAGTGGTCCCTCCAGAATACACAGAGGCACGCTGGCAAAAGCTGGAGTGGTGCTCATTCATTTTGCCTTGTGTCTCCTAGAAACAAAGGGCTTCACCAGCTGGGGCTGTGTACTGGTAACTGTCCTGAATGGGACATTCATACCCAGACACTTAGAACTATTACAGGAATGAAGATGGTGTGACAGCCTGCAAGACACGCTGGATTATACCTTGTTCCAAAAAAGGTCTATTTTGTTTACCATCAATTCTGGGAAGTTCTTCCATGCAGGGGTTTTATAGCTTGTCAGTTAATGATTGTTTATTTTCACAGAGAACTTCTCCTAGGTGTGTCTGACCTCCTGCTTGGCAATGGTTGAAATGCACTTTGTTCAGCTTGCCATTAAAACATCTCACAGACAGGTGCTCTTCATGCTATTCTGTTCTGTTTTTACTTTAAAGAGTATATCATCCTGGACCAGATTCTCATGTACATTAAGGCTCTTCCACATCTGTCTGACAGTGTAAGCAGATACCCCCACTTTGAGGCCCCTGCACACTGCCAGAATGGTGTAAAGGAGAGTTGGCGTAAGTGAAAATCAGACCCCACTCAATGTATAAATCCAGGTTCTTTCATCAACATAGCTTTTCTGGCATTCTACCTTTACTGTCCACGAGGTTAAAACTTTTCTCCATGTCATTGTCATCTCCATCATACAAAACAGAGCTGCCAAAATTATTTTTCTTGCCTGTTGGCCTGACCATATCACCCTGCACCCTATGGTCCTGCTACTGTCTCCTCATATCAAGTTCCAGTTTCTTGTTCCACCTTCAAGACCAAAGGCCCAGCATAATCCCCCCCCGCTTATCTGACCTCCTCTCAGCATCACACCCTGCCCTCCTCTTCAGTGATGGTAGCGTGAAGCCCTGTTTTTCTGCAGCTGCTCCTGCACTTTCTCTTGCGCTGTACTCCACGTGGCACGCCCTTTCCTTTCTGAGCTGCTTCACCCTCATCATTCAACTTCCTGACCCCTCATCCCATTTCCTCTATGAGATTTACAAGAAACTAATCAAGTAGGGGAAGACTGTCACAAAGAGTATTGCCACTCAGATGCTAAAAAGTCATGAGTCAGGCTCACCTAAAATTGTGAGATTTGTATAAAAATAATAGATAGGTGGTTTTCTTTGCCTTCTGCTTTTTTACCCTTACAGTTGCATTTGGGGTCACATTTTGAAGCTTTCTCCACAACTACAAGGGCTAAAAATGTATTTTTTCATTAAGCATGAAGGCTGAGCTCATCCCATACCCATCTGACTCCAGGAGCTGGGCTTTAAGGAAAACAATAATGATCATGTTCCAGGGCGGTAGCCGTGTTAGTCTAAGTCAGCAAAACAAACAAGGAGTCCTGCGGCACTTTTAAAGACTAGCAAATTTTTTTATTGCATGAGCTTTCATGGGAGAAAATCCCACTTGGTCAGATGCTGTGAATAATCATCATGCGGCTGACAAAATCATGAGAGTTGGTAATGCTGCAGAGAGGACTTAGATACTCAACTCTCTTAGAAAATGAATGGTGCCTTGCTGGCCTATAAAAATCTCCTTCCTCTTTTCACTTCTCTTAAGTAAATCCTGAGGAAACAGCTTCCACAGCCCCACCTTAGTGGCCTTTACTGAGCAACCACTCACAGTCTTGCTGAAGCTGCTTGCTCCCCCTACTGTCTTATTGCACCATGTTTGAATCTAGCTTATATATAGACTCTTCAGGAGTGGAATCGCACATTCATTTATATTGGCAGGGGCCAAGCGTGCTTTTGGGAGTTGCTAAAGATAAACAACAAAATGACTCTTTTTGCTTTGTTATGTAAACAGCAATATAGTCTTAGAAAGAGAGTACCAATTCAATGATCACAGCCACTCTGGATCTCAGATTTACATCTCACCTTAGAGAGCACTTCTTTCCCTTTCCCTGCCCTGGAACTACATTTTTACTCTTGTTTTCCATCCTGCTCTGTTCAGCCCTCCAACGAGGGGGCAAAATAACTCTTGCAGTTAGGTTTTCTGAAAACTGTTGGTGATAGTTGTAGAAGACCGAGTCATTTATGTGTCACTGAAATATTTTCTATTTCTGTCACGAGGCATCTAAGCAAGCTTAGGGAAATAGACTATCTGCGATTATAAAATGGCTCAAGGGTCAGAGTCTGTTCCCATTGAAAATCAGACTGCTATGGACAGAACAAGAGTTAACATACTCCTATGGACAAAGCAAAAAGTTGACTAAGTGATCAGTTCAAAACCAGCAACTCAAGAACACTTTCTTTGTAACTCCTTCATAGTTCCATTACTATTGAGGGTAACGAGTGCATGAGAGGTGGGTGTTCCTGGGGGCTGGTGGAACATGACGACACATTAAAACAATTTTTGAAGCCTGTTTTAGAGGCCATTTCACATAACTCCACTAGTATTTAATGCATCAATTGAGCATGTTGCCTGAGTTGGATTTGTAGAAGCAGATGAATATAAACAGAAGCAGCCAAACAAATAGATTAAAATCTTGCACAACTGTCAAACTGCAAGAAACAAATCCACACACAAGTCTCTTGTAGCATTGCTGTGTTTGCACACTTTCACACAGGATTTAGTTAATAAACCTCCATAGAAATTACTGTGATGTAAGCAATTAAAAGCTTATCCGGCTAATATAGTAATTTATCTTTTAAAATCTAATCATGCTGTTGTGTAAAATATCTCCAGTAAGAACTCTCCAAGGAACAGACCCTACAGGAAGTTCCTCTATATTTTGCAGATATTCTTTTTTCCTCCTTCCCTTCAAGCCCATGGAATCAAAGTTCTGAAGTAAAGCCAAGGGGACCTAAATATCAGCTGTAAATTTAGAAGAAAAATAGTCCAAACTCCAAATCACATCTCTTCTGTGTTTACCAGTAGATGGTGCACCAATCTAGTGCTTAAAAAAAAATAGGTGTGTACTGAGTGCAACTATGATGAGTCACTTCCTGATTCATTAAAGAAAATTATGTTCTCGTTTCAAATTTTAAGAGTGGATTAAGGTTTGAATCTGAGTCCAACAGGCATATTTTGTTATGATATTTTAGTCATTCTGACTGAGCTTTAACTGGCCTTAAATTGGTAATGCAGCAAACATGACACTGAATTGTTAACCAGATAGCTGTAAGGTTTAAGTTTACAATTGTGTTAATGAACATGCAAAAAGCATCTCTCCAATTCCAAGTATGGATGGAAATTGTGTGGGTAGGACTCAATTGTAACTACAGGTCATTGAAATATAATGAAAAATGAATTTGTGCAAATGACAATTTGGTCTAAGTCATTTGTTTGTGTGGAGGTAATTGTTATGTGATGTTATGCTCATATACTAGGCACGTACAGTAGTATAAACTTCCTGATTTTCTTCATTTATTATACCAAGAACTGACAACATATTGAAATTAAATATACATCTAGAAAAGACTTGAGTGATAAATGCACTGAGTTAAACTGGCATGGAATTCCTGTAGATTTACAGTGATACTATGAGAGTGTGATTTGGCTTGTGTTTGTCTGCAGTCACAGACTGTACCCAAGCAAAATAAAAACAGACTGGGAGGTCTGAAAGACTCAAAACCACAGCTTCCTTCCCATAAAGTCATCTTTCATTTCTTTGCTTCAGTTTCAAGAGATTAAGCAATCCTGTATTTTCCAGCAGTGTAGAAATCGAAGCTTGTACAGAAACACGCCCTATATTTAGAAAGACACTATCAGACAAAAGGATCAGTCATTTAATACTATAGTGATTTTGTTTCATTTATGAGCTGGGCAGAACAAATTAGTCTGGTCAGCAGGCAAATAAATAGCTGCTTAACTTGGACAATGTCTGTGACTCCATATCTATTTCAGTGTCTTCTCTTTCATATTATAAAAAACATACAGAGAATTTAAAAAAAAACCTTGCAGGATGTCTTGAAATTCATTTAATCAAGAGTTGTTGCAAAGTGGGTTTCATTTTCTAGACAGCTGCAGCTGTAGATAATGCTGCAAAACACCACAGAGGTCATCTGCATGACCTATTTGCAACGCAGAAATGAAACAAGACATCATACACAGAAATTCTAACCTCCATATTTATTGCAATAAACTTTTCAAGGACCTCTCAGAATATAAGTAAATACACTTGACTACAGCTTCTTGCCCTTAGCATTTATGCTTGCACCAGCAGCTGAATTTAAACCTGCTATTTCTTAACCCCCCGACATTTAAATTCTTCAGCTAATACAAGGTTAATGCAGATAAAACTGGTTCCCTGTGAGACCAAGATAATTAATCATCATTAGATTCCAGTACATTAGCAGGATGCAGCCTGACATGAACATCTCAGTATTTTTGGGCCAAATTTTGCCATCTTTAATTGAAGTCAATCATAGCTGTGCTTGAGAACTGCAACATTTGACCTTCTATTAGATATCATTTATAGTGCCAGATCAAGTCACTGGATAGCAGCTCTGATCAGGGCTGTTGGTTATACTGCCATCTTTCACTTGATTTGGGCAAAACACATATTTATGAACTACCCCCTTATGCCAGGCCATGCCCCTTTATGGTAACATAAGGAACTAGAGGGCTGTCACTATCTTCCTCTATTACTCCCCTCCTACCTCTCCTCCCCTCCCCGTCATTGGGCCTCCATTTTTCATACTGGCTCCTTCCGCAGGAAGAAAATAGAAAAAAAAAAACCCCAAGCCTCTTTTGCTTTTGATTTTAGTTGAACACCTAATTCTCCACTTCTTAATAGATCCATTTACACCAATATAACCCTGTTAGTTCCAGTGAAGCCACACTGGTTGAAAGTGGAGTAAGGGAGTGGAGGATCACACCCTTAAATTATATTTCATGGGTCTACAGCCTGCATATTCATTAAAACTCCTCTTTTGAAACTTTTCTGTCCCAACTTTGAAACACCCCCAGATTACTTCATCACATTCTCATCTCTAATCATGCTACTCCCTCAGTCTTTAGCGTCTCCACTAAACTACAGTGATCATTTCCATGATACAGTGAAAGAAGGCCACACACTCTGCTGTCATTTGTTGAGTAAAACTCCCACTGACTTCAGTAAGCATTTTGCCTGCCTTAGGATTGCAAGAACCATATTTGAGGGAGTGTCTTTATGTCTCTCCTAGACAAGTTATTAAATTATTTCTATTTCTTGACAGCTAGACTAACAGGAACTTAAAAACAACTCCTTGTTTTGCATATTGCAATAGGTTTTGCTTCAAGTTCATGCATATGCAAATAGTAGAATAGGGAGAGATCAAACGCCTAGATTTCCACTGGGTTTTTCTTTAAAAAAATTACATCAATATGAGATCTGTGATACTAACTCAGTGTCTTCACTGAAATCGATGGGCAGACTGTCAAAGAGTCAAACTATCCTTTTAAGCAGAGTATTATACCTCATTTATAATTAGTATCTGTAAGTGTTTGGTACTAAGGTCACATACAAAGATAATCTTGACTATGATTTCCCTTCATATTTCTCCTGTTGCTGTGATCAAGGCAGGTGCTGCCCTCTTTTACCAAACCAAATGCTCTGGGAGGATTTTTCTGACCATGACACAGGCTTTCAGCAACAGCAAAACACTTCACAAGGGTGACACAAACAATGCAGTGGAAACAGTGTAATGAGACATTTTTACTAATTAGGAGATCAGTCAAAAGGCATTAGATAATAAAATGATACATTACTTATCTCTGATCTGATCATCCCTCTAAGCATCTGCAAAGTTCCTGGAGTCATTTGAAAGGATGTGATCATACTTAGTAAAAAAAATTGTACGTCATTATTGAATTTTAGGAAGATTTGCATGGAAGGAAGCATTGCATTAGAATATGGAATATTCTCAACAGTTCATATAAAAGACCAGCCCTCCCGAAGTCACATACTTGTAGTAAATCACTGACTCGCTACAGAATAAGCATGTTTTGTTTTGGCATGCTGACAAGGCTTTCCTGCTACCAACAGAGCTTAAAATGAATGACTTCTTGTGTTTACTTCCTTGTTTGTTAACTCTCAGCCCAGCTGTGAAAATGGAGTGTTTGGTGGTTACCAGTTCCTGCAGATCCAGGAGAGGGAAGAGAAGAAAAATTATTCTTTTTGCACACCTACTGACACAGAGAGAGCATAAATTGTTACCCTTCTGATTTAGTAGTAGTAATTTGCACTCATGTAGGTTATTACACAAGGTGATGGGCAATAGAGAATCTAGCTCAGTGGTTCTCAATCTTTTCAGACAATTGTACCCCTTACAGGAGGCTGATTTGTCGTGCACACCTTAAGTTTCACTTCAAACCCGTTAGCTTACACAACCAGGCATAAAAACACAAAGATGTGGCTAGGCGCATTGTTCCTGAAAAATACCACACAATTATAAAATATATCACGACTCACAGGTTTGGAAACACTGACATAGTATAGAGAGCAGTATAAATAACTCATTACCTGTGTGACTTCACTAGTGCTTTTTTCCCATATAGCCAGTTGGAAAATTGGGCAAGTAGCTAGATGAGTTGATGTGCCCCCAGAAAACTTCTGTGTTCGCCAGGTTAAGAACCACTCCCCATCAGTAGAGCTACACTTATCTATAAGAACTGAGGCCCAGAAATACTCATCTACCCAGAGATCACTGTCTAAGGAGAGGTTATACAATTACAGAAGGAAATTTCAGCTCATACTGCCTGTAGGACCTAACAGCAATGACCTGCAATGCTACTTCCATTTCCCCTTCACCATTTAAGAAGTAATTAAATGACATACATGCCTGAACTAATAAGTAAGCACTACACCATGGACTGAAAACCAGACTGAGGCTCCAGTTAATCATCAAAAGGAATGAATATGACAGTGGAGGCCCCTCCACCAAGAGTGGAAATCACCAGATGCAACTCAGCCAATCTCGGCATTCACAATGGTGCATAGGGAGAGACAGTTTAAATGTTTCTCTGCCATCGCAAGTATTCTTATTGGAGTTAGGAAGTGACCTACATCATGTTACCAAAAACCATTCCATCCCTACTGAAAAAGAAGCTTGGGTGCCTTTAATTATAAGTAGTAAGTATTAGAGATGCTGTGGTTTTTTAAGTCCCCGGCTAATCGAGTTGCATCTAGAAAGCCCTGTCTGATTTCTCCATCTTGCACAGCTCATTGTTGTGTTGAGATAAACCACATCTGATAACAATACAACACTTTGATTCAATAGTGACTTCTCAAAAGTCTCCTTACTCAAAAAAAATACCCAAGTAGGCAAAGGACAGTGTAACAGCTCCAGCTATTCAAAAGCACCATGATTGTTTAAATTTAAATTAAACACACTTTTAAAAACAAACCTATTTAAAATTAACTCTGAAATTACAACAATCTATGTTAAGGTCTAAATGTATTTCACTCTACTAAAATCATTTAAGTTAAATACAAAATGTTAAGCAGTATACATTGACTGCCAAAGTTTAAAAAAATTCAAACCACTGACCTAGAAGAAGTCATTCGCTAGTTACTGGAACCAGAGTCCATTTAAATGTTTGGCCACAGCAGCAGCATCTTCTGCAGTTCAGAATATTTCCCTCATTTCAGTTTATTCAGTTCAATGACATTAATTCAAAAGAAACTTATTGCCCATTGAAAAATACAGAAATGCTTGCTTGCTTCCCTCTTCCAATCTGTGGATGAAAATTAGGTGTGGGAGGATGAGATCTCAAATCCTGAAGGGCATCATAATCAGAAACAACAGATTCAATTTACTACCTAGAGGTAATGCTGGCATGAGAGTTTTCTGAACTGTAGTACGTGTTAACATTTAGCCCATAATCTACAAGTTCAAATGAATATTCTAGAAGAATTGTCCTTGTAAAGTTTGCCATTTATTTTTGCATAAAAACCTCTGCCTTTCCTAAAGCATTTGCTCTAACTATTACATTTGTGAAGTTTGTACTAAAGCTAATTTCCTGGTTTGCAGAAAAAAGCCCAAATTAATTCTCTTACCTGTTTGTATCATAGGATACTAAGCGGCACATTTTTTGGGGGCGGGGGGGGGGGAGTGAGGGGAGAGGGATTGTTAGAATTTAAACATTCTCCCTAACCAGTAAGAAGGGGCTGGTTTGTTTTGATACAGGTCATCATTGTTACTCACAGCAGTCAGATTTAGGGCTGCTCCAGGTGTGAGGTTTTATGCTAATTATTTAATGAGCTAATTTGGCCAGCAAAAATGTGGAGTTAATGGAATAGGCATGATGAGATGCTTATGACTGTCTGGTAAGTGCTAGGCAGTTTGGGTGCATAGTAAGTGTGTTGGGGGGAACTTGGGGAGGAAATGTCTGTAGGCAGAAACAGCTTCATGTTCATTCAGGGCTGAATTATGTACTAGCCATTTGCTTCTAGTTAAAAACTTGATGACCCTCTGTGAAGGTTTAAACCCTCTTCTTCTAGCCAAATCACCCTCCTGCAAGCTTTGTATTCCCAAACACAGGAGATGTTTAGACTTAGAGATCTAGACCTTTTTGGGGATACCATAAAAGTAACAGCCCAGAAGCTGCTGTCCCCCCCCCTTCAAATGCATAATTTATTCCAAATGATACATGCTGTAATGTCAGCTGAAGAGTGAACTAGAATTTCAGTTATTCAATTTCTTCAGGCCTGACTAAGAAGCTGGAAAGATGAAGTGGCCCTCATATTCTGTACAACAGTGTTTATCAATGATTGGTCTGTGGACTGATGCTGGTCACTGAGATTTCCTTGACACGTTTAGGAAAGGCAGCAAGTCAGTCCTGCTATATAAAAGGTTGAGGAAACACTACGTTAGACGATATCCCTCAACATAGCCCTCTCTTCAGGTCATTCCATCCTCAGTGTGTTCTCTTAACCAGTCCAGAAGTTCTGGGTAAAGTATAAGAGGGTTAAAAGGTCTGTTATGGGTAAAGAAGAGATATCAATAATGAAGTCAGAACCAGCTAAGAAGGGAGTCCCTCCCTCTCAAACCTTGCTGCATTTGCTTCTCAAAAAGTAAAGTGCTTGCAGTTCAGTAGAAGCCCTTGTGAGGGGCTGTTAAAGTAAATCAACATTCTCGGATTAAAGCTCTTATAGAGAGAGTCTTCAAAGCAAAGGCTTCTAACAGGAGGCCAGAACAAAAATCTAAAGCACTGAGACAAGATGTATTTGGAGGACATCAGTGAAAGCAGATGAAATGCTGTTTGATTTACTATGTTCCTCAAATGTAAAGAACATTTATGTTTAAGGGCCCCTTTCTTCATGGTGCATGCAGTGGTTTGTAATGTTCCTTACACGGGAGGCAGTATGAAGTCAGGAATTAGAGAGCTGTGATGATATTTTAGTTAGCATGAAGTTACAATTTTTTTTATTTTTAAGAAAGATCATGGGAGGACCACTTACTCAGATCCACTCAAACAAATACAAGTTTCCTTTTGGTCTTGTTCTCACAGAAGGTCTTGTATGGGAAGATATTGGTACATCACCTAACATCTACTGAATCTTGGGCCTCAAAGAAGCACTGTTGCAGAGAACCTTCAGGATTTCTTCTGTTTACCCAAAGAATAACATGAGCAACAATAATTTTGGAGCAATGAAGCAATTATGAGACTTGCTAAAAAGCATAGAACAACTATCTTCCTAGCCCTTTGATCCGATGGCTTTTGTCTGGGGCTTAATCAGCACCACAAGTTGGAGCAGCCTCAGGGCACCTCTAGCATGTACCCAGATAATAATTCCTAAGGAGCCCTTTTACCAGCCAGGATCACAGGAGTGCATCTCTCTGACCCTAACCATTTTGTTCCCCCCACCACCACCCCAGTCCTGGTAGGCCCTATGTATCAAGAGGAGCCAGGTGGGATTGGTGTAAACTGACTGAGCTGAGCTTTGCTTGAAGAATCCTTAGCTGTTGTCTTAATGCACTTCTAAGTCCCCTTTATTCTGCATGGAGGATTTCAAGGTGCCAAAGAACGGGCCTGAACACCATAGAGAGACACTGCATCTGAACTAACTGCAGCAAATGAGAACAGACGTGTTAAGAGAGCATTTAATAACATGTTCTGGAGCGATTTTAGTGCTTGTGAAAAGTTATTACCTGACACCTCTGAAAGTCGTCTTTTTACCTACAGATGAAATGCAGCGTGGATTTTGGTGGTGCAGATTTCACCGCATGGGCCTGTGAAGTTCTTTCACCGTTGATCAGAAGGGATCTTTTCCAGTAGGGAAATGGGATTTTAGACTCCAAGCCCATTCACTCCATGGCATTTTTCTGTGTGCACCAGTTCTAGAGCCAGTTACAATACTGGTGGGTTTGAGAGCCAAGATAACTTTCAACCCCTATTGTGCCTGTTCTGGACTCAGCATCCTGGAGGCAAATAGTTACCTAGCCCAATTCCAGTCCTTCGATGTGTCTAGTTCTTCATAAATTTATTTTCCCTTCCATTTGAATGATTTTTGTAAGTCACATTGTGGTATTGCAACATTTCCCATGGGACAGCACAATGCTGTCAATTAGAAATCTCACACTGGAACGTGAATTAAAAATACACTGAATAGCAATGTCCTATTTATTTAATTTGAAAGCTTTCTTGGGAAATGTTCAGCAGCAAGGTGCTGGCAGAATCAATCGATGAATCATTTGCATTACGGCTATTTGTGCGTGACAGTCCTCGGGCAAGGAGCCCGCTTTACTTAATGAGACAAATAACTGTAGGACGAACAGCTTATTTCAACAATTGCATCACCCACCGTTGCAAGTTATTGACTATTAAAAAAACAAAATCTCATGAACAAAAGAAAAAGCTAGGGATGGTAGAATAGTAGGTAGCAGGAACTTGCTGTAGAAAAGCCCCGCTGTTCTGGCAGGAAGTCAAACACAACACTAGGGAAGTGCTGACATACTTAACTGCTTGGGTGCACATGGAACCCTTCTGCCAGGCCAAGGCGGGTTCTATATCTAGGGGTTCCCGAACATTGTTACAACACCAATTGGCTCAAGCCCCCACCCAGTCTCCTGGGAAATCACGCATTATCCCCTAGAAGGGCAATACTTCCCCTCTCACAAGCACAAGTCTGAGTGCAGCATATAAATCTTTTAACAGACACTATATAGAGCCAATATCAGAAGCAGCATTGATTCGGATACAGTGCAAAGCAGGATTCCCACAAAACCAGATGGACAGAGCTCATTCCACCAGTGTACATCGTCATTACCTCCACATTGATGATCAGAGTTTTAGTGTGCCCCCCTAAAAAGAGGTGCTGACATGTTCTCCCTATAAGGTGCGGATAGCGGGGAGGGTCCTTGGCCAGGTTCTATGAGGCGAGTCTTTTGTTTTCATTTGCCTGTGTTCGTTGCAGGTTGCAAGTGTAAGAGCACCAGTGCCAAGGCAGGGGGCACCGTGGAGTGACTCTGTGTGGTCACTATAGTCGGTGCGGAAGAGCAGGCTAGTGTTTTGATAATTTGCCTGTAAGTGTATTTTGAACTGAATTTAGAAATCGGAGTTAAAACCCTACAATAATCTTTAGTTTTTGGTGTCCAAAGTGAGAGATACCAATTCTTCCTGACCCGTCTTTCATGTAAAAGCACATACCTGACACTTTTAAACTGGGATATTGATAGCTCAGCAATGGTCTCCCTAAAAGGCAGAAAGAAGGAATATGGGAATTGCCAAATGAGATTAATCCTATCTCTGGCAATGGTCTATACCAGAACTACATGATGCATATACAGCTTTATACAATAGCTTAAGTTATCCATGGACTATGGTTTCTTTTTGTTTCAGTAATGATTCACGCTTATAAGAGTTTAAATACGGCATGTGTACAGACACACCTTTTTGACTAAATCAGCAACTTTTTAATGTAAATACTGTATAATAAGTACACACACAAACAAACCTAAAAGTTGCTTTCCTAGCAAAAATGTTTACCTACTCATCTGCCTTGATGAGGACTGCTGTTTCTGGAGGTGCAGGATGGAAAGATTAGCCAAGCATTAAATGTTTATCATGATTGACTGACCTTCAATCTTAATAATTACTTGCTGAACAAACATCTTTTTTTTTTAGAGAAGCAGAAAAAGCCAGAGTTGAAGACTGCAGTGTGCTATTTAGGCATCTTGGAATGGAAAAGCTATGAAAAGCTATCAGCTATGAGCCACTACCTCCCCAGTCTCTAGGAAAAGCAGAGGTAAACAACTGTCACAAATCCATCATGGTCAAATTCATGGTCAGAAACACATCATACAAAATTAATGTCACAAATCCATCATGGAATAATTACTTTTAAGTTAATAGAATGGTATTTGCTCAGAACAATGCTGAATTAGATTTTTGATGAGGCAAACAAATGCACAACTGACATTCTAATTCCAGGGTCCAGATATTAAAGGTGCTATCCCAGGAAAACTGCAACACTTCCAAAAGCTGCCTGGTTTCCTCTTGATTTGCTTTCTGTGTCTTTTTAAAAACAGCTCATTTTATTTTTACTTTAGGAAGTAATCTGGTCCTATAGATAGGCCACAGGATTGGGAATTGGAAAACTCCATTTCTATTCCTATCTGTTTGACCTAAGAAAACCACTTCACCTCTTTGTGCTTCTGTTTTCCCTTCCACTCTTTCTGCGGATTACCTATTTAGATTAGGCAGAGACTGTATTTTACTCCATGTTTGGTTTAGCACAAAGGGGTTCTCATCTTGGCTGAGGCCTTTAGGTACTATTATAATAAATACGGATAAGTTTATTTTATAAATGACCAACTAATACAACAGAATAGAGCAACATGACAGAGAACGTGCAAAATGATTGGTTTGGCGGTTGCTACGCTTGATTTACATTTTTACAATGGGGGAGTTCTTCAAGGTGATGTGTACATTTTGTACTTGTACTGATGGAGTCATCCTGGTGAATCAAACATGAGATATAAATAATTGCAAATAGCTGATTGGGCCAGTTAACATGTAGAAAAGGGATATCCCAGCAGAGAGGCATCTTGTTTACAGAACTTTGTTTCTTTGGTTTTTCTTGAGAGTTTCAGCTAGCTCAGGGGTCGGCAACCCAAAAGATAAGAAGAGCCATTTTTTAAAATTCCTTCAATAAGCAAGTGTTTTGAGAGCCGCAATGGGTAGCCTCCTGGTTAAGAAACTGAGTAATAGAACAGATATGCATATTGATTTTTAACAACAAAAATGATGTTTAATGATGTTAATAAACAATTTACATATAAACATTTTAACGGTGGAAAGAAAGAAAGAAAGAAAGAAAGAAAGAAAGAAAGAAAGAAAGAAGAGAAGGAAAGAAAAAAGAGGGAAAGGAGAAAGAAGGAAAAGAGAAAGGAAGCAAAGAGAGAAGAAGGAAGGAAGAGAAAGCAGGAAAAAAAAGGAAGGAAGCAAAGAGAGAAGAACGAAGGAAGAGAAAGAAGGAAGAAAAGGAAGGAAGAAAAGAAAAAGGAAGAAGAAAAAGAAGAAAGAAAGCCATAGGATGGCCCCGGAGCCCAGCTGCAGAAAGAAAGCAAGAAAGCAAGCAAGCCACAGGACAGCCCCAGCTCAGGGGATGGCGGGGGCTGCTGGGCGTCCCTCTAAGCTGCGCGGCCGCATACCCATGCAACTTACAGGGAACATAGCATGGGGGTGCGGGTCGGGCTGGAGAAAGGAAGAGACAGGCTTGGGCTGGAGGAGGAGGGAGGCACAGGTCGGGCTGGAGAAGGGAAGAGGCGCGGATCGGGCTACAGAAGGAGAGAGGCACAGCTCGGGGTGGAGAAGGGAAGAGGCGCGGATTGGGCTAGAGAAGGAGAGGTGTGGGTCAGGCTGGAGAAGGGAAGAGGTGCGGGGAGAGGCTTGACTCAGAGCAAAGGTGGCCTGGGAGTCGTGGCCAGAACTCCAGAGCTACTTCACACCTGGCTCCCTGGAGGGGATTGCCAGGGAGCCACAAGGGGGGAGACAAAGAGCCGCATGCGGCTCCGGAGCCGTGGGTTGCCGACCCCTGAGCTAGCTGTTTTGAAGCGATGCATTTGTCCATTTATTTACAATTACACAAAGCATCTCATGGAGTCTTACCACTGAATTATGACTCTCAATTAACATGCTTATAGTTCCAGTTTGTATACATAGTGTAAAAGCAATTTCATTTCTTCTTTCAAAAACGTATTTTATATGATCAGCCACCTGCACTCAGAAAACTATGATCCTGGACACTAATTATGTAGGCTCAATGGCACTGAAGCTTTTTACTTGCCCTTTAAAATTAAACAAACACCATATTAAACATTTGATTCAGGCTTCTAATTTAGACGGAAGTTAAAAGTGACAGTGATAGATAGGGAAGAGCCAGACAAGGTGCCAGGTGTTACAACACAGTATTTATTTAAAAAAACCCTATCACTAGAATAGAGAATGAGTCAGAGGAGGGTGAAAGAGGTTGTTTTTGATTTCAGCACTAGCTGTAATATGCTCTGAATGAAAAGCCGTGGATTTGCTTAAGATATAGGTACGTACATCAGCGATGAGACATTGATCTGCTCAATCTTTTACTGTAGTGCTTGTAAACTCCAAGTGCTTTGTTGCTTCTAAATGTACTCTACATACTTCACAGTTAATTATTGAAAGATAATTCATTCCTTAGTTCTAAAACAATCAATAAAACAATTTCCTTGCACATATGCAGTGATAGTTCTCAGCATGTCCTCCAGCTTAACCTCTGCAATCCTCTGATCTTTCCTCCATATGTGCCTTTGTTATATATCTGAAATCCAGAACTAGTCAGAATTATGGATAATCCTAGCTGTGTATTAGTATTGACTAACAGAATATTTCTAGAACTCTGCATACAGGTATTTATCATAGTGCTTAGTAGCCCAGAAATAAAAATAAATAAATCAGTAAATAAGTTTTTGCAGTCAGCTGATAGAATGGCTGGCTATTACAAGAACTGGAACTGAGTTACAAATTGATCCTCTTCCTCTTTGAAGAGCCCAATTCTCTTTCGTTTGAAGACTGGTGGTAATACTTTCAGATGGAGCAGTTCCAGGAAGCAAATCTTTATAATGAATGAATAATACAAAGTGTGAGGGCAGATTGTAGATTAACTCCAATCCAATACACAATGGAAATGGGGTGAGGCAGCCAAATTTTGGTTTTGCAAAAAAATTCATCTCCTTCAGATCTAGGTTCCATTTTCTCTGAAGTAGTATGCTGGATTTGTTCCATATCTGTATGCACATACAGCTGAGAAGGGGCAAAGTCAGATGACTCTCTCTGTTACTTTTTGGATGATGACTGCTTGGGCCAGAAACACTCTCTGAGGACAAAATGCCCAGAATCAGGAAGCAGAGGATTCGTCAGGAAAAATAGTCTCCATGTGAAATTCCCAGTCAGAGATCTGGATCAAAGAGATGCAACTTCTTTATCCAAGTCAAACCTTCAAACTTGGGGCCTAATACTGAGAGCTGATGAACACCTGACTTCAGTGGGAGTTGTGGGTGTGACAATACAGAGCATCTGCACCTGTATTCCTCCTCTGGTCCCAGAAGGGAACCCACCCATGCTCCCCAGCTGTCATCGCTTTTGGGCAAAGACCCAAATCATTCCCACCTAACTTAGGTATTCTCAAGCAGCAAAGTTCCCTGCCAACACTGTGAGTTCCCCAGCACGTCACATAGCCCAAACAGACCTGTTTTGCTTTCCTCTTCAGAAGCTATCATCAGTATAATTGCCCATTGTTCTAAGTTACTACCCAGCTTTTCCTAAGCAAGTACATTTATTCTTAAGGTAAGGTCATTACAGAGAAAACATATTAAAAAGCAAGAAAAGAACCTATGGACTAGTAAATTTATTACAAATCACCCTCATCCCATTTCCACAAGGGCACTGATCTGTGCCAATCCTTCCAACACTTTCCCAAGGATTGGGGCCCACTCTTTGACAGAAAGTCCTGTCTGTTTGCTGGACCAAAATAAATTTATGCTTAATCTAATTATCAAATAATCCTTTCCTTATCTGTTGGCCCTGGAGAATCCAATTGTAATTAGTATAGGGAAGCATCCCCAAGAAGGGGATACCTCTCTGGAGGAGTTACAGCCTGAGTGTGTTTCCCTCCCTCATGGAATTATATACTGTATTAATCATTGTAGGCAGGAATTGTAAGGGCTCCCAAAGCTATTGAAGAGGTAAGGTTGGGCTTAGATGCATGTATCTTGTGCTGGCCCATGGGACAGGTGCAGTTTCACCTGTGAATAATCTGACTATTCAAATAAGGACTGCTTATCTGAACAGAGGTTGCAGAATTGGGCCCAAGGAAGAAACCTCTCCCAATATGAAGTTACTCTTTTTCAAAAAAGTTTCCCTCTTCCCCAGGGACAGTCTTTTTAAAACATTATGAATATAATATTTTGTACAGAAACACAAGATCCATTGTGTAACTATCAGTAGCATACACAATAGCTAATGAACTCCAGCTGACATTATTACACTATTAAAGGGCTTATAGAGAAAAATTACAAGTATAGCAATTTATGGATTGCATCAGTGCCCTCATACGAAGCTTCAGACAATATATAAGCCATTGGTATCAATAGAGGAAGCAATTATAACACTTCTGTAGGATCCACTCTTTGTATATAAATGTCTAAATGCTGAAGAGTGAGTGTGTGCAACCTCAGAACTATATCTTAATTAATTGCATATGTAACACACTGGTGTGCATTTCAAGTCCTCCTCTATGCTGAGACACAAATGAGATGAGTTGTTACAGAAGCCAGACAAATTTTTCCCTTTTTAACTCAAGCTGTAGCAGTTTAGGGCTTTTAGGCATGAGGTCCCTAGTATGTCAGCCAAGATGGCAGCTGTAACATATAGTCAGATATAAGGCCAAGAAAGAGAAAACTTAAATATATAGAAAACGATAGCTAGCTACATGATTTGGATGAGCACCTTCCTACCTTCTGGAAAACAGAACACAGGAGATGGTCAGAAACATTACATGAGAGAAGGGAAAAGATACCTCAGAGCATTGAAGACAATGGGACTTAAGCGCATGCTTAAAATTAAGTGCTTTCCTGAACTGAGGTTAACTTACCGATCTGCACTTAGCAACTAGAATTTGGCATTTAGTTTTCAAACAGGGAAAAAAAATCTATCCCCATCAGAGTCAATGGCAAAACTCCCATTAAACTTCAATAGGGCTAAGATTTCACTCAAGTGTGAACTTTGTATAGAAAATGCAAAATGGCCATTGAGATAATCGACAGCTGCTATAAATAACAAAGCAAGCTGTGTAGTGATAAGAGAGAGCAGTCTCTGGTTAAGAAGATTGCTTGATTACAAATTTCAGAATTTTGATTTAATCTCAGATTTGAGGCCTATTTTTCACTAACATATTACTGTAAATCAGGAGTACCTCCACTAACATCAATGGAATTACACTTTTGGAAAGCTGCTATAACGAATGAGAGAAGAGCCCAGTATCTTTTTCCAAAGTACTTTTCACAGACATACACACACACAAATTTAGAGACATATCTTGGCAGAATGAAATTAACAAATGTTTAGAAATACATCTGCTGAATAGTTCTTATATGGAACATTTAATCTGATTATTCCATTTAAGATGACTAATATGTAAAGAATCATGGAGCCACACCTGCTTTAATCAAACAGTCTGTTTGCATAGTTAAAAATGAAAAATAAAATTGAGCAAAGGTTACTTCCTTCTCTCTCTGCAGCACATAGGCAAATAAAACGTCTTAGATCATTAGACTAATCAAGTGACATGCACAGAGTAATGCAGTCACTGTCATCAGGCATAGCAGAAAATGAGCTTTCTAACTTGCTTTCCAGTGTCCTTTATTTTCTCTCTTAATGCCTACCTCAGTATCTTGCCTTAAGGATGAAATAAAGGACTTGACAATAAAATAAAATGCAGTGTAAGGTGCCTGCTTCAAATTATTAAAGGGATCTCCTCTCCCCACGGCAACTTTTGACTAAGTTTGTAATTGGCCAGTGGTGTGGCTGATATACAGAAAAGCCCAGTTCCTCAGAAGGTAGTTAAGTGCCTGTCTCCCTTGAAAGCAATGGATTTAGGTGCCTAAATACCTTTTGAGAAGCAGGGCCACAGTGTTTCTATTGCTGAGACCTAGTGTTTGGGGTCTTTTCCCCTGTTGTGTGGATAGGATACATATTTATGTAATTGATTTGATCGCTCGTCCTCCCACCCAGTTCCCTTGAGCAGCTCAGAGCATGTTGTATTGATGCAGATTATGCAAGTACTGCTGCCTCTGTGTACATACACTTGCCTAAGCACACCTGCTTAGACAGATTACTCTTTAAGACTAACCTGCAGTGCAGATTATATTAATTATAACCCAAATTGATATTTATTATATTTTTATGCTATTATCCATACCAGAATGTTTATAAGGAAATTGGTATGGAGAGATCTAAACAATATTTTTGGATTGACACAAACAGCTTCTTAATTGTCAACACTCTGTATAGCCCTTCAGAAACACTGAAGCCTTTCACAGAATAGTTAACCGACAGCAAAGAAACTATTGAGGTTGAATCTAGATCAATAAAGTCTCATAGCAACATTACTTAACTGGTTTTCAACCTTTCCTGTCTGCAGAAGACTAAGGAAACCATGAACCCCAAGATGCTTTGAGAAGGATTGAAGCCTTGCTTACAAATGTAGGCCTGGCTCAGAATTAATATTTTCTTACCATAAGCCGTATCAACCTTCTGACTTCTGAATGTCACCAATGCTGCTTCTGGCTTTTCTCTGAAGTTGATGTACAATTACAGCTCCTGAGTACCCACCCGACCAAAGTTGTGAGCCACATGGAGGACATCAAACCCTCCTGGCACCATGCCAGTAGGTAACCACAAAAAACATCCTACACCACCAAAAGCTTACTGATCAGCTGCTCAGGCATTAGTCATGGCCATTAGCATCCAATTAGTAATCACACATGGTAATCGCTCACTACTAGTGTTATTAGTGTTGTAATTATGAAAAACAGTAGCAGGGTTGTTTACCAATTAGATCAGGGCACTAGGAGAATGGACTCTGCTTTAGTTCTAGGCCTTGCCACCGATTTCCTATGTGACTTCAGGTCCTTCACATCTGGACCTCGGATGCCCCAGCAGTACAATCAGTATAGTACCTACTTAACATGCATAATTAACATTTGTAAAGTGCTTTTCCACACTCTGGTGAAACATGTTATGCAAGTGTAACCTTCAGGTGGCCTAAAATTAATTCAATTGCCCTTCTCCAGTGCCTCATAGAAATAAAGCCCAATCCCTATAGAGAAAGCAGCTGGAGACCCAGGATCCAGTCTGTACAGGACTCACAGCAAAGATTGCTCAGAGTTATCCTCCCACATTAAAATATTACTAAAACCAAACATAACAATGAACTTTATTAACTACTAACTAAATGAACCTTATCCTAAGAAAACAAAATACAATTAACCAAGAACAATCCCTACAGAAACCCCCGCATGAAAGATACCCAAGAGTCCCATAGTCCAGGTGGAGTTCACCCGACTTTCAGCTACAGTCTCTGTTCCAGTGTAGAGGCTTGAGTGGCAAGAAATAGCTGTCCTCTTCTTCTCTCATTGCAGGAATCCTCTGTAGCATTCCATGCAGGCTTTTCCTTCTCCTTTGCAACCAGCCCTCAGTCCCACATGCATGTCTGCAAAATCTGTTGCAGATAACTTCATTAGAGGGAGAAAACATCTTGTTCACTCCTGGCTCAGCTTCTCTCCTGAAAACTGAGCACATGGGCTCTTCTCAAAGAAGCTCCTGCCTGCTGTCTGCCCAGACTGCTGCTCTCATGTGATCTGACTGGCCACACCACACCAGCAAGGCACCTTATGTAGCATGCTCAAAATGCTAGCACTCCCTGCTTCCAGAAATTTCTGGTTGTGGGTAGCTAATTTGCCCAGCAACAGTAACCCACCCTCAGCAGATCTTGTAAAGAGATAGCCTTTTTAGGCATATGGGTTACACAAGCATAAAGTAAGCTCTGTGGGTCAGGAATGGTCATTTTCTGGAAGTCTGTACAATGCCCAGTACAATTGAGCTCCAATATGGTTGGGTTTCAGGTGCTACTGCAAAATGAATGTAAAATAATAATAATGAGGATGAAAGGAACTGTACGGTGACAAAGCTCCAGGTGTCAGTGTTGTGAAGGAAACCAGAGATTTGGTTGGTGCTGTGAGGCAGCTGGATTGCTGTGAATTTTCACATTTCCACTGAACTGAGTTTTACAGCCTTCATCCCCACCTGTGTTTTATATGTTGCACATTTGACTTTTCCTGTGCAGAAAATCGTAAATGCTCTGAACTAAAAATGCTCTGGAGTAAATTAAAAATAACCTTGGAATTTTTCATGTCTTTGGGTGTCTTGTCTACTAATCCTATTACTAGAGAGGTCAAAGGGGAGATATGAGAGAACACCTACACACCAAGATAAGAATATATCCCTATATTTGCTCTGTAGCACTCCATTATATACTGTCATTACCCTATGCTTATTCTCCTGTTATAGAAAGACCGTTCACAGCAAGATAGTTTTTACGGAGGAAACTAGTGATTTGCAGACAGACAAAACTGTTCGATTCATGTATTTACTCAGTGCACTGCACATCTTTAATGGGCACATTCCAGAAAATGTTTAAATACAATTCTGTTTAATCTAAAAAGGTCTCTCTGTTTAAAACAGACACAAGCCAATATTCTAGACTGGAAAGTGATTCCCCCCCCACATTTGCAGTGCTAAGCATCTTCTGATGTCATTCCTATTAAAATAGTAATTTTACACCTGCAACCTCCCCGCCCACCCCAAGAGTTAAGGAGGATTGGAGTTATTTACATCAGTTGCATGGTGCTGAGTCATCCTGACTTGTATAGATGCAGCAGTAAACTGGTTTTTACAAGAATGCAGCACATACCAGTATTCTAACTATTTTCTCCTTCTCAAAAATCAAACAAAGCTTTGAGACCTCCGAAGGCACATTAGCTCAAAGACTAGGTATATGGCTTCATTATTTACTTTCAGTTTTGTTTGCACTGTAGCTGAATAATTTATAGCACTTCACAACTGCTAACATTTGGAGGATTTTTTTTTCCTAATTTAGAGAAGTTATTTTTACAGGCTGCAAGTCATTCTCCAGGGTAGCTCATCCAATGATTCCTGCTTTTAAATTCACCCTGACAAACTTATGATTCAAGGAAATGTTATGTCTTTTAAAATTACAATATAATTAGAAACCACTCACTACATGGGATGCTGCCTGGAAGGAGGACGCAGAGTGACGCAATGAAGTAAAAACCTTTTAGACATAGATACCCTCTAAGGGTATGTCTACACTAGCAATTTAGGTTGATTTAAGGACCTTTAAGTCGACCTAAATTACTCCATGTCTATACCTGACTTTCATTAAGTCAGCTTAAGAAATTCCTTAAGTCGACTCCTTAAGTCAACGTAAGGACGGTGTGGACGGTGAGTAAGCCTTAAGTAGACTTTATTAAGACCAGTTAAGTCGACTTAGTCCACTTTGTTAAGTCGACTTAATACGGTCGACTTAAAGTCAACTTTATTAAGTCGACTTAACTTTTTCTAGTGTAGACATCCCTAAGGCAATTATATCAAAATTGAAGGCAAATAACCCCCATTAATACACTCAGAGGAGAGGAACTGCTTGCACATCTCTGAACTAACCAACCTCCAGAAAAAAGGTAAATTATTAAACAGGAAATGCCTTATATAGGATCCTTTTCGTAATTAGTCTTTGTTGTTTTTCTATTGATACATGCTATTAAGACTGTCTGCTTTGTCTAGAAAGCATTTTAAAATGTCTGCTGGGAATCTTCATTGTATGCTTAAAACTGTGCAATAAAAAAGGATAACATTCTAAAAGTTTTGTGTTCACTGCAAAATAATCTTTATTGTACTTTAATAAAATTTTCAAAAAAGGATAAGGAACAGGAACTTACACATACAAGAGATTTGCTCTTTTTTCACTAGTACTGCAATGCTTTCATCCTCCAAAGATTTACTCATGTGCTTAAATGTATACACTGAGTAATCTCATTGAAGTCAATGGGACAACTCACCCTGCATAAGGTTAAACACGTGTAAGCCTTTATAGGATCAGGCCTCACCAAATCCCTACTAATTTTTTCCCCCTGTACTATGCATGTTTTATAACCCCTTATGCTTCCATGTACAAATAGTATCTCAGTACAATTAGCCTACGTCGCTGAAATATAGTATAAAGAACAAAGAAGGCAATATATCAGAGCTCTTGTTTTGGCGAGGATCTTTTAAAAGAATATTGACACTTTTACATGGATTATGTCCTTGCTCCTGCTCTTATTGAAGTCACAGGGAATTTTCCAAAAATCTAAGCATTTAAGCATAAGAGCCCATTTTATTAGAAAGAAATATAAATTAAAAAACTTATAAAATATCTTAATAAAAATAAATCAGCATTCTGAAAAACTCACATATGAATGAAGGATTTTCTGCCTGTTAATATTCTAAATATTGTACATAGTGTAGCAAGTTAAACATGACTTGTTGAAACAAGGAGTACCTGAAACAGATGTTTATTTTTGGACCGTGTGGAGGTTCTGAGACAACTAAGACAAAATGAAATTCCTCATCCAGAGTCCAAAAATGTAGGGAGACCCTAAAAATGTAGCAGAAGCATTTCCGCACACTGATTTCAGTAGTCAAGTTTGTGCAGAAATGATTCCACTAGATTCATAGAGTACATTTTTGAGGCAATGGCAACTTGTCACTTCATCATCTTTTTGACTGTCTCCAGCTCCTCAATGGGTTTCCACTCCTGGTTGATTGTTATGAACTAAGAAATTAAGAGAAAAATACAAAGAGCAAATTATTAAAAACCAAACGAATAGTTACACTCTTTAAATATATAGTACTCTTGTGGGGTTTTTTTGCACTATACAGCAATTTTTACAATCTCTCTGTATGAAGTCTTCTAAAAAGTAACTTTACATTTTCTTTTTACAAATAAACAGAAGTACCATTGAACCCCATACTGTCTTTATTAATAATCAAATAAAACAATTTGCATTTCAAATGAAAAGCCTTACAATGTATGTACAGTAAATGATTATACCGGTCAATCAATTTATACATGCTGGGCCAGGCTCTCCACAAATATCTTTAGACTTTCTTAAGAATCATGATAATCATAATCTTAAATTATTTGTGATTTTATGAACACATAGGGCTTGACCTAGTATCCATAGAATATCTAAAACACCCACTGAAACCAGTGTACTATAACAAATGGGAGATCCATTTGCTCAGCACTTTGCAGAATTAGACCAGGAACAGAGATTTGATTGTATTCTTCCATTAACATGTTTCTAATGAAACAGAATATAGTTCATTGGGACCCCATTTGACATCTACTCTTTTTATGGATTCATATGGATTCAATTATTTTATTCATTACCTTTTGAGATTTGCTAGGATTCACATTTTCCCAAGGTTCTGGATTGCCAGACTTGTTAATTCTGAAAAAGAATTCTGAAATTAATTATAGGAAAAACAAATACAACATTTTAAGACCTAATCTTGCACACCCTTACTCAGCTGAGCAGACTCACTAGCTTCTATGTAAGTATTCACTTGAATAAGTACTTGCATGTATACAATTTTACAGCATTAGGCCCTTAAACTTGGCAGAGGGGTTGGCTTTTATTAGTAATTTGTATGGCACCAAACATGCTGTCATTGCTTTATAAATAATAATATCATGTTGTGGTTTAGGTAACAGTTACTGAATTCTTAGCTTTATGGTTAAGGGCTAGTCATGCTCTAAGGTCAATTTTAAAATGGCTATGTACTTCAACATTGGTCCCTGAATACGTAGCCAGACCATTTTAAAGAGAAAAAGTTGTGACTCATAATGGGCATCAAAATACTGTGATCTAGAGATGAACAATAGCAGTCTGGTAATTTAACAATCTGATTTAATATTTCAAAGATGGAATTATTAATAAAATACCCTGAAAGAACTTATGTGAAATAAACTGAAGTGAAGACTAACCCTGGTTATTGGTTATTGAAAATGCCATAATTGTGATCTGTGTGTCCCAGTCTCAGAAGAAAAATGTAAAAAGAGAAATATGCTATGAAAAATGTTTCAACACCTTCCTTCATTTGAAGCTCATAAATGTTATTTGAGTACACTATTTAAAACTTTGCACAGGAATATTTTAGCTCTAACTTTTTAAAAATGGAGACAAAAATATTTTTTTTCTGATCAACAAATTCAAAACTGAAGCCAGTTTGAGGAATTACAAACTGGAGTACTTAAAAAAAACCAACAACCTGTAATAGGAGAATTAATTATCTGAAAGATTAAGAAGTTCATTTCAAAAGCAGGCTGAGTTTCAGATCTTCTCTATTATCCTCTCCCACCCCATCCCCACTCTGATCCCCTGAAGTAAATGAAGTGTCATGCAATTAAATCCATTTGTTTAGCAAAGGCAATTCAGTACCCAACATATAAACAATATGGAATGGATTATGCTTACATCACATCAGTTTTGGTCCATAGGAAATACACAGAAGCACTCAGAGCCCCAACTGCTGCAACACCCACAAAACCAATCAAGGGAATGATCTGAAAAACAGAAAGTGAGAAGCCAAGGTTTCAAGAAGAAGAGGTGGTCCACGCACCATGGAGACATGAATGACAAGACAGTGAAATCCCTGCAGCGAAAGGCATAAATCATATACTGATCGCACCTTGTCCCTTCCAATGGGTCATCTTCAACTCTGGCACATTCACCATTTTATTTTGTAAAGGGCATTTTACTAATCTGGCAAAGCTCACATTTTAATGTAACCTCGGACTCTTCAGAACAGGCTCTTTTGCGAACTTACTTCTTTGTATTTCCTGACCATGTGGAAAAAGCCAGAGTTAGCCATCGCAGCAGCTGGAGACCTGAAAGAAAGGGTCCCCGGTTACAATGCCATCACTGAGGCAATTCAGGGAGCACCCTGCGGGTCACACAGCCAATAATCCACTAGTCCAGAGCTCGCTTTTACCTGGCTGGGAGGAGAGGAGCAGCCCTGCAGACGCAGCCTCGGCTTACAGTGGGACGGGGCGGTGGCCACCCTTTATACTGCCCTGCTAACGCCCCAGGGGGCTGGCTGCGCTCCTAGTCACGTAGCCTAGCGTGCAAAGATCGGCCAGAGCGATGCACAGCTTCCCCTTGCAGCAGACACCTGCCGCCGCAACGCCCAGCGAGCAGCGCGAGGCGGCGGCTCCCCCTGCCGGGCGCGCGGGGACCCGGCTTCAGCCGAAGGGGTAGGGGACGGGGCGCCCGCAGGGGCAGGGGCTGGCTGTGCGGAGGGGCGCGGCAATGTGCGGCCAGTGGCCCCCTGGCTTGCGGGCGGCTCGCAGCCCAGTTCCCAGCCGCCACCGCCACCTTCCTGTCTCCTGGGCACACTCCTTCTTCCCCGCCCGCCTGCCCCACCCTTCTGGGCTCTGCCCCTCGCCCCTTCTCTGCCCAGCCCGCGCTCGGGGCGGGGCTGCACGTGCAGGCAGGAGGAGGAGGATCTTGGAGAGCCCAGCTTGCTCCAGGGGAGGGGCTAGGTCAGCGGGGCTCACCCTTTGGTGGGTCAGGACACAGGTGGTGGCATGTCACAACCCTACAGGACACCCCAGCCCGCTTCCCCCAATGCAGCCATCTCCCTGGCTCACCGCGACACACTTACCCTGGTGTGGCGACACAGCGACATGTTGAGAACCGCGGGCCCAGCGTGCTGCTGGGGGGATCCATGTGCATGGCACCCGCTACTGCGGGTGGGACACAGCCCCATGTTCGGGCCTGTTGCTAAAACTGGCAGAGCAGCACGTGGTGCACCAACCTGGAGCGCAAGCCGGGCGGCTGGGGTAGGGCAGCTGCAGTTGGTGGAGGTGAAGGAGGTAGCCCATAGTAATGAAAGAGGAAAGTCCTGGGTGAAGGGCTCAGGTGGAAAATGACATAGCGGCACCTTTAGCTAATGGATGGCTTGATCAAAGGCATAGTTATCATGAGTGGATGTGATCATGGGGGGAACTGTTCTCTCAACCAGCTGGCTTTCAATTCTAGTCCCCTCTCAATCCAGAGTCCGAAAAGCAGCAAGGATTATTTTACCTGGTCTAACTCTCACCTCTGTGACATCACCATAGGCCATTCAGCCGAAGCCTGGTGTTTTCCCCTGCAGGGAAACTGGTAGATGTTTCTGGGTATCAGCAGCAGTGAGATCAGGGTACTTACTTTGGAATATGGTGGTGGCAGCAGCAGAGCTATCTAATTATGACAGTAATTTATAATCCACTTCCTTTCCCACACAGCCCTGTCTTCCAGTTCATGGCCAGCTTCCCTCTTGGCTGTAGTTGTTCCTGCCTGCCATGGAATCTGTGTTTCAAGTCCTAATGATCTGACGGCAGCCACTATCTAGGGCAGGGATGTCAAATTTATTCCAGTGTGGCCCCCGACACTGAAGTCAGGACCATCCGGGGGCCGAGGTATGTCCAGGTAGACTTCCTGACCCCTTACCAGCACAGTACCACCTGGGGTCCCAGACCTCTTCCCCTGCTGCGCTTGGGGCAGCGTGGGCTCCTCTTTCCCTTCTCCAAACCCGCAGGTTCTCTGACACCTTCCCTTTCCCCTGCCCTGCAGGCTCCCCTTTGCTGCACAGGCTCCCCAACCTCTTCCCCTTTGCTGCACTGTCCGTTCCCTTCCCTGTTCCTTAACCCCTTCCCTAGCCCCCCCCCCTGGAGCCAGCTCTCCAGCCCCCTCTCTCCCACTTACCTGGCTCAAAGGGGCTCAATCCAACCCCTGGAGTCAGTTCTCTGGCCAGGCCATTCCCCGTCCTGGCCACTGCCTGGGTGTGCAGGGTGGCAGATTTTAAAAGGCCCTGACCAGGTATCAACAAAATTTTTGCCCTGATAGGTGCCCAGCTAGGGAACCCCCCACGCCCCACCCCGCTGAAAAAAACCACTGCTCACAGCCCCCGAAATCTGCAAGCTGCCGGTAAAGGCACCTGCAGTTTTTACTTTTTGCGACCAGAGGGCGCACCTCCAATGTATTTCTATAGTGGAGGAGCACCCTCTGCTGACAAAAAGTAAAATTGCAAGCAGTTTACCGCTGCCTGACACTTTTGGCGTGGGAGAGCTGTGCAGGGCTCTGCGGGCCGGATAAGAGCCCTTGGCGGGCTGAATCCGGCCCACGGGCCTTAAGTTTGACACCTGTGGTCTAGGGCAATAATGCTGTTTGGAGAATCTTCTTGGGGTCTCTTGTTACAAAGGATAGGAGAAAAGAAATCAATATTCTTTTCTGAATTTTAACCTTACGTTTTGTATTTTACTTTAGTTTCTTCTCACCACCTACAGGGGAACAATTCAAGATCTTGCCCATAAGCGAAACAGGATTACATTTTTAAACACCTTCCCTGACACATCAAAGCAGAAACAAAGCAAGATACTTGTAAAAAATATTGAATAATTCCCTTCAAGGTCAGTGTATTTTTAATAAATATTTCCATTTACAATGAAAAAGCATAAAGGATGATGGAATGTGGGAAAAACATTGAGGATTGACTGACAAAATTTAGACTGCAAAAAAATCAATAAAAATACCACTCTTTCCCCAATACGAATTATCACTTAACTCTGGACTGTCTTATTTAAATATGTATGTGCTTGTACTGGTATCTGCTTTTTAAAAAAGTGCATTTGGCATGTCTAGTACTAAAAATTCTACATAAATGTAAGTTATACACATATATTTGCAGATTGTGAGGAATCTACACAGGACTTCAGTTGCCCATAGTTCTCATTATGAACACAGTCAGTGGCACTCAATATATTTTATTCATACAGGTATTTTGTACTCAAGATCCTCTAGGACTTCACAGTATTTGATTTTTAAAAATTAAATAAAAGCCTTTTATTCCTGAATATCTTGTACCCAAAAGCCAAATGAGACCTTGAAGTACCTGATATAAATTAAAAATCCTTAAGGTGTCATAGTCTCATTTTATAAATGATTGAAATAGTAATTTATCTGAGCTGCAGATCAAGTAGGCTGGCTTGTAAAGATGCTATTATATATAACAGTGACTTCTGCAGATGATCTGGGAAATGAATTAAAAGGTGAAAGTAATTCAGTTCAGATAAACACATTTGAGGGTTTTTTGTTTTTTTTAAAGTCATCTATTTAGCAGGTCACTTTTAGAAGACTTGTTATACAAAACCATGCATTTATAAAAGATTATATAATTTAGATTACAAAAATCCAGCCCAGCACTTTTTCCATGTCATTCACCAGATTCTTCTGATATAAGAGGATACTTCCTGACTGTTAAATAATTTTTCATAATAATCCAAATTTGTGAGAGTTAAAGATGGTTTTACAGTCTTCAGTGATTTTACAAAATGTTCATGTTTCACATTAGTTGCTTCAAGTCCATTCTCTTGTAACGCCAGCAAAGCAGCCTTAAAGAAAAAAACCATGATTTAGAGAATTCAAAATGTTCCAGCTTTGTCAGAGGCTCCAAAGCTACCAATCAATCTTCTCAAAACTTAAAAATAAAAAGAAACATATCAAGTACTTTGACACAATGAACAAGATAAAAAGGTATGATTTTAGATTTAAAAAAACTCAATTGATATACATTAAATAGAGTCAATTTCTCAAATGATACAACTGTTAGTTTGCCCTCTTCTATTCTAAATTCACTTAATACTATTTCACTCATTGTATCTAGTTGATTGGGCTACAAGATATATCCTTCGTCATTTAATTCTTCCAATGTTCTACTTAACCTCCCCCTTCCTATACATTATCTTATTTTTGGACACCCTCCCATCCCCCCCGCTCCCACTCTAGTCTACAGTTTACTTCACAGATTAAACCAACAAAAAAACCCCTTACCTCCTTGCAGAGATTTTCAATATCCGCTCCAGAGAAGAGTTTGGTTTGAACTGCTAAGTATTCTAATGAAACATCAGAATCTATTGGAATTTTTTCTGTGCAGATTTTCAAAATAGAAAGTCTTCCCTATGATGCAAGCACATTACAAGAGAAAAAAATGATAGTCAACTTATGTACTATTTGTTTTATTAACAGCACTCATTTAGGGCCATTTTCTGTCACCTTTACTCATGTTGGCTAGTACTTTATTCTGTAAGTAGTCTCATTTGTATCAGTGGACTCAATCATGGACCAATGAGTGCAGGTGGTAAAATTTGATCTGTAAATGTTTGAAACTCAAATATACTACAGTACAGTAATAAGGAATGAGTAAATATTCTGCTTGTGATAAACAACTGCCAAGAAATAAAAATCCAGTTTACCATAAATACATAGACTTAAAAAGATTAAATTGAAGAATAACCGTATAATGCAGTCATGCTGGACAGTAAGACACAACAGAAAATATTTTACTAGCAAAGTTCAGTAACAAATGATCTTGACTTGAATTCTGAACACTAACAGTTTGAATGAGGATCTTGTGGGCTGCCAGCAATCTTACTTGTGCTCCCATCCCAAAGTGGGTATAAGGTTATTTGAATAACTAGAATGCAAGACAAAGAAAACCCCAAAAGAATGTAGAATGCGCTACTATATGTGCCGTGTCGGTTCTCTGTGTTTTTTTTAGTTGGGAGACTGGAAATATTATAAGTGGAGTTGGCAGAGTATGGTTAAGTTTGTCTAATACTTTCCATTTTAAGTCACTTTCTTCAGTTGCTTATAGCTTTAACACATTTTAATCTTTTGGACTGAAATGTTCCATGTTTGCTCTCTGCTCCAGGCTGACTTCTTCTGGAAAGTTTCAGAGAAACAGTTCAGTTTCCAAGAACAAGGCTAGTAATAAAAACTAACCAAAGCCCCGGCAATTCATAACTTCTGAATGCTTGATTTTGCAAGTGTAATATTATCAAGCACTCAAAAGTCAACAAGTGCCAGAATTGCCTGTGCTTTGGTGTGTGAAGGGTGTGCACCTTTATAGACGCGAACTATATTTTATAATTCTTGCATCTTTCATATTTATTTTAAAACCTAGATGTTTAGTAGTTAATCTTCAGTACAAAGAGCTACGCATTCTTACACAGATTATAGTACTATGCCTCTTTTTGTTGTTAAGCTATACTATAATTACAACTCCATCTCTCTATTTAAATTTGTGTACAAATTTATAATGAGTTACCTTCTGATCTGGAGGTGGAATATAGATTAACTTGTCTAACCTTCCAGGGCGCAACAAAGCATTATCCAACACATCTGGTCTGTTTGTTGCAGCAACTATCATGACACCTTTGTTCAAAACTTCTTGAAACTCTAGCTGAATGAGATTATATATGCACATTAGAAGGGTATACAGTATTTTAGGCTACAGGACAAGCATACTTCGTAAGTGTTAATGCAGAGGAGAAAAAGAGGCAATATACTACCCATATGTGGTCACGTTCTTTTTCATTATAAATATTTCTATGCTGTGAAGGCCAATACCAGTACCATTCAGGTAATGCATATGAAATTTTTTTGTGGTCAGAGTCTAGAGAGATTGTGTGTCAGACTGAGTGCAGAGATGATATATTGAAGCATTATACAACATTTTCTAGGATTTATGTAACCTTGAAATGATTAAAATGGCAACAAGTAGCAAAAGATATATTAAAACATATATTGTGTGTTCTTGTAGCAACAATGGATCTGACACCACAAATCAGAAAACCACAGTAATTTATATTGATGAAATTTAGCCGCTAATGGGGAGGAGGTGACTATCGGTTATTTAAATAATTCCTTAAATGTAATCAGGAATAAAGTTTTAAATGCAATTAAGATTACATGGAATAAATAAAGATCTTCTTAAGTAGTTAAAAGCAAACTACATGGGAACAGACCAACTGCAATATTAGTAAGCAAAATCATTAAGGCTGTTAAAGTGCTCTTGTGGAAAATTTCAAAGACAGGATTCCTACTGAAAAAGGCAGAAAATAGGCTATTAACAATTGAAACGAAAGAAGATAACTAAATAACAAGAAGTTAATAATGTGTTAAGTCTGCTGCTCTAAAAATTCAGAATAATGATAGTCAATATCTAATGAGAGTAAAAGAGATGTTTTAAAGCTATTCAAAGCTGATGTATCACAAAAATTGAGGGACAGAAAAAATTTAGAGATGAAAATAAAGGAAACAAAAAAGAATGACATACATATAAGGATAAAGTTGTGGTAGCAACGGAGAAGGACTCTCCAATATGGCAGAATGGAGTTGAGGATGTTATCCCATCTCCTTGAAATCTATTTTAACAGCATAGTAGGTGCATGTTAGGCAGGCCTAATATTGTATGTAAAATAACATACAGCATACCATCAAGAAGTTGTCAGAAGCAGCAGAAAGGTAATCTTTAAATCAGTGAAAGCCAATGGTTTAAACTTCAGGAGCACTTTAGCAATAAAAAACAATCCTTCTTCCCATATATGAGAGCGTACATACCTGTCTCTCCTTTTCGTTTTGTTCTTGACATTCACCTTCAAGCTGTGTTTCATTTCCTCTTCTCTCTGTGACTTTAAGTCCAACACCATCTAATTCATTGAGCAGGACAGAAAGAACTTTCTCAGGGACACCATGTCCAGTTTTGCAGGCTGATCGAGATCCCAAGATAGAATCAATCTCATCCAGGAATACTATTGCTGGAGTATGTGCTCTTGCTTGGCGAAAAACCTTTTATTAGATTAATAAAATAAAGTAAAAAAGTTATAATAAAAGTACAAGTTCTACCATGTCAACGGATAGCACTGATAACACCTGTTATATATTTTCTATACTTTCACATAACTAATTCACTTGAAATATTCCAAAAACATTTACAAAACACTTAATGGAGATCAATCTGGTTTCTATTTACTGTACAGCAGATTCTAGCTGCCTAACTGAATACTAAAGTCAACCAAAGAAGAAAAAGCCCATACACTACAGGTAGGCTAAAGTAATGAGATTTAATAGCTCAAAATTAAAATAACTTAGGATCATATGCTCAGCAGATGTAAATGGCAGTAGCCCCACTGAAGTCAGTTGAGCTATACCTGTTTAGACGAGATAGGCATCTGGCTTTAATGTCTTAAAAAGCAAACATAGGAGGTAATGAATACTTTATATAAAAAAAATAAGCAAGTCACACATCATATGTGATTAAAAACCAAACCTGAGACAAAATCTTTTCTGAATCTCCAACGTACGGTGAAAAAAGGTCAGCACCACTAACACAAAGAAAGGAACAATGGCAGCTTGTGGCCACAGCCTTCACCAGTGTGGTTTTGGCACATCCCGCTGGCCCATATAGGAGAATACCCTTTGGCTGAGACAGTCCCATCCTCACAAAAGCCTGAGGAAACTTCAGAGGCCACTCAATACTCTGTAAATAGAGAAATATTTGCAGTGAGTAGAAAAACACATTAGTCAATAAAATTACTCGTCACAGTACTGCTCTTTCGCTTACTGTGTTCTCACAGTTGAGGGCAATGAATACGCTCAAATTTGACTCTTATAAAAGAGACAGGGCAGGGGGCATTCTCTGAGAGAGTCTCCACTGGTTGGCTCTGCAACTCACTTCCCCTTGATCTGAAATAGCCCAATTTTATGGACTCTCAAGCAATGTTCCCTCTAAGGTTTGGCGGCTTGTGTGCAAAATTTTCAAGCCGTGTGCAAAACTTTTTCTGAATAAAATTTTTGTGTAAACTCACACGACAGAAATTATAGACATTAATTGAAGTTAAAGTAATTGTAAATAGAATTAATTATTTGTGTTTAATTGAATTTGAATGAATTTTGAATTGAAATTTAATTTTTAGAAATGTTTTTATTTAAAATTAATTTTTTAAAAGTTTTTTTTAAAAAAAGGAAGGAAAGAAAGAAGGAAGGAAGGAAGGGAGAGAAAAAGAGAGAAGGAAGGAAGAGAGAAAAAGGAAGGAAGAGAAGGAAAGAAGAGGAAAGAAGGAAGAGAAAGAAGAAAAGAGAAAAAGAAAAAAGAAAGAGGAAGGAAAGAAGAGAAGGAAGAGAAAAGAAGGAAGCAAAGAAAGAGAGAAAGAAGGAAAGAAAGAAATCAAAAAGAAGGAAGGAAGAGAAAGAAAAAAGAGAAGGAAGAGAGAAAGAAAAAAGAGAAGGAAGAGAAAGGAAGGAAGGAAGCAAAGAAAGAGAGAAAGAAGGAAAGAAAGAGAGAAAGAAAAAAGAAGGAAGGAAGAGAGAAAGAAGGAAAGAAAGAGAAAAAAAAGAAGGAAGGAAGAGAGAAAGAAAAAAGAGAAGGAAGAGAAAGAAAAAAGAAGGAAGAGAAAGGAAGGAAGGAAGCAAAGAAAGAGAGAAAGAAGGAAAGAAGATGAAACAGGAAGAGAAAGAAGGAGGAAGGAAGGAAGACGAAAGAAAGAAAAAAGAAGGAAGAGAAGAAAGAGGAAGGAAAGAAGAGAAAGAAAAAAAGGAAAGAAAAAGGAAGACAAATAAGGAAGAAAGAGAAAGAAGGAAGAGAAAGAGAGGAAGAAAGAAAAAAGAAGGAAGGCAAAGAAGAGAAAGAAGGAAAGAAAAAGGAAAGCAAAGAAGAGAAAGAAAGAGAGAAGCCAAGGCCGCTGGCGGGGGAGGACCCTACCGGGCCAGGAAGTCAAGGCGGTTGGTGGGTGGGAGCCCGGGAGCCCGCCGCGGCCGCAGCCACCCCGCTGCCCTGCACACCTGAGCCGAGCCTGAGCCTGCCTGTCCCACCCTGGGGGCTGGGAGGGCCAGCCCAGAGGCCGGGCACGGGCCAGGTCTGCCGCGGCAAAGCCGCAGCCCCAGGGGTCTGGAGGGAGCAGCGGGGGCTGCCGGGCTGTGTGGGGGGCCCTCAGTGCTGCTTGGGGGGTGCGACAGCCGCTGTGAGGCCACGCACCCGCGCAGCTTAGAGGGAACACTGCTCTCAAGGGATGCTGTAAAAGCCATCTATTTGATAGTGCTGTGGCAGAGAGTTGAGAGTAGATGGAATGAGATGAATATATGTTACTGCAATATTTGCCCTCTACTGGCTGATGTTAATTTTTGATATGTTAATAATGTTCCTGGGTGATATTTTGAGATTGTAAATTTAATTACCCACAAGGTATCTAGAGCCTGTGTATAGGCAATTTCAGTTTGATTTAAGAAAATACAAAATTACTTCATATTTTTAAGTAATTCGGAATAAAATTTTACATATGAATTAAACACAGATGCAATTCACATAAGAACATCTTAAAATGAGGCAACATATAGAACAGTTTGAAGTAAATGGGAGAAATTATTGTTTTGTTAAATATGTTCTGCACCCTTACCTGTTTTAACTTTAATTTCACATCGTCAAGGCCACCAATTTGTTCCCAGGTGACAGGTTTAAAGTCAGTTAGTCCAACACTGCTTCGAAAAGATGATGGTTGAATCTTTTTAAAAGCTTCATGGAAGTCTGCCATGTTAATCAACACATGAACTGAATCCTGAAGAAACACACAAAGAATATATAAGAAAGGAAAGCACAGTTTCTGCCTCTGCAACATTAATAATTTATTTAGCTGCATTAGATGTCCATAGGTTGAATGTAACTCTACAGACACACCATGAATCTGAGTGGCACTGTATTCTCTACATGTGTATCAGTCATAGGCCTTGTCTACACTAGAAAGTTTTGTTGACAAAAGTCACCTTTTGTTGACAAAACAATCCTGGTGTACAGACTACAATGACCCTTTAGATGACAAAACTTCCCTGTTCTGTCAATAAAATAAAACCACCTAGACATGAGGAAGAGAGCCTTTTTTGGTAAAGCTTTTGTGAAAAAGCACGTGTGTAGACATGGCCTTTAGGTTATATCGCTAAAAATAGCCTCCCTATTATTCCAGCATGCCATCGTAAGGTGCTGTTCTGGTACACAGTTTGAGCTCAACTGCCTGCAACCATCCACTTCTGCCCCTCTCCTTTCAAAGTCCCAGAAAATTTTCAAGTAACTCACATCAGCATGGAGAACACGCTCCACAGCATAGCAAACAGCAGTCCTGCCTACGAGCTGTCTGTGTAGCAGCTTCTGCCTTGGGACTGATTGCTTCCAGCCCTGCTGTCTGAACTTAAAGAGACAGGATGAATGCACATGCACTCCCTATCCCAACACAGGCTGTCTGTCTGTCTGTGGGTGTGTTACACACACACTCCTTCACTCACTCCCACCCAAACCCCGCGCTTCTGTGTTCAGCAGTGCCAGCTTGGCTGACAGGGCAGTTTAAAAGCAGCTGTCAAACTAGTGGGATGCAAGATTCAGAAACCTTCATCCTGTGATGCTGCACCTGTCCCATGAGGCATTGCAAACCTTTCCCAAAGCAGTCTGTGTGTAGTTGCACAGTGGGATAGCTACCCAAAGTACATTGGTCACTTTGTTGACAAAACAGCTGATAACGTGAATGGAATCCACTGACAGGAGGAAGACACAAAACAGCTATTTAGTTATAGTGGTGGCAGTCTGCCGGAAAAACTTTTCAGTGTAGATGTAACCATAGTGGAGAAATTCAGCACAATGCTAAAAACCTCACTGTCTGGGGGCTGCTGGACCTTTTCCCTTCCGTCCAATGAAATGTTTCCTGCAGCCTGCCAAGCTACAAGCCCCCCCCCTCCCACCACGTTTGCTGAAGTCTACAGATTTCATAATAAAATGTAGTAAATTTCACTGTGCAGTGTACACAGCATAGATACCAGCCATTTGGTTTATTTTTAATTTGTCCATCCTCTGATAGAATGTCTCCTTCTGTCTGGACTACTGGGCTCAACTTTATTTTAATGATCATTTTCAATTTCTGTACAGGATCCATTGTGATGGAGATTCTATAAATAAAATGTTCCCATGGGAACGTTTTGGGGGAATGCCAGCATTTCCCATAGTTCTTATTATTCCAGAGTTACTTTGGATGTGGATCTCATTGTAGCATGGCTTGACTTCTTTTCTTCCCTTCCACTGCCCCTTGATGAACAGGGGAGACTCTAAGCCTTTTCTCCCATTCTCCTAGCAGTCAGGACTGAGTGGAAGGAAGATTAACAAATAATGTTTCCCTGGGACCCATATTTACATCTCAGAAATATTACTGCTGGACCATGGGGAATTTTAACTGTTCTCCTCTGGCCAGTATTTTCACGTTATGTTATGTTAGACATACAACAAAAGTCTCTCAGTATTTTTGCAAACCACAATACAAATAACTACAGGCACATGGTTCACCTTATTAACAGACAATTTTATGTTAGTTGCCTGTAGCTTATGGAAGAGAACATAGGTGGAAAAAAAGATTAGAATTTGATCTTCAGCTGAAAACTTATATTCTCTGCTTTGCACAACACTAAAAAGAGAATACAGATACTCCACATCACCTTTTCACTCAAGGAGATGGCAATCACTTGGGGCCTGGACTGGAAGACAGCAGCAAAGCTGTACAATTATGTCTATAACATTTGCTATCTTACTTTGAGTATTCTCATCCCTGAATTATTCATCATCTTATATATTAAAGCAGAATTATATAAGTGGAAAAAGGTGATAAATATGAATAATGACATCTTTCTGGTTTAATCTGACTCCTTACCAAAGAGCTGTGGAGGACTGCCTGCATAGCAGCTTCTCTGCAGAGTGCTGTAAGATCAGCTCCAACATATCCAGTTGTCATTTCTGCTAGATTAATCAGATCCACATCAGTGGAAATAGGCATATTAGAAGTAATGAGCTGCAGAATAGATCTTCTCTGTTTAAGCGTTGGTGTCCCAATAACAACCTTAAAAAAATACAATAAATGGAAATTTATATGTGTTTTGCTATATTCCTCTCTTACTCTGTAATCCTAGACAAGTCTCTCATGTTGTCTGTATCTAAGATGACCTCAGACAAATTCTCCTTTTTTAATATTATTTCAAAATGGACTAATTAATGGCTCTATGATACTTTGAAGATATAAAGCACTGTACAAGTGACATTTATGTACATTGAGTTTACACTTGTTTAATTTTTCAGGTTAGTAGCATTTCAATTACCGATAATGTTTTATAAAACTACGCCACCTACTGTCTAAGAAGCCATATTTTTAAGACAACTATAAAGGAGATAATGAAATAATCACTTCCTTGCATCATAACAGGAGGCTAATGATAACATGCTTTTCTATTGAAAAAGGATGCAATTCAGACAGAAAAACTCCATGGGGAATGACTACTCTATGTGCTATAAATAAAGCTAATATGTATATAATTAAGTAACATGTGGACTAAAAAAGATGTAAGTCAGTAGCCCCCAAAAGGACCAACAGAATTGTAAGTATAAAATAGAACTGAGTAGAGAATGTGTATAAATTACTGAAAACCCACTAAAATATAACCAATCAAAATTGTGTATTTCAGTTAATAATACTGTCAAATCCTGAACATTTATATAAAAGTATGACTGCAGTACAAAAGATCTTATCTTATTTGGACTGGACTGAGATCTCTCTTGTGAATTACTGATTTTAGGCCATGACCCTGGAATAGGCCCTTGCATCCAGTTTGTTCCAAGTTCATGGTTTTAGTGAATACATGGATAGACAAAGAAAACAAGGATGCATCACTTTGCTGTTGTACTTTTCGTCAATTTATTTTGATAACTATAGTTTAGTATTTCATGTCTGAAGTAAGTCATAAGACACTAGCAAAGGTGATATATTTTGCAAAAATAATGAAGTTAACACATTAATTAAAATAAGCTCTTGTTACAGCATGCTATTAAATCTTTCCTGAGAGCAGCAAAGAGTGTCAATTTTGTGTGTAAATTATAGTTTGCAGGTAGTTGAAATGTGAAAAAATAAAAAGCAGGGTTCTGCTTGTTCTTAGATTTTAGAATTATTAGATACAAGCATAATCAATTTATGCACAATCCAAAGAGTCCCTAGAATGTTCAACCTTTACGTTTTAAAAGGAGATTTAATGCTTATGAAATCTGCCACATGGACAGAAGTTGGTCATGCTTATTTTAATACATTATTGCTAGTACTGTCCATCCTTGATACCACCAGCTCAGCTTATTTTTCTCAGGCCAGATCTCTACTAGAAAAATTTTGTTGGTACAATTCGTAGTGCAGATACACCTTATACTGACAAGAAAAAAAATGCTTTTGCAGTAGAATTTATACCAATGCAGCAAGCAAAATGATGACTACCAGCAAAAAGTGCTTTTATGCCAGTGTAACTGCATTTACATTGGTTTTTTGCCAGTACAGAAATGTTAAAATAATGCACAACCCTAACCAATTTTGTGACAATGACTGAAGTTTTGAGTGTAGACATAGTGCCTTGGTTAATCAGGTTTCGTTTGTGTGGCATCTCTGGCCAAACAAGTAATTGTCCACTGGGACTTCCAGAAAAAGTAGGGTATAGATTCATAGACTGTAAGGCCAATGTGATAGGCTAGTCTGATCTCCTATATAACACAGGCTTCTTGTAGGACTTCCTTGAATTAATTCTTGTTTGAACTGAAGAATCTCTTTAGAAAAACATCCAATCTTGATTTAAAAAATTTCCAGTCATGAAGCCTCCATTGCAATCCTCCGTAAATTGTTCTAATGGTTAATTACCCACACTGTTAAAAACATATGTCTTATTTCCACTTAAAGTCAATTTCCAGCCACTGAATTATGTTATCCTCTTATCTCCAACACTGAAGAGCTCATTATCAATATTTTTTGCTATGTAGATCCTTACAGATGGCACCTACTCCTTAACCTTCTCTTTGTTAAACTAAGTAGACTGAGTTCTTGGACAATCACTCTAAGGCATATTTTTCAAATTCTTTCATCATTCTTGTAGTGCTTTTCTGACCCTCCCAATTTATCAACATCTTTCTTGAACTGTGGAAACCAGAACTACAGTATTCCACAAGCAGTTGCACCAGTGCCAGATACAGAAATAACTTGCCTATTCCTAATTATTTTTCCCATTTAGACAGCTAAGGACTGCATTAACTCTCTTTGCTGGGAGCTTGTGTTCAGCTTATTACCTACCAAGACCCTCAAGTCTTTTTCAGCCACTGCTTCCCAGATAAGATTCCCCATCCTGTAAATATGACCTTTTATAATTTTATATTTGGCTTATTAACAAATTCATATTGCTTGCTTGTGTCAGTCTTACCAGGTGATCCAGAGCAATGACCTGACCTCCTCATTACCATTCTCTCAATCTTTTTATCAGCTGCAAATTTTATCAGTGATGATGTGAACCAACCCGTGAGAACCCATTAGAAACACACCCTTTTGACTATGATTCCCCATTTACAGGTTGCAAAATGTAATTGTCAGTTAGCCAGTTTAATCCACTTAATGTGTACCATGTTAATTTTGTATCATTGTAGTTTTTTAATCAAATGTTGTGTAGTACAGTTAAATACCTTATGTCAGTCTAAGTACAAATTTAGTACACAAACTTTTAATCAATGATATAAAAAGCAAACAATGGAAGAAACCCTCCAAGCTTCATTAAAAAGCAAGAAAAGGCAACTTTTTCTTCTCCTTAGTAGTTTACTCATCTACCATTAAATCCAATCACCCAAGTGAAGAAGACTGAAGAACACTAATACTAGGCCCATCATTGCTGATTTTTCAATTAAAAATGACAAACGTTACTGAAGTGTCAAAAACAAAACCTGAGAAACAGATTATGCTCACCTCTCGGTCAAATCGACCGTGCCTTCTCAATGCAGGATCTAAGGCATCAGGTCTGTTGGTGGCTGCCATGATGACCATCTCATTTTCACTGCCTATGCCATCCATAAGAGTTAACAACTGAGCAACAATACGATTTTCAGGGATGTTGTTTGAACTTCCCCGTTTAGGGCACAAAGAGTCAATTTCATCAATAAAGAGAATGGTTGGTCCTTCACAGGACAATTCCCTGCCTTGTTCAAAAATTCTTCGCAAATTCTCTTCACCTTCTCCAGGCCTTGAGCCATAGATAGCTGGACCACTAATGCAAAGCACATATGCCCCCACTTCCCTAGCAACTGCCTTTACAAGAAGAGTCTTCCCCACCCCCGGAGGACCCACCAACAATACTCCTCTAGGGATTGAAAGACCCAACTTCTTGAAAGTTTTGGGAAAATGGAAAGGCAAAACAATCATCTCTTTCAAAGAGCTGCCCAAATCATCCATTCCTGCAACTGAAATTTTTGCAGTGTCCTTTGACAAGTGTCTGTACCATTCTAAGGAGACCACTTCTTTAATGCTTATATTTGTTTTTGGGGCTATCAGACCAGCTTCTTCTGTCAAAGGATCTATAGCCAGTATTTCAACACACACCACTGGATTTCCAGGAATTGGGACTGCAGTAACAACATAGTGAAGAGAAACATACACATTTCTCAGCAGCTCTTTGACTATCTCCTGCAGTGTTGCTTGCGGAGTGGATTTTTTCACTGTCAAGTTCTTAAGGACCACTTTCACGGTTACTTTTCTCAGCCGCTGACAGGCCAGAAGCTTCACGTGGCTGGTACTCAGGGTGAGACCTTCCAACTTGCTTGCAGAGAAACCTGGCGTTTTGCATTTCAAATCGAGCTGCAGATACCCATCAGCCAAATCGTTTCTAGGCCAGGCGCTGCACAAACAACAGCCGCCGGGAACTGTGATCCTAAGTGGGGACCCGAGTCTGGCTCCCACAGAGGAGAAGGTGGCAGGTCCCAGCCTGCATCTTTGGGTACCCTGATCTCCTACCTCTGGGGGCAGCAGCTTTAGGAGAGCAGCCGCCATAGCCGATGCTGCACAGCGGGGAAGGAAAGCGGGCCGCCTATGCAAGAGCAAGGGGCTAAGGTGTGCAGGGCATCCCTCGGCCAAGGGCTCCCGCTCTCCCACGCCACTCCTCTCCCGCTCTCCTTCTGGCGCTAGCGGGGGTCCAGCCGCCGGGCATTCCACCCTCCCCCCCGCAGGCTGCACTGGGGTACCCCGACACAGAGCGGAGCCCCCAGCTACCCACAGGGGCAGCTCGTTGCTTCCAGCGCAGCCTCACGCCCTGCTACAGCCCGGGTATGGATGGGGAGCGCGCGCAGGCGGCAATGGAAGAACTGGCGGGTCCCGTCCGCCGCAGAGCCGAGCACGTGGGGAGCAGGGGCTAAAGTTATTCGCCGGCGAGTCCCTCACCAGAAGCGCTGCTGAAAACCTATTTGCGACAGATTGCACTTGGGTCCTACTGAGCATGCTCAGTAACATTGGCTGCCGCCACGGACTGCCATTACTTGCAGCTGGACTCCGATGCCCGCTCTTCTTAAAGGAGGCAAAAAGGGGGGTGGGCAGCGTCTGAGCAGGGCTGGATTTTGCTGGCGGGGAGGGAAGCAGTTGGGAGCAGGAGAGGGATGATTAGCAAAGCCAGGCGGGGAGGGACTAGGGAAAGGAGGCGGAGTTTTGCCCAGGAGTGAGGGCTGCCAGCCCCTGGCAGACGGAAAAACCCCTCCTCACAGAAGGTGCAACAGTGATTGTATGAGCCACCAGCCGCGTTTGCAACAAGTGTGTGGGGGAGAAGGTTGTTTTCCCACTCGCAGGCGTTTGGATTTCAGGGAGACACTCGGCTCCAGCTTCGCAAAGGCACGAGGCACCCCACTCCCTAAAGCCAGCAGCTCCTTCCCATCTGATATGGGGTCCATAGGGGACTAGAGTACTGAGATTTTTCCAGCCCCCCCACACTGCGTGTGGCACACGTGGAGTAGTTATCAGCGTATCGATCTCACGGCAGCACCCGAATCTGCTGGGCTTCCCTGAGGTCTTGGCACTACCCCAGCAGAACGCGCCGCGCGCCACTGCCCGATTCAACTACTTCTTCAACGCATGCGCGCGTGGTGTAAATTCTACGCGTCATCGGCGTCGCCGGCTCGCGCACGCGTCAGCCGCAGTTTCTCCTGGTGCTGCCGTTGAACGCTCCCACCGCTAGGGCTTCGTGCGTCCGCGTCAACGCAGCTAGCGGGACTTGCCTTCCCCCACACCCTCAACCCCGCTGTCCTGTGTGGCCAGGAGGCGCTCTTCTCCCTCCCCCCGCCCAACGTACCGCTGCTGACTACGCAGCACAGGGAGCGAGATGTTATGTGTCGCCCGGACCTTTGGGCAGTTTGGGTTACTTTGGTGGTTCTGAGCATGCGCACAGCAACTGAGCATGCGCAGTAAAATTTGCTGCGATTAGCGTTACTTTGCTGCCAGCTCTTAAGAGGGGCAACTTGGGATGGGCAGGGTGTGAGCGGGGGCGGGAGGGTTAGGCAGTTGGAGGCTGGGGCAGGAGAGGGGTGAGCTGCAAAATCTGGTGAGGGAGAGGGTTCGAAGCTGCGGTTTAGCCAAGGGGTGAGGGCTGCCAGGGAGCACAAAGCCTGCATGCAGCAGGTACAGTAATCACTCCTCTATGGTATGATCCACCTGCCCTGCTTGCAAAAATGGGGGTGGGTGGGTTTTTTTTGTTTTCTCAGAGGAAAACAAACTCAAAAGAGAGATTTTTTCCACAAAAGCTCATGCAATAAATAAATGTGTTAGGGTTTAAAAGTGTCACCAGACTCCTTCTTTTGCTGAACTAGACTAATACGGCTACCCCCCTGGAACTTGGCATCACTTACAGGAGTTTGTGTTTCAGAACAATGCTCAGCTCCAGCTTCCCAGGTTGGCTTCGTAAAGGCAGAGATATCCCAAGACCTGAGGCCAGCAGCTCCTTTCTATCTGATATACTGTGCTGGGGTGCTACAGGGGACTTGATATTCTGGGAAAGTTTTTACATTCATCCCCTTCTCAGTTTATATGTCTACATAAAGTCTTAGGAGAGCACATACACAAGTAAGTCTTATCTGCCATGATTTCCTGAATTACACATCTTTCTTATCCATGTTAAGAATGGTTTTGCTTCTTTTGGGATGTAATTTTAATTAATCTTATTACTCTTACACTCTGATGCTAAATTCTAGAGTTGAAATTTCCATCACTATAGGCACAGTGCAACATAGGTTGACATCAGTAGCCTCTGGTAGCTATCCCATAATTCTCTGTTTGGGCCACTATAGACTTTTCGCGCTCTGCTGCACCATGGCTGTGTACACAGTACATAGCTCCTTCCCTCAAGCCCTGGGAATTTTTTAATTGCTATTTCCTCTTTGGCTAGCAATGAGAGCTTGGTAGCCGAACAGCCCGTGGTGATTCCATGCCATAAATGTGCCCCAGTATGGAGTTGGCCTGAGGTCTTGGATCTCATCGACTCCAGGATAAAAAGTCTGTTCTCCATCACCTGCAGGCCACCAAAAGAAATCATATCTACAGGAAGATTTCGTGTGGTATGGTTGAGAAGAGCCACAAGAGGGACACGCAGCAGTACCACATTAAAATCAAAGAACCGAGACAGGCATATCAGCCGACTAGGGAGGTGAACAGTCATTCTAGCTCGTCACCAAAGACATGCTGCTTTTACAAGGAGCTGCATGCGATTCTTGTTGGTGACCTCATCACAGTGCGCAGCATTGATACCTCTGAGGCACAAAGTACCCCTCTAGAAAGAGATGAAGGGGAGGTTGCACCCCAGAAGGCATTGGAGGAGGATGAACTTCCTCCCTGAGAGGGGCCTGGAGATTGGAGGTGACTCTGTTTTGCCCAGCAGGGGCAGTGGGATGAATTTCTGCACGAGGCTTGTAGTGCCCAAAACCATGTTGTATTTTTCGTCCGGGGTCTTATGAAAAGGTGTCTAGGCTCCATATAATACAAACTAAAACCATGATCCTGCAAACATTAGTCTGTGAGTGGCTCCATAGCAGTTAATAAGGCAATGCTTATGAGGAAAGTTATAGCTCTATTTAGCAGGGTTGGGGCCTAAAATGCAAAACCGTATCTAAAGAAAAACAAGCAAGGAGTCCTGTGGGACTTTTAAAGACTAACACATTTATTTTTCGCATAAGCTTTCATGGGTGAAGTCTCACTTCATCAGATGCTAGAAAATGGAAAACTTACAGAAAATTTTCCATTTTCCTACTTAGAGAAATTCTGCACACCTCTGTTACTTGTAAATTCTTGATGGAGAAAGCCCAGTACTGGCCTAATCTATACTGAACCAAGTGACTGAAAACAAAGTGATTTGGGTGGGCTTTGGATCAGGCCCTTTGAGCAAACCTGCCTCAGCTGACTGTAAATGTCAGGCAGAAACATGTATGAAAGGTGATGATGGCCAACGCAGGAAAGGTGTAGCATCTTCTCCTAGTTATGTGGGAAACTGGGAAGACTTTTCCTCTCACCTAATTCTTGCTTGAATAGTCCCACCTACTGTCTCTTGCCCTTTTTTTCTTTTTCCATTTCCGATCAAGTCCTTTCATTGTTTTCTTTCTCCTGTTTTCTGTCTCCCCCCATCTGTCTTTTTGGTAGCAATTTGAGTATTTTTCATGTACAGATTAGTACTTCAGATATGAGCCAGTCACTGTGGGACATATTGTCAGGCCAGGGATTGTCTGAAGCTTGCATTCGAAGTGGGAGAAGGTAATACTTTCAAGACAGTCTTTTTAAAAACATCCTTTTTTTTTTCCTGAAGGAGCATCATATTTGTACATGAACACCCTTGAGTCCATATTCAATTAAGAAAAATATAAAAAATATTCCTTTTAACAGGGCAACAGACCTAGCTCTGAGATGGAGAGATTTCCAAATTGGCAGCGTCAGATCCTCTGCTTGGTGTTAAAAGGTTGTGTTTAGGAAAAAAAGAGCATATTTGAAACCAGGCACTATGGCCTGTGTTCAAATATAGTTGCTTTTTAGAACAGACTTCTTGTAACATCTGGAAACTGATTTCTGATGACAAAGAAAAACATCTGCAAACCCTAATCTCTAGTGACAAAGAGTTCCAAATAAAAATTGTTAAAATTGTTGATTTTGGCGGCTATTGACTTTAGTGGGAGCAGGGTCAGGCCCTCTCTTGTTGCTTTTTGAGTGATGTGTGCATGGATGGGATGCTTTATTTGTTTCCATTGAAATTTTATTTTAATACAGAAAATGCATGCATAGCTATACTATGTGGAAACTGGGTAATGGGAGATTACATCCAGTAAGTAATACAATAGCCTAATAATGTTTTATCTGTATTAAAAAATCTGGAAAAGGAGAATGAGAAAATAGAGATGGGGAGAGAAAAGAGCGGAGAAAAACCTCAACTAACCTCAACCATTTAAAAAAAATTAACAAAAGTTCCCTCAATCGTTGCTGTTCCAAAACCTTAAATCATGATAGTTGGGGGTTTTATTAAAGGATCTCTATGTACATATCAGCAGATAACCAGAGTCTGCCATTGCCATGGTTGTGTTTCATCTGTGATCCTTAACTAAGACCAATGTTAGTGTGACTGCAGCTCCATATATCACATGCTGTATGAAAGATGAAGCCTTGGTCTGTGTCCTTTTGAGCAAATCTTCCAACTCAGGATTGTTTCCTTATTTTGGGATAGCCTATGAAAGATCCCTCAAGCAAAAGTCTAAGACTTATGTAGCCTTTTAAAAAGAAATTTTATTAAGACTGGAGAGAGAATACCAAAACAAATGAAACCGTTTGCATAACATACCATATTATCCAATGTTCAGGAAGAGAAGAGGACCTTTATTTTAGTTCAGTGAATAAAATATACCTTACATTTTCTCAGAGAACTTTCTTCTTCCTGTCTGTTTCTCAGCCTGCCACATATTCAGGTAGCATTACATGGACACACAAAGACCCCACCCAACATGTTCCTCTTATCCTCCTTACTCCTGATTACATCTTGCAAATGTCTTTGCTCCTCAAGGTGTTCACAAACACCTTTTGTATGTAACAAAAATGACTTCAACTTTAAAGTCTTCAAGTTGTACAGTTTTGGTGTAACATGCTGATTTGTCATGTTTGTCTTCCCATCCACTTTGTTCTACACTTTGCTGTAGCATCCTGTTCTTATGTAGCCTGTTAGTCTTGAAACTGGAGCTTCATGGGAGGACTACCTTGCTTCACTGAGCCCCACTCAAGCCTTAGGCTATGGTTATGTAACAAACTCCATGCTGGTATAGGAGTTATGGTCAGTGTTGGGTAGTGGCTGGAAATAGTTTCTAGGTATGCATATGCTTGGAAATATACTATTGGGCATTGAGAATTTGGAGCAAAGTAAGTAATATTTGTATTCTAGTTGTTTTATACCAGGAACAGTGTGTATACAGTCTGGTAGGAAAAAGTCAGGCATCAGTGGAAAACGATTAGGGCTTAATCTGGATATGTTCATTCGTTTGACAAATGATGTGAAATCATCAAAATAGCTTTTGAGCCATAGCTGAGAACCTTTGGTGAGGGGAATAGAGGAATTAGAGTCCACAGTAGGAAAAGCCTCAGCCAGTTGGACTGCAGAAGGATCTGAGAGAAAGAAAGCCAAGAAGGGAAAGTTGGAGTGGAATAGATAGATGTTTCTTCTTGATTTTTCTAGGAATCCTGGCTAAGAAAAAAATTTAAGTCTTGAATACTGGCTGAGTAAAGTCCTTTATTCCTAAATGATTAATTACATTGGATTGCAGTTGAGAAAATCATGCTGGGAACTGCTGAGAATTTGCAAACTGATAGTTGGCCTCTGCAGCTGAAGGAATATTTTTCATTTGACTGTAATGGGAATCTGGTATTGCATGATATTCAACCATTTCCATTTACCGTATTTTTCAGACCATAAGACGCACTTTTTCCCCCCAAAAGTGGGGGGGAAATGAGGGTGCGTCTTATAGTCCGAATGCTGTCCAGCAAGCAGTATTCCCTCTAAGGCTACAGCGTCGCGGCTTCTGCTGAGAGCTGGGGGATCGGGTGGCGGCAGAAGCTCTGGCGGAGCTTCCGCTGCCACCCGAACCCCTGGAGTGTGCTGGGGGGCTGGCTCTGATTCGAGCCGGCCCCCCCAGCACAGCCCCTGGGCTCGGCTCTCAGCAGGAGCCGCAGCGCTTAAG
>ML685765.1:17901560-17927875 GCA_007922175.1 Pelusios castaneus | reverse complement strand
TCGATTCACCTCTCTTTTCCTACCTTCTCTTTTTTCTTCCTTTCTCTTCCCTTCCTTTTCTCTTCTTCGCCTTCCTTTCTCTTTCCTTCCTTTTCTCTTCTTCACCTTCCTTTCTCTTTCCTTCCTTTTCTCTTCTTTGCCTTCCTTTCTCTTCCCTTCCTCTTCTCTTCTTTGCCTTCCTTTCTCTTCCCTTCCTTTTCTCTTCTATTTAGTTTACCGGTACTATTTGGTTCAGAATATTTTTTTCTTGTTTTCCTGCTCTAAAAACTGGGTGCGTCTTATGGTCAGGTGCGTCTTATGGTCCGAAAAATATGGTATGTCCTTTGGGTTTCACAGTAAAATAAACTTCCATATTTTAGCAGAACATGTTGAATTTTTTTATGCTTGGTATTTGCTTAAATGTTATTTGTTTGTTTATTTATGGTTGGGTAAACATAAACACAATCTTTTCCAGCAATAATGCTTTCTTCAGTGGCAGAAGGAGACCTACCCATTTACAGGGTTACCATAAAAGCAACTGAAAGTTTGAAATATAGTATAATATAATCCTCTGTGAAGAATAATGCCTTTACATGGAGGGGGGATTACAATTAATAATAACAGTAAATTAGTTGAAAAATCACTTCCCATCATGCTTTCTGAGAACCTAATTGAGTTCTGTCCACTTATCCACAAGGAGTAATCCTCCCTGTGGGGCCTGAAGGAGGGTTTGTGGCTGAGAAAGCTGCTGTTGTAAAGCAATTATGCCTCATTAAAATAACAAAATACTCCCTTCCACTGTAAAATCAGGCACAGGAGAATATGATGGGTTGTGTGGAAGGAAAGGATTATGAAGTCTTAGACTTTCTTATAGTTTGGGCTGAATACTCCAGATTCTGAGCTTTATTAAAAAATCAATTGTAAAAAATACAATAAACTGTCTCTAGTTAAATAATAGCAGTAAAGGAGGAAACTTGCTTTTCCTTGTCCCATTCACATGAATATGTGAACAACAAAACATCCATTTTTTCCAAAAATGGATTAAACATAGAAAGCTATACAGTTGGAAGAGTAGGACTGTGCAATTAAAAGTCACAAAGTCATTAAATAGTTTAATCTTTCAAAATCAATGTTAGACTTTGGATGCACAATATTTCTGTTCCTGGGTGGGTTTTTTTGTTTTTGTTTTTTACTTTTTCTTATCACTAAGTATGTTATTATTGATTTAAAAATACAATAAAATATGTTATGTAGTACAGGAACTATCAAATTGCTGCTGGAACCTTAACTTACCATATCTTTACTAGTGATTTTTAACTGTCCACCTTCAACAGACTTTAATTCTGAATTTTGCATGACTCTTACAGCTGGCTCTGTCTTTAATCAAAATTCATGCAGGTGCAAATGTTTATTCAGATGAATCCAGTTGCAGAATCAGGGACTTAATTAGTATGTTCCTGGAAAGTATATTGTTTGAATGACATTGCTTTGCATTTTTTTTGCCTGTGGTTAAACAAAACCAAGGACAAAGAATAAAAGTGGCTGTTTCTTTTAAGACCATTTGCTGGCAGCCATACCACTAGAACAGTCATGCTCCCCAGAAATTGACTGAAAAAGTTTTCCTTAAAAAAAAAAAAAGAATTTAATGGTTTTCTTAACATCCACTAGATGGCAGCTGAACTTCAGGAATAATTGTGTCCTGCTTGCAGATGGCATTTTAAAGGGAGTAGTCATCAACTCTTGAAGAAACCACATCTAATCTAATGTTGTTTGCAGTGCTTTTCAACAGATAGTCTCTCAAACCAGATAACATATTCAGTGAGTGTTCATATCATTTTCAGATTTATCACTATTTCTACTTTTTCATATAGGGTCCATTACTGATTATTACTGGGGAAGACTCTTCATTTATCTTTGCTTCCTCATTTTAATGTGCATAGTTTGCTTCTTTTAAGAACTCTAAAAGACTATGTGAAGGACAAGAAATAATATAACTAGTTTTAGCTAGAGTTGTCTATTGGTTTAGGTATAATAAAATATTGCATGCCATTCCCTGTATATCAGAATTCATAAAATTTAGGTAGCTGTGTTTTGTTTTAAGAATTTTCTCCATACAAAAGAAACAAGATATTAAGCTAATTATCTGTCTGCTACATTTTTTTAGGTTCCACCAAAGAGGGTTTTATCAGTATTGGTAAATTTTGCTAATACTCTCTCAATTGACAATTGTTTAGCGTGATCTATGTTAATAGCAAATGTATTTGAAAAGTTACTATTGATGTATTATTGTCCAAACAAAGATTGCATGGTGTGTTTATATGTGTGAGAGGAATGAGCAGTGTTTTAGGGGTTAGTAGAGAGTTCATTGAACAAATACTAAGGCTATTGTGTTTTTCTCGGGTGGATCCTGATAGGCTAATAAAGTTCAGATAGTAGAGAACAGAGAAATGTGCCCAGTGTGGAATTAAAAAACAAGAATAGTAATATCTTACATTATATAGCATCTGTGTCCCAAAGTGCTTTAGAGAGCCTCGATTACATTCTTTTTTTTATGCCAGCTATTGGTGACAGAAAGTTTACAGGGGATACTCCTGCAGTGCATGGCAGCAGCTATCTTGCCTATACCAAAGTAGCCTACAGATAGCCAGTGTTGCCCCAAAGTGTGTATGTGAGGGGTGCACAGCCTAGTTGATCAGGGGGATGTGCAAACCTAGTTTAATGTATTCTGTAGAAGCCTCTGGACTAGATCACAGTGGAAACTTAAAACTCCCCTTCTCAAGTTTAACTCCTGAAGAGCAGAAGTAGAAACAGAACTTGCTCTGTGTCAGGATGAATGCCCTCTGGCACACTGGAAGCCTCTGTGAGGAAGGGAGGCATGATTTGCATATTAGTTAGTGGGGGTGGATCTAGCCAGTTTGAATACAAACATCATTTCATTCACCAATGAAATTCAGTCACTCTGTGGTGAAGATGTAAACTCAATCATGAAACTAACTTATAACAGAGCTCTTCATGGCATGTTGTTACCGCTCCTGGTGTAAGAGGCATGGACAGGATATCCAAGATACAGAAACCACATGATGCAGATGAAAGCATAGTTCATGCATGTGTGAGGTTTCATCCCCCCCCCCCCAATTCTGAATCTATTTTGCCGCAGTGGCAGTAAATTGATTTTTGCATTCTTGTTTATTAAGCCTGTAGAAACTGGAGGAAGAAGCAAAGATAGACCATATCCATCTGTTTGCAATTAATTCTTGGAACAGCAATAAGGGCATTGAATTCACTTGCATCAATTCTGATCTTTAAGGATGGAAGATGGTGAAGGTGGTTAACAAGGCCTATCACTAGAGAGAGAGAATGTGTGTGAGAGTATGTAAGAAGAAACATGAACTAGATAGCCGTCTAAAGTAATAAGTGGGGAGAAAAACATTTTTCAAGGGTTGTCTGGAAAAGAAGTGAGTGACAGGTATGATAGCTTGAGTTTCCTAAAGTAGGGTGAAAGAGCCTTTATGTGATGCAGCTTGTGTTTATCTTTTTTTTTATTTATATGATCATAGCACCAGCCTGGTCTGGCTTTTCATAAAACAATAGTTTAAAAATCATATTCAGTTTCTCCTTTCAAGATGATCTTCTATCTTAACATACATTTCTTGATTTCCATAGTAAATTAATAGGAAGAGGTAACTCTATTTTTAAAATGCAGTATGTGATCAAATATTCAAATATGAGCATGTTAAGGTACTACCTGCTAAAATGTTTGGTGATTTCCCTTGGAAAAATTCATTGGTGCCTAGCGATACGAAGTCCTGGAAACTTTGGAACAAAGGAAGTTAATAGATTCCTTTCTAGAAAGGAAATTCTGGTTGTTTTAGGTAAACTATATATCATTACTTGAGAAGAGCCTAACCTTAAGTGTTTTGATTTATATCAGAATGATGCCCAAGTTTGGAGATGTTTGGATATGGGGAGTGTGGGGTGGGGGACTGAGGGGTTGGTAAGAAACTAGCCAGCTATGAAGTCTTGATGGTGTGTGAACTTCTCCAAAGTGTTATGGGTTGGTATTGATCCAGAATTTTAGTTTGGGCCCTACTCTAGGTAGCACAGAATGAAACATCAACATAATTAACTCTGGATAGCAACATCTACTATATTATCTACATGTTGAGACAACAAAGGTGGGCCTAAGTTCAAAAGCAATTTGGGGTTAAAAGACAACCTGATCACATAGGAAACATCAAAGGGAAAAAAAGGACAAAATACTTCTACAGATATCTCTTCCCACACAAATATTGAAATACATTTAATTCAAAGATTGCAGCTTTTTCAAAACAGACATAAAGGAGAAGCGACAAAATGACTGTTTTATTCCATTTTTTGTGCCTTAATATCAGCATGACTGTAATAATAGTATAATGGCTCTGCAGGGGAAGCACAGGCACCTGGTATAAGAGGAGATTATTCTTTTCACTCCTCAACTCTCCCTTTCAGAAGTAACAGCAGCTAGCAGATTGGAGGGGAGGAATGGTTCTCTCTCACCTTCCATTACATGCAAATTCTTCTCATTATTTTTTTTTACAAAGCATATAAAATTGTATTTACAAAGAAAATTAACTTTTTTTTCCTAAGAAAGAGCAATCTAACAATCTAACTGTATGGATGTTCATGGTAAGGTACAATTTTACCTAGTGCTTACTATCGTTAGCTTAAGTTATTTCCATGGCAGACCATGTAGAGGTAGCAAGTTTATAGAAGGAGATTGTGGTATTCCACTTTGAAATTTCTTCAGAATCAGAAAATGATACATTATAATACTGAATATGTAATCACTGGCTTGTGCAATTCAGCGTATCTGTGAGTGCCAAACACATGGCCTCCATAAGTCCTACTGTAAAAGCAGATGGGGTGGTCTTGTTTACTTAAACTCCATGACTGGGTATGCATGTTTAGCATCACAGTAATCAACACAATGTGAAAAATGCAGAACTGGATTGCTTTGTTCATTGAGGTGCCATGCTTGTGCCAATAGTGTGGAAAAAAGTGCCTTTCTGCAGCAAGGGAGCCATATCAGAAGTGAAAATAGATAGTGAGTGTTTTAGAAATAGTGTTTGTGGCTGTAATCTACCTACTGTGCAGAACTAGAAAATATACATAGAAATATATTAGAAAATGTATATGATACATGTACACGAAATATATCAGAAAATAACATGATAGTGCCCCTGGGAACCGACAGTGAAAAGAAACTAGTTTGCATACTGAGACAGCTCTACTTTTTCCTCTAGTCTGAAGTACTCAGAATATGGTGTTGAATGATGTACAAATGGTGCTAGTAGCTAATGTTGAAAGCTCTTTGGGAACTTTGTCTGTATATTAGGATGCTCATTTGAACAGTATGAGCCTCTTTTAATATAGAAATATCATGAGAACAGACTTTCTCATGAGAGTTCCATTTTCTATTCAGGGTGGAAATACTAGAGGAATGGAACTGTCTGAAGCTAAGAATTTCCAGTTCTGATATTTTGAAATTTCCCATGAACTGGAAGTCTTGAAAAAAAATAGTTTGGGAATCTGGAATCCTTCAAAGTCCCCTGGCTAGGAGCAGCAGTCCATATGGCAGGGCTGCCATGGACCTGGAAATCTGCCTGAGATTTGACACACATTTGTCAAACCCAACTCATTTTCACAAAATGTTTTGGGTTAAACAAATGGGATTTGTTTTTTTAAACTGTTTCAACAGAAAAATTTTGACCAGTTCTACACAGGAAGAAATTTTTGTTCAGATTAGAAAAGATGTATGTAGAAATGGAAAAAAAGTGTGTGTGGGGATATAGGCAGGCAAGGAAGCCTGCTAAACCTATTTAAGTCTTGAAAATACACAGTTCTTCTTTGATCTCAATTGACTTATTCATCCCTGCTAAGAAATTTATTTAATAATGTAAAGGGAAACATTATTTACTGCTAAAATCGTAGGAGTGGCAATGTGAGTGGGAAGGATCAGTTTTGCAAACATCTTTGAAATCCTCAACTTGTGTATTGTTTCAATGCTATCAAACATATACATTTGAAAAATATTTCTCTGCTGAGAGGGACAGTTTCATACAATGTTTAATTATTAGTATTGTGATAAGAACTTTTAAGTGGCAGCTGTGGCTCTACACTGTTGAGGAGGGTTTAGTGGTATTTCTTGTTTTCTTACAAATGCTGACTGTAACATATCCTTTCCCCCCACTGCCCTGTGATACCATTAAAATCTTCACTAAAACATTCATGCCCACTTTCTTGGCTACTGAGAAATTATATTATACTATTATCTCATTTAAATTGTAAGCTCCCTGAGGCGGTAACTACCGTCTCTTTCTGAACCCCGTTCCTACTTGGGGCCTTTGCAATGAAAATAAATAATCATTTAAAAACCTCTCTCTTTGAGGGATTATTGTGTCCACTGGGTGAGTTTATGATATTAACTCCTGCTCCTTACCTTTATTTGGATTCTTTTTAGAGCCAGCAGCACTTGCCATTGCTGCAGTACATGGCTACAGTGATATTCTTTTTGAAACATAGCTTAGGTTTAGGTTACTGGTGATGGAACTGTGCCAGAAGAGGCACCATAAAAAGTTGTTTTATGGCTTCCTTTAAGGCTATGTATTTCTCTTTGTATAAATTTCCTTGGCTGAGTCCTTCTCATCAGGTTTCTCAACAAAAACAGCTGTCTGATGGGCAGCAGGAAGAAGCCACAAGGATGTTAGCAAACATTTTAAACAAGGGTTGTTATAGTTGATTAAAGTTGCTCAGTTCCTTTTAATTAGAGATTTAAGAAGAAGGAAACTGTCAGAGGGAGCCAGTGTGGTCAGAAACAGAAGCTAAGAAGATTTTCCTAATTTGTGAGGCAACAGACAATTGTTTTCTTAAAAATAATCTCTTTAAAATTCTTTTCTCTTGAAGAGTCCCAAAACACTATATAGACTGTTTTACAGGAATTGCTACTGAAATACAGCCACATTTCTGGGTGGAGACAAGCAGCCACATTGCACAACAGGGTTTTTAACAAGGAAACTGAAAAGTAATTGAGGACCAGATATTGCAGCACTGAAGAGCTCAAGGCTTTATTCAGTTGAAACTACAGAGGCATATAGGCAGGCAAAAAGTAAATGTTTTCGTTGAAATTATGGTGCCTGCAGTTATGGCTTTATAGTAGAATCATAGGACTGGAAGGGACCTGCTGAGGTCATCTAGTGCAGGACCCTGCATTTATGGTAGGACCAAGCATTATCCATACCATCCTTAGCAGGTGCTTGTCTAACCTGCTCTTAAAAATTTCCAATGATGTAGATTCTACAACCTCCCTAGGCAATTGATTTTAGTGCTTAACTACTCTGATGAGAAAGTTTTCCTAATGTCCAACCTAAACTGCTCTTTCTACAATTTAAGTCCATTGTGTCTTGTTCCTTTTTCAGTGGTTAAGTAGAACAAATTAATACTATAACTTGTACGACTATATTTTTTCCCTCTTCCCAATAACAACTTTTATGATCTTGAAAACTGTTGTCCTGTCTCCCCTGAATCTTTTCTTCTCCAGAATAAACAAACCCAATTTTTTTCAATCACGTAGGTCACGTTTCTAGACTTTTAACAATTTTTGTTACTCTTTTCTGAATTTCTCCAGTTTTTCCATATCTTTCCTGAAATGTGGCTCCCAGAACTGGACACAATAGTCCATCTGAGGCCTAATCAGCACAGAATAGAGCAGAAGAATTACTTCTTGAGTCTTGCTTACAATATTCATGCTAATACATCCCAAAATTGTGTTTGCTTTTTTTTTCAATGACCTTACAGTGTTGACTCATATTTAGCTTGTGATCCATTATGATCCCTAGATCCCTTTTTGCTGAACTCTTTTCTTGGGAGTCATTTTCCATTTTGTAAATGTGCAACTGATTATTCTTTCCTAAGTGGATTACTTTGCATTTGTCCTTATTGAATTTCGACCTATTAACTTCAGATCATTTCTCCACTGTGTCCAGATCATTTTGAATTTCAATACTAGTCTCCAAAGCACTTGCAACCTCTCATCCACAAACTTTATAAGTGTATTCTCTATGCCATTATCTAAATCACTGATGAAGAGAATAGGTAGAACTGGACCCAGAACTGATCCCATTGGGACCCCACTCTATATGCTCTCTGGGAATGGTATTCCAACCAGATATGCATCCATCTCACAATAGCTCCTTCTAGGTAGGGCCGGTCCAACCAAATAGGTGAACTAGGCGGTCGCCTAGGGTGCCAGGCTTTAAGGGGCGACAGAAGTGAATTTTTTTCTGTTTTAAAAATATATTAATATATTATCTCTTATAAATGAAAGTATCGCCCTCTGATGGGGAATCAAAGTTATAGTTCACCTAGGGCGCCAAAAACTCTTGAGCCAGCCCTGCTTCTAGGCTATATTTCCCTAGTTTGTTTATGTGACACAGTATCAAAGGCTTTCCTAAATGATATCCTCAAGATATACCACATCTACGGCTTCCCTCTTATCCACAAAGCTTGTTACCCTATAAAAGAAAGCTAGCAAGTTGGTTTGGCACAATTTGTGTTTGATAAATCCATGTTGAGTGTTATTTATCACTTTATTATCTTCTAGGTGTTTGCAAATTGATTGCTTGATTATTTTCTCCATTATCTTTCCAGAAGTTAAACTGACTGGTCTGTAATTTCCCTGCTTGTCCTTTTTACTCTTTTTATAAATTGACACTTCATTTGCCCTTTTCCAGTCCTCTGGTATCTTTCCTGTCTTCCATGACTTTTTGAAGATAATCGCTAATGGCTCAGATACCTCCTCAGTCAGCTCCTCGAGTATTTTATGATGTATTTCATCAGTTCCTGGTGACTTAAAGACATCTAATTTATCTAAGTCATTTAAAACTTGTTGTCTCCCTATTTTAGTCTCATATCCAACCTCATTTTCATTGGCATTCACTATGTTAGATATCTAATTGCTACTAAACTTTTTGGTGAAAACTGAAACACAAATCATTTAACATTTCTGTCATTTCCACATTTTCTGTCATTGTTTCCCCCCTCTCATCGAGTAATGGGACTACCCTGCCTTTTGCTTCTAATGCATTTGTAAAATGTTTTGTTGTTACCCTTGTGTCTAGCTATTTTAATCTCATTTTGTGTCATAGCCATTCTAATTTTGTCCCTTCATACTTCTGTAATTTATTTATATTAATGCATTGTAATTTGACCTAGTTTCTGCTTTATGTAGGACTTCTTTTTGAGTTTCAGATCACTGAAGACCTCCTGGTTAAGCCACCATGGTCTTTTGCCATACCTCCTATCTTTCCTACAAGGTGAGATAGTTTGTGCTTACGTCCTTTTGTGATGTCTGAAAAACATCCAATTCTCTTGAACTGTTTTTCCCCTTAGACTTACTTCCCATGAGATCTTACCTACCAACTCACTGAGTTTGCTGAAGTCTGCCTACATGAAATCCATTTTTTTGGTACTGTTTTCCCCTTCTACCTACCATTCCTTAGAATCATGAAAATCAGATGTTTTCAGGGTTTTCTCTTTATATATATTGTAATGAGTAACATAGGTTATATATTTCCAGAGGGGTAGCCGTGTTAGTCTATGTACAGCAGAAACAACGAGAGTCCTGTGGCACGTTATAGACTGACAGATTATCTGTTAGTCTATAAGGTGCCACACGACTCTCATAGGTTATATACTTTATTTATTTCAGTGGTATATAGCATAATGAGTAATCTCTTTAAATGTTTAATGTAGTACTGTTTCAAATACTACTGTATTAAAGAACACTAGGAAATATTTAGTGTGTACCAGCAGGGTCTTCACGGACCAATTAATGCACATGTGAGTATGCTCCAGAAATCACACCAGTGTAGTCTGCATTACTGCTCTAAGTAGACAAGCCCTTAGCTACAAGTAACCCTTTCTGATGTTTTTCTGGCATTTATTGGATAAACAGATTCGTTCTCTCTTTTTAAATTTTTTTAATTGAGTGGTTTATTGGTGTTTAACTGTTAAAACCTAAAATCAGAAGGCCTACATATATTTTTGAGTGCTTTGTCCAGTCTGGCTTTCATTTTCCAAATGATGGGGTTTCTATCAAATTCCTTCACAGGCTGTTCTACAGACTAAGAGATCTTGCAGTCAGGGAAAGTTTTCTGAGAGCCTAAATTTTTCTTTTCCTAATTTAATCCATTACTCTTAGCTATGCCTTCTTGTTCCCCCTTGGTGTTTATACCCTTTAAATATTTGTAGATATTTATAATGTCCCACCCTTATCATTGTGTAGCCAAACTATGCATATTTAGATCATTTAATTTTTCTCAGTAAATCAATCTTTTCAGCACCCTAATCATTTTGTTGCTGTTTTCTGAACTTAATCCAATTTCACATCTTTTGATATAGAACATGATGCAGTTCTAATGTGATCTCACCAAAGCCATGTGCAGAGAATGAGAACTATCACTTCCCTAATTTGTGGCATGATTCCTCTGCAGATATAATGCCAAACAGCATTGGCTTTTTTTATTATTATCAGACATACCATGTTGAAAATTCCTATCTAATTTGCTGTCCATAATTACGCCTATTGATTTCTTTGGCTCCACTCCTTTTGAGATTTCTCCTACCCTTGGTTATCTCTGTTTTGCCCAGCTCTTTCCCCAGATTTTTTTTTTTGCATTTATCCAAATTAATTTCTAGGATAAGCATATTTGTTTCATTTGAATAAGACCTATGACAGTTGTAGATGGGAGATAGTGTTTGTGAGTGCATGCGATAGAAAAGGTATCCCCATCCAGTTGTTTTTATCGTATGTTTACACTGTAGTCAAAGGTGTGATTGCAATGTGTGTAGACATATTCCAACTTCTCCAATACCAGCAAAGCCACAGCAGCACAGACTTCAATATGGACTGGTCACCCAAGTCAGTACTTGCAATCCTGGGTGGGCTTCTGCAGCCTGTTCTGAAGGCCGTCCTGCTGCAACATCTCTGCTATTGCGCAATGCTCACATTAGCTAAAATTAAAGCTAGCTCCAGGTGTCTGTACATATGGTGCAATGACATCTCTGATTGCAGTGTAGACGGGTACTCTTTGAGTTAGCAGAGTTGTTTTTAAAATCAGTTTTGTTGTGACTGTATCTTGCTTTTCCTTTGAGGTTATATCTCTTTTAGTTTGGTTTGGCTGTCTTTATTCACTCTTTTTCAGTAATAAAGCAGGGAGGTTGATTTCCTCCTTTCCCCCCATCTTTAAATGGGTCTATGGAAATATTATCTTTCCATTATGTAGCAATTTGGAGAGGCTTGATGTAGTTGTTCTTTTGACCAACCAACTAGTTGGGTAACTCTCTTAGCTTATTACAGTTCTTATACGATACAGTATGTTCTGACAAAATGGATGCATGCTAGATACTCTTGGCTGAAAGTAAAGAAAAACTGCTTTTATTTGTGTAAGCTGAGCTCAACTAAGTGCCAATTAATTGCTTGTAGGGGATAGATTGACTGGTATTTGTTTTCTCTGTGATAAAGTATCCCATTATGTCTCTTGGGATAAGACCCCATTATGTTTGCTTTTGAAGGCATTCGGTAAATATTAGATCTATCCTAATCTTCATTTTGGTTTGTGTACTGTGAGTACTTTACTCTCTGTTTTAGTGTAATACTAGCGTAGATCAACTTTTCAATCTATTTGTTATCCAGGAAGTTGAAAATCAGTTTATGATTGTGAGAGATTGAGGCATTTTGAGAAGTCATTTCTCTGACTTTTTATGGTTGTGACCTTCTTGTGTGTTTTTAGAATTGTGCCCCATAGATGGAAAGTGACTGTTACAGAAGAGCAAAACAGAAAGTGAGAGCACGGTTTCTATGTGAATAATTCTACATTTCGGTATCTCGTTATTTTAATAATCCATTTACAGCTATCTTGTTGGTGTCATCTATTGGATAAAATGTAAAAGTTGAGAAGATTTTCTTTCTCATAAATTCTTTTTTAAATGTTTTGGTTAGGAAGGCTTTAGTGAGGAAAAAATTTTATTTGACTCTGGATTGAGATGGGGAACAGTGATAGCCTTTAAAGTAATTTATTTATAGTTTTATTTCCATGCTTGAGGGGAACTCTGCTTCTTCTTCATTTCCAACAGAAGTGTACTGATCTATTCTGAACTGAGGTCCTTACACACAGCAGAGGTTTTTGTAGTTAGGTGGCTGGAATTTTAATGACTGTTTTATTGATGCAAACTTTTTGGGGGGGAGTGGGATGGGGATCAAACAAATAAATACATAGCAAAGGGAACTACTTTGACTGGACCCATGTGATTTATTAGTTGCTGCCTCCTCCTTGTCCTGATGACTTCATTCTGGCTGAGCAGCAGGGGAGGAGAACAAATCTCCTTGCCATCAGCGCCATGCATGGTTGGCAGAACCAAAGAGCACTTGAGGTGAAACAGTGAACAGTCCTTTGCAGCCCTCTGGGTACATGGAAAAAGCACTAGTCTCAGCTGGAGCAGGCCTCCAGAAAATCTTAAAGGAAGTCCTGTGCAACAATTTGCTTTTTCTCATTTTTAAAGACTGTAAATAAAAGAACATTTTCCGGTCCCACTGTTTAGGCCTCAGCTACAATGCATGCAGCCCTTACTTTGATAGAACCTGTTCTATCAGAAAACTATGACTTCAACCCCTTCTTCCCCTAAAACTGCTGTTCAAAGTTTTTAAGCATGAGCTTAGTTTGTTGGGGTACCTCATGTGTAAGTCAGATAGTATATTCCCTGTCACCCACTGTCTATGCCTATTTAATGTGATCAGGAAATTCAGCTACTCAGAAGACTTTTTCATTTGTTTGGGGACCCTCAGCTGGGATTGATTTGAGCTCTCTTATTTTCTCTGATTTTGGTAACCAAGACCCTAATACATTATTGTCTGAGACGATGGGCCTTGAACCCTCAGCTACAGGACACTTGTCAACAGCTGCTAGGGCAAAAGCTGAATCCCAACAGAGAATTCCAGTCTTGGACCCTGGGTGGCCCATAGCTTCTATATAAACCCAGCACAGGAACAGGTAGTTGTCAATGCATCTGGGATCCACTCTGCTCCAGACTGTGTGCCTTGGATTTCCGATGCTTGCTCCCTGGCTTGATTTCCTGGCATCCTGAAGTACATCTCTGGTTTGTCTACTACCTTTGACCCCCTAGTATCCTGACCTGGCCTTACTTTGGTTACCGATTCATGACTCTGTTGTCTCCTGCTATTGATCTGTATCTTGACCCATTTGACTCTTGACCTCTTCCATGACAGTGGATCCTGGCACTGACCATTAGGCCTGGGTACCCATGACCTGGCCCTGACAGTTATTACTTTGGGAACTTTTGTTTTAGCTCACATAATTGTATCTCAGTTCTAAAAGGAGGAGATTGTTTCACTAAGATCAGAGTCATATTGCTTCAAAGCTGAAGTTTAGTCTGGGAAGCCAGGTGACCAGTACATATGTGTACTGCTGACCCTTCCCTCCCTATAGAACTGGCTTCGATCATAAGACATTTTTGTTTTTAAGAACTTTCAAGGCCCGAACAGTTCTTTAAATCCAAGATTCTGACACAAAAAGAGTACATAAATCTGTTTTAAATGGAATTTATAAGGATTCATGCACCACATAGTATAGCTCTTCTCTTCCCTAGCAGACCATCTGTCTTTTCTGAACTTCATTGCAGGTCATGCAATCTCTGCTACTCTGGACTCTGTCTACTAGTCTCTCAAATTCCCAGGTTTGTTCCATAAATAGGAGTGAAGTGGCCAACAAGCACCTCTTCTCCAGATGTGACACCTCTTCACCCCGTCACACAAGTAGGGGAGGAAGTGTTCACCAGTTCTGTTCCAGCTCCAGTCACAGCTTCCATTTGCAGCTCCGCGCCCCACTCCTGGATGTGACCTGGGCCTTGTCCCCCACTTCTGATTGGCACTGGCTAGAGCCCAGTCCCTACTCATGGCCCTGTTCATAGGCTTGTGTCCCCATGTCCTGTGGCCCCATTCTAGGCTTAGCTCACAGCCCCGGGCCCTGTGGCCCAGGCCTGTGACTGCAATTCCAGCCCTCTTGTTGGCTTCAGCCACAGCTTGGGCCATGACTCCCAGCCCTCGACCTCAGCTTTGTCATGGCTCTCGGGTGGGTGTGGAGCAGGTAAGGGGGTGGGTGTGGCGCCAAAATTTTGGGAGTCATTGTTTTAGGTTATGTCTCTACTGGTGTGCATATTCAATTACTGGATCATATTCATGTCCACACGTCCTCCCCATACCCATGCTGAGTGTCTGCACATAGTGCACTGGACACCTGTATAACACTGTACACGCGTATACCTGTGTCTACACTACCATTGCTGATACATAATGTAAGCGTTGTCATTTCAGGAGCAGTATCTCTGAGTTCCGTGTATCACAGGGAGGTGTTGTAGGAACTGCTTTGCTGTGTGTTGGTCACCGTCTTCCACCTTCACATATTTGCCAATGTCCGTTCCAAATCACGTCTCCACTCACTTATTCTCTGCCAAACTGGGTGGAAGATCTAGAATAATGGGATGATGTTGATGTGGTTCTACTCCTGTTCTTTACTGCAGGACAAATGGCTATGCAGGGGAGCAGGCGACCAGATGGGATGCTGGATGGAATTGGGGCAGAACTTTGTGACATCCTGAAGACTGCTGACCTTGAGGGTCAATGACAATTAATTAGGCTCACATAATACAGGTATGATGAATGCCGGTATGCCATTGGGTGGACTGTCACTTCTGATGCAGGAGAACCATCAAGATGTAGTGAGATCACATAATTTTGGAAATCTGGATGACTAACAGTGGCTTCAGAACTTCTTAATGAGGAAACAGATTTTCTATGTGAGGGGCTTGCACCGGACCTCCAGGACAGGAACAGCTGAGTCAGAAAAACCATACCAGTGCACATCCTGGTGGCTATTGCCTTGTAGATGCTGGCAACATTAGAGAGTTATTAATCCATTGCAAACCACCCCAGGTTGGAAAGTTCTCTGTCAGAGTCATGACTGTACAAGTTTGCCAGATGCCTAACACTGTGATCTACCCATGAGTGGCTGCCATGAGAAAAATTCCAGAAATTATAACTAGATTTGAGAGGATGGGATTTTCAAAATGTGCAGGGATCCCTGATGGCACCCATAGCCCAGTACTTGATAACCACAAGAGGCAAGTCAGTGTGTGAACCAAAAATGTACTGTTCGTTCATTGTGCAAGGCTTAGCGGACACTGAGGCAGATTCATGTATGCCAGTGTGGAAAATACTGGAAAGGTTTATGATGCCGTGGTGCTAAAGACATCAGGATTATACCTGAAGTGGGAAGAAAGGGACTTTATTTCCAGAAGCAATCTTGTACTGTGTGATGTCTGTGGACAGTGTTATTTTGGGGGACTCTGCATACTTGCTCCTAATTTGGCTCATGAAAACATACCTTACCATCAATGATCCTAGCAGAGGTGGCTTTTGGCAGCCCCAGGCAAAGGCCTGTTGAGGGTCCCTCTATAGGCCTCCGTGGCCCCAGCTCTCCACCACCAGCCCTCCCTCCACCTTGGCCCTGGCTCCCCACTGTGGCCCCAGGCCTCCCCCTGCTGATGGCTCCGCCCCCTCCCCTCCATGGCTCCAGTTCCCCCCGCCCCCAGCCCTAGCCACAGGGTCCAGCTCCTCCTTCCGCTGCCAACTGAGGCAGATGCAGCATTTGGGGTAGGTGAAGCAGACGATGGGGCCCCTTGCTGCTCAGGGCCCAAGGTGTGCACCTGCTTCACCTACCCCAAAAGCCGCCTCTGGACCCTAGAAAAAGGGAATTCATTTACAAGCTCAGGAACTGCCAACCTCCATTTGATAGGCTGAAAAATCTCATTAGTGCTGTGTACACACCTATCTGGATGCCAATATGACAAATACTGTTCACATAACCGTAGCATGCTGCACCCTCTATGATGTTTGTGGGATAAAGAGAAGTGCTTCCATCCTGAGTGGGGTCAGGATAAGTCTTGTTTACATTTAGTTAGGTTGATGTACGGCAGCTCCGAGTGAGGATGCATACCACCTGCAGGAGGAGGATAGTATGGACCAGAAAAATCACAGTAATTACTGTGATGGCTGTATGTTGACCTAACTTAAATCGACTTAATGTTTTAGTGTGGACAAGGCCAAGATGACATCTGCCTATGACAAGGGGCATCTTCACAGACTGAAGTCATTGTGCAATGTTTCTGTCTTTACTATTCACACCTATTTACAAACTTCTGTTACTGAGAGCACTCAATCTCTCTTAATAACCATATCAATGTTTGCTTTGGGGCAGGAGTGGTGCATCATTCCCCCGCACCTCCCCCCAACAAACCGTTCATTGTCAGCTGTTCTAACAGCACTTAGTGGCTGGTTTGGAGCATTACTTCCTAGTATGGTTGAAATTGGGCAGCGATCCCCAGCATTATCAGAGACTCTTGACCTTGTGTGTGCCAAACAATGGTGAAATGGACAGGAAAAAAGAGTCAGACCACAAGAGTCTGCTTCCTGTGGTTTGCTGAAGTTTCAGAGCAACACCAAAAGCCTCTTTCCTGCACATTTGAAAACAACACCACATTGTATTTAGTCCAGCTTCCAAACCCACCCTCATTTGCCCCCAGCTAGTGCAGTATAGCTCAGTGTGGAAGGAGGGCAAACCTAGCGACAAAGAAGGTTAAAAACTGTTATCTTCCATGTGAGAAAGAACTAGTCTGATTAACTTTTCTTCAGGCAACCAAAGTTTTCCCTTTTCCTACCTGTATATAACCCCTGCCCCACCACACTCTTTCACCATGTTCTGTATGGCTCCATTTTGTCAGGGGAGGGTAAGATTGGAGGGTGTTACTGAAACTATTTAATCTTCCAAGGATAGAAGACGGGTATGTTAACTTTAGGCAAACAACTATACATTTTCTACAATTTTCCCATCCCCTTCTGGTCCAGGGGCAGGGGAGAGGGGTCTTCCTTAATCAGTGCCTCCAGTTAGAGGCACAAAATCACATGCTCCTCCTGCTCCAGCACATGCCACAGTGTCCCTGCAGCCTGCTTGCTCTGGCCCTCACCAGCATCCTGTTGAATAATGAGGAGTGTAGGGATGAGGAGTGAGTTACAGTGCCGGATTTAGGCACAAGCCAAGTAAGCCATGGCTTAGGGCCTCACATTATGAGGGTCTTCTAAAAATCTTGGCGATAACTAAGAAGATGTATCAATATTGAAATTGCTTTGGCTTAAATAAACTTTCATATAAAATCCACCGGCAAAATTCTGAACCCTGACCTCCCCATCCTGATCAATACCCAATCCCATCAACCTCCCTTCCACGATTGCTGGACTACTTACATCATCCACAGGTTGCCCAACCTCACTTCACATCTCAAGAGGAGACAATGGAAGGTAGCCTACCAGTACATTCTAAAGTCCTATTCCACACCAGGTATCGTCTCTGCTAATCCCCTCCTCAGTACTTTCCCACCCCCACCCTTCCGTATACCACCATCATTTATTTTGTCATTACTTTTTCTGTTATAATGTAATATACTTTTTTCTCTTTATTTTTTTATGGTCCGGGGCCTCTGAATCTTGACATATCTTAAGGCCTCAGCATGTCTTAATCCGGCCCTGGTGGATTGTAAACTACTTCAGTTTCTGTACTGGGAGCACTTTACAGCACTCAGTCAAATTCCCTATCAGCCATCTTGGGGCAACTGCTGGAGTCTTTTGCTTACATACACAGGGACCTAAAGTGCTTGATATGTTCCTGACATTGGCTGGAGTCTGATCAAGGCTTGTCTACTCCGTCCTCTGTGAAATTTCCTGTTCGTGTTTCTGCGACTCAGAGACAAGTCATGCAGGACAATGTTTTATGACCACACTGAGCAGTACCTGTATGCGGTAAGCAGACCAGGCAACTGTTCTCAGAGCAGGATGGCACTGAAAAAGCCTCTTCCTTTCTACGAGACCAAACACAGAGCATTGTTCAGGAGCTTTATGGTTATGTGTCAATAACTAATGATTTGCATATTTTTTCACATGCCAGTAATTAAGTGCCCCTAATTTTTCCTTCAAAACATGACAAACTTAGTTAAGGGAAACAGGCTGGGGAAAAGGGAAGACTAGTGGGTAGGGAATAATGGGATGCAGGGCAGAATGGGAAAGACTGTTCTAGGACATCCCCCCTTTTCTCCACCCTGTCACCACTCAAAGGTGTAGGCTCTCGCTTTCTCCCATAACCACCTTGTCCTGTTGCCAAAGCAGGTTCACTAAGTGCCCCTCAGTGACCTCCATTCTCACTTAACCCGAGCATATCCATTGAAATGTAAGTCTTAAGACTATTGTATTTTTATATACTTAAGCAGTCTAGTTTTTCATTTATAGTTGATATTGCTATGAATGTTGTCTTTAGAACGTGGCTGGGAGACCATAGCTCAATTGTTGAGATAGAAATGGGGTATGTTGTTATAAAATTGAGAACCCATTAAAAGTGTAAAATATAACAAAATCCTTTTTGACTTACAGTTTGTGGGTTAAAGAAAATTCTAATGAACGCTTGGTGTTCTACAAACTCTCACTGATGTCCAGTCAGGACTGATGGTAAAAAAAATGCTTTTGCAATTTAATTCAAATGTTTCTCACAGTGGAAGAAAGTCTAGTGCTTTGGTTCTGTTACTCGCTGTGTGGGCCTGAAGTTTACTCTGGCTTCATAAGATTGGGCATCCCCTTATATAAATTGCTCCTTAATATAAATAATAAAGTTACATCATTCTGTTCACTCATACAAGACCCCATTCCTTATATTGTTGATGTATTTCAGATAAAATATTGCTCCTATTAAGATTTAATCATTTTAGAGAGAGTTTTGAAGGTGTTTAGGAAAACAGTTTCAAACCCAACATGTTATTTTTCCTTGCTTTAGAACGTACTACCTTAAAGTGCTTTTAAAATAACCCTTATGGGATTAATCAGAGGGATTGCGTGTCCTTTCTTTATTGGCTTCATGGTCACTGAGGAAAGCAGTCAGCCTGAGGGTAACTTTTTTAATTAGAAGTAGTTTGTTGTTGTCTTGGTGTAAATTGTTCACTGGGCAGAAGAATAATCGACTTTAGCTTTCTTTATAATTTTTAAATAAAATTCTGAAACATGAGGCCTGATTCTGTGAAGTGTTGAACATTCTGGATCTTGCACATTATGTATACAAAATATGTGCACATATATTTTAATAACTGTGTTTTATGAATATTTGGTCCAAAATGTTTTATCAAATCAAGTAATGTGATGGTTTATTAAAACACTCAGCTTCTCCTTAGGATGGCAGATGGTTACAGATGGTTTCGTAGTACAGAAATTAAAGATTTTCCTATCCTTTAATGTAATAATCTTCATAGAACAAGGGAAACTTGAACCCCTTCTAATCTGTGGTGAGCCATTTATAAATGGTGTCCTGTCTCTGCTATCACACAGGCAGAACTGTTTGTGCATTGGAATGGTAAATGTGAAGTACTGAGGTATGAAACTCATAGTTCATTAGAACTCCCTCCCCACCCCCCTGCATTCAAATGTTTAAGTTAAGTTTCTGAGACATCTCTCTCTCTATGCTACTTTCATGTACCATCATTCTTCTCCCTCCCCTCTCATGTCCTAATCAGATATTTATTTTTTTTCTCTTTTGGCAACTCCCCCATCTTTCTTCCTGTTCTACTTTCCTGGCAGTTTCTGAGTACAGTCATTTTTTAAAGACCTTAGTTCTGCAATATGATTTGCTAATATGGATTCCTGTTGGACTCAGTTACGGCCAATGCAATTACACAGGGCAAGGGATTCATAGGAGTGGATTCCACTGGAGGAATCATTGGAATTGATTGGGGAAACAGGATTACATTTTCAGTAAAGATTTTTTACACAGGTTTTTTGTAACCTTTTCTTTGTGTGTGTGGTGTTGTTGATTTAAAAAAAAAATTCTGAAAACCTTTACTGGTCAACCTGACCTAGGTAATTACCATTCTTATTTCCTCCATTCCCTTTCCAACAGTGAGTCCACTAGAAGAAGCTGGAATGACACCACAAGAGTTGATTTAAAAAAAAAAATTGCATTGTATATCTATGTCATTAATTATTTTGGGAATGTAAAAAATGTGGCTGTTTTAAATAGTTTTGTCTCAAAACAGGAAAAACTTAACCCATTCGCAGAACTAACTGCCTGCAAAATTAATAAAAAAATTATCATGAATCTTTTTTATATCTATAGAATCTTAAAATATGATTTGACATGTATATGGAGGAGTGGTGGAGCAGTATTTACTCTCACTGGTCACTCACAAAATTTCATAATTCTCTACTTGCCATGATGATAACCTTATTATTCCATGCTTCCTCCCCATTTCTGGAGGCTTTGCTCCTCTAATTTTCCAACCTCCATTTGGGAAGGAAGCACCAGTGTGAATTTGGTAAAATTCCTGAGGACTTTATGAGCTTTTAGTTAATTTCCCTTTGAAGTGTGCTGCATGCTTGGTAAAAGACGCAGAGCCCCTGTGACCTAATGACCTTGCTGAAAAAACAAACTAACCAACAAAAATCTATGTAACTAGTTTTAAAATTAAGGGATATTTTGAAGCAATGTCTAAAAATATAGTTGAACAAATTAAAAATATATAATAAAGAAAAATTGCTCTAGTGTTGACAGCTGCAATCTGAGACAATTTGAAGTAAGTAGAGTATTGGACCCTAAAATAATTTGTTTAAAATATGGAAAGCAGTCCGTGCCTTCTGGTATAAGTAGTGCCACTGGTAGTTGGGTTTACCAGGGTGAGTAGGTGCTGTAATTCCAGGAACTAAAGTACTTTCTAAAAATACATCATCACCCTGAGGGTAGTCATAGTGGCAGGAAGAGCATTAATTGCTCTCTTGTGTGTGTGTAGGGGTGGGGAGACATAATTCATTTGATTTATATTACTACTGCATTTATTCCTGACTTTTGTTCTTTTTTTTTAATGCTGTTTTTGTTTGGCCATTTTTCTTTCACTCAATTTATTACAAGTATGTTGTTAATTGTAATATTATAAAAGCTTTGAAAAGTAAACACTTTTGCTGATATCTTGGTAGCATTTTTTCTCTGTCAAACAGGTCTTTTTGTTTGGAAGTCTTCTTTTGAACATGATCTACTGTACTCTTGGTCAGAAACAAAAGGAGGGTCCCCAGGCGCGCTGAGTGTGACACTGTGTAAGTGAACAGGTGTGGTATAGAAAGCAGCAGCTGCAAGAGGAGAAACAGAAGTTCCTCTTTCACCACATCTGTATCCTATTTTGTTTTCAGTCCTCTGCTTTTAGATTTTTTTTCGTTCCCTTCTCCAATTCCTCACTCTTTTCTGTTGAAAGAGAACGATTGTTTATTTAAGAGTCTCCTTATGTGGTAAGTGGCCAAGTGTGTGACTTGTGGCTTTATCTCCTTTTATGAAAATATGTCCTCAATAGATAAGATTTACTGAGGATTGTTTAGTGGTGAGAAACTAAATATTTTGGAGTCATTCTTGTATTTCATTGCCATACTTTTGACTTATTGGTTACAATTTTTGTTTTAAAAGCAGAATACTTTCACTTGAGCTGGTCTAGCTTCCATCTTCAGGGTCAGTAAGCATTTTAAGGGGATATGTGAATGAAAAAGTATTAAATGGGGGGAGTGGATGTAGTTTCCACCCCAAACCCTCCTGGTGTAAGTGATAGATACCTATTTTGAAGAGGGATTTAGAACAAAGCTGGTGAAATAGCTAATATTTATTCATATATAGTAGCACACTCACAGACTTATTCCTAATGACAGGAAATGAGATACTATGAGTGAGTAAGACACGACAGGGTAAACATAACGTTTCAAGTTCCAGAGGGGTAGCCGTGTTAGTCTATTGCAGAAAAACAAACAGAGTCCTGTGGCACTTTTAAAGACTAACAGATTTATTTATCATGCGAAGTGGGATTTTCTCCCACGGAAGCTCATGCGATAAATAAATCTGTTAGTCTTTAAAAGTGCCACAGGAATCTGTTTGTATGGCTGTTGTCATAACTTCATATTGCTTTCTGGAGAGAAGCTGTACATCTTCTTAGTATATTAATGAGGAATTTGTATTAGGCTCTGAGTTAGACTGATAATGTTATAGGACAGGGCTGAATTTATTGTTGACCCTTATCTCAGAACTTTACAAAAGGTCAGTTCTTTTATATTTCATATTGATAGTAACTGATACTACACTATGTACCTGTTATAATGAAGCAATTGTAAGATAAAGTATAAAGTGAGAATTTAACTGCAGTTCATATAAAATTAGTTATACAGTAAATCGCTGTTTTGTTCAAGCAACGTCTGTGGCCATGTTGCCATTTGTTCAGTTAATTGCCTTGTTGACTCTAGTCGGTGTAATTAGACATGCTTCTTTTCAGCTGTAATTATTTAGCATATGCTTTTATATTTGTACAGGATCACAGGTGTTTTAAAGAAGATAAAGTGTTTAATGGCTAGATTTGTAATCTCAGATTGTACAGACGGCACTTTTTTATGGAAAATTGCAACTCCATTTTATTTGGAGAATAGTAGAATAGGGCAAACATAATCAGCAATATCTGTCTGTCTAGCTAGCTAAATCTGAATTTCAGTTGGCACAGTAGCTAAGAATAAAAGATGGTTTTGCATCACAGAGTAAATGCAGAGTAGGGAATATTTCAAGTATTTGGCATTTGAGCAGCAAATGATGTCAACTGGATGTTTGATGCTAGAATAAAAACAATCATATAATAGAGGAGAACGAGTGTTGCTCAGATAAATCCGTCTGGTTTGTACATCTGATCTATACATGTACAGTACTTCTGGAGAACTGAAGAAAAATAGCAGTGAGGGGACTAATTTACATTGGGTCATTATTAAACAGGAGATGGCATGGGCTGCCTTGCTCTGGTTATTGATAACATGTAATTATATAGCCTTGAAATAAAGATTCATATATTTGTGAGTGTTTTTAACAAAAGACCACATAGATAAAGGCTCATAAAATGGCTACAGACTTGGACAGTATCTTTACATATCATAAAATGGAATAATTTTTGTTATGATGAGAACATGAATAGTCTAATTACGTGCTTTGTGGCCATCATATGTGAAATCTGAAATGGCTTCACCTGAGGGTAGAACACTCAGAGGCTATGTCTACACTTGAAAATTTAGGTCGACTTTAGCTAAGTCGACTTAACTAAGATTAGTGAGTCTACACTTAAATTTTAAGTCGACTTTGGGGGGAACTTACAAAGTCGACCTAGAGCGTCCACACTGGACACCTAGGTCGACTTCTAGGGGATAGGAGAACCTAGGGCAGGTCCACGGGGGCAGGGGGGCACCCCTTGCCCAGTGCCAGGGGGCTCAGCCTTTGCCCCATTGTACATGGGTGCATAGGGGCAGGGTGGGCAGGGCTCTGCCCTGCCCTGTGGGGGGGGGGCATGCCAGGCTCGCTCTGTGCGCCCCCCCAGCAGGGAGGGCAGTGGTGCAGTCCTGGAGTAGCCCTAAGTCGACTTAGGGCTATCCCAGGTCTACATTGGCTTAAATCGAATTAAATTCAGGTTTAATAAAGTCGACTTAATTTTCATTAAGTTGACTTTATTTTCCTTATGTCGACTTGAGCAAGTTGCTTAAGTCAACTTAAGGAAACTGTAGTGTAGATGCAGGGTAAATTAAGTCGACTTAAGCAAGCTTAAGTCGACTTAATTTATAAGTGTAGACGCACCCAGAATGATTGAATGCAGATGTTTGTCAAGACCTATTCAATAGTGCTTCTCTTTTATTATTGAAAGTATAAGTAATGTAGGCTTTACTTCTGTAGCCCAAATCTCTTTGCCAGCAGGCTTTGTTTCTTCTTTTCTTTAGGTTAGAACATCTGGGAGCAAGGAGATAAAAAGAAAAGATGATTTTCTTGGGATATGATATCACAAAGCATTACAGCCAGAGCCAACGGTGTTGTTTTGGTAAGTTGAGACAGTGACAGGGATGGAAGGGACTACATGTTAAATCTGGAATTGCCAGATATATCTGCTAGTCTTGCATGTCAGCTCACTGTTCCTGACAGATGGGTTCTTCAGTACCAATTTCCATTTTATGTTGCATTTAACTCCTCTTGCTTGAAACATTTCAGTATAAATGTTCTTTAACAGGTTCAGTAGTACTCATTGTAATGCTCTGCATGACACTGATCACTAATTGGTTAACTATTTGTAGTAAATGTTTGGTGTGCTTTCCTAGTCCGCAGATAATACATATTTTTTATTTAGCGTTGTTGGAGTAATTGGCAAGCTGTTGAAATTATATTGGGTCAGAAGAAATAAAACCGTTAGATTTAGCACTTATTGATTGGTCACCTTATATAATTCAACTATGATGTCAAAATTATTTTAAAAACATGATGCCATAGTACCAGGGTCATACTTTTCTTCATAAACCCTCAGAACAGTAATTGAAAATGTCCAATTAAAACTTCAAAGGAAACATCTTTTCTTCAGCTGTGCTGCTACTTATTTTTATTACTAAACTGTACATTTAATATATTACAAGATATGCTTTTAGGAATCCTACCTACTACATATATCCAGTGTCAGCACAAATATTTAATTGATTATCTGTGGTGTTAAATATTAATATCTGTACTTAATATCTGTCTATAAAACAGCTATTTATACTTCTGTGTTCTTTATTGAAAAATGCAGTATTTCCCAATCAGAATAGAAACTGTTGTGTAGCAGGTGTCTAAATACATTACATTATCAAGTAGTCTTTTCTGTCTATTTTTGATAAATATTTGGGGCTAAATTAATCCTTTTGTGCAACCTTACTGACTTCAGTAGAGTTACACCAGGGATTAGTTTGTCCTTGTTTATTTCTCAGGTTGGACATTTTACAGTGGAAAAACTTACATAACTTGAAAAACTTTTAAATCAGTCTTTTGGAATTGTAAATTTTCAATGTCTATTTTAATAATTTTAGAGCTTCTGTTCTGTATTACTAAAAGCAGATCATATTACTGCAAGTTCTAGTGTGCAAATTATATGTAAATATCCAGGAGCCAAATTCTCTGTTCATTGAGCAATCAATAATGTTCCATAAAAGTTTGTTATATATTTTTATTCAAAGGATCACAGATTTTGTCCCTAAATTAAATCTTTATCTATATCTGATTCAATGTTGGTTTATGAATTATTTGCTTTATGCTTGCACTGTCATTTGCTGTCATGTATGGAGCCATTCTCTTGCCTGATGTGCTAATCAATAAGAAGACTTCTGTGAAATCTTCACAAAAGCTAGATAGGAAAAATGATGTCATGCAAGTTAAAGGATTGAAAAATGAGCACTTGCAGAGGAAAAAGTGTGAAGTGCTTTTGTTTGTTAATTGTTGGGACCTGAAGATTGTTTTTTTTATCACTTTTATGTCCCAAGCAGCTAGTCAAAGTTTAGAGCCCCAAGGGTTGTTTCAACTGGGATGAGAAATTGAATATGGCGTCTGTTACCTTTGTTGCCATCTAGTTTATTTACAAAGAATGCACATCCTGAATGCAGGATGAACCAAACAATAGGAAGCGGGGTCCTTGGTCTCAACACCAAAAACTCTTTCAGGAAGCATCCCCAAAAGCTCTTGCTCTAGGCTTTTTTCAGGCTTGTACTGTCAGCTGTGTGTTCAGGTTCTCTCTCTCTCTCTCTCTCTCTCTCTCTCTCTCCTCCATTCACCCGCCCCCTCCTTACTGAAAGGCTATGCCTACACTACAAACTAGAAGTGCGATTCCCAGCTCACCTTGACATACTGGTGCTTGCTCTCATCTAAGCCAGCATGCTATAAATAGTGGTGGTAGCACGGGCAGAAGCAGCTAGCTAGCAACCCCTAAAAGGTACCGAGGGGTGCAGGTAGATTTGTGCTGGGGTACTGCTGTTCATGCTACTGTGGCTACACCATTTTTGTGTGGCTTAGAGTCTGTTGGAGCAGCTGGTACCATAACTCTAGGGATCGTTGGGCTTGCAGTTCCATGATAGGGAGCCTTCCAGCTTGCAAGCTTTGAGCTGCGTCTCTGGGGGCTAGTAGACTCCCAGCTCTGTACAGATATCCCTGTGAACCCTTGATAGAGCTGTGTCTCTCTGGGCTCCTAGGTTCATTGCTCTGTGACAGGGACCATGTTAGCCCCTGGAATCCCAGCTGGATCTGAGGCTGCTGTGCTCCCCTGGCTCCCAGATCTTCCTAACTACTGCATCATTGAGT
>ML685765.1:17749338-17901550 GCA_007922175.1 Pelusios castaneus | reverse complement strand
GCTCCCCTGGCTCCCAGATCTTCCTAACTACTGCATCATTGAGTGTGGCAAGTTGTCGTTGAAGGCCATCCTCCAGTCTTATAACTACAGTCCTCCATTGTGTTTGACTGTGTGAATTATCACCCTGCGGTTACATTGTGAAGATTGGGCTAAGCCAAATTTTCTGCATTTTGGCAACCACTCTAGCCATTACAGTCAGCAGCTGGAGTTATTGGTAGGTCATAAATATATATGTTTAAAATGAGAGGAGCTGAAACAGATCCCTATGGGAGCCATTTATAGAGACACCTAAGCTGGCTCACTTTGTTTCTAGCTCGCAGGATGAAGCTCTGATTCCTTATCATTTCTATGATATACTGTGTTATGGGCTTACAGGTAATATTTGGCAACAACTTGGCATTCAGTTCTACATGCCAGGAGATATCATTTGTGGCTGACAAATCCACCAGAATGATGCTAACTAACTTACTCTTCTTGAAGGCATCTCCAAATACTTGGGTTAGAAATATGACGATGTGCATCAGCATGTCTTTCCATAAGCTTGTATGTGATAAAAGGAGAGACACTGAGCTCTTCCAGTGGTTTTCCTCATTTTGGAATGTCTATGACTTTTTTCCTGCACTAGATTTTTGAGATGTAGCTGTCTTGGAGACATCAGTTGAGGAATTGAAGCAGCCAGCAAACTAATGCAAACTAAATCTATTGTTTACATTTCCCTAAACTTTTCAAATATGTAAATTGCATTTTCAGATCTTAACATATCTTACATTTTTACAAAGTATGCTTAACTTTAGACATAAAAATAATACTGTTTTGATTCTACAGCTTTTTTTTAGAAGCATTGCACTATTCCAGAACTGTATCAAGACTGAATTTTCTGGTCACTACATTTAAGGATCTTAGATGTCTGTACATGATTCCTGTTGAAGTCAGTGGGAGCTGAGTGCATGCATTAGAAGGCACCCTAATTTAGAAGGATCCTAAATTTCATTCTGTAGAAGAAATCTGATCTTATTTGAAAGGAAAACTTTTGGACCTGAAGAAAGCTCCTGATTCTCCACTCAGTTGCACTAGCATTATTGTTACACCAGTGTCAATCCATTTAGGTCAATGAAGTTTCTCTGAAGTGGAATTGGTGAAATAGTGGATAAACAGGGCTATTTTTTAGCAATAGCTTTACCTTTAGTGAGAAGTGAACTGAGCAGGCTTAGTGCGTCTAGACCTTTATTCAGGGAAACTACTTTGCTAATGAAGTGGCATAAACACATAAGCACTTCTACAGAGCTGCCTGAAAAGGTGGTTGTGGAATCAACATCATTAGAGATTTTAAAGAGCAGGTTAGACAAACACTTGTCAGGGATGGTCAAGATAATATTTAGTCCTGCTATGAGGGCAGGGACTGGACTAGATGACCTTGAGAAGTCGCTTGTAGTCCTATCGTTCTATGAAATAGACTTCTTAGCAGATCTGCTGAAAGGCCTAGAATATTTCTGGGAACAGAGCTGTATATAGGAGTGACTCTGCCTATGAGTAAATTTTAATATGATCATAGCAACAGCACATGGACTGGGGCTTGTTCTATAGCTCAGCTACTACTATTTTAAAAAATACATCTCCTATTATATATGGACCAAATTCCATCTTTGGATGTATACCTGTTCTTATCGAAGCCAATGAGTATCTGCACATTCCAAAGCAGAGCCTGCACCAAAACTATTTGTATGATGTTTCCCCCTTATATTTATATTTACCAAATTATTAATATCTAGCTAGTTTTAGAAAAAGTAAACTATATTTATTTAGTGGTAACGAATGTGACCAATAAATGTCCTAATATCATAGGAATTATTTGATTCTTTGAATTTATTGAACATAAACCAGCAGTGCAAGGAAGTATCATTTGCTAAGTGCTCTAAAGATATGTCTTTTATTTACTCACATAGGCTGGCAAGTGGAACCCTGTGAAAAGTAACCTGACATGATGATTTGTGTAAAGAAGAAATTATTAGGTAAGTGATATGTTTGTGTGTGTTTATAAGACAGCGGTTCTCAACCTTTTTGGCTCGAGGGCCACAAATATCATTTTTAGAACCCTGAGAGGCCACCAGTTTATTTAATTAAATGTACATTATAATTAAATCAATCGAATTCAGATTACATTTTAATTAAAATTAATTAAAGTCAATTGATTACATTTAAATACAAATTTTAATTAGTGGCCCTTCAGGGCTGTAAAAATTATATTTGTGGCCCTCAAGCCAAAAAGATTTTTTAAAAATAGGAAAAAAATTGAAATTGAAAGGGTTTTTTTTTTAAAGGGGGAGGGGCTGGGTGCCCATGAACAGGGCCAGTTTGTGGCCCCAACAACAATATGGCCCACGCTCCTGCCCCCCATGGCCATGCCAGCTCATAGCCCCCCAGTCACACTGCGCTGCCCGCGGCCACCATTAGCAGCCAGCATGCCCCACAGCCTGCTTCTCTCCCTGGAGGCTCCAGCCATGCTGTGCCAACCCACACATCCCCCGCAGTGCACCCCCCTGCAGCATGCCCCCCAGCCACACCGTGCCGGCCAGCGGCCCTGCCTGCAGTGACTAGAGCCCTGGCCAGGACTGGAGGGGAGGCGGACGGCCGCAGCAGGGCTCCCAGCTGTGTGCTGGGACCAGGTGGCTGTAGCCCGGCTCCCAGACAGTGGCCGGGCAGTGCGGGCCATTTTAAAAAGCTCCGTGGGCCACTTTTGGTATAAGAGATTGTGTATAAAGAGAACAAATATCTCCTGTTTAAATTCTTTATCACATGAATTTTAATTTTGTAGAGCAGAGATGGTAAACAGTTAATCTTAACTCTGGTGTATAGTTGCAATGAAAATGGACAATTGCTTTCAAGACAAGCTGTTTCCGTTTATAAAGCAATACCTTGGCCAAAAGTGATAATGCCGATCATATGTTAAGCTATAAATGTCATTGTTCCACAGAAACACACGGTTGGGTGGTGTGGGCAGTCTTTCCAGTCAATGACATGGAAATAGACCCTCTTACAGCTGATTTTCCCACACTTTATTTTAATGAGCCTTCATACACATTCCACCTGTCTAACTGGCTCTAAACTGAACAGTTTCTACCTTTAAACAAAGTATATTTCAGACTCTTCCATTGAGTTCTTAATTAATTGAGTACAGGATTGGCACTTGAAGGTAACTTTAGAATTTTGTTTTACATATGTGAGTGTTTTATTTTTATATTTTTAGTAATTAATCTTCCCTTTGAAACTTAGTATGTTTGATCAAACAAGTATATTTCATTAAAGATTCATATTTTATTATTCACAATTAAAGCCCCCAATAACTTATTTTTATGTGCCTAGATGAGACTATTTTTTGCAAATAGAAATATATTTTTGCATGAAAAATGCTATTCTAAGTATCAGAGTAGGATTCTAACTATTTCTTTGTGGATTTGTCAATTCCAGGAAACACAAAATATTTTAAAGTGTTCTCTTTGTGTTAGATCTTGACCCTGCATTGGGATCCACTAATGCAGATTTCTTTACTTGTGTGGGATCCCCTTGACTTCTTGAGACTCTGAACAGGCAAAGAGGTTTACGCTAGCATAAGATGAAAAAGATAAGGGCTTTAAGATGAAATTGTGGCCCTATGGAAGTCAGTAGGAGTTTTTCCTCTGATAAGGAGGCCAAGATTTCATTCTTAGCATTCAGGACAACTGAGATCTCTTTGTGATTTCAGAAATGCCTCTATGGTTAAACATACAATTATCTTAATTCATAAGATCATACCATTTTAACTATGGGAAAAAATCCAAATCCAAATATATATTTTTCTCCTGGTTCTATTTTGACAAATTTAGGCAACTATCGTGGGATTTTGTTCCCAGCCCAGTATTTCCTTCCAGCACTGATTTTAATTTTGCTTTTTGACTCTTATTATCCTGTTTTTTGAGGCAGATTTTAAACTAATCCTTTGCAAAGGGATGTCCATTTATGTTGTAAGGTAGACAGGAGGTAAAGTTATAGTGATCAGACAAGAAATATCTGTAGCTCTTTCAGCTGGATATCTAAGTTTACATCCAAGAAGATAAGAACAAGCATATGACAGTATTTCTTTTTTTTAGAAGTGAAACTGTTTTGAACTACTAATAACTAATTTATAACTTTCATGTTCCTGTATTACTTTACTGACTGCATTAGAGTGTAAAAGCCAGTTATGCTCATGACTGTACAACTAAATGTCTGTAACATACAATTACGAACATATATTTAATGTAGCACATATTGTCAGTGGGAATCAGTGAAATAGTGACAGTAAAAATAAAGTTTTGTTCATATAGCAAACACATCATAGATTGCATTAACAGAAACATAGCATGCAAGTCACGGGATGTGGTAGTATTGCTCTATTCAGAACAGATTAGGCCTCAACTGGACTACTGTGTCCAAGATTGATTGTCTATTGTTGGAAAGGATGCAGAGAAACTGGAAAGGCTCTAGAGGTGAGTGAGTGACAAAGATGATCAAAGGGATAGAATGCAAACTATATGAGCAAAGGCTGAAGGAACTGAGTGTGTTCAGTTTGGAAAAGAGGAGGTTGAGGTGGGGGACATAATAATCTTCAAATACTTGAAAGGCTGCCATAAAAAAAGAGGAAGAAAAGTTGTTCTGTTTTTCCATAGAGGGCAGGACAAGAGGCAATGGATATGTACAACAGCATAGGAGATTTAGATTAAATCTCAGGGAAAACTTCCTAACTGTAAGAATAATAGGATAATGAAACAGACTGCCTAGGAAGGTTGTGGAAGCTCTATCCCTAGGAGGTTTTCAGAAGGAGGCTGGATAGCCATTTGTCTTGGATGGTTAGGCACAACAAATCCTGCATTTTGACAGGGGGGTTAGATTAGATAATCCTGGCTGTCCTTTCTAACCCTATGGTTCTATGATTCTATGTTAAATACCAAAGGCTTCTCCTTTTCCTCATCCTCTCCCAAAACCTGATTCGTTATTGAAGTTCCTGTGAATGCTATCACTCCATTATCCTGCTTTTTGTTTTTTCACTTCTATTTTTGAGATACACTATTCTGGCTTATATGAATTTATAAACTCTAAATAATTGTTGCTGCTCTTGGGCTGATTCAGCCTTTCCGCTTCTCATACCTATTGAGCTTATCAATTTCAGACAGCAGGGGAAGTGGGGCTATTATGGTTTCAATATGGGAGGAGTTCTATAGCTGTTTCTGGCAATGTTGAAGTGCTAAAAGTTTACTGATGACTTAGACACTGAAGCCACATAGACCTGCAAACATTGGCGGCAAGACACACAATATCATCTAAGTGCTGTAATGAATGGTGATGAAGGAGATGGACATCAAGATATTTCAATGGGTGACTATCATTTAAGCTAGTTTTGGTCTGATTGTGATGGTTGGGAATTGTTCTTTGCTGACATTGGGGTGAATGTCTGTAAGGGTGTATCAACCTGATAAATGTTCTTTCCAGTGTGAGACAACTATGAGCTGGCTCAGTTAGTGGAGCATGAGATCACAGTGATCACAGTTAGCTTATTCGTACTGCTCCAGCTTTCATTTCTTTAAGTTTCTGTTTGTGCTTTCTAGCAGTGACATCAATCTGTGAGAAGTGAGGAACAGAAAATGAAACTTGATTTAGCTTTCTAACTTTTCCCTGGAACTAGATGCCACCTTGCTATAGCAGCTGGAATTAATTTTTAATAGAAAATAAATAATTCAGCGCAATTTGTGTTTTTCCTATTTCTTTAATGTATTGTCCAGGAATGTCCAGAAATTTAATTACTTAATTAATGTCCAGGAATGGACAATGCAACCCATCTTGCTGTATGGAATTTTATTATTATTCTAAAAGTGATAAAGCAAGAATATTGACAGATGGTAAAACTATTGATCTGGCTTATGTGAACTTTTGTAAACATTGTAAAAAAGGGTACTGTGATGTTTCCCAAATATGCACTTTTTACGATTGGCGCATCTCTTGCTATCTAAATGTTAAAGGTGGTCTCAAGTAATGAGTTCTCTTTGGATTTTGATTTGATCTGTTATGAAGGCACAAGACCATTTAAAAAATGCAGCTGTAGGTTTGGATTTAATTTACCTCCAGACTTTGAGATATTTAGATTTAGGATTTTGGTTGAGCCAAGGTTTATAAAGTATTTACTTTTACAAAGCTAGAGCACTGTAGTCTTCTGCAGTAGTATTTCCCCACTTTTTAAAAGCTTTGTTCTCTGATCTATACATCAGCTTTTACTCACAAACTCTGTTAAATCAGATTTTTCTTTTTTGTTTTTAAATGTCTTTTAATGCAATTTCAAAAATATATACTGCTGGCTGGAAGATTATCTACCAAACAAATAATTAAAGGGAAAATTACAAATCTTGCTGTAACTCCTTGCCTGCTGTTTAACTGACTACTTTAGGTATGTGTTGCAAAACAGCCACATGGTGTTGCCTCATGTTATCTGTGACAATCTTTTTTGAACTGCTGGAGTTTGAGAGAACACGGTTACGCATAGACATTGGGACAGAGGCCTGCACCATGGGGATTAATGTAGTTGAAAACAAGCCCTGTATTAGTGATGCCTATAGCAAAACTGCCTGTATCTCGTAAAGGTGAGTGGAAATGATTTCAGTTTAGGAAGCTATTTTGGGGATTCTTTTGAATGAGAGGCATCAGAGAGAGGTAAATCATGACCATTACCAAATAGATAGAGGATGGTAATGTTAATGTTTATGCAAGATTTTTTAAACTGAAAAAGGCTCTTGTATCAGAAATGGATTTGTATTTGACTCCTCTGCCGCTCCCCCCCCCCCAACATATTAGTGGTCAGCTACAAAAGTCAATAGAAATTTATGGGTTAAATCTGACTTTTGGTTCTTTTCTCAACTTGGATTTTTGTCCTGAGTTGCACTTTATAATCTAACTGTTGTTTGTGGTTCGCACTTCTGTCTGTGTTTAGAGCCTTGAGTTGTATAGCTTGTACTCTTTCTCCGCATTCTGTCTCTTAAAGATTTCAAAATGGTCCATGCCAACTGTGTTCAGAATACATTGCACTCTATTAAAATAAAATAAAAATAAAATAAAACAGCCAGTCTCTCTCCATTATGAAAATCTATTTGTTATGTTTGGCTTTCTCATTGTGTTGTCTTGCTATCTGTCTGCTGTCTGCTGTCTGCTTTGTTCTTCTACATTCCTGTGCTGCTGCTTCTTATTATGGCAAACTAGAATCTCTGTAGGTTAAGTTGTGGCTACAGTAATGTCTTTCCTGAATGTTCAAAAATCATGAGATTGACTTTAAATCACAAGTTTTTGTGTTGTTTTTTTTTAAATAGTGGGGTCCTGTTCATTACCTCCTGATTCTTAGGGTTTTTTTCTTTGCAACCAAAGGTACCAAAATGTAACTTTTTTTTTTTTTTTAGAAATAAAAGCTGATATTTTCATGTAATAACATGACTCCAGGATCTTGGGCTTTAAGAAAGAACAAGCATTGCAAGAGTCCTGGTAAAACAATTGTTATGGAAAATACATAGGCATAGGCTGAACTTGTCAGACACAGGTCTTTGTTAGACACCTAAACCCTTAGCTAGGTCATGTCTCTTCCATCTCACTCCCTGTGAGAGTGTCTTGCCTGACCTGATCCTATGTCATAAACTCCCCTGCATTTAATTTCCTCCCATTCTGTAAGTTTCCCATCTTCAAAGCATCTGATGAAGTGGGATTTTCTCCCACGAAACCTCATGCAATAAATACATCTGTTAGTCTTTAAAAGTTCCACAGGACTCTGTTGATTTATTAAATGTTCTGAGTATCTGTATCTTCCATTGAAGTTGACAGGAGCTGGAAGTTAGTTCCTTTTTTATGTAGAAGCTTAACTTTAGGTGAACAGGTTTGAACATCTTGTTGTTATTTCTTGAAAACTGTGACTTTTCTTTTTTTTTCACCTAAGATGTATTAAACCACAATGAAAGATTGCATGAATGAGGGTTTAGAATTTGAACCCAGATCCAGATTTTGCAACTTTCTCCTCTCTTTACAATGAGCCAAATCAAACTCCTCAGTTCAAGCCCTCCTCCAACTTTGGGATGTTAGATATTTGGATCTGCTTTTTTCCTACATTCTAATTTGTATGTAGAAAAGCATGTGGCGTGTCTTGGTATTGCCCGTAGGCAAGTTGGTAAAGGGACCGTAGTCCCTTCCTTGAAATCTCTGCTCAATGTACACTTGAGCTCAAAGTCTAAGGGGAGAGTCTAATATTGCTTTTCAGGAACTGTGTAAATCATTCTCTTCCTTTTTTATGAAAAGTCGATAAACAGTTGGACATTGCTTAATAGACAAATGTTGAAAAACGTTTAGCTAAACTCATTGCTATTGTATTGCACCAGAGTTTCACTGATGCCTTTCAAAAGCTGGAAATGCCAACATCTTGTTTGTTTTCTGAGGAGAGGGGCACTTTTTAAAAGAGAGCTTGGACACAGGAATGATTGCTTGTTTGTTGCTGTAGATATGGAGATTAATGCAGAAACACCGGTTTCCAATACTGAAAGCCTCCTGGGATGTTGTGTTTAATAATTAGCTCACCCAAGATACATGTTTTGGATGTAGCATGGAAATACAAATACCTTTGAAAGTCTGACTATATCTCAGGAAATGTCTGGAAAATGTCTGCAAATGTTGCTTAAGGCGACTTAAGGAAAGCCCAGTGTGGACGCAGAGTAGTTTGGGTTGATTTAAGCCTCCTTAAGTTGACCTAATTTATAAGTGTAGATGCATCCTATGAGTCTAAGGGTCTACCTTGATTAAAGAAGTGTATTGCGCTGGGAGCATTATGTTAATGATATATCAGTTGTGAGCAGAAGTTAATTGGCTGTTGTGGGCATCTTGTGGGAGATGAAATCATTTGATTCAGCAGTAAAAAGGAGAACCCGTTGAATATGACAGAACTTTGCTGTATCTTTTAAAAATATATAATATCTGTACCGCTGCCGGTAGTGACTCACAAGAGTGTTGAGTACCAACCTCAGGCAGACTGTTAGGAAGCAGAGTACAAACCCCAAATTTGTTGTGAATTCTACGCTTAGATTTCACCAACCAATTATCAAGTGTAAATGCCTCAGGCACTATAACAGCCCTATATGGAGTCATAGACAGTTCCCTTGAGTATTCTGATATGTCTCACTATGCACGTGAACCTGTCTATGATATAGATGGCCCTTTATGCCAAGAATCACAGCAATATTCAGATTACTCCCTGTCTCAAAGAACCAGTCGCTTACCCCAGGTCAGTTCCACCTTAGGTATCACACCAAAGACAAAGGCAATAAGAGAGTTATTTACAAGGTTAAAGCAGGTGTGTGTACTCACTCTCTTCCCCCCCACCCCAATATTTAATTTTGAAAGGTTATAGAGGTTCTATAACAAGCAAGCTTGGGATGCCATTTAGGGCTAACCCAGACTAAGCAGCTGAAGATCTGTTGCACATGCCTAGAAATCAACCCCAACTTTTCTCTCTCAATCTCCAAGCAGTATAGGGATACCTAGTTCTTGTTTGGGTTTTTAATCCCTGTTCTGTGCTCTGAGCAGCAAAATCATGTATTGGGAGGAATTAACTTGCTTGACTCATCTTCATGAAGGGGAGAGCAGAACATCGAAGTCTTTTTTTCTGTAATGTCCCACAATAGTCCATCTGGTTTCCTTTTGGGAAGGATATAATCCCTTTTGTTGCAGATCTGCAACAATTAACAATTAGTTAATTCGAACTAACTAATTTGAACTAATTTTAGAAAAACTAGAAAAAAATTAACTTTCCTATCTTCAAAGCGTCTGACGAAGTGGGATTTTCTCCCACGAAAGCTCATGCGATTAATAAATCTGTTAGTCTTTAAAAGTGCCACAAGACTCTGTTGTCTTTCTACAATAGACTAACACGGCTACCCCTTTGGAATTAGAAAAAATTAGTTCAAACTGGCACTTGCTTAGTTCGAATTAGAGATTTATATTGATTTCAATGGGCCGGTTAGTTCGAACTAAGCAATTAGTTCGAACTAACATGGCCACATTGGTTAATTCGAACTAACTAGTTTGAATTAACCCTTAGTTCGAATAGGCTATTCGAATTTATTAGTTCGAATTAAGGAAGCTCTTAATTCGAACTAATTAAAGCCTAGTGTAGCCATGGCTTTAGTTAGTTCGAATTAAGCTTCCTTAATTCGAACTAACTTGCCAGTGTAGACATATAGCCATAGTGACCACTAAGAATGGGCAGAAGAAACTGTAAGAAAGAGAGCACATTCTCCTCCAGAGCCTAAAATTCCTGTGCCCAATAATCCCTTTGCTTCCCTCAATTATCTGTGAAATCCATGAGCCCAGTTTGTGCCTCATTGCCCTCTAGTGCTTGTCTACAGAGGAGATGACAATTTATGACTGCTATGGCTTATTCCATTAGATCAAGTGGCAGAGGTCTGTGTGGTGAATATAAAGGTTTCAATCCTACTGATACACCATGGGGTGTCAGTAATATATATACTTTCCACCTTTATTGTTTTATCAGGAAACAAATCTTAATTAGCTAACATATAGCATGAAATCTAGTGAATATAAGTTTATCCAACTGTTGGACGATGTGTATAGTGAGGACTCTACTGAAGATGGGCAATAAAAGTACACACATTTATTTCCTGGAGTTTTCAGTGGAAATACAGGGGGATGAAACCGTTAACTGATACCAAGGGAGTAGGGTATTATGTACTGAACTTGTTCTAATAGGAGTACACTGATTTGATCACACGTAAACTATTATATCTCGTATCTATTATCATTTGAATAACGTTCTATATGGTAAATTAATACATGATTATAAATTAATCTGATAAAATTTAGTTTATTTTTGGAATCATATTTGATCATGTATAGAGCACAATCTATCATAATGCCTCTGCAGTGCAGGGGAAATATGCTCAGCACTAACTTGCTATGCCTCTTAAAAATAATCATTGCCACTCACAAAATCCCTCCCCATCATCCACATACGGACTTTTGGGCCTTCGACAGTGCACAGGAAGGCATTGCATTGGTGATGTTCCTAGTTGACTCAGGCACGCCCCCTTCTGAGGGGTGTAAATTACCTTTACCCCTTGCACTCCGAGGTAATAGAGGCTTGTACTCAGCTAATAGAGGTAAATAAGGAAGCCACTTTATGGTTGCTTCCTGTGCAGGAGAGAGACTTCCTATGCTTCTGTTCAGTGAACTCATTATGAAGAGCTGCTATAGTTTAGCCCATAATCCCTCCAGTGCACTTTGTCTCTTTAGTTAGAAGCACACAGATCCCAATGTGGCACACTAAACATATTCACTTTTCCATGATAGGAGAAGGCACTGTCACTGTGTCATTTTCTCTGTGAGATGGTTATTGGACTTTGTGAGATTAAAATTACTTGGCTGCACATTTTGGATTGTAGCACTGCAAGCCTGGAGAGATCTGGTGATTTAATATGAGACAGGAATTCTTGGAAACTGCAAAAATAAAAAAATGTATCTTTCTAATGCTGAGCTATCTAAATCATAGAGTCTTAGAGTTGGAAGGGACCTCATGAGGGCATCTAGTCCAACCCCTGCTAAAAGCCGGACCACTCCCACTAAATCATCCCAGCCAAGGTTTTCTCTAACCGGGCCTTAAATGTTTCCAAAGATGTAGATTCCACCACCTCCCTGGGTAACCCATTCCAATGCTTCACCACCCTCCTATTGAGAGAGTTTTTCCTAATATCCAACCTTGATCTCCCCAGCTGCAACTTGAAACCATTGCTCCTTGTTCTGTCCTTTGTTACTACTGAGAACAGCCTAGCTCCCTCCTTTTTGGAGCACCCCTTCAAGTAGTTGAAGGTTGCTATCAAATCCCCCCTCAGTCTTTTCTTCTTCAGACTAAATAAGCCTAGCCTGGTAAGTCATGTGCCCCAGCCCCCTAATCATTTTCATTGCCCTCCTCTGGACTCTTTCTAATTTGTCAACATCCTTTCTGTAGTGGGGAGCCCAAAACTGGACACACTATTCCAGATGCGGCCTCACCAGTGCCGAATAGAGGGGAATAATCACATCCCTCGATCTGCTGGCAACGGTCCTACTGATGCAGCCCAATATGCCATTGGCCTTTTTGGCAACAAGAGCACACTGTTGGCTCATATCCAGCTTTCCATCCACCATAACCCCCAGGTCCTTTTCTACAGTGCTGCTACCTAGCTGATCGGTCTCCAGCCAGTAGCAGTACATGGGATTTTTCCATCCTAAGTGCAGTACTTTGAACTTGTCCTTGTTGAACCTCATGAGATTTCTTTTGGCCCAATGCTCCGATTTGTCTAGGTCTCCCTAATTCTGTCCCTGCCCTCTAGTGTGTCTACCATTTCCCGCAGATTGGTGTCATCCATGAACTTACTGAGCGTGCAATCTATCCCATCATCCAGATCATTAATGAAGATGTTGAACAGAACTGACCCCTGGGGCATTACAGTCATTACTGGTTGCCAACTAGACACTGAGCCATTGATTCCTACTTGCTGAGCCTGATGATCTAGCCAGTTTTCTTTCCACCGTACAGTCCATTTATCCAACCTATACTTCCTTAATTTGCCGACAAGAATGCTCTCAAGAAAGTGTCTGAAGATTAGCTTTTTAAAAGTTGAATTTTATTGGGATTTTTAAAAGAACTTTTTTGCTGCACTGAGAGATCCTAAAAGCCAGTAAAGAGTTGTTGTATGCTATGCTCTTTTAATTGTGTTTTTAGCTCTATTTGATCTCCTCAGCCATTATATTTGTTTTTTTTCTTTTTTTCAGAAGAGGAGCGGAGGGTGAAAGCCAATGATCATGAATATAATGAAAAATTTCAGTATGCTGTGAGTATAATGCATATACAACATTGAAACCCTGCTCAATTAGGAGTATATTTACACATAGATGTATGGTGAGCTCTCAGTAATGTTGGTCAAATCCCAAAAGATTTGGAGGTTTGGTTCAGATAAATACTCCACAGACTTATTTGATTTCCTGGGTCTACACAGTTGAATTGGAAATCTTTGATGGGGAGCTTAAATATCCAAGCTAACTCTTCAGTTTAATTAAATGTAGGGAAGTAATATCCTTGAGTGATAATGGCAACAGCATTATAGTGACAACAAGTATTCTAACGCATATCAATATCATCCAAGGAAGAGGTGACCTGCTTATGTTACACAGATGGATTTAATCCAAAAACATGAGCTTGCTATGAGTAACATCTCATACAACCCAGTGGACTCCTGTGAAGAGTGAAACATTAACCTGTCACTCAGCACTGATTGGCTTCTGTTCACTGCCATCCACTGGGGCATTCATAGTGTATGGGAATCTTTTGACTTTTATAGGAGATGGAGAGCTTACTGTTCCCAAGAGAGAAGGTGTTCATTGTACACATACATATGTGTTGTAACTCTCAGACTCCTCTTAACTCCACATATGCAATACATTATTTCCCATCCTCCCCATGGACCTTCCTCAGATAAGTGTTTCTGAAATAATATATTGATAACTATAAGTACATGTCACACTAGTGACCTCTTTTGATTGTAGAGTGTCACTACTGCACAATTGAGTGGTTTTTTTAGGGCATAGTTACTAAATTGGTAAACTTATTTGTCCTTGTTTTTGTTTCTTAATTGTTATGTTGTGAGCCCCAAAGCTTTTTTAAAAATTTGAGTATTTTGGATTTTTTAAAAAATAAGATTAATCTGAAACCAGTCTGTGATTATTCTACTCTAAATGGAAAAGGCATTTTATATTGCAGAAATGGTTTTAAGGTCATTAATCAGGCATTCATAACTAACAAAAAGACTCATCTAAAAGTTAGGCTCTGAAAAATCCTATTTCACAATTTTATAGGTGCCTGATAGAGGGGAGCCAAATGGTATGGTGACTTCAGGTGGATATATTGTCAATTCCATTTCTAATAGAACATGTAGATAATTTTTATCCAGAACCTACACAATTTTGATAGCTTTTAAAATCGCTTACTCTGCAATGATTGAGTCTGTTTTTATAAAAGAAATATGAAAAGATTTTAGAAGCAGAGATGTATAGTAGTAAACAGAGTTTAAGCCTAAACATACATTTGAGTCTGTCTTGACAAGTGTGTCTTTTTAACTATGGACCTTTTAAGGTATGTTTCAAATTGTCAAGCAAGTATTTAGATATCCAAAATTGTGAAGCTTGTTGTGCTCCTTTAAAAGTAGAATACTGTCTTGAACGTAGAGGCCCAGAACAACAAAACATTAAATAAAATGAAACAGATCAAGACAGAGAAATTACAAAATGGGAAAATAAAGAAAGAAGGAAAAAAGTAACTATGATAGATGTCTAGAAAGGATAGGAAAGGAGAAACCTAATTTTTGTTAATAGATGGCTGACTATAAATCTATAATTCAAACTAGAGTGAATTTGCCAAGACTAAAAGTTACAATATTTCCTGGAAAAACTACCAGCTCTAACTGTCCTACAGTGGTTTTTAATCTGGTTGCATTATTCCATTAATTGTCAAGTAGTGAGATATATTTTCACTTAATCAGGAAGTTTATGACACTCCAGGGGCCACACCTAAAACAGAGCCTAGAAAGTCTGCTCTGAAAATAGCACCTGGTGGGCAGGAGTTTCCAGGTTCAAATGTGACCATGGGTGGGTTGGTATGTGTGAGTAAGTAAATGAGGGAACACAAAAACTGAGTGAGATTGAGGAGCAATAATGCAAAGCAGCAGACTGAGCTCAGTATATGATGCTGGAAAAAGCTAGAGGGAGTTTTTGGATCTGGTGCTGACTAAAGTGGCTCAGGGCTGTAAGCGAAGAAATTGGCTCTTTTTGTTTTGATTCTTGCTACTTTTGCAGAAGCAGGACTTTGTATACTCCTTGTAAACAAACAAGATTTCATCATAGAAATCACCAGACTCCACACGTTTCTCTTCCTTACTGAACCATCCCCAGGACCCTGAACATTGACTAGCCACTCAGGCCAGAAAGAGGCAACACTGGTGTTAGCAGATTCAGTTTTCGAGATGAGAGATTTTGAGCCGGTATTCTTTTTGAACAACATTGGAACTGATAATGGAGGTGCTTGCAGAAATAAAAAATGATCAGTGGGAATTAAAACAAGACTTAAAACAGGAGGTGGAGACTTCACAAAAAGAATTAAAGTGCACCTGGAATTTTGCCACAAAGGACTCAGAGGTGACTTGCAGGCAGAGGTGATATCTCTGGATCAGCAACTACAAAGTGTGTGCACAGATTGAGAAGCCCAGGTGCAAAACTCCCGGTCTGGAATGGTGAAACAGATTGATGAGGTGACCAGCAGTCTCACTGCCATACACCAGAAGTTTTTCCATGAAATAGTGGAGACCAAGGAGGCTTTAGGCAATCTGGAACTTGCTAACCAAGATGAGTTGCAGAAAGGACTTATGGAGCTGAAAATCAACTCCAGAAGGAAATCAAAGGGTCAGACCACAGTGGAAGACAGCCGTCTGAATGAGGAATTGAACCAGCCAGAGGACTTGGATAAGACCAGATATTTATAATAGTTTTCTGCCCCATTTGTAAACCGCAGAGGCCCAGAGACAGAGGTCTGGCTGTCCCAGCTCAGATAATGCAAAAGTTGATTATATCTGAGGGAAAAACTCCCTGGAATGCTTATTTTGCTCAAGTCAACATTATAGCTTAAATGAGTGACTAGCACAAGGGATAAAAAGGGGGTTTATTAAAAGTAGAGGGAAAGAAGAAATCCCATTTCAACTGGCAGAGGACCTGCAAAAGCTAGTGTTCCTGGTTTACTACCAAGACTTCCAGAATAGCCTGGGTAATAGATCAATTTATAGATGCTCAGATGGACTTGGGCTTGCCGATTTGAGATCAGTGAAAGAAGGCAAAAGACAATCTGAGCAGCTGTGGAATTTGCCAGAGAACTTGAATCATGCAACAATTCACCAGAAGAGGAAGCATCTGCTAGTGAGGAAGATGGAAGCTGATTGCCATGATCTTCTATGTATGATGAACAAGGAGATTCTAATTTGGTTCATGACTATATTGAATAATTAGAACAAATGATGAATTTGGTTTGTAAAACAAGGGAAATTACCAATAATGCAAAAATTAAAGGAAACAGTCCAGTTAAAATGCTGGTACTATGACTTTGGCATCTTGGTCTAAAGGCATCAGAGTGGCTTGCTAATTTCTATGTACTGCTCATTAATGAGAAGAAATTACCATGCACTGGCATCCAACAAAGATTATTGCCATTCTCAAGCCAGGCAAGGATGTCTACAGTGTGGCGAGTTACTGCCCAATAATCTTTCCATCAGTGTCTTTCAAGATGTTTGAGTGATCCTCTGATCAATTGCTCTGGAGGTGGAGGATGTCTTACAGGTTGAGAAGACAGGCCTCAGGAAAGGATATAGCACCAGTGATCAAGTTTTGCCTTGATGACCTTTATCGAAAGTGGTTTTCAACAAAATCTAAAGACAGGAACCATCCTTGTGGATTTGACTGATGCTTATGGCACAATTTGTCCCAGAGGCCTTCTGTGTAAACTTTCTTGAGTTACCCCATATTGGGTGGTTCAAATAGTAGAGCTCTTCATTCAAAACAGGAGGTTTAGATGAGTAGTGAGTGACCGTTGTAGTTCTGGGAAGTCAGATTAACTGTTTTCCTCAAGATTTAGTTCTTTCACCAATATACTGTTCAATGTGTACATCAATGACTTGCTAGCAACACTCTTGTGGAAGTTTATCTATGCAATGATATCTACTGCAGCTATCAAGCTCAGTCCTTCTCAGAAATTGACAAGCTCCTGAATGATGATATGAAGCTCATGGAAGACTACTGTAGTCGATGGCACTTGCAGCTAAACTTTTCCAAGATGGCTTCTAGGGTATTTCCTTTGCATAATGCAAACACAAGAAACAAGATAAATATTTTCTTTAATTCCAGCAGTACAATCTAAACCCAGTTTACCTCAGCATGACATTGCATAAGTTATTGAGGTACCGTAACCACTTAAGGAGGACACCAGCCAATGTTAAAACTCTAAACAACTTGCTCAGAATACAGACCAGCTCAACCTGGAGGTGTGAGTGCCTGAATACTTAGGACAGCGGTTTTCAAACTTTTTTTCCTCAGGCCCCAGTTGAAAAAAATCATTTATGCCCACAACCCAACAATTACACGTTTCAGCAATGCATTCTAGTCTTTCACTGGTGGCAGCAGGTGGCGTCATGATCCAATACCCGAGGGTCTGGGACCCAGTACTGGGTCCTGACCCATGGTTTGAAAACCACTGACTTAGAACATCATCCATTGCCCTCTGCTATTCAAGAGCAGAGTACAGTGCTCCTGTATGGTGTTGCTCATCTCACATGAGCCTGTTCAAAGAAGAGTTTAACAAAGCAATGCACATTGTTACCAGAACTTTACATGTTGCCGTGGCTGCCAGTACTTAATAATATTGCACCACCCTTTATTTGCCACGAGGGGACCTCTATCATACTTTTGCCCAAGATCCATGAGAATAACGACTTGCCTCTGTACTCAGACCTCTTCAACAACCCACTCATTTGTGTGTCTTGTAGACGCCCTTTATGATATTTTATGCCAGCACAGGATATGACAGAGTAATCTGCTTGATGTAAGAGATGATCAGTGACAAGAGTCGTTAAATCACTTTTTTTGTCATCAACCCAATCATCTGTCCTCTGACCTGCTAAGGCACCTGTGGTTATCTCTGACTCGGTTTCTAACAGGGCAGAGCAATTGTGTAGCCAATTTTTTCAACTGCGGTTTCTCTAAGGACCTGTGATGTAGTTGTGGTCAACTTCAGACTATGTCACATATCCTTGAATGCCAAATGATTTACTTTGATGGCAGGTGACTGGCACTTTATCTGGCTGATGATGATGTTATCAAATGGCGGGGCATACTGCATATACAATGAGACTATGACAAAATTGGCCACAAAAAGGATTGTTGTAAATTCAAGGCAGGTCTGGATACATTGTTGCAAGTGTCTAGTGTAAACTTCTATCCCAGTTTGAGAAATGGGAATACCAAGCTGAAGGATCAACCTCATAGTTTATGTTTATATCTGGGCGGTTAAACAATAATAATGGCGGTTTGGCTATTGCGTGCATAAGAGGATCTGTGGGTAGTATAGAAAGAGTTGACGTAGGCTCAGGTGTAATCATTATTGGACTTGATATGTTAAAAAGGCTAGTGAGTAGGGGATCCAAACTGTATTACCTAATTTGTCTCAAATGGAGATAGTGACTATGACAAGGTACTTGTCTGAAAAATTGGTCTGAAAGTTGGATCTCTGTAATTCCAGAAAGAACTGAGTGTCTGGAACAGTGGATGAGTTAATAATTAGCTTGGATTTCATTAATAACTGTGTAATCAATGCCAGGAAAATTGTCTCACCAATTCAGTCTGTGAAAATTCCCTTTAAAGATATGGTCCTGTGAGACAAAAATGCTTTTAGGAAATTGATTTGCAGTGAATGAATTGTCCTGCTTCCAGGGTAGAAATTATTATAACAGCAATATGCTGTGGTAGCTTTCCAGCCAGGGAAAGATGGAGAGCGGTTGAAACCTGTTTTGAGACCCAGTATCTTGAGGAAATCGTAGCCACTTAGGGATCTGAAACAATAACTGATCCATGTTCATTTACTGAATATTTCCAACAAGCAGCAAATAGTAAAAAAGGAACCATGGTTGCAAAATATGAACTGATGGATTTTGTGAATGCTGGCATAGAGGTAAACTACAAGGGGGAAGTGTGGAAAGGTGAGCTCCCAGAGTTTCTGTTGGAACTGTTTGAGTGCAATGCTTGTGATGCTTTGGGGTTGGTTCAACTGAGACCAATAAGGGGTTGTGTCACCACCTGCATGGCAACTCTGTGGCTATGTCTACACTAGAAAAGTTCAGTTGACTTTAAGTCGTCTTAATAAGGTCAACTTTACGTCAACTTAAAGTAGACCGTAAGTCGACTTAACAAAGTCAACTTAACTTTTCTAGTGTAGACATAGCCCCTTGTCGACCTTATTAAGTTGACTTAATGCTTTAAGTCGACTTACTGGTTTAAGTTGACTTAATAAGGTCGATTTAGGCGCTAATCCCCATCCACACTGGCTTTAAATCGACTTAAGGCTTAAGTTGACCTAAAACTAGGTGTTATTAAGTCAACTTAAGCTTTCCTTAAGTCGACTTAAGGAAATGCTTATGTCAACTTAATAAAAGCCCAGGGTAGATGTGGCTTTGTTTAGTTTGACTTAAGCCTCCTTAAGTCAACCTAAGTTGCCAGTGTAGATGCACCCTGTGTGATTAAAGGTATGTTTATGTTGCTTATAGCCCTGATGCCTGCAGCCAGCATACAACATATAGATCATGCCCTGGAGTTCACTCCCCAATTAATTTTTGCAGAGTGACCCCAATACCTTCTCAGTCTTGAATTTTCCCCAGACCGTCTGTCCCATGACAATCCACTGAGGTTCCCAGAATTGTTAGCTACTGTGCTGCCTCAGCAAGTGAAAATTTTGCTCCTGCTAATCTGTGCGACAACTGAAACATCAACTTGTTTGCCTTGCCAGCAAATTCTACAGGAATCTACATTCCAAACCTTGCCTTTCAGGTAACAAACAGTGAACCCAAACTCCAGAATTCCCCTAAGATATCGCCTTTCTGTGTCCAGTCATTTTCAGGAACAGAATTTACTAAGTTTATTGCTTCTTAAAAGAAACAATATGCTGCAGCTCGTTAATTTAACTGTGGTTTGACAAACACTTATTTCAATCGCAGCACTCAACTGTTTTATAGAAAAGGTAAAATAAGTTTCTTAAACAAAAGAATATAGGATTAAGTGACACAAAGTATAAATAATAGAGACAGAAAGTCAACAAAAGTAAAAATATGCTTTTAAGATTAAAATTTAAATTCAGCAAGTTACAATCTTTGCCTACACAGATTTCTCACCTAAGCTCAGTTTCCAGAGACTTCAGCCATGTTGGTTGAACATTATTCAACATTCTGTGATTTCAAGAGTTCTGGCCTATTTAATTCTCCAAGTGATGGATAACTCAAATATCTTTGCACCCTTTATGTAACTCAAATTTCATTGCCTCTATTTCAAGAAGTAGAAAGGCTTTCTGTGGTTCTTCCCTTCCTGTGGACCTCCCATCCCCCAGCTTCCTACTTGGGAGAAAACATGCTACTCCCTGTGTTTGGTCACAGATTTTAAAACATATCAGTGAGAATCCATAATCCCTCATATAGGCTTTAATAGAAGACCTTACTCAACACACTTTTATGACAGCGTTATATTGTATACAATCAATTGATTCCATTCCTTATCATTTGAGGTTCAATCACCCTCTCTTTATAGTTAAAAGGCTGTTTCCCCAACTGACTAGTTTACTGGCTTTGTTTACCTTTTATGTAAATGTACTGTCATAGTCTCTGCCTGATGTCCAGGCTGGTCAGAAAAGTAAATACATATTCCTTTGTCTAAGGCAAACTGTGATTATGAATTGCTTGCCAAACACATTTTAAGAACATATTTCTTAAGAACATATTGAAAACTTTTTATAGACATTCCGTACATACATCATGCAAGCATATTAATTGCCAAGGAGTTATTAGTTTTCCAGTGAGATATTACATGATACCTTTTTGGGCATATAGCATGAGAATGGTGTGCTAGTGTAGCAAGTATGTTAGGCCTGAAGAGAGTTCTGACACAGTATTGTGAACAACCAACATGCTTTTTTTATCCCGCGCTATACGATTAAATGAGGAACAGCAGGGGAGGTCTAAAAGACTTTTTGCTTAGTAATCAGGAGTTGTTGCCCCAGTTCAACAAAGGTGTAGGTTGTACTATGCTGATACAGCACATGGTTGATACTGGGAGAAACCCACACATTAAGCAGCTATCTCTTCAATTAGCGATAGCAGACCATTGAGGAAAGCATAGCTGAGGCTCCTTAGGTCTCACGCATAGTGCCGATTAAGAAAAAGAGTGGCAGTATCGGATTCTATGTAAACTACAGAAAATGAAATGAAGTTACTTTAAAGGATTCTTATCCATAACCGCAAACAGATGATGCTCTGGATTCTGTAGCAGGTTCAGTCTGGCTTGCCACATTAAATCTTAAAAATAGAAGTGGATCCAAATTACAAGAGGAAAAATGCTTTCACAGCAGGAAAATACATATGGCAATTTAAAGTGATAGTTTTTGGCTTGTGCAATATACCAACCTTTTTTTGAGAAATTAATGGAGGTAATGTTTCATGACATGCCTCTTTCAGCCTCTCTGTTATACCTAGAGGATATCCTGGTGCACATGGAAACATCTGAGCAGGAACTAAAATGTTTACAAATGGTCTGATATGCTGAAGGCATTCAGTTTGAAATTTAACCCAGGGAAATGTAATTTGTTTCAAAAAGAGGCAATCTATCCTTGGCACACAATTAGTGCAGAGGGAATTTCCACTGACAAAAAGAAAGTTGAGGCTGTACAGGGCTGGCCAACTCCCCAGTCACTTCTAGATGCGCAGAATTTTATAGGGCTCTAATTCTATTACAGAAGGTTCATTTGTGGGTTTTCCTGTATAGGTTGGGTGAAAAAGAGAAATAATGTCAGTGGAGAGTACAGTGTGATGTAGCATTTTCAGAGCTGAAAAAGGCTTTTGTGACTGTTCCTGTCTTGGTCTATCCATGTTTCAAATCCCTTTCATATTGGACACAGGTTACGGTGCTTACAGTTTTGGGGCTAGTATTAACACAAGAACAGAAGGGACTTAAGAGAATGGTAGTGTATATTTGCAAAAATCTAAGATCTTCTGAAAAAAAATTATTGCATCACCTGAAAGGAAATCATGGCAGTGGATGAATCCATAGGACAATTTCATTATCATTTGTAGGGGAGGAAGTTTATAGGTCTGATAAGACTATGCTTCCTTGCAATGGCTTTTTAAATGTAAGAATCCTGAGGCACACCTTACCAGGTGTTTGGAGAGACGGCAGTACTAGGACACCTGGCCACAAGCATGGTAACGCTGATGCCGTGGCCTAATTGCAAACAATGACCCATGCAGGAGAGCATTCAGGAGGATGGATATGGCTTTTTCTCTAGTTTGCAGGAGAGCCCATGTTCTTGGTCCATCCATTGGAACAATGGGACGGTACTGCAGGAATGGACCCCAGCGCAAATAAAATCTTGCCAAAGAGTAGGGTTCTGATATTAGGAAAATTAGCTGGCAAATGCAGACACCCTCAGATGTGATGTTCCTTCATAATAGCACAATAAAGACTTTCTAATCACAGCAGGAAAGCATGGAGTTTAAAGATGGGAGAAGCCAGTGGTATTGCATACAGGTACCAGTTGGTTGTGCCCAATCCATTGGGGGGAAAAAAGGAGATTCTGAGGTCATGTCATGATCTTAAAACTGCTGGACGTTGTGGGGTTGCAAAAATCTTAGTCGAGTTAAGAGAAAATTTCTATTGGGTGAAATGCAGGCAGGATGAAGAAGGCTGGTACTGGAAATCTGATGTTTGTGATACAAAGAAGGGTCCCCCTAAAACTGGGAGAACCCCTTTGCAGTAGTAGTTTGTGACGCCCCAATGAAGTTCGTTGTCATTGATATTCCTGAGCTCTTGCCCAGTGGCATAGCCAGGCTATCTGGCACCCAGGGGGCCAAATCAAATTTGTCACCCTTCCCCCGTGCCTCATGTTCCCCTGCCTTGTGCAGCCCCCTACACAGGCCAAGGGTGGTCCCAGCCCCACCCCACAGCTGCCCCAGAGAGTCAGGCCCTCAGACTCCGCTGCCGGGCTGGAGGGGAGCACTGGGCTGCCCCACACCAGGGCTGGATTAGAGGGACCCTGGCCCGGGCTGCCCAGTTTCTGAGATGCCATGCAGTGCCCCTGCCCTCCCAGCACGCCAGCCAGACTCGTTCCATTTGGTGCACATAAGTATAAATGTATTGCAAGAGGAAGAAGTCATGTAATGAAAACACTTCCTATAAGAAATGAGAGACTTCCTGGATAGAGATGTTACTTGCAATGTTATCTTGGCTGTCTCACGTAGCCAATTGTTTGACACTGAGGTGTTAATAAAAAGGCATATCCTCTGGAAAGAAGCTGTGATACCACATTGGGGTGTGGGGCGACTGGGGTGGCCACTGGTCTCGAGCCTCTCTTGCTATGGTTAAATTTACATGCCATTAAACCAGCTTGGGGAGCATAAATTAGTTTTTAGATCTGTCCACATGAGCAGGGAATTGGGTCTGGAAGAATCTGCTACAAATATGAATAGTTCCAGAGTAAAATAAACAAGGAGTCCTGTGGCACTTTTAAAGACTAACAAATACATTTATAACAAATAAATTTATTTGTTAGTCTTTAAAAGTGCCACAGAACTCTTTATTTGTTTTAAGTGTGGATAGATTTCATAAGAGGCTCTAATATGTATTCTCCGTGTCCAGAAGTAGGTTTTGTGACCCCCAGTGACTTAGTACATTTTTTGCAATATGTCAGTTGTATGCCAAATAATGTTCTCAAGTGGTAAGAATGTAAAAAGGAACAGGAGTGTTTTATTCAATAGAATCAGTTACAATCAACTGTCCATCTTTCATGAGCTCCCACTCCAAAACTTTCCCCCATTACACATCTTTTGCTGATTCCATGATTTGAAGAGAAATATAATCTAAAAAGAAAAGATGGCAACTATTCCACAGTGATTCTGAGAAAGGGGTAACACTAGTGTAAGCTAATGATGTAAAGTGGTCTTCTACTCTGAAAACTGACTGCAAAAATGGCATAATATGACTGTTTGCTCTGCCTTTCAGTGATTTACAGATCAGAAGTACTTGGTTTATATGTTAACAGCCTATGATTTGGGAGTCAAGATTTATTCTTTAATGGCTTGTATGTGGTTATCTACTATAAAACTTTACAGATCATATTCTGCCCTCACTTGTTTCTGGTCACCACCACTGGATTTGGAATTTAGTTAAGTTTTTTGTTGATGATACATGAGCTGGTAGAATCTGGCTACCTCTCCTGTTGAACTGCATTGAGTCAGGGCTGACAGGAGTAAAAGGTAGTATGAATTTATTTTATCCCTAAAACAAGTAGATGTTCTGAATACATATAGGAAGTTGATCTATTGAGTAAGAAGTTGCCATTTTAATACACTTTTAAATAGTTCTGCCTTGCATGCACAAGGATAAATCCCCATAATGTTTATGTCCTTTATGCTTAATGCCCCTACATGCTTATAATTGAAAAGGTCTGAAATTAGAGATAAATGGAGAACCCTGGCAGGTACACAAAGTCATGATTCTCCTTTAGGGCCTGGTGCCATTCAGGAACTGTACGTTACTTAGGCAACACCATCACAATTTTATTAAGACACAGGGGCCCTTTATGGGAATTACAGCCTCGTGTTCACTCTGGAGCTATGAGTGATCCTGGGCACGTATCACATGTACAGCTTTTCTTTGTGTTATCATTAGGGTTCTTGAAATAATATGAGATCATAGAGTTCATTCTTGATGAATCCCATAGTGAGTCTGTCTCACTAATTGTCTTTGTCCCTTGCTAGTGGTGATTTACTCAGTAGAATTAGTTGTCGTGACATATCCACTGCAGGATGTTTAAAAGTGCACTGTCAGCATAAAAATCATATCTGAAAACATATAGTGAACAGTAATTTGAATTTTTAGTATTATTTCAGTTTTAACACCAAGATGTTAGCCACAGTGATGTGGAATTTTACTTCCTGATGTAACTGAATGTACATTTATTACTGTATGTTGCAAAAATTGTTAAGGGGACTTAGAGTACTGGATGGGTTCTCCTTTATTAGCTACAAAAATGCAAATAACTTAAATCAAATCTCACTTTGCTTGGACATTTAAAATAGATTGGGCATTCCATTCTTGTTTCTTGTCAGTTTCATTATATTAATTCTCATGCACTATAAAAAATATTGTTGTTTGGGTTTGCAGGGCCATGTTTAAATAACCCAAATCCTTGTTTTCATTGGAATAAAACATATATACCTATATGCTTTCAGTCCACGGTAGATTTTGTAGTCTTTTACCATCTTTGCTACTACCATTTGCTTTATAATAATATTGACTTAGCTACTGTTTCTTGGGGAGATGGATTAACTACGCTGATGGGAGAAGCCCTCCCATGGCTGTAGTAAGTGGCTACACTGAAGCATTCACATGTAGACAAGCTGAAAGTGCCTTCAAATATAAAATACTATTTTAAAATTTCTTTGCTCATTGGAAAATGAATAATGTGAGCATGTCAGCTTGGCTCTGTATGTAACTGACATTGGATGTTAGTGTGGCTGAGTATTAAAAATTATATAATATTTTGCAATATTGCTTCAGTATTAAGTAACTTGTTAGCCCCAACTTATTTCTCATTATAAAAGTACTTGCTTCACAATTAGTCACCAAATACTAAAATTTCCATTTAAAAAAAAAATACATTCTCTTTTCCTTCCCACAGTGATCTATTTCTCCCTACTGCAGAAATACTCTATATAGTTTTGATACCACCATGCTTAGTTTACATAAAGACATGTGCCTTCTCACCTGTCTGGGAGGGATCCATGTTTGGTTAAAGCATAATATAATTATCTATATTTCCTCCTATAATTTTAATTTAGACCTTCCACAGTTGTATTAATTAGCATTTAGAAGTCTCATTAGATTTCAGAAAAGACCTCAATCTATACACATTTATAAAACAGGAACCATGCCATGTGTGGGGTCCCATCCTTGACTTTTGCCATGGATGCCCCCCGCCTTGCTGGGGCCCCCACCAACCGCCATGCTGGCCTCCTGCCCCAGCCCCCCCTCCAGGATCTCCCCGCTTCTTTGCAGCCCCAGCACTGCCTCTGAGCTTTGCCACGGCCATCACTGGATCCCGCTCCCCTGACTGGGCATCACTGGGGCCCCCACCAGCCTCCTGCCTGGGCCCGCGCTGCCCACCCGCTATGATCGCCTCTGGATGTCAGCTATAGTCTCTCCTGTAACTGGAAGTTATCATTACCGGTTATTACAGATTGAATGTGGTAACTAACAAGTAGGGATACCGTATGTTAAACAAAGTTTTTGTAATGGCAAACCCATGATTGTTATGTTTAGCTAAATTATGCCCTGTGAACTCAAAGTCAGCCATGGTGAAAGCAGGTGAAACTCGTCTGAAATCAGTGGAACTGAACTCAATTAGACCAGGTCTGAATTTGGCTCTATCTGTGTTTTAGGTATAAATAATAATGTAAGAATACATTTCTTTTTAGGCACTGGGTGGTTGATGTTTTATATCCTTTATTACATATATGTGTATGGTCCCATGGAGAGCAGTCAAGGGCTGGAGGGAAGAGGTTCGCAGGCGCATTTGGCCCACAGGCCGCATGTTTAGCACCCCTGTAGTAAATAGTGAATTATCAAGCTGATAAATGGTCTAAAGATAATTTTAAAAAAGAGTAATGAAGGAGTAATTCTACCTGTGCCCATCACATTCCAGGCTGGGTATTGCAAGAGTGGATATCCATGTCTCTCTGCTCCAGATCCTCCCAATTGCTTGAACTTTGGCCTGAAAAGTGGACGCTTTTCTTTGACTAAACTTAAACATACGATTTTTATAGTTTTCTGTAGATAGCTTTAGCCAGGACTAATGTAAAATCGATCCTCTAATAAAATGAAATAAAATAAAACATACAACTTCCTCTATAAAATGGGCTCATTACACATATATTCAAAACAATATTAGATAAGTATTCTTATGCCAAATATATGGCTATATGCTTGTTATCAAGAAAAAAAAGCCCTCAAAATAGAAATACATTAAAGCTGCAGACGCATCAGTGCATTGTGCCCATAATCTGACCATCAATGTCTCCTTGTGATTGTTGGCTCCCAAGTTATTGACTCAGTCCCCCTAAAATAAAGAAGAGTCTGAGTGGGTCAAGAAACACACAAATAGAGTCCTGCCAGAAAAAAAGTCCTACTGATTCTTGTCACACATTTTCTGCAGGGATTTTTTGTGGGAGCTTGTCTCTCTTCATGTAGAACTTCTGCCCCATATTTCTCCTCTGTTTGTGCGTTTCGTAGTGTTCATGTGGCAACCAGAATTTAGCAAACTATATCCACTCAGTGATCCAGGATATCATCTAATGTATGTCTGTATGCATCTATATCAAACTATAAATTCCACTTTATTTTGTGAATGCCATTTTGATTGTAAAACTGCATTGTACGTTCACTGTTCAAACTGAACTGGAATTCCTAGAGTGGTTGTCAAAGGGCTAACAATGAAGACGATCAAGGGTTTTTAACTAAGCAATGGATCAGCTGATGAGCTATTTGAAGCCTGTTAGAATAGTCACCTGACATGAGGACTTGAAACTTATAAAAGCAAGAGTCTCTTACCTGCCATTTTAAAGAGAGAGGAGACCATATTGCAAGGCTGTGCAGGAGGAAAGAATGGGAACCAGGGCTGTGAAAGGATTGACCAAAACTTTGAAAGGTTCTTGAAGTACTGAGGATCGTAGTGAGAGGCTAGTTGTGCAGGTTTTTATTGTTTTCTGTAGATCTGTTTATTAGTATATTTTTTTTTTTGCTTTGTTTGCAAGGAAAGTGTATTTCTTTGCAAAATAGCTGTATTATTTGCTTTTACTATCATGCAGGACTCTGTTGTCTTTCTACAATAGACTAACACGGCTACCCCTTTGGAAGTTGTAAAAGTAATTATGGTTGTCACCAAGGAAAAAACTCTAGTAAAACAGCAATAGTGAGAATAATAGATAGTAGGATAATAGGATAACCAGAATCCCAAGGTCCACTTCAGAAGTGAAATATGTTCTATTTTTGGATCTTCCAACCCCCTCCCTCCTAAAAGAAATTCCAAGTTATTATAACAGGGATGCTAAACACAGATTGTGTTGAACTGGGTTCTACATTTCAGGGAACTAAAATAAGAGTCAAGCAAATGTGTGTGGGTGTGCAGTTTGCTACTGGGTTGTACTGCATTTTACTCTTAGCACAACTGTCTGCCTCCTCTGCATTTATGTCTTGCAGTGATATCTGCTGGGAAAAGCATGAAATCCTTACTGGAATCCCCTTCCTTTCCATCCTCTCTCCCATACCCCCCATGAGATAGTCCTCCTAAATAAGGAATGTACATGTTCATCACCCTTCTTGAATCTGCCCTTTCTTCTAATGTGTTCACACTTTTAAAGAATCTGTCCAGAATAAGGGCTTGGAAAGGAGGAATCCCAAAGCTCCCATTTATGGCCTAAGATTTTATATTTTGATTTAAAACATTTTTGAAAATTAGAAATTCATTTTGGCTTTTAGCCAAAGATGAATCTATTAGTAATAATGTAACTAATAATTATAATAAACAATTTAAGGAATAATTGAACAAAACTGAGATGCTACAAGATGACTTTCTGATTTTAAGTATTATCTTTGCTCTGGGTTCCAAACTTGAAGTAGATTTTTGTATGTTTTTAGATTTTTTTTTTCTCTGCTGGTACTGCTTTTTATCTTTCTCTCTTTTCCCCCTCCCAGGACAATCGAATCAAAACATCTAAATACAACATCCTTACTTTCCTGCCAGTTAACTTATTTGAACAATTCCAGCGGGTTGCAAATGCTTATTTCCTTTTCCTTTTGGTTTTACAGGTGATGTATAACATTTTTTATCCCTAAAGTATAATTTTCATAATATTCTCTTCTTTTAACAAAGAAATCCAAATTATTTGTCTCAACAGCAGAGCAATAACCACTTACAATAGCATACAAATGAATACAATTGTTCTGTGTTGATCAGATTTCATGGGTATTAAAAGGTAGCAGTTGATGGACAAATAGCCTAAAGTGACTGTTTCCAATTAACTTTATTACAAGTTATTCCAAAGTAATGTTGAATAGCCATGACAAAGGGGAGAAAGAGGGTTTGTTGAATACATGTGGTGAAGCAGAGATGGGAACAGCAGCACTAGACTTCTTTGCTAAGGCATTTCCTCAAATGATTAGATGCACCCAGGTATTGGTAAAGGCCCAGGTTAGTTCTTATTTTACCCAAAGTGGTTTGCTTGTTCTTAGTAAAATAAAAATCTTTCCTGTTATTAAATAAATATCTTTATAATTCTCTCATTCTTTGTTTGTGGCTCTTGTTTGTTCTCCAACCCATTTCTCTGTTCTGTCTCACTTTTTGTATGTATAGCCATATTCTCAGGATTTTACAGAAAAAAGGTGGGTGATGTAATATCTTTTATTGGACCAATTTCTGCTGGTGATGGAAACAAGCTGTTGAGCTACACAGAGCTCTTTTTCAGGTCTGGGATCTTTTAAGAGGAGGCCTGTGAAGAAGAGCTCTGTGTAGCTCCAAAGCTTCTCTCTCTTAGCATCTGAAGTTGGTCCAATAGAAGATATTACCTAGCCCGCCTTGTCTCATTTTAAAGATTTTTTTCTTCTTTCTAAGTGTTCTTCCCTTGTGTTGCATTCTTTGCATTTCCCTTTCAACTTGGCAAAATTTATTTTGGATTTTACTCACTTTTACTTAGTTAACATTCTGTCTTCTTACACTTAGTATTTTTCATGGTCTTTTGCCTTACTTGGGCCCTATTCTTCTCTTGTAGGTTATGAATTCCTTCCACTGAAGTTAGTGTGAGTTATTCATTCTGCGATGGGAGAATGTCTTCTTATATTCCCTGTTCTCATAGTCTTTTTCCTTAATTTCTATTTTTGCTTCATTTTCTCTGCTTCTTTTTTTCTCTCATCCCATTTTTGTTGTCATTTTGCTATCAGTTTTTATTCTTTTCCTCCTGCACCTACTCTTCACTCCATGTTTCTATCTAGCTCTTCTTTTCCTCTTTTCCTTCTAGCTTATCCCCTCTTCTGCTCTTTACTTACGTCAAGTACTCGATATGCTACAATTTTACCCTCGGTGTATAAATTATATGAAAAAGTAACAGATTTTCTTTACTATTACTTTTTATGAAAATTATTAGTTACTTAGAAATATTATTGAAATTTCAGTAAGATTTTTTTTTAAAGTATTAAATGAAACTTTATCTTGTAGTTGATTCCAGAAATATCCTCCTTGTCGTGGTTTACTACCATTGTGCCTTTAGTGCTGGTATTAACCATTACTGCTGTCAAAGATGCCACAGATGACTATGTAAGTATTTGCAATAACTTACTCTTATGAAATCTTCACCCATCTACGTACTATTACATAAATTGCTATGTAGCATATTATTAACATATTGTTGATTCTAAGGCCTTGAATGGAAGGGGCATGTGTATTCACTGAGAAGTTTTGTTTATTTGCTATTACTTAATGATATTTATGTCTTAAAAGGCACCATGTCCAAAAAGATGTATGGTAGGTCTTGCACTGTTATTACTTGTAGGAGTCTTCTTTTCCCACTCAGTTACTCATGCTGTCAGTTAGTTTTATACACAGTGTTCTAATGATCTGCTTATTAAATCATAGAAGATAAATTTGGCAGTAATAAATTCTTGTCTCAAGTCTTGTATTAACAGATTAAAATTCATGAATGCCAAAAATAAATATGAAAATCCTACTTTAAAATAAATGAATGTTTTTTAAAAGAAACCTTTGTTAATTTATCCCATATAATGGCCAAAGTCTTGTCATTTTTATTACTATAAATCATTTGAAGCTACACTGACTGATCTTGCTCTTTTTCAAGTCAATTGCAAAACTCAGTTTTCTGCAACGATCCTAAAGTTTGTATGAGGTAATGACAATAAGAACTGTAATGCATCTATATAGTTCCTCTTGTGGATTCTAAAGCACTTATATAAACTGCTTCTGTACTCACTTACCATACAGTCATTTTGTCCACCATAAAGTCTAATCATTTTTAGAGTGAAATGGAGCAAAGGTTTAAGATAGCCTTAGAAAAGTTATACACTCTGTTTCATACTATGGGGATTCAAGGCTACTAATCCTAGCTAAAATCACACACTGGTCTTTATTTAAAAAGAAAAGTTGGGCTTGCTTTGGGCAGTGTGAGCTAATACGATATCCAAGGCAGTATATGCAGGAACATGACCATCATTTCAATGTAAGCAAATTAATTTTAAAGTCACTGTTATTTCACTGGAGACCATGGAAATTTTCTTAGATAAGGAGTGTGGAAAGGAGATCTCAGCAGCTGAGTGCAATGGAACAAGCATACTTTTGAGGGAAGTGGTAAAGAGAGTGATGTCTGATTTACTGGAAATAATTCAATTAAAATCTGATACTGACATGATTAAGAAACTGTATCCTGATGAGATGGTACAAGACAGTTTCATAGTCTGAGCTTTATTTTCTTTTTCTGAGGCTCAGTTAATCAGAGTCAGATGACTCCAAGGATTACAAGCCTTGATGGCAGGAAAAATAAAAACAGATTAAAAGGGAGAGTGTAGCAGGGTGCCCTGCCATCTGAGCCAGCCTGCAGGAAAAGGGGCTGACAGGGAGTAGCTGAGCGACTCATTAAACTAAACTCTATAAAGGCTCCCAAGTAGAAGCTCAGGGGTGGATTACTGCATGGGCCTATGCCCAGGGGCCCCCACTCTACCCTGCCAGTGCTGAGAGTGTTCTGCCTTGGGCCAGAGGCTGGGCTCCATGCTTCTGCCCCTGGGGCTGGGCCGGCACGTACTCGCTCCGTTCTGGGAGCGAGGTAGCTGGCATGCTGTATACGGCCTCCAGCCCCCTGCAGGGCCACATGCACCAGAAGCTACACAGTGCATCAATTGTCCCTGCCACCCCTGGGGGCAGACTAGCTGGAATGGGGGGCTGAGGCCCCAAGCGTTGGGGGGCCTGCTGGGGCCTAGGGTCCTGAATCCCCTTAATCTACCTCTGCTCAGTGGGAGGAAGCTGACAAGCAAGCTTCTCAGAGGAGGGCTTGAGCTGTGGCTGCTGGAAAAAGGGGTGAGTGGTCGGTGCAGAGGGGGTGTGGGAGCCTCTGGGAAAGCGTGTCCTGGGTCAGAGCTGTCCCGGGAAGCCCCTGAGCCTTATTTGTGACTGTATATTGATAGTGGAATAAAGAGCACTGTGTGGAGCATTCATTCTGCCCCATGCCGGCCAGACAGTCCTCCCAGGAATCTCTGCCCCTGGAGTGTCGCCGCCCGCCATTGAGCAGTCAGCTCTTGGGTGGGGCAGGAGGACTGCGAGACATGGCGTCTGGTCTGAGCAGGTGCTCTGTGCTGGGCCCCAGCACCAGCCTGCCCACCCTCCCTCCAGATGGCCAGTCTGTGGGCCTTAGACCACCTCCTCCTCCCCCTCTCCCCCCGCCGGTGCTGGCCAGGTCCCAGTGCTGAGCGCTGGCCTGGGCTGTGTGGCTGATGGGACTGGCAGGGGACCCAGCACTGGCATGCCCTAATGCCGTCCCACCCTGCCTTGCCCCCAGGATGGGCACTGCCATAGTGGAGGGTGTGGCCCACAAAAGTGGATAGCCTCGGGCCCCCAGGCAGTGGTGTAGTGAGGGTGGCTGGTGCTCAGAGGCCAAGCCCACATTTGGGCTCTCCCAGACTCCCCACCACACCCCATGCTTTGCAGGACCCCCCCCTGCACAGGGAAGGATGGGGTCTCAGCCCCAGGGGTCTCAGCCCCCCCCCAGGGAGGGGGGATCTATAGAGGCCAGACCCCTGGGCCACTCTGAGGGGCATGGGCCCTGGGATGCCCACTTTCAGGGTGCCACCCAGTGCCCCTAGAACAGTGGGGGGCAGCCATGGCTTCTGGTGCTGGAGGGGGGTTGGAATGCTGGGCTGAGAGCAGCGGAGGCCGAATGGGCAGCCTCTGGCTCTGCCCCCCACCCCTGCAGCATTGAACGCCCCCCCCCATCCAGCACCAGCAGCTGGGGCCCGCCATTCTGGCCTGTGTGGGAAGAAGGCGGGGTGCTGGGTGGTGCCCTGAAAGTGGGCAGCCCAGGGCCGGCGCCTCTCTAATCCGGCCCTGGTGTGGCCAGCTGGGCGCCCCCCTACAGCCTGGCACCTGGGGGCTTGGCCTCCCACAGCTTCCCCTTGCTAATCTGGCCCTGTACATGCCACAGATCATTAGATCTACTGGAGTCCCAGTACAACCCTTTTCCTCTAGGATGTTTTCACTACTGTAGACTGACACGAGAGTTCAAACAGGACTTTCTCTAATGCCTTTTCAGAAGAATCGAAGCAAAAATGTTAAAAGCACGTTAGTCATTATCATGATCTTTTTGAGAGAAAATGTTCAGAACTGATATCCTTCCGTCACTGGCAGATATGGCAGAAGCTTGTACATGCAATGTTGCTGTAGCAATGTCTGGTCCTAGGTTAAAAGGCGATGTCTATACTAGCACTAATGTCGGCAAAATTTTTGTCCCTCAGAGGTATGAAAAAACCCACCCCTGAGCAACGTAAGTTTCATGGACATAAGTTTTCATGTGCTTATGCCTGCCAGAATAGCTACCTCCACTTGATGAGCTGATTTTATTATGTTGACGGGAAACTTGATGTTGATTTTTATTTTTTAGGGGGGTAGGTGTGTTAGTCTGTGTACAGCAAAAACAACGAGAGTCCCGTGTCACCTTAAAGACTAACAAATTTCTTCAGGCATAAGCTTTCGAGGGTTGCAACCCACTTGCATCTGATGAAGGTGCCACAGGACTCTTGTTGATTTTTTTGTGTTATTTCCTCTTATTGGCATAATGTGGCTATCATGACCACCAATACAGCTGTGACACTATAAGCTGGTGAGTGCAGACATGGATTTAAAAAGAGAAAATGAGCAAGGTAATATCTTTTTGTGGATCAACTTCTGTTGGTGAGAGAGACAAGATTTTGAGTGTACACGGTGCTCTTCTTCAGGTATGGGAAACGTACTTAGTGTATCACAGCTAAATACAAGGTGGAATAGATAGTTTGTCACAAGTGGTTAACATGTATTTTCAGGGACCATTCAGGGTGAAGTGCCCCATTAACATCCTTCCAGTCAACTGATCACTTCATCTTGAATGGTCCCTTAAAATATGTGTTAACCACTTACGTTAAACAATCCGTTTAGCTGTCACAAATCCATTTCTGAGATATCAAGAGCCCTGTGTAAGCTTGAAAGCTTTTCTTTTTCATCAACAGAAATGGATCCAATAAAAGGTATTACATCACCCACCATGTCAATCTAAGAAGCCTGTACGCTTAAGGAGCTGTTAAATAGGTGTTTGAGTGAAACAGCCACATGACCCTACAGCCTTTTGCGGAAAACAATTTATGAGTGAGACATGAAAGCTGAAAAAATGAAGGAACAGAAAGAAGAGAACTCTGAAGGACAGTATGGCATGTATTTTATTGTAAATTTTCATAGGATTAGGAGAACGTGTTAGCAACATAAAATAGTAGTTCAGGATTTAAAGCACAGTTGATAACCCTTTAAAAAAAGAGAGCAGAATTTACTAGTCCTGATGAGATTGCTAGACTAAATTGAGTTTGAACTGCCTCAGATAATCTCTGTAACCACACATTAAGGCTCTTCAAATTAGGAAATGGATAGTGTAACCAAAGTGTTTTCAATAGTATTTCAGTCTGCAACCAATTAGCTTTATTTCTTTCTGCTCTTGAGGATACCATGGCAAATGACAAGCAAAAGAAATAATCTGTAATGGATGAAGAGAAGTGCCTCATTAAAATTAAACTGGTGTTACATGTCTCATCCTCTGTAGAAGGAGTGGGGTATGTTTTACAAGAGAGAAAAAAAAAAGCAAAGAATATTAGCTCCGATAAGTATAAAAACACTTTTCACTTACGTACTTTTATTTAAGGATCTCAAAGTAATTTGCAAATATTAAGTTTCTTCAGTGTCCTATGATGTAGATAGGTATTATCCTCATTTTACCGATGGATAACTATGAAGCAGGGATTTCAAGTGATATACCCAAGATCACACAAATGAACTGGCAGTGTAGTTGCAATCAGACGACAGACTTCTCACTAATAGACCACTAGATTGCTTCTCTTACATTAGCTGTTATTGTTTGGTTCTTAACAATACTGAAAAAACAGCAGAACAAATCTTATAGAGATTAGAAAAGTCACTAGCTACAGATTTAAGATTTACAACCAGAGTAAAACCAAATCCAGCTTGTGACCTTTAATAAGAATAAAAATAAATGATGTTGACATGAGTCAGAAGAGCTAAGGTCCTGTTGAGCACAAAATGGATGAGCAACATAATCTGTTCCACACGCATATTAAGTTTTGAAATATGGTTGAATACAAATTCTCAAAAATTAGTGAGAAAAACAGGATTAGTCTTCATCAAACAACCCAAATATCAGACGACTATTGTGATTAGTTTAAAAAAAAGTGTTTGGAAAAGGATACATCATCACCACCGCAATCCCTCTACTATGACCATGAAGGACACTAAAAGATAAATTGTTAAAGAAGTTCTATTTGAAGTAAGACCTTGTTGCAGACTGCTTTTGATGAGCTCACATCCAGATACAATTTTGTGTGCTCTCTATTTCCTCTTATGTTTGCTTTGTCTCTCTCCAAGAAAATTTGACTCATTTATAACAGCAGCTCTCCTCCCTCAAAATTTTTCATAAAATTTCACACTACCACTCACCAACACAAGTTCACCCATTCCAATTTATTCTGCAAAGCCAAAGCATCTTCCATAGTAAGTCTTCCTTATCCTTCTATTCTCTGCCAGTTTGCTAGTTTAATCCTGAAGCTTTCAATCAGCAATTCTTTGTTCTCCTTTGATATATTTTATATAGATATTTTACGTTTCTGATGTCCACATTTCCACAAAGATGTTGAACAATTAGAATGGGTTCAGAAAAGAGACACAAGAATGATTTGGGTTCTGGAAAACCTTATTAGAGTGAGAGACTTAAGATGCTCTGTTTATTTCAACTATTAAAGACATGATTAAGGTGACTTAATCAGGTTCTGTACAGTTTGTTAGTAGAAATTTCTTGAATATACCACACAACACATTCAGAGAAAGCTGAAGCTAGACAAATTCAAACTAAAAATATGGTTCATTTTTTAACTGTGAGGGTAATTAACTTTTGGAAGAAGTTACCAAGGAATTTTTATGGGCTCTCTGAGTATGTCTGTCCTGCGAAGAAAAACCACTGGTGCTAGGTCTCAGAGTCTGGGTCAACTGATTCAGGCTAGCATGATTTCGGCTCTAAAAATAGCAGTACAGTTCAGAGTTGGGCTGTAACCTGGGCTCTGAAACCTAACAAAAAGGGAGAGTGTCAGAGCCCAGGCTCCAGACCAAATCCAAACATCTACTCTGCTATTTATAGCCCTGCAACCTAGGCCCTATGAACCTGAGTCATTTGAGCTGGGCTCTAAGACTCATTGCTGTGGCTTTTTCTTTGCAACGCAAATGCAGCCTCTGTCAGTTAAAATCTTTAAATCAGGATTGGCTGTTTTTCTAAAAGAAATGCTCTAGCTCAAGTAGAAATCATCAAGGGGAGAAAATTTATGAACGCAGTGAGATTAAATTATCATAATGGTGTCTTCCGGCCTTAAAAATCTATGAAGAATTGTCTTTTTGCCCATCTCTCCAGCTCCACCTGTAGAGTTCTTCTTTCCCCTTGCATTAAAATTATATGGCTGGGATTTACAAAGGAGCCTAATGCTACAAAGTGCCCAAATCCAATTGAATTTCCCATTGAATTACTTTGGGCTCCTCTAGATATTCTAGTCCACATCTGTATAAGAAATGAAAGCAAATTGGAAGTAAAATTAAAAGAAAAGGTAGAGCTAGTCTGATGTCCTCTCAGCTGAGCTGTATTTGATTGTGGAGACCTTTTGGAGAAGTTCCAAAGGGGTAGCCTTGAAGGCTGCTCACAGAGCATGGAGAGATGCCAACACATTGCTAAGTGGGAATGTGCTGCCATCACCACTGCTTGGTGGGAACAATATACACATTCTAAAAGGTTTAAAAGCAGTGATGTCTTTGGTATCCATGGAGTTTACATGTTGCACAGATGACAATATTTCTTCAAAGAAAGCGTATTCATCCGACCTCCCAGTCACAATGCTAGATTCTTAACAGATAAGCTGCTGTACAGGATTGTTGGTGACTGCTACTATCAAGTCTCCGGTTCAAGGGTCTCCTTAAAAGGGAACTAGCTTCACGCTTAGAAAAAATTAGATCAGTCTCATAACCATAAACAATAACCAATAATTATTTTAGAATGACAAAAGAAGTTTCCTGCAAAATGTTTTTGGGACAATTCATGTTATTGATTTTTAGGAGAACCATGCCTAAATAAATTTACTATTACATTTAAAGTAAGATATCTGATAAAAAGGCTGGATTGCTTTGGATTTCTTTAATGTGTGATATTAGGAAAACCACAGACAGCGATGAAGGGTTTTGTTTTGTTTTTGTTTTTTTTAAATAAAAATATAAGCTGTAACAAATGGTTTCTTGAAAACAAGTCATTTTACATGTTTCATCTTCAAAGAAAGTTGTAAAATGTAATGATGATTGAACGGTGGGCCAAAAATGATTTTTTAATATAATAAGCATTGAGCATGTGTGTCTTAGAAATGGAAAGAGCCTACTGTAGCCTGGGGGGCTGGAACAATTTATGCAGGAGGGGTGCCGAGAGCCACTGAACTAAACTATAAACCCTGCATGTGATGAAAATGACTTCCAGCCAGGGGGTGCTATACACCCCTGCACCTTTGTTGCAGCAGCTCTGACTGTAGCCAACGAGGTCAAAATAAAAAAAATTGGCTAGATTGTGCAACCCTTAGTGACAGTGAGGAGCGCTTCCTTAGGCAAATAGGCTCACTAATCAGTATGAGTAAGGGTTTGTATTTTTCCTGTAACCGGGTTGATTGTTCCCTCAAAATAAGACCAACAAGATGCTTTTATGTGACAGTTATGAATCCCAATTCTGCAACACGTATTTAAAGGGCAAGTATGTACCTAATTTTAATGGGCTACTTGTACTTAACATTAGACATGAGTTTAAGTAAGTTGATGATTTAGGAGCATAGTGCAGTATATTAATGTGAATAAAGGAAACACAGCAGATTAAATTTATGTGGACTTTTTGGATTTATACATGGGCTTAAGGACTGCAGACAATTCACAAAGGATAACCAGAAGTGTATGGCGCTGGTGGTACTTGCTACACAGGTTTCCACTGGGCCGAGGTTAGATTTTGGTCTTTTTGGCCATTATCATCAATCAACTCAAATGGAATTAAAAATGCATATTAATGAATTCAAATACAGTTTGATACTAAACTGGAAGGAGTTGCAAACAAATAATACAAAAGAATTTGGGAGAAGCTAGGAGAGAGAAGACAGGAAAAAAACAAAATGAAATCTACTTTGGGGGAAAATGCAAACTAGAAAATATATAAAATCTAAAATGGGGAAGGAGATACCATTAATGCTAAAAAGGAGCTGTAGAAGGAGGAGGAGTATTAGCTATGAGTTTAGGACACAATAGACCAATACAATTTTGGACTAGGAATCATAGTGCCAGAACATGATATCACTTTTCTAGATGGTTTTTGTGACAATGCATCAGAAACACAGCTCTCAGTGTTTGTTCACCTTTTGGGAAAATATAGATACATTTCAGAGAGAAGGGGAAAAATAGCTGAAGCTGGATGGATTGATTTATGAAGAAAGAGCTAAATATTTTAAAGTAGTTAAGCAATGATTAAGTTGGAGTGGTTTATAATAACTCACTTTCATAGGCAATGGCTTGCTAATTTTTATATTAAAAGCATAGTCCTGGAAGTACTTTACATAATTCTCATGACAAAGTCTATGTGCAAAATTCTGATCCTGTTGAAGTCAATGGAGTTCAACAAGAGTGCTACTTGTTTAAACTTGTGTGTGCTTAAGTTCTTTGTTTGACCAGGTCCTAATGATCACTTTTGATAACAAAAAACTAACTAGTATTATATCATTAATATTGCAGTTTCGCCATAAGAGTGATAACCAGGTGAACAATCGACAGGCTGAAGTACTCATTGATGGCAAGTAAGAAGCGGATTTTATGGATGATCAATTTATTTTTACTTTTTAGATCATTACACTAGTATTCAATCACAATTTTTTTGGCTTTGCACACTATAGGGCTATGCAATTGAACCACCAAAATGTTTTTTCCCCCCCATAAGATAACAAACACTTCTGCCAGTTTCCTCTCGAGCTTGATTTCTTCTGCCCTATCCAATCTGTCACTCTCCCTTCCTGCCTCTACCTCACTACTGGCTCTTGTTTCAGTCAAATTTTCCTCATCTAGTCAGTCCTAGTCTCCACTCCAATGGCTTTTGATACCAATCCCAGTCTCCTTGCCCATTTTAGCCTAGCAACTGAAAGTCCTATTGTTCGCACCCCCCAACATATCCTGTCCGAGTCCCAGTTTTTCACTTTCAACTCTGCTTTGAAGAAAGAATTATTAATTTTTCATAGGCTTTTCTGTGGTACACATCAGTGCAGAGTACATCACAAACATTAATGAATTTATGTTCCCTAAGCCCATGTGAGATAAGTGGGCATTATCCCCATTTTACAGATGGTGAACTGAGGTGCAGAGAGATGAAAATAAAAGTATCCACTAATTTTGTGTGCATAATTTGATGTACCTAGGACCAGATTTTTCAGAGTATTTAGAATTAGTAGCATGATATATATTCAGAGCCATTGACTTCATCTGTGAGTGCTCAGCACTTTTGAAAATCAGACCAAGGGTCTCAAGTCACACATCCATAAAATGAGGAACACACAATTTGTGTCCCCATGTAAAATGTTTGGTTAACTAATCTGAAATGGGAAGCCTTTATTTGAGGCAGAAATCAATTATCCAGAGCAGAATTCAACTCCCTTGACCATGAGACCATGCTTTTTTCTCCTGCAATCCCCTGCCTTCTTCACTACACACATTTCTCTTCTTCGGCAAAGGAAGCAGTAGTCACATAGACAACAGCCTCTTTTACTACACAGTCCTGATTCACCCCAAAGCAGGTCCACCCTGGGCACTGATTGAGGCAGGGTTCCCATGACAAAAATAATATGTGATCATATAATTAAAGACATATGTCACTAAGGGGCCAAATTAAAGTTGCACAGGCCACCTTAATTCTGACATTTCCTAATTTTTGAGTGCTTGACCTCGAAACCTTATTAATGTTCTTTTCAAAGAGTAGTTTGTGTGTGTGATGGTGGTATGTAAACCCCACACTGAGATAGAAGGGGTTAAGGAGTGGTTCTGGGTTCCAATGGTCCCACTGGACCATGCAACAGCTGGCAGTATAGTTTAAAAGAGAGTGAGACAGACAGCTCAGAAAAGGGGCATATAGCAGATATGATCGGGGGAAGGATGTCTCTCATGAACTCCTGAGTTAAGAGTCTTTGCTGCAGGAAGGGGATGGGAGGAGGTCAAGTGGGAGCTCCCCAGACCCTGGAAGAGGTACTAGCTTGTTCTTAAGGATTACAGAGCTGTTCACTCAATCTTTTCTTGTTTTTCTTTTTTGTGAAACTGTGACCATGTCCTGGACTGGAAAAGTAAATGGTAGGAAGTGGCCCAGAGAAGCAGCCTCAGAGCACTCCTGGCTGGTTGATATTGCTGCAAGTCATATCCTGGTAAAGAGGGAGGGCCTGGGCTACCCTACTAGCCAGGAAGCCAGGAGGACGCCCTTCCCTCCTTGAGATAAGGGGGATAAAGACATTGTAAGCCCTGAAGTAGGGATGTGAGGCCTTCAGGGACCTGGAGTTGGGTGGGAAATTCCCTTTTTGGGGGATGCTGGATTGTCGTACTTTGTTGGACTTCGTAATTCTTGAAAAGGGTAGACTTCTGTGGGACTGGCAGTTCAGGTAAGTTACTATCTACTGGAAGAGAGGCTGCCACTTGTCCCTTTCCTGCTCTGTGGAATTACTGGCTCCCTTTTTAGTTACAGTTTTCTCATTCGTCAGTCCCAGTCTCCATTTCAATGGCTCTTGATACCAATCCCAGTCTACTTGCCCAGCCACTGTCTAGGAACTGAAAGTCCTACTGTACACCCCCCACCACAGCCTGTCAAAGTCCCAGTTTCCTACTTTCTAATCTGCTTGTCCAGTTCTCTTCCCCAGTCCCTGACCTCTCTCTCTTTTACCCTCCTCCTGAACTTGTTACCATTTAGACACATCCTTGAACCAGACTCAGAATGAAAAGCCTGACCATTCTAGAATGTCTCGGTTCCATTGGAGAGCTTCAGATGTCTTAAAAATTAAATATTCTGTCTAAGATAACAAATATTTTTCTTTTTAAATGGCTGTAACAAGGAAAGTAAAGGCTCAAAGAGAAACTGGATGTTTCTTTTGATGTCTAGAATTCCTTACAGATTTATCTAGCTTGATTGCTTCCCACTCCAGTCATTGGGATGTGCACTCAAGCATCCCTCTAGAGTATGCCAGTTTAAGTACTTCATCAGACAAGAGGTTTCTATTATATGAAGACCTGATTTGCCAGTTCCGTTGCTTCACACGCCGAATACTGTTAAATGCAGAAGTGTATCCTTTTGTCATTTCTAAACTGGATTGCTGCAGTGTTCTCTAATTAGGGAGCTCTCGGGAACTTATACTGATGCAGAATGTAGTGATGATATCAGCTGTAGGGATGTTTCACCCATCCTTTGTCAACTGCCCCAGCTTCTTATTAGCTTTCACGTGCAATTAATTGTTACGGTACTCTTTAAGAATCCAGTAAATAAAAACATGTTTTGGAAATAATTTTGCTGAGATATACTTTAAATAAATAAATAAATAGAAAAGGTCCCTTTAGACAGAAACCTCTAAGGACCAAGATCCTACTAATTCAGTGTTTGGCTTGTGGAAAGACCAGCTATCATTTTATCTTTCTAGCCAAGATACTTAATAATTGTGCATATTTTTTTTAAAAAAAGTCTATTCTAAACAATATAGCAAAGACATGTAATAGATTTCTGTTTAAAAACAAACAGTAAAACCAACCAAATTTTTGCTTTTCAATTTCTTGTACTGAAAGCAGGTTTTTAAATTAAACCACAGATCCTGACAAAATTCATAGGAATGAAGCAAGTGCACTAGAATGCAGAATTTGGCCCTTATAATTTGCAATTACTATTTAGATTACACTGTTTCTAGAACAGGATAAAATTTGGCTTCTTGCACACAGTTCGATAGCATTTTTGTGGATAATTGTACTGCATTTTTCAGTTTCTTCTCTGACCTCTTCCCCCTTGTCCTCCTCCCCTCATTCACCATGCGTGTCATGCATAATATTCATCAATGTAGGCAATCAGCGCAGTGTATGCTGAGAATGCCTCAGTGTTGGTATCTTCATATTGCAGTACAGAAAGCTTGCACTTATCTCTAACATAAAGGCTATGTCGACACTTGCCAGTTAGGTCGACTTAAGGAAGCTTAAGTCGACCTAACTTAGTCCCTGTCCACACCAGGCTTTCATTAGGTCGACTTAAGAAATTCCTTAAGTCGACCTAATGAAAGCTTAGGTCAACTTAGTAAGACCTGCTGGTTAGGTCGACCTAACCCTCCTTTAGGTCGACCTAAGCACAGTGTGGATGCTGAAGTCCACTTTATTAAGTTGACCTAAGGGCAGTTAGGTCGACTTAACAAAGTGGACTAAGTCCACGTCCATGGAAACCACTTTAAGTCAACTTAATAGGGTCGACTTTAAGTCAACTTAAAGTTGACCTTATTAAGTCGACTTAACAAAGTTGACCTGACTTTTTCTAGTGTAGACATAGCCAAAGATTTTGTCAATAAATAGCTGCTGCCACAAGATTCCCATTCAAATCTCCTCTTAAAAATGTCTTTGCTTCATATTCCATAGTAAATATCATGCTGCTTTTATTAATGACACATGTAAGTCATACACAGAATAGTAATGGAAAGTACTCCTGTTATTTGTGAATTTTTATGGTGTCACAATGCAACTATATCCTCTCAATCACACAAGTAAAATCTGAACAAATAGTATCCTTAATAGGAAGAGCATTATGGACAATCTCTATTTTTGTACATTCCTTTTCTGTTGAGAAGTGTTCTACAAACAGCTTTCCCAGTAGATTTGACAAACTGGCAGCACTGTCACTTTTTCATTAAAAACAGATTGCATTATTAAATTGAAAATCTAAGAACATCAAATAACTGGATCCATTGCATTTATATAGTAAACCATGAAGATAGTTTTCCATCTGCAGCAACAGTTCCATAGCCCAAGTGGTCCCGCTTATGTAGAGAGGTATTTTTGCACGTGTGAAGGATTTTTAGAGAGAATGCTGTCTCTTCTGCAACTTGTTCTTGGAAGTGAAGCAAAAATGTTTTCTTTGGTGTGAAACTCACAATTAGGTTTCTCACTGCCAAACTGTTATTTCATGAAAGGAACTGGCCATCAGAAGGAGAAATTTATATTATCTTCTTTATATCAGAACATCACAGTGTTCTGAATTAAGATTTATCAATATATCCTATATATTGTGATGCACAAAAAGCTCACTTGTGCAAGCATTGATGGGATGCCCAGTGCAATCAATGGAAGCCCTGTTTTCTTTATGTTGCTAAATTACATTTTCAACCACTTCTGCATTAATGTTTTGGTTTTTGCATTGGACACCAAGTACAGTTGGCAGCTGGGCCCAGGCTCAGGCCCACTTTTGACCAAAGATTGGTTAATCCGTGGCATCAGCAAGAACTGCTTGTGAAGTACCTTCCCTGTTAAAATAGAACGTTAATCCTTTGGGCACCAGAGAGTCATGGATAGTGCTGCAGGTGTGTCAGAGGGGCAAAAATGTCACAGGCAGCTTATTTTTCTGTTTGTCCGTGGCTGTTTGTGTCCGGGATTTTTCTTCCTGTGAGTGATTTCAGAGGCCATGGCCCTGGCGTATCTGCCACCAAAACCCATCTTGGTGCAGGTGATATGGTGGTGCAAGAGCCAGAGGGTGGCATGTAGTCCCAGGGGAAGACCCCATCTGCATGCTGTGGTGAGAGCCAAGAGGCCAGAGTGGAGAGCTGGATCCGCACTGCAGTCTGGGAGCTGCTGCTGCAGAGTGAATGTGAGGCAGGCTAGTTGTACAACTCAATTGCCCTTGGGCCTCCCCCCCATTCAAGGGCAGGACCAACCCCTCCACATGGACCTGCATGTTAAATGGGGCTCCCGTGACTTTGCACCCTATCCCCCTAAACCTGTGACCTTTCCTGCTTCTAGCTTTTGGATAAAAATTCCCAGACAAATCTGCAGCCGTAGGCCTGACTCTGCAGTTGACACTTGTCTCAGTGTGCTGTGGTAGGGTTACGTCTGCTGTGCAGGGTTTTCTTACTAAGAGCCGCCGGGTAGGTCGACCTAACCCTCCTTAGATCGACCTAACCCTTCTTTAGGTCGACCTAAGCCCAGTGTGGATGCTTAAGTCCACTTTGTTAAGTCGACCTAAGGGCAGTTAGGTCAGACTTAAACAAAGTGGACTTAGTCCACATCCATGGACACCACTTTGTTAAGTCGACTTAATAAAGTCGACCTAACTTTTTGTAGTGTAGACATAGCCTGCTAGAAACAGTATTGAAAGAAAGAGTGCTGCCATGTATACTTTAAAGTATAATGGATGACCCATCACTTCTATAAGCATGGATATGGTTTTAAAATAGGCACAGTAAAGTTTTCATTTAATTTATACAGAACTAGTGAAAATATGAACTGTAACATTGCTGGGAGTCACCAGGTGGGTGGTATTACAGATGCTTCTAGTTCTTTTTATTTGAATGCAAAGTATTAGCATTTATCTCTGGGAGAAATACCTAATGGTCAATGGATAATTATTTTTGAAAGAGAGCATGGTGGGAATAAAGTCTTTTCTGAGTGTTTCTCTGTTTCTTAGAATCTTCTTGGGTGTCATTGTTGCATTCTTTCTTGTTTTGTGGTTATAACATGTAAGCAAAGCAATTTATGGCGCCAAAACATTACCATTAAGGAGATTTGCCTAATCCAATTCATAGTAAGATGAAACACTTAGTTCCTTGACTGCAAATGACTTTCATAAATAAAACCATAGGTCTCCAGTTTTCTGCTAGTTTTTCAGAGAGCTAGACTTGTTTGAGGTTCCACTGAGGCAAAATTATTTGTTTCTCAGAAATTAGTCTGTGAATATTTCCCTTTAAAATGAAAATGTTTTGGTTTTGATTATTTTTAAATAAACAACATGGTATTAAAGGACAGTTACTTTCTGAAAGCTCATTTGTTTAAACAATTTTGAATGGCAAATAGTGTATTTGTGCACTGGAGTTATAAAGCAGTCACAGAACAAAGCTAGCAATGGCTATAGTGACAATAAATAAATTTGATTCCTTGAGATTGATTTCACAAATGGAGGGACTGTAATATACACTTGGAACAGCTGCGGTACAAGAGCAAACAAGAAGAGAGAGGAATCCTAGTGTTCACAGAAACAAGTAGAAATATAGTGGGGAGGCAGTGATCGGTGGACTCTATGGGGATACGAATGGTTTGCTTTGTTCAAGTGTTCTATGATTTCCTCTCCTCTGCAGGATGAATTCCATTGAATAACACTTAGTTCATGTTAAAAATAAAAAAGAAAAGCTCCTTACTCCAGGATGAGTAAATTTTCAGTCTATAGAACTATAGCCTATGTCAAAGGGCAACAGTCTAATCTCTAATGGATAAATTTCAGGCCATTTGTTATACTCTTCCAGAGCTGATTGTCCCATTATACAAGATTTGTTTGTGCAAAGCTTAAAATATATTTAGTATTAGACTTGTTGGAGCCCTGGTCCTCTGTTAAATAAAGTGGTGGTGTCCAGTTGTTCTCTGAATGACTGCATGTTATGTACAAGCGGAATCAAGGTAATATATACTTGATACAATGCTGCCTCCCCAGACTGGTTTGTAGAATTGCAAGTAACACAGAAAGAAATGGATGTTATAAAAACATGGTATAATAAACATCAGTGAAGTTGGAGGCTGTCTATTAGGTTGGTGCTACATATTTACAGTAATATTTTTATTAACTGGGGAGGCAGCTAAAGAAAACTAGGTAGGTACCTCATGCACACAGTTCTCCCTAACAGCATAGTATGGAAATAGTTGGAGGCGATATCTAGCAATTGCTTGTTCATGAATCTTTTCTATTGCCTTGCCCAAATGAGAGATACTCTTCTTGTTAGTCAAATGCAACTCTAGATCAGGGATGGTTTTATGATTTGTGGGGCCCAAACTATCAGGGAAAGAGAGAGATATGTGGAGGATTCAGCCATGGATTTTCCACACTCCAATCCCATTTCACAGACCTGGTTCTGAAGTAGAGAGTGAGTCACCCTAAAAATTACTAAATGAGCAGAAAAATATAGGGGATTTTTCAAGGGGCACAGAAGTATAGGGACTACACAGTTGTTTGCATTGCATGTGCCTAAGACCTGACTTGTTTATGTCTCAACTGATATTTACAGCTTAAATTTCCCCCCCCCCCAGCAATGCTGGATACTTAATCATATCAGAGCAACCCCTGGAGGAACACTGTTATTTTGGTATTTTTTTGTATTGAACATAACATTGTATTAGTTGCTGAGCTGCATAATTAGTTTTTTTTCAAATTCAACAAACATTCTACTCTCTCTTGACCTTCTCTAGCAGACTGATTGGTTAAGAGCCCACTAGGGGCATCTGACTGGCTAGTCTAATGCAGTCAGTCCTGTGTATTGGTACCACAGCAGGTCAGGCAATATTCCCTTCCGTAGGGAGTAAGGTTTATTCTGTAATGGTGTTTTTAAAGTATGACAGTTGCATGTTTTCTATTCTCTGAACGATGGTCTCTGCAAGGAGAGCTAATTTACACATATGTCTCCAGAACAAGAAATTATAACTATTAAGTGAAAACTCAAACTTCTGTAAAAGTTGATCTTTAATCTAAGTTGCTAATTAATACTGAGCCTTAAGGAGTGGGATTTTGTTATGTCAAATGCTAATGGAAAATGTGAAAGTGGGGATTCATACAAAAAGCACTAAATATGCTGCTGTCAATAGCCTAATGTTTCAATTATATTGCACTTTATTCCTCCATTTATATATTTCATTGTAGCACTTTACAGAGATGAAATTAAATCTTGTCTATACTAGGAAATTCCACAAAAACGAAATAAACTGATTGACCATCTAAATTGTGCCAGACTTCAGGGAGCCTCATTACAGATAAAGCTCTTCCAGCCCCTGATCCCTTCACCATGAAATGGTGGCAAAAATGCCAAAAAGCATCTTGAGCTCTGTTCAAATCTATCCGTATTAACTGAATAGCTGTATTTGCAAGCCTGGATTCTGCTGAAGTCACTGTAATGTAATGAATCCACGGACATCCAGAAGTGAAACAAGATTCCTTGAGGTGACCTATTAGGGAGTGGTGAATTTTGAAAAGAAATAGAAACATCAGAATAACCAGCATTTTATTCCTCGGATTTTAATTTGGATAATATCTGTTCATACAATCATGATCAGAACTCTATGCTACCTGAACTCATTGAGGACATTACAGGAAAGTCAAAAGGCAAATTTTAAAAGAGATAATGGACATAGAACTCCAAAGTAGTTCATCTGCTCTGATGAATTCTCTTTCTCATTCTCAATGTATGTTTCTCTCTCGATCTTCCCCACATTTTGAAAACAGTTTAGGCTGGGATTTTCTACGTAGTTTATGGGCTTTAGGCATCCAGCTCTCATTGGCGTTCAGTGAGATTTGGGTAATTAAATTTTAGAGCTCTCGAAATTCTCACCCTAAAAATTTTCCATCTCTCTGTCTTTCAGTCCCCCAACTAATGCAGCTAAATGGCTTTTCCAATGTGTTAAGTGAGCTAATTAAAATGACCAAGGCAATCTAGGTTCAAAATGCATCTGTGTTCTATACATAGTTTGTGTATGTTGTGTGAAGGATTTTTTCCCCACACACAATATAGCATGTTCTGTCTACGTCACTGTGAGATGACTCAACTCTTTTGAAGGTCTCAGCCTTCAATCCCACACATTTAAAGCATGGCACAACCACATATTGCAGTGACCAGCAGGGCAGAGGGATGGCTTTGGTGTGCAAGTTCATTTTAAAAATGGCAGTTTGGACTAAATTTTTGTCCCCTGAATAAAGTCAGAGTAACTTGCTTTTGTGGGTGAAATGTGTGAAGTTTCTTGATTTAAAGATATACAAAATATATATTGCTTTATTAAATATTAATTGGAGATGAATGAAGTTGCCACTCCAAACAAATTCATATATAAAAAGTACAGTTTTTGGAGTGGGGAATTTAGCACTGTAATCTGGGCCAAGATGGAGGGCTGCAGAAAGTGGGTTTGCTTGGAGATTTTTCCGGAATTCCTCTTGAATCTTTATCCCTCAAATGTCATGGTGACTTGTCCCTCTTCTGGGGGAGGGCTGGCTGCAGTTCTGAGTTGCCTGTCAGAGATCACTTGAGAGCAAGGTTATGCTTTACCTCTGAGCTAAGCAATTAATTCTGCAATACTGTCAGCTCTTGCTGGGATTAACATTCTTTTAATATAGATTGTAATGTCTAGATTAACAACAGATTGCCAATGTCAGTTAAAGATGGGCCCAGGTTATGATATTTGCCTGTAGTTTGGGATACAAATTATCACTAAACTGAAGAGTATAAGGATCCAGCATCCCGTTTGGACTATAAATGACAATTAAAACTTCCACGTTGATCAGTTAAATTTGCTTCCAAGTTTTGTCCTGCAAATTAGAATGAGAAACAATAGTGCAAATAAATTACATTCCCTAGAACTGTTTCCTTTAAAGATTATCCAAATACATAAGTGCACCCGAAAAATGAAATAAAATTAGTTTAAATGTGCTACAACTAGCATATTTTTCCCCACTTAAGATAAACTACAGAAGGGAAGAGGGCTGGAAAATGAGTGAATTCTGGCTCTAGATGAAAATGTGCAATTGAAAACTTTCCAGAACAACATGTACTTGGATCAGTATTAAAGAGAAGTTCTTCGACTGTCTAAGCCAAATGACCTAGCATGCTGATAGTACAGGGCATATTTCACAGTTCTATAAATATTTAAACTGTTTTCCAGTCTATGAGACAAATAAATTAGATATTTTTAGCTAAACCTACCTTTATTACTACCTAATAATAAACTATCTTTGTTTTGAACTTGACTGGAATCAGTCATCAGCACAGAGAAGTACTTGATTAATGCTTTATTCGAATAGGAAACAAACAAATCTTCACTGCAATATGAAACAAGTGAAATCTCAGTGAATTTTATACAAGAAAATCCTAAGGTCACTTCGATGCAAATGGTCTGCTTTCTCTCTGGCTCTCTACAGTTTTGGAGAATCCTTGCAAAAATGTCAATAGGGCCCCATTTATTTCTGCCCTTCTGATTCCGGGCAATTTGGCTGAGCCTTTTCCTTCATTATAATTCATTTGAATTATACAGTCTAAACATGGAAGAGTTTTTCAAATGTTAGCAACAATTAATACTTGTCGAAGCAATCTTAAAAACAGCTTGATATTTCATTTTTTAATTCCATTTTCTTTTATACTCGTTATTCTCTTTCCTTCTCTTTCTTTTTCTATTTTCATCTCATGCATGTAAATCTTCCTCCCCACTTTGCTGCCACTTGCTTTAATTTCCCCTTTCCATCTCTGTTTCCTGCTCTATAGAGATGTGTAATGATTATGACAAAGCTCCTTGTAGCATACAGAAACTCTGGAAGGGATCTTATTGAATAATGTCATCACTATTGTTACCATCAACAGAAAGAATTTTAAAATGGATATTAGTCAGTAGTTTGTCATAAAGATGATTTGTTAATAATGGAACATCGTGTTTATTTTGAGTAGGCCACTCTGAGCATTGATTTTAGTAGTGTAATAGTGTATATTTAATACCTTGCAAATGATTTTTAGACTGCCAATGTAAATAATTATTTCTAACTAAAGGGATAACTAGAAAAAATTAAGCGTATTTGTGTATGTTTTATCTTTTATAGATTGCAGAATGAAAAATGGATGAATGTAAGACCCGGTGACATCATTAAATTGGAGAATAATAAATTTGTAGCTGTAAGTAGTTCAGATACTTTCTTCCAAAGTACATGTCACAGAGAAATAAAACAGTAACAAATACTCTATCTCTGTGTGTGCATTGCACAGCTGTGGCCCCTTTTTTTCCATATGCATTGACACCTCCTTTAGAACTTACTTTGATTCTGTATAACTTAAAATACTTTTCTCAGAAGGATGGTATTGTAATCAATCACAAATATACATCTGAGTAATATTTTAAGTTTTATTTACATGTATAGAAAATCACTCCTTCCTTCCTTTACTCTTTTGGTTCTATTTAATATTAGGGCCTAAAAGGGGTATTTACAACTCATTCTATTAAGGTCTATTTTATTATAAATTGTCCTTCAGAAATACTATGACCTGTCAAGTAAAAGTGGGTGTACTTTATGATGAGAAACACTGGCATTACTAACATAGCAATGACTTGTTCTAGTCCTGCCTGGAAACAAAGGTATTCATGGTATGCTGAATTCCTATATCGAAAATCCTGTGGGAATTTTTTATCACAAAACCTTATTGTTTATGAATGGGAACCATAAAGTCTGAATGTCTATTTTCTCTGTTTGGTAATTTAGGAAAAAATTTAAAATATGTTTCAGAAGTTGAGAATTTTGAAGAAATATTTGTGCTGTATATCTAGATAAGAAAAATACAGAGAACATGGTGGTGTATCTTGAAACTTGGTAATGTCTTATAGGAGCCTTTTCTCAATTCTTTTCAGCTTTTCAGAGATGATAGAGTATTTTAAACATTTTTTTACAGGCTGATTTATTACTTCTATCTAGTAGTGAACCACATGGTCTATGTTACATTGAAACAGCTGAGCTTGATGGGTAAGTTTTAATCTTACCGTTAACAGATTAATAGAATACATTTTAAAACATATTATTCATGTGTGTATGGTATGTGGACACCAGCTATTGATCACAGATATAGTATATTCCTAATGTTCTTCAAGTGGCCTCTACGTAGTGCCGTCCTTGGGATATGCTGGCACAACTCTGAGTGTTTTACACTTAACAGCAGTGTAGCTGGAGCACTTTTGCGTCCCCTCCTGCCCTTCTTTCTAGTCTTGAATATTCTGAGGCAGTGCTTTTTTTTTTTTAAAGAAAAAAAGGTGCCAGTACTGTGGCAGGAGCGGTGGGTGGTTGGAGGGGGGAGTGTCAGGACACTCCACCACCACAGGCCCCCAGCGGCCTTCCCAGGCCCCTTCCCCACTCCTCTCAGCATCACCTCCTGCCCATTTACCAGCTCCCCACTCCTCTCAGCCCCTCCGCCACTGAGTGAATGCTCCTTTGCGAAAGAAACAGCCCGTGTGTACACAAGAAAGTGCTATATTTATAGTGCTTTCCTTGTCCCGCAATAACTTATTGCGGGACAAGTGTTCTCGTGTGTACATAGCCTAAATCATACTAATTATGTCCTCTGTTCAAAGAAGCAAAGCAAATTATAGTTATGCAGATGTGCATTCATTACAATGCCAGCACTTATTAAAACTGAAGCTCCTCCTCACTTTTCAGTTATGAAAATTAAAATGTGTTCTTCCAGAATAACTTTAAAAAGAGCTGTCTCAATGTCTGTCTTTCTGTAAATGTTTTGTCTTAGGCCACAAAGTCAGAGTCTATGGTGCTGAACATAGGTTCCTGGGGAAGGGGTGTGAGAAGGCGGGGGGTGAGGGGAGAGGTAGAAGGGGGTGTGTGTTATAGAAAGCATCTTATATAAAGGTCATGTCATTAATTTTACAGTGAGACTAACCTAAAAGTACGTCAGGCTTTACCAGTTACTTCAGAACTTGGAGCAGATATTAGCAGGCTTGCAGAATTTGATGGTAAGTGATGATAAAAGTAAATTCTCTGGAACCAAAGTTTTTATTTTTGGTTTGTGTTGTTTGTTTTTTACTTGGAGGAGAGCAGTAAATGACTCCAGACATTAAACACCAAGTTCTCATTCTTTCTATCAAGATTAAGGATGTTGTTTACCAATCCGACTCTCATATCCCAAATCATTGTCCTATTTTAGGGTATGTCATGATGGCCAAAAAGGGTGGGTTATTCAATCAAGTTAGCTTAATATGATTAAGAAGCCTAGTTAACATGAAAATTAACACATCTAAAGCCATGTTGGCTGGCTGTGTTGTATTCGGGGGGGTGGGGAGGGGGTTCAGGGGGAGTGGTTAACTTGATTAGCTTAACATGATTGAAAAAATACATCCTTTTTGCCTTTCAAGACAGAGCCTTCATAGTGAAATTCAGTGGATTTCACACCAATATCCTAACCCCACTATTTATATATGGAATTGTCATTCTGTTTGCACTTTCCATTACTTTGCTCACTGTTGCCTGTCTTTGACAGCTATGCAACTGCATGACTCCATCAACGCTGGTGACTTCACACAGGTCCAGCACAGGGCCTGTGCTAGAGTCCCCCCTACCTGTCACATATAAACCCCATAAGCACATGTTTCAGGCAAGAACATAAGCAAGCCTAATAAACATGCTTCGGACTGTGGCATGGCCCTGTACCTCTGCCAGTTTGTGGTGGGATAGGGATAAGATGTGTGTATTATGTCCCAGGTTCAGCAGTCCTCCAGCCCTGTTCCCAAATCACTGAACTCTTTCCTGCCTGACCCTAACCCAGAAATATAATGGATCCTGTCCTTGAAGTTCTCATCCATAACAGTAAGATACACTGACTGTTTCACAATAATTTTCTGCTGAAGTCTTTTCACCAGTACACAGAAACATGGAACATAAGCTGCCTCTCAGCTCTGTGTCAGTTGAGCACACTCACGCCTTGATAAATATGTGGTTGCAGTTCACTACATTCCATGATTTCTCCTGCTGTACTAGGAACTCACAACTGTACTAGGAAGTTTCAGAAAGTCTAGCATAGGTGGGTGTTCACTGTACACCAGTGTTGAGAATGAATAAAGCACCTGAGGCTCTGGTACCAGAGAGCAGAAGGCTCCAGCAGTTGTTCTGGCAGGGGTCCTCCAAGATGCCCTTCCTTGAAGGAATTGGACTGGGTGCTCTCCAGGGCTCTCAGTATGGAGCCTGAGGTGACACTCTCCCCCCCACAAACTCACTGGCTTCATCATCTAATGAGATCCTAATGAAGGCCAGGGCATGGAGGCAGCATTGACTGTGGAGGAGGTGGCCCTGGATGACCTGGAGGAAGAGACAAAAGAGATAGAGGAGCACCTCTCCTGCACCTCTGCCTGGAGGACCCAGCTCAGCAAGCCCTCCCTGATGGACCAAAGGAGGACCTCAAGGCTCAGTAGGAACTAGATAGAAGCTGGCTAATTAAAAGTGTACTCTCCCCACAACAATGCCTCCCTCTTTCTGTGGGACTGCATGCAGGACTGGAAGGCCACATCTCCCTCCCCCAGACCCCCCCAATGGCTAAGACAAAGCTATGAATTCAACTTGTGAATTGCCCTGACACAGATATAGTTGCGAATTCAACATTTTATTGAATTATTAAGCTTTTTGGCAGAAGCTAGTGAATAGATCATCCAATTATTATATAGCCCCTGGTTCTGTGCATATGTCAGCCCCTCGGCTGACAGCAAAGGAGGGGCAGAAAGTCCAGTTTGGGTACAGGACATTTGTACAAGATTGATGATTCCTCAGAATTACAGCTGTTTTCTGCTCCTTTCAAGGCCACAAACTTTCTTTATAACAACACCTCCCCTTACAAATGGGATCCATGGGAAGAAGGGTGTTGGTTTAGTATTGGGGGCAGTTACATACAGGCAGGAGAAGGAGAACCTTTGCTTTTGTCAGGAATGCAACAGCAGTTCCTTGTCATGGTACAAATGTTCTCAAGCATTCCCATGCCCTGGTGTCTGGGGAGCTTTTTCCTGTGCAGAGCCATGCTGCAAAAGCTGGGAGAAAAAAGAGATGAGTGAGGGATCCATTTTGGTGACTGCACAAACACAATGCAGTGTCCCTTTGCAGTGGGAAGGCACATCGCTTGCAGTCTTAATTGGAAAGTTCATGGAACACAGTGCAGTTGATATCACCTTGTTTCTCTGCTTTTCTCTGGATAAAGGGGTGAATTTCTTGACAACGCAGGAGTTGGTTGGGGATGGATGGGCAACTAGTTGTGGTACATTTCTCCCCCTCCACACAGGCTACAGCTATCTTGCACTGTACTCTATCTCTATTCAGCCTTCCAGTCCCTTAAGCATATGGCAGCAGAAACTCCAGCTAATTCTTAAGGTTCATCAGCAGTGCAAATGTGCTTAGTCCATCTTCATATCTCAGCAAACCCCTCCATTCAACAATATGTAGAGAAATGGCAAGTAACATAAACATCTCCCTGGCTTAGATTGCTGGATTCTCCATCACAGGACTGGAAAGCCTGTCTTGTTTTTTCTTTCAGAACTTCTTTGTTCTCTGGTTGATAGCCACCTTAAAAATTAAAAATTGAGAACTATTAATGTAGCCCCTGAAATAAATTCACAGCCCCACCCAGTCCATTGGCCCGATCACACACTTTAAGATATTCAATATTTAAAAACCATTAGTTCATGCTACCTACCATTCTCAGCAGATATTCCTTTCTTGGGGGCTGCAAAAGGATACTGAACAATCTTACTCCTAAAGTGATGAAAAGTTATCAATGTTGTGGCTTTCCACAGCAAAAGTCATGATGTGTGTGGGGATTTCTTACCCACTTTTGAAGAAAAAAAAATATAATGCCACTCTTGAGACTGACTGGCAGGGCCTTTGGATGAGGAGGATGAACCCATTCTGCCTGAGGTCCTGGAGAAGCAGCCCAGGAACAGTAGAGGCAGGTGGAGAGGGGCACTGGAGGACTTTCTCATTGGCAATGACAGAAGGAGCCAGGAGCAAATTCCCTTTATGAGAGAAAGGAATGGGTTATTCCATGGGACATTTTTAACAAAGGCAAGTGGCACTAATGATCCAGTTCCTCGAGCAGGGTGCATGGTGGGAATGGGAGCATGTCCTTTTGCAGTTCCTGTTAGAAATCCTGGTGGAATGGATCCAGATCCTGCCTGTCACAACAGCTGCTGCTTGTATCTGTGATCTGGCATCTCTTCCTCGAACAACTACTCCTCCCGCATCTGCAGCCCACTGTGCTGCTGAGGCTGAGGTCCCATCTCTCCCACCTCCCAGTGATGGAGGGAGGCCACAAGACTGAAGGAAAATATCTTACACTGGTATCCAAAACCCTTCCCAAGTAGAACCATGTGACTGCAGGAGAGGAATTATGAGTACGAGATGGTGCCTGAAGGCCAGCATGTATCCAGTCCCCAGATCCAATGCAGAAGATGTCCCGGTTTGTTTCCTGGGACGTTTTTTGCAGCTCTTCCTCATGTTGCCTGTTGGAGGGGAGATCAAGGCCAAGGAGAGGGGGTCAGAGGCAGTAAGAATTTAGTGTTTTTCAGGGAGCCCGATCCAGTCTGTTTTCATTTCACAGTTCCTTTAAAAAAAAAAGTGCAGAGTTCGCTACATGCACTAATTTCAATAAATGTTAGTTCCCTTTACTTAGGTATTGACTCATTCAGGCTGTGTTGAAAGGGTACAAGTTTTCCCCCTTTAGTTCTGGGCCCCACCAACCAGTGCCTTGAGTTGTATAATGCTCCAGGGCAGAGAGCTGCAAGGTCTTCTGTCCCTCCCAGAATCATGCTGCCAAAACCCTCCCTGTCCAGATATATGTGACTGTAAGTAAGCTGGAGACATGTAGAAGGTGCACTGTGCATATAAATTGCAGGTAAATTTTGATAACGGCAGGAAGGGGGGAGGGAAAGGTGGAGAAACCTCCCCATAGTTTGACAAAACGGAGGAGACAGCAAATAAAGTGAGGTAACTATGCCATGACAATCAAACATTGCTAAAATGGCCCCTCCCTCATGCCCACCCCTAAAAACTATTACTGCTTTGAATCATTGGGGTACCCACCATTAACAGCAGGTAAAGGCTCTTATCCTTGCACACAGTACAGTTGCCAGAAACCATTCCCAATTTCTTCATCAACTGTTCCCAAAGAGCTTCGGACTTAATCTTAGACTGTGGTCTTGCTGAAGGTTGTGAACGTTCACACAAAACAAAAGAACAAAAAGTGCAGCAGATTGCTCTGCAGAGCAATCACAAACCAGAAGGTTTCTCTGATGAAGTGATGCCACCGCTCCTTAAGAACCAGTCCACCATGGACATACAATCACAACACTAGCTGTTTCCTCTGCCTTGCTGTCATGGGGCAACAGTGACATCATTCAGCATCCTACTCACACCTCTCTGGCTTGTCAGAAAAAGTCAAATCCAGTCACACACAGTTCTTACCAGTTGTGTACTGCCGTGCCACAAGGAGAAGCAGGAACATCACTGCCTCATTGATCACTTGCTCCAAGTTTTCTATCAAGCTTGGCAGGAGATAGGGGTGAGCAGGAGCTGCCATTGCCAGATATGTGAAGGTATCTGCAGTACCATGAACACACAGCAAGGCAGATCCTAGAAATTCTCTTGTGATGCACAGAATCCTGGCATGCCCCCCTGAAATGCTAGCACTAACCTTACACGCCAGAAAAAGAGACAGCGTGGATGTGGGTATTCCCAGGTACAGAACATACTCATGTCCAGGGCAGCATATCTGGACATTTAATGCAGGTATGGGGTATATGGATGAGCATATACATGACCCTGTAAAGGTATTCCAGTCGCCAGCATAGATTTAGCCCAGTGGTTCCCAACCTTTTTGGTTGAAGGGTCACAAATATAATTTTTAGAACCCCGAGGGGCCACCAGTCTATTTAATTAAATTTACCTTAAAATTAAATTAAATTTAAATTCAAATGAAATGTTAATTCAAATTAATTCAAATTAATTCAAATCAATTAATGAAAATTAAATAAAATTTTAATTAAATAGCAAGTGACCCTTTCGGGTTGTAAAAATTATATTTGTGGCTCTCAAGCCAAAAAGATTTTTTAAAAATTTGAAAAAAAATGAGTTGTTTTTTTTTAAAGGGTGGTGGTGGGCTGGATGCCCATGAACAGGGCCAGTTTGTGGGCAGGCATTTGGGCCCCAGCAACAGCGAGGACCCCCCACCCCCAGATCCTGCAGCCACCCCCCAGCAGCCAGCACGCCCGCAGCCCCACCAGCCCACCTCCCCCCTCCCATCTGTGCCATCTGCTGTGCCGTGCTGGCCCACACCCCAAAGCACACTCCCCAGCCATGCTGTGGTGTGCTGTGCTGTGCTGGCCCGTGCCCTCCCCTCCACCACATGACCCCCAGCCGCACCAGCCCGTGGCCCCTGGAGCTCTGGCCTGGACTGGAGAGGAGGCTGGTGGCTGCAGCAGGGCTCCCATCTGTGCGCCGGGACTGGCTCCCAGCCAGCGGCTGGGCAGTGTGGGCCATTTTAAGAAGCCCCATGGGCTAGGGGTTGAGAACCCCTGATGTAGCCCATGAATCATCCTCTGAGGAGGAATATAAATCAGATAGCATTCTCCAAAGGCCTGAAAAATAATAAGGACAGTCTCTTCAACCTACACCATCCTGAGAATGAGACACCCTTAATCTCACAAATACAGTCAGGAAGAGGGGCATTCTTGATTGCCATCTCAACCTGCAGAGTTTTGTTGTTTGTTGTTGAGAATGTTTTCATAGTTCCTTCCCCCAGATCTCGTTTCTCCTCTTGTTATGCTTTGAATAAAAGCGTGAATAATAGCATCTTCAAAGTTTGTTAAACTGCATCCATATTTGTATTTTGGAATGTCTCAAAAGCCCGGTTTACAATTTTTATATTGTTTGTTGTGTGTTAGATATCTACTTTCAAACATCTTTCTGGATCCCATGAATTCATTTGATAACCTTTTGTTACAGAAATACTTACTTCAACTAGTATTTACAGTTCAAAAATTGAATTCTTCCAGATTAAAAGGATTTAGATTGTTTAGCAAGGAAGTTTTTAATGGTTGCATCAAATGATGTCTGGACTGGCTAAAACAAATGATGTTTTTTTCCACACTTTGCCTTAAAAAGGGCTAACAGTTTAAGTAAATAGCATATGAAGCCAGCACATTTTGTTTAAAATACTTACTGAAATATTTATGGGGTCAAGTTTCCACTAATGATGTAGTCATAAGTGAACCCCAAAATGTTTGGAAGTTCTGTAAACTTGAGATCAGCATCCAAAAGTACATCGCATATCTCAACTTATTCATATAATTTTGGTCTAAAAATCATAGCCCAATATTTTGAGAACAGCCCTGCTTGTGAACTACTTTGTGCCATGGTTCAATGTGGTGTAATAGCAATACTTTTTGCATTTTGCTAGTACTGCAGTTTGTGGACCTTAGTGAAAATGGGAAGCACAGAGGTACATCAGAATGATGAGGGATATAACAGGTGCGATCATAATTATCATCTGTGTCTGCAACATTCATGGTATAAGTTGTGGTTGCACTCGTAATTTGTTAATTAAAACCAAATGTCTTGACAGGGAGAGCAAAAATTTAGACTTTAATAGAATAATTATAAGATGATACAAAATGACAACAGTGAGCTGCAGATACAGTTCTGTATTAAAACATTTCTGTCTTCTTTACCTGGGATTATACCATTTATTCAGGTATAATCAACTCCTCTGGTTAGAAGGCCTCCTGCTTGAGACAAACATATTGTTCCAATGCAAGTCTGCAAGCTTTAAGAAAGGGCTTATATCTTAAACCACTGAAGCCAAATGAGCACACAATACAAGTCCAGGTTTCCATTTACCAGTTTCTTAAGAATTTTCTCAGTTCCATGTATAGCTCTTGAAGTGAACGATTGATCTTGTTAAGAAGGTTCTAGTTTGTTCACCAAAACATGGATGCTTTTAACTTTGAAGTGTGAATAGGAGAATCTCTGTTGGTAATTCTGACTAACTGCTAATCTCCTCAAATTTCATTTGTAGTTTTGTTGCTGAGTTTCCAGTCTGTTTTTGCACTCTAACACTGCCCAACTATCATGTAATTCCATATATTTTAAAGCGGCCAGAGATGAAGAACTGAAACAGGAGCTAGTTCAGGATAACCATTCAAAATGTTACTTCACAAACATAAACTAAAACTCCCCGAAGGTTACACATGTTCATGAAATCAAAACATAACTGTTCTACATCAGCATCTAGTTATGTTTCACATTCAGATTTGAATTCACAAACCCACACATGAATCTCCATGTGTCTGAGGAGGAGGGGGAGGATGATGATGATTTGGCTTGTGCAGAAGCACAGGTCCTCCTTTTTTAATCAAATTCTACAAAGGAGTCTTCATAAGGACCATGATTGAGCCAGATCCTATTCTGCATTGGAATTTCCTTTAGGGATATTTTTGCAAGGTCACACCTAGAAAGGGGAGCCAAACTACCAAAGAACTGCATTGGAAATTATAAGGATGCTGGTGGTGGATTTATATATGGGCAGACCTGGTTTCCAATGGATCTCTTAGAGCCCCAAATTTGGGGGAACCAAGCCTAAATATGTTCTGTTCGTAGTGGGCAGAAACTCCAAGTCCCTAAAAGTACAATCTGGTAAAAACTCCATAAGGGAAACCCCATGGACTCAACTTTCCTGTTTGCCTTGGGGCTGTATGGCTCATTATTTGTATTTAAAACTAACATTAATACAGTGTTGATTTTGTGAAATGGAGATTTCTTATTGCAGGATTAACTCATGTATATTGAATATTGAATTGTATATTTTATGTTACTGATTATATAACAAAGATAAAAATACAAAAAGAAAATTTGCACAAGAAGAGACAAAAGTGCCCATGTTAAATATTCATAGTTATATAAACCTTTTGACTGAATTTTCTTCTTCACTGAGGGCTATAAAAAGGCCATCTTCAAAAGTCCTAGATAACTTCAGTCATTTTTGAGGACTGTAACCACAGAAACTAAAATTGAATTGGCCTTCCCATCTGTCCCTTCCCCCAAAGGTTAATTGATGTTATTAACATTTAATTAAAAAAAATCACCTTTGTAATGAAAAGAGAACCTGAAAAATTTAATGACCAACTAAAAATGTTCCCATTTCAAATGCACTGCTAGTGTTCACTACAAGGGAATAGGGGTTCTTTTGTAAGAGGCTTACAGTCTAACTCAGATCAACACAATGCTGTTGGAAAATCAGATAGAACAGTGGATACAGATGATGCCAGAGTGCAAATTAATGTTCTTGATTAAGAAGAAGAAGCAGGTTTAAGGAGGGATTGGAAGGAAGAAATGGGAAGCCGTGGCATACATAAGATATTCAGCTAAAAAGCACATGAGATTTGTGAAGGAGATAAAAGAAGTTCTGAGGATAGAGGGTGGGTGGAAAGTAGGACATGTCAGTAATGCAAAGACTTGAAAGTAAGGATGAGGAGTTACAGCTTGATGCAACAAAAGAAAGTGAGCTGTATAAGGGAACTGAACAGAGAGAGAGAGAGAGAGTGGTCAAACTAATTAGAGAAGTCATTGATTTATGGCTGCAGTTTTGCATAGACGGAAAAGAGGAGTTGGCAAGTAGGGATTCCAAATAGGAGGTTACAGTTATGTAAGCAAGTGATGAGCAAATTATGGGTGAAAGATGTAGTAGCAGGAACAAAAGGTCAAGGGTGAAATTTTACATGTCTAAATTCATTAACTCTTATGATTTATGCTTCATTTGGAAGGTGATGATTTAACACACTAGTTTGACTGTTTCCTTTATTATGAATCTAAGGGTTTGATTGAAAGTCCACTGAAATCAATGAAAAGATTCCCACATGTATTACAGCAATATAGGCATTCAATCAATGGACAATAATCTTCTACATTGTCATGATTTTCATGGTAACAAATTTTTACAAGTTGCTGTCAGTATACTGGGATCCTTGCTGTTTGAATAATTGTTTTTATTATTTTATTTTTATATTTTAGTCAAAATTGTTTGACGTAATCTGGAAGGAATTCCAGGAAAATATGATATTCTTTCTAAGTGCCTTGAAAAAGGTTTCATAGGGCTTTATTTACACTTGAAATGGAATTTATTGCCAAACTCATGCATGATTCCATGGGAATCATTTAATTATGTTTTTTATTTCCCAAATCTATGTTAAGACTTCGCTTTGTAGAACTTGCTAAATACAGAGACTATAGTAGAGAGGTACTCTGCTGTAGTGGTGTATTTAATAGTTTTCAATAGCAGTGAAAATGTGAGTTCAGTATCTTGAATAAATCTAATTCTTTGAAATACAAACTGCTCCTGAACCTATAAAAGAAGAGGAACATTTTTGTCTAAATAATTTATACAATTGGTAAACTCCCATAAATTATTCTAACACAGAATAAATATTTATGTTGAACCAGCATTATTTTTTTTTAGTTTCTTATTAGAATTTTATGGGCATTGAAGAGTTTTTCCAAGCAAAGAGAATCTAAAAATATACACCAACTGCACATACTTCAGTCTGATTTCTTGAAGTTTCTTGAAAACTGCCTTTTCCTATTTAATACTGTCTTTTTCATTTCCCTGATTTTTGACTGCTGTTGTGATCTGTTTTATGCAATTTATGACAAGTTTACATATTTTGTATGGCTGTTCATAGTAAATTCTGTATCAGAGAAAGGTTCAGGAGTTCTTTACAGGAAACATACAGAATCTTGTGGCCATTCTGACAGCATATCATGCAATTGAAAAAGAGAAAATTAAAACATTTATATTTAGCAAAATATCTAACCATTTTTTAGTACTGCAGTTCTCATGATAGCATACAGGGCTTGAAATATATTTATGCTTATTTTAATTTAAAACAGTTCACAGAATGTGAAAGTGAAGACTGTTAATGGACATAAAAATTTTATTTGTTAATGACTAAGAATATCAGCTCACTATTGGTATTTTGTCATTATATAGCAAAGGATTATGCCTCACAGCATTCCAGTGAAGGACATATTAATACAGCCATTTTACAAATGAATAGACAGAGATACAGAAAGATAAAGTGATTTGAGGTTAGGTTATATAAAAAATGATTGACAAGGCTGGAGATACAATTCAAACCTCCTAGTCCCCTGCTGTAGCCAGTAGACAAACTCCTGTTAACTACTGCACTAAGCAATATTCAAGAAGTGAAGTTTGGAAGGTTTTGAAATAATTAGTAAACTGATATATTTTTTTAAAAAAAGATTCTCCCAATAATAGAGGATAGCTGTTTCCATATGCTCAAGTGAAAAGTTACTCATATGAAAAGGCTCCTCCTATATCACCCTGAAACACCAGCAGAATCATTATTGCTAGGAAGCAAGGATTCCTGATGAGAGAAAGCTCAGTGAGTTTGCTTCCTTTTTATTAAGATCTCCAATTACCTTGTGTCCCATTGAATCCGTAGGGGTATTCTTTGATAGGATTACTGACCTAGTGGATGTGGAGAAGCAGTAGATATGATATACCTTAATTTTATTAAAGCTTTTGACACAATGCTGCATAATGTTCTCTTAAATAAACTAGGAAAATGTAGTCTAGATTAAATCACTATAACATGGGTGCAAAACTGGTTGAAAGGCTGTACTCAAAGAGTAGTTATCAATGGTTTAATGTCAAATTAGGAAGGCATGTCTAGTAGGGTTTCACAGGGGTCAGTGCCAGGTCAGGTAATATTCAGTATTTTCATTAATGACTTGGATAATTGAGTAGAGGGTAATGCTTATAAAATCTTCAGATGATACCAGGCTTGGATGATTTGCAAGCCCTTTGAAGGACATGTTTAAAATTCAAAATAACCTTCATAAATTAGAGAATTGGTCTGAATTCAGCAATGAAATTTAATGAAGACAAATGCCAAGTAGTTCACTTAGTAAGGAGAAGTCAAATTCACAATTACAAAATAGGGAATAATTGTCTTTGGTCTGGTCTACACTTCTGCCAGCAGTCGATAGAAATTATATAATGTAGCTTGCTTATTATTAGAAAACCTTATTACTAGAAAACCTGACCTGAGGAAAGGTTGAAAAAACTAGGCATGTTTAGTCTTAAGAAAAGAAGACTGAAGGATGGCCTGATAGCAGTCTTTCAATATGTTAAGGGCTGTTACAAAGAGGATGATTATCAATTGTTCTCCATATCCACTAAAGGTAGGACAAGAAGTAACAGGAGTAATCTGCAGCAAAGGAGATTTAAGATAGATGTTAGGAAAAACTTTCCAACTATATTAGCTCTGGAATAGACTTCTAAAGGAGGTCCTGGAATCCCCACCATTGGCAGCATTTAAAAACAAGTTAGACAAACACCTGTGAAGGGTGATTTAAGTTAACTTGATCCTTCTACAGTGCAAGGCGCTGGACTTGATGACTTCTCAAAGTCCTTTCTAGCCAATGCCTTTCTGTGATTTTCTGTTGTCGGGCCACACAGACAATTTTAAAATGTGCTAATAGACAGACATGGTACGCTGAAAGATAGGCAACAGATCTTTTGTCTAGGCTTATAAATTTACAAGATTGGCCTAAGTGTTCTGGCACCAATGTGGTGAGCATTGTATAAATAATCTGTACTAGACAGACTAAATGATAAATAAACCCTGAAGATCTTTATTCTTTTGAGATCCTGAACTACATGAGGTTTTCTGAAACGTAAGAAAATGGGACAGAGACTCTTTGGGCTAAACACTGGGCTGGAAATCTTGCAAACAGCTTTGTAGCAAGATCTCCAGTAATTGTTTTGGTTTGGCTGTAAAAAGCATGAAAAGAGCTTTTCTTGTAATATATTGATAGTATTCCCAATTCACATACTAGCAGAAATCAGGGATCAAAGAACATACTCTGGATTTAACAGTGGAAGAAGTGGAGAAATACGATCTTTAGTGTTTCATTTCTGAAAAGTCAATAGGAGACATCCTACTGGAAGTTTTTACCAATAAATGGCCTCTCAGATTTTTTGTTTTTGTTTTTTGGGTTTGTTTTGTTTTTTATATTTTTTTAAAACCATTCCCTCTCGGGCAGGCTCTACAAGCGTTATGTTTATGTGTTTATGGTCAACTTCTAAACCCTAGAAAACAGGAAAAATGAGTAAACTGTGACTTCACTGTGAGGCCAAGCCATTGTTATAAAGGTCATGCTAAAGATGCTGTTTTCAAAGTAGAAACAAATCTATTAAAAAGGAAAAGAAATGGTGGGTGAAGTAGGATAGCCTGGTGAGAGGTCTTAAAATATGGGCTAGATTGTTTATGAAACTCTGCAAATGAAAAGGTTCCTCTTTCCTCATAAGTAAATATACAGATTTGGTCAGTTTGGATGAAGCCAAGTGTGCATGAGGTTTCATAATAACAAATTGCTGCACAGAATGTTAAAATACACAGAATTTACCAGTCCGACATTGTCCTGTGCAATTCATTTTTTAAAATATTTTATGCTGGGCTAAACTCTCAACCCTCAAGGCATGAAAATTAAGGACAGATGCCCTGTGTGTTTGGGATGTGACCAAATCCAAGGGTATTTCATTTGCATGTATAACTCCTTTGTATAAGTGGGTAGCCCCTTTTGTCACTCCCTGCTTTCTTTTCCTGCAAGCTATAAACTGCCATATCTGTTTTCACTCCTAAAGCACCGATCCCAGTTGGCTGCAACAGGAGTTACATCACATGATGTGGAAGATGCCATTAATGGAATTCTGTTAGAATATTTCACCATCTGCAGGGCAGTACTGTGTGTTTACTGTTTTTCCAAATTTGAGCATTTTCTAATCAGGACCATGAAACAAATTAAACAAGCATAGAGGGAAAAAAAGAGGAGAAAAAAACCATCTCCTCAGGACAGCTGAAAAGAATCACTGGCATTCCAGTACACTCTCTAAATAAACACAAGCCGGACCCTGGTTAAACATGTGCCATACTTATCTGGAGCCCCAGTTTTCAGACTGAGGTATACAACATTTAACCAGATGAACTTTTTCTACTTTCAGCCAAAATGCAAAGAGAAATACAGAATACAGTCTATGTTCTACCTTAACGTTACTGAAAATGTGGCCTGGCTTGCATGACAACACGAAATTAGGTGCTCCCTCACCAACAGGAAAATCAAAACATGAACCTTAACGAAAAGAAAAGGGCAGCAGCACCACTATGCAAAAAAACTTAGAGGAACTCTACTGGTAAAGATTTCAAAGGACATGGGCCATCTTTCCACCACTCCCCATGTTCAAGTTTAATTCCTGGAAAAGAGAGTTTCCAAAAGATGTCAAGATCTTCAAAGGGAATTGTAGCCTCTCTTTCAAGTGCTCTTTTAGGGTCTGTGCACACTCTGTGGCAGTTAGTCTCAGAGCCCAGGGCTCCAGACTTGAGCTGGTGGTGTTCATGCTACTGCACCAAAAAAAAAATGGTGTAGACGTTCAGGCTCAGGCTGGAGTTACTGTTCTGAAACCCACACCCTTCAGAGCCCAAGTTTTAGCCTAAGCCTGCGTGTCTACCTTTCTATTTTTAGCGCTGTCGTACGAATTTTTTGAGCCTGTAGACCTGGGCTCTATGACCTATTGCAGAGAAGCATTATTTTGCCTTGTAGACAAACCCTCTGCAATTATGTTCCTCCAAAGATAAGAAATTTTGGCAGGTGAACCTAGAGAAATGGATCCCAAAAAGCAAAGGTACACTTTCCTCATGGCTATAGAATCTATTTTGTTTAAAAGCAAAGGTATGAATATTGGTGGCCAACTTTTTCTTTCCTTTTCTCAGCCTATTTCATTTTCTATGTACTTTAACCAGAGCTCTTTATTTGTAGCTGAGAACACTATCTTGCCTCTCTGTGTCAGCTGTCAAGGCTGTTGACCAAAATATAAACACACAAGAACAGTGCAGGAAGCCGCCTTCTACCCCAGAGTGCAAAGCACGATCTTGTCACCTTAGCTACAACATCTCAGGGAGGTGGATAACCTAAGCCAGTGGTTCCCAACCTGTGGTCTGTGGACCACTGGTGGGCCACAAGGGTACTGCAGGTGGTCCATGGGCGGGGGGGAAGATAATGTAAAAATAATATTATCCCTTCTCATTAGGTAAGTATTCTCTTTTCCCCACTGGTAGGCCTACTGCAGGTAAACGTACTGTGATGGGTGCCAATATGTTTGTGAGTGAGCCTAATAAATTATTAGAAATAGCTGCATTTTTAATGCCCCTTGAGATACAAGTCTGACTCGCGTCAGCCATAGGCTGTGTTAAAAATGTTTAAAATGGCTTGCTTATATGGTGGTCCACAAAAGCTTTCAATGACAATGTAGTGGTCCGCATAAAGGAAAAGATTGGGAAGTGCTGATCTACACTAATGGGATAAGCACTCTTGTCAGTATAGGTGGTGTCTACCCTAAAGCACGACAGTGGTGCAGCTGCTGAGTCTTAAGTGTAGACAAGATTTAAGAGTGTTATCCTAGAAACCACTAATTAGTGTAAAATGTTACCCTGGTGAACTGTGTGTTAAGTGGGTGATAAGAATATCATTTTTCACTTTACAGGTGTTGTTGTCTGTGAACCTCCTAACAACAAGCTGGATAAATTCATAGGTGTTCTTTTATTGAAAGATAATAGGTACTTTCTCAATAATGAAAAGATGCTGCTACGAGGCTGTGTGCTGAGAAACACAGAATGGTGCTTTGGAATGGTTATTTTTGCAGGTAAAACAAACCTTTACGGATTAACAGCAGTTTTAACCCCTGAGGTACTCACACACCGGTACCCAATATCACAACTGTGCATCACTGTGGCTTGACGTCTGAAACAGCGGGGATAAATAGTCCACATTCAGACAGCACCTTTAGTTTTAGAATCTCAGAAATATTTTACAAAAGTGTATAGGTATTAGTACCCCCATCTTACAGATGGTCTAAAAAGCAAGTCAGGAGAGTTAAGCTGATCTGATGAAAGTGTGTCAGTGAGTCATTAGCAGAAGCAGAAATTGAACATAAATATCTTGATTCCCTCTCTCCTATTTTACCATGCAGGTGGTAGAAGGCATTAAGTATCTGATGTATTTATGTATGTATGTACAGAATCTCAAACATCTCAAACTTAATTTGTCCCAGAGGATGTCTGTGTTCCAAAGACCTGAACAAAAATGTAATGAATATGAAAGTAATGGATCAGCCTTATAAAATTGTCATGACATTACCAACCCAAGCAGAAAATATACTTTCCTGTCCATTTACTATGATGAAAGAGCTAATGACATTTTACTTGACTGGAGCAAATAGTATGTAGAATTTTGCAAGAATGCAATAGATGCTCACAAATGTATTACAAACTTGCATATGTCCCAGTAACAAAAAGAAACTGAGACAAAAAAAATCCTAGCATTGAGAATGATATAGGAACAGTTTATAGTGTAGTGATTAAGTCAAATAAATGCAAAATATTGGGATGCAGCTGTAAAATTGCCCACCAAATAAGGTCAAGGTGGGTGTCAATGCTGTGACAAGATTTGATGGGTGTGTGAGTGGAGGCAGTTATGAAAGACTGACATTTTATTTGTTTACACAAGATATATGTAATACAAAACTAAATGTGTGTGTATGTAGATAAAAGTTGTGTATATTTAATTTTCTTCATTATCTAACCTTTGTTAATCCTCATCTTATTATGTAAGCTCTTTGGCGCATGGACTGTGTCTATCTTTGTATTCTTACCTAATATAATTTAATTTAATAACAATAATAATAGAGAGAACCTCAGGATGAATTTAATCTATAAATATATATAATGATATATGAGGTAACTAAATTTCATATGTTCAGATTAAGACATTGTGCAAATCAATATCACATGTGACCTGAATGAGACTCCTTGGTTACACTACGCTTATCAGTCAAGAAGAATTTACACTTAAAATCCACACCCCAAAAAAGGCATTCCAGCTCTTCCAGAATAATCTTCGCTTTGTGTTTGCTGCAGATATATACTTGGAACGTTGCTGATTTTAAATTCATAGGCAATGCCCAGATGTATCAAAGCACATGTATCTGTACCAAGAATAAATTGGTCGGGCCAGATTTCTTTGCTTTTTAGTCAAGCATAACCTTGTTCTTAGATTTTTGGAATTAAAAAGAAGCTTTGCTTTAAGGAGCTTTTATGAATTCTGTAGACTGCCATCAAACAGCAGCTTGCTGATATGCCTCGAAGACCACGCTCATCATTCCTGTGGATATTAATATTCATTATTCTACATGCTCAGTAGTCTCCAGTGACATAAGAGTTGACTGTATTCCATGTAAACCCAGCAGAGGGGAGGTTTGGCTTGAGCAACCACACATAATGAGAAGAGAGGCTGAGTGCTTGCTTTTCCATGGGCCAGCACTACAGAATTTGTGGAAATTAATTGGTGGTTAGGGAAAGAGTATATAAATCATTAAATAAATAACATAATAATACTTGGCAATTTTGCATCACTTTGTGATTGAGCTTCTCAAAGCATATTACAAACATTAACAGTTTAAGCCCAGAAAACCCTTCTGAGCCAGATAGGTAAGTATTAGCCCCATTTTACAGATGGTGAAACAAAGGTTCAGGGGGGTGACATATATTGAGGTTTCAAAGGAAGTCTGTGGCAGAGGCAGGACAAGAGCACAGAACAGCTTGTTCCTAATATTTAAATTTTAGGTGAATTAAGTCCTTGGAAATTACAACAGTCTGCAGGGAAATATTTTTGGAGCAATTAAATTTTAAATTAGGTTATTACTTTCACCATCCCTGCCTAACCACTGTTTTACAGCTGCTGACTATTTTTCCAAATGGATTGTGAAATCTCAGGAATGCTAATAGACAATTATAAGTTGCAAAATGATAATACCTCTTGCATCTGCATTAGAAATGTATTTATTTATTGCATTAGTATGTGTATTTTTTAAAAAAAATTCAGCAATGTATTTTAATAATTTTAGTAAATATTTTGTCATGTAATGATTTTATAAAAGATCTGTTACTATTTTTTTTATAGGCCCTGACACTAAATTAATGCAAAACAGTGGTAGAACTAAATTTAAAAGAACAAGCATTGACCGGTTGATGAATACTTTAGTATTATGGGTAAGTTATTACAATCAGATTAGGAAAAATCAGTGGTTATTGCAATCACATAATTATTCTACTCTGCTAAACTTCCATTTCAGATATCATGGAATTATCTGTACCAGTAGATATTTCTGAACATTGTATGATACCAATATGAAGCTACTGCAGCATAGATAGGTTGAAAGGCACACGTTCATCCAGCTTAAAGACCATTATTTGTCACTAAGCACCTCTGCATTATAGGAGTACTTACAAGCAGTTTTTTAGGGCAGGATCTTTTCATGAGGCCACTGGTATGGTGAGCTAAAGAGGAATGCACAGAAGGTTTTTTACAGCTATTTTTCTTATCTCCCAGCATCATTCTTGTTCCTAAACTTCAGTGGGAAGAAAATCATACCTTCCTGTTTGGTTTTTGTGACAGATTATCATCAGGTAATGGAAAATCAGGTACAGAAATTTGGAACTAGAAACCTTCAACAGACTGAGTGTATCATTTTTGTGTCAAGTTTGGTCTCTAGATTAAAGCTAAGGATACATCCAAATTCCGTATGGTTACTTAGTGAAGCAAAACGTTGCTATTTTGGCATAGGCAGACTTCAAAGCTACTACTTTTTTGAGTGTTATGTTTTTGATCACGGGAACAATTATGGCGTTGCAGAAACTTTTTAACTGAATAAATCCAAGATTCATAGATGAGGTTTTGGGTGAAGAGAGAAGTTGCCATGTGAGAAATAGTGAATTTTTTCCAGCACGCATAAATACTACTCACATTTCTAAAGTTATTTTTAGTTCTTCTGTACCCACATGCTATTAAAATTAATTCTTTTGCCATGTCTTAGAGAAACACGTCATAAACCAAACTTTTATAAGAATGCTCACAGCAAGTGTTCATTGAGATTTTTGTTATTTACTACAACAATAAAAAGATATTTTTTTCCAGCTCTTCCAATAACTCCACCTATTTGTAGTTTATGCACAATATAGGAATATACTGATGTTGGGCCAGATTCTTAGGTCTTTACTGTGGGCTAGATTTGCCTTTAGATTACAGACCATAGAAAATAAGAGTGCAGAACTACATCATCCTGAGAGAGCATCCGGAGATGTGTCTCAGGAAGGATGCTGCTCAGAGCTCCCAACATGCATAATAGTGTATGTTTGGGGTGTATCTCTCAAACTGCCTCACACTCTACTGCAATTATTTCAGGAACCAGAACAGCCTCCGTTTGGCTCCATACTGTCTTTGGCCTCCCCACTCTGAAAAGGAGTAGGTAACATTCTTACATGTATGTACGCACATACACACGCGTGCTGTGCACTTGCTGATGGGTCAGGGGAATGTGGGCTCTGGATTGTACTAGCCAATATCTAGACAAACCAAGTAAAGAATGGGGACAAACTAATTATGGACTCAGAATCTGCACCTTTATCTGGGGCAAATAGTGGCAAAGTGAGATTTTTTTCCCCTCAGTTTATTAGAGATGAAATATTCTTTGCCTTGTTTGTGGATCTTAAGCATGTATTGCTCAGACTTGGAAATACCAATATTTATCTGAAGGTGAAATGTATCCTTTCCATGAATCCATTTTGAAAAACCTGACCAGCTCTGCTATCTCATTTCAGATCTTTGGTTTTTTGATATGTACGGGAATAATTCTGGCAATAGGAAGTTCAATATGGGAACATCACGTTGGGGCCCATTTCAGAATTTACCTTTATTGGAACGATGTGAACAGTTCTGTATTTTCAGGATTTCTCTCATTTTGGTCGTACATTATCATACTCAATACAGTTGTGCCTATTTCCTTGTATGTGAGGTAAGATGAGAGATTATGATTTTACAAGGCATATAAATGATGATTTTACCTCAACTTCTTTTTCTTGACTGCTATCTTAGGCTTAATGCCTTTAATTTTTGTGCTTTTAAAATTTGATTCACTGTGTGCTTTGTACATAAGAAACCCAAGACTTTTATTGAGATAATTAGAATTGTAGAGGAGCATGTGCTTGCTTTCTTGTGTAGAATTCATTTTCCACTGAATTATGTCAACAATTTTGCTTCCTTCTTGCTTTGTTCTCAAAAGGCTGACAGGTAAGCAGTGGTGGACATCTGTCACTCCCTGCACCTGGTCTTTGGTTTGACAAATAGCAATGTGTTCATCCTCTTTACCGTATTTTTGTTGTCCTAAACGTGGCCTAGACGTGCACTTTTAATTTCTTCTTCTTTAAATGTTGAGTTCTTATGTAAAGTTCTTTCTTGATTTCATGCTGCACAAGATTATTGAGAGGGCCTTATTCCCTAATTAAGGTTCACATAATGTTTTGTGTTATTCAAGCACCTCTTAAAGTTAAAAAATATAGATATTAAAATCCAAAATGTATAGTATATAATGGCTAATCTCCTATTTTCAGTTTTTATTGGTAAAATCACCATCTTTTGCTTTGCTAATATTGATGTTGCAGTTAGACAAATTGAAGGGTGGAAAATTAGCAAAGAGTGATCCAAAATAGTTTTCTAGCTCCTTCAAGCATCACATTCACATTAATAATGAATAAAATTGATGCAGTCCTTGTCAGGTACTGAATATTTCTGATGGATTATGGGTTTATGAGTAATGTTCGCAGTGTTGAAGCATCTAATACGTTGCTTCATTTTGTCACTGAGACGTGAATCTTGCACTCGACAGAGGTATGTTCAGTAGAGGAAATAGAGGAGCATTGTCATGGTTGACAGAGCCAAAATGTAATCAGGCTGATGAAAATAATGGGTATGGCAGAGTGAAGTTGTGATCTTTTCATTCTTCAGTGTTCTTTTTAAACGTCCTAGGAGCTTTCCAGTACTTTTTTCACAGTTAAAGTATGTCCATTCCCCATGGGCTAGCTATGTTTATCTGGAAAAAGTGCTATTTTCTGTTTAAAGTTTCCTTATTACTAGAAACAGATTGTTTTAGTTTTTAAAGTTACTTGCTTAGTTGTGTATCATGCTTACAGGTCCTTCTTTCTAGTGCTCAGTGGTATATATAAGTCTCAATGTACTTCTTTCTGTATGTTACATTGGATTTTTAAAGTTAAAAAAATAGACCCTGTCATAGATTGAATGAGTTCTTTGTACAACCTCTCTCTTCTCTCTGCTTTGAATGGCAGACAGAAAATATAAATGCCAAGTTGTGGGTAATCTGCTTCCTGCAGTGGCATCTGGCTGCATTAGATCCCACCGCAAATTGCTTGTGGTACTTGGGAACAGTGGTAAGAATAGGCTATTTGTAAGCTATTTCCTCCTGACTCATCTTAGATTTTGAAGATTTTTGTATCCAGTTATGAAGTCTGAAACACAACCAGTTCCTAATCTAGAATATCAATACACAAACTTTCATGGCTTTACATAGACAGCAAATGTGTGGAGTGCTCTTAAACATGTCCTTAGTACCTGCAACTACATTAGCACAGTCTACTGCCTTAGTGAAAAAGATTATAATGCAAGCCCTCTTAAGGGGCTAAGGATGGTTTATGACTTCGATGCGTGCATTTAAAATATACATTTAAAAAATCCCTAACAATATATTTAAATGACCGTTAATTTGTAGAAAAGAGATTACATTGCATGCCCTAAGAGATTTGAAATGTTTTGTTTATCCAGAGTACAATTACATTGTGGTCACCGGCAGTTCAAATTTACCCCATGACTCCTTGCCACTGTTATCCCCATGATCTCGGTAATCCGGAGCATTTCACTCCGCTTTTCTGCTGACCAAAGAGGGACCACTTTTGGTGATACTTGTGATGCTCCTTAGGAGCTAAGCTGAGACTAGGAGCTCATTGAACATAGATTACTAAAGAGCTTGGATTTGTGGATACCTGTCTTTGTAATACGAGAAGCCTTGATGATTTCGAGGCTGGGGGATAAGACTGTAGTGCACCGCACTCAGGCCATATTCACCTTCTAATAGCAACAGTAAAAGGCAGTGCAACCTGTGGAGCAGCCTAACTTGGACTGAATAGTGGTTTGGCCCTGTGGGCAGAAACATGATTTAGAGCCACCCCATCATCCTTCTCAGCTATGCTGACTTTTGCTCCAGTGCATGCTAGGGTTGAGTCCAACATGTACAGCCTATTGTCAGTACATGTAAATAGCTTTCATAATTGGAGACAGCAGGCATGTAAATGGGGAAATAGGACACTGTGGATTAGTTGTCTAACAATCTGCAACTGTAAATATTAACAGTCACCGCTGTCAGCTGACCGCATGTGCATGGTTCTGAGGGCAGAGCTCATGATCTTTATCTCCAGAATCACAGCCCTCTACCTGAGGAGTGAAAGAAGTAACTCTACTCACACACATCAAGAATTAAGCTGAAAAGATCGAACATACTTGAATTTAGAATGTCCATATTTTATTCTCCCGTGATAATGCCATATCAAGTTGCTTTTTTAGCACATTGATGGAAAACTGTTAAGTTTATGTAAATTTTTAAATGGTGTTCTTACCACGTGTGTCACTTCAGAGATGAATTAGAGTTTGAGATACCATTGTATAGACTAATGTAATGTTTACTTTGCCTAGCTCTTTTTCTCTGCATGCGATATATTTTCATTTGAAAGGTTTTATGATTCTGAAGAATGTTTTTGTATGTCTTTTTTTTTTTTTTAAAGTGTGGAAGTAATTCGACTTGGACACAGCCATTTTATAAATTGGGATCTTAAAATGTATTACCCCAAAAAAGACATACCTGCTGAGGTTCGGACAACCACACTCAATGAAGAGCTAGGACAAATTGAATATGTTTTCTCAGACAAAACAGGGACAATCACTCAAAACATAATGACGTTTAACAAATGCTCCATTAATGGAAAAACATATGGTAAGTCCGTGCATACTAATGTTTTGTCAGTGAAGTTTACTTCTAATTGTGATATTGGATTTCACTCTTTCACTAATTATTTAGAGTGTTTGTTCATTCGGAGCCTTATCCAGCTTCTCTTCAAGTCATTGTAGTGACTCCGATTGACTTCAGTAAGTTTCAGACCAGGCTCAGTAAAAGAGAAACAAGATCTGATGTTGGTGCAACTTCTGAAGTATGCAAATATAGATTCTTCTTCGAGTGATATCCCTGTGTGTGCTCCACATCAGGTGTCATCGCGTCCAGCGCCGTTGATCAAGGGTCTTTCTAGCAGTAGCAGTAGCGGCTGCACATGCTGCCAGCAGCTCGTGCTGCCTGCAGTGCAGGCCAAGCGTATGAATGGCCCCCGCTCCCTCAGTTCCTTTTCAGCTGTCCACGGCTGAAGACAGAGCATCTCCACAGCGTCAACTATTCACTGTAACCTGAAAAATTGTAACAAGAAAATACTTAGTTAGTTACCCCTCCCCTCCTCTCCCTTCTCCCCCCCCAATAAAAATAAAAAATTTCTCTGTCCGCTTCACTAGCCCTAGACAGATAGGTTCAGTTATTTCTCAAAATACCTAATTCACCAGGATTCAAGAGGTGCTCGGCATGTAATGAAGCCATGCCTGCCTCCAATGGACACTCCCAGTTGGTCCGTTGTTTCGGGAACTCCCATGTCCCACAGAAGCGCTCTCACTGTTGTAATCTCATTGTGAGAGCAAGAAAGGACAGGGACCTCAGATTGAAACTATTTCTGATGGAGAAATCCTTGAGATCCTCCTCAGACCTGGATCCCGCAAAATCTCCTGGACATGAACAGACAAGCTGGCACAAGAGCCGTTGCCCATGGTGACTAGCACCTCGAAATAAGCTTGCTCCCTGACCAAGGGGTCTCCCAGACATAGTACCCAAAAGGCACTGAGCTGCTAAACCTAACGACTTTAAACATTCTAAGGAGGAGTCCAGAGCTCAAAACAAACTCTCCTCCTCTGATATGGCACTGTGCAAGAGTATATCTCTTAAAGCACCTCAGCACAAATCTCTGCATGATATCACGGCACCGGATATGGCATGCCACAGAACTCCGGCACTATCATCCACAGTGGAGCTGAGATCCCCCAAGGCATGCTCAGGGCATAGATCTTCACCTTCAGCACTGACTGCCGCACTGTCAACAGCACCACCTTGCAAGAGAAATTGCAAAGAGCACCATCTGTCACCTCCGCACTCAGAAAATGATCGATCACCAGTGCATAGTGATTTCTTGCCACAATCACTGTGGCATAGTGGCATGGAAGCATCTCGACTCTCTTTGGAACACTCATCCCTGATGAGACCTGCAATACACCCACATTACCACAATCCATACTGATATGGCTGCGACTCATGGCACAGTTCCCCATGTTGTCACCGATGCTCTCCCTGTCACAGATCATGGGCAGGTTGGGACCAGCACTCATCCTATCACAGTCGTCATTCTAGACCTCACCATGAACATGCTTCCTACAGATCACCTAGTATAGTCAGATCAAACATATCGGTACGATCCTCAGAACAAACCCTGCCAATTGACACAGCAGATCAAGATCACTCACTTATATATGACTCACCTTCCTTGCCAGACGAGGCTGTAATCCCATCCACCTCAAGTCCCATCGATGATCCAAAACAATTCAATGATCTATTCCAATGTGTAGCGCAGGAATTGGAAATTCCTCTGGAAGAGGTTAAGGAGACACAACACAAAATACTGAAAATTCTTCATGCCACAGCCTCCTCAAAAATTGCCCTACCCATGGCCGATGCTTTAATGGATCCAACCAATATAATGTGGCATATTCCAGCCACCACACCCCCTACAAATAAGAGAAATGACAGGAAGTGGTATATTCCACCAAAGGGGATGGAGTTCTTATTCACCCATCTTCCTGCTAATTCACTCGTTACCAAAGCAGCAAATCAAAGGGGTAAACACCCCAATTTCAAATCTATCCCTCAAGACAAAGACTGGAAATGCCTCGATCTAGTAGGATGAAAATTCTATTCTTCTTCAACCTTGCTGTTGAGAGTAGCTAACTACTCCACCTTGCTCTCGAATTATAATCACTCAATTTACAAGAAATTGGCACAATTTACAGAAAGTATGCCTGACAACAAAAAAAAGAATAGTATAAAGCCCTAACAAAGGAGGGCCAATTAGTGGAAAGAACCTTCCTGCAAATGTGCCTCAACATAGCTGACACAGCAGCAAGAGCCACAGCCACCACAGTAGTGATGCGCCGAGCCTCCTGGCTCTAAGCAGCAGCCTTACTGAGGCACCTGTAAACTAAAATTGAAGATCTCCCCTTTGATAAAGTTCATCTCTTTTCAGAAAAAAACGATGCAGCACTACACTCCATGAAAGACTCTAGAGCAACCCTGTGTACCCTAGAAATCTACACACCTACATTCAAAAGAAAACAAAACAGATTCCAACTGTACAATCAACGTTATCAACCATACTACCAGTTTTAATACCAACAGAGACATTACAAAAGCCAGTAAAGAGGAAGGCAGAGAAGTTACACGTGCAAACAATCTACACAACCTCCCCCACCTAACTCTCAATTTTGAGGTGTTGGTCGAGGGTTTGAGACTCCCTTCTTGCTCTGCAGTGACTCCAACAGCAGAACAGAACTTCACGTTTCGTCTCAGGCACTTTCATCATGCCTGGTCTACCATCACAAGGGACAAATGGGTCCTGGAAAGCATGAACAATGGCTATTCCATTCCATTCCTATCCCTACTCACTCCACACTACCCTACCCCGTCCCTATTCAGGGAACCCACTCCACAAACGCATCATTATTCCAACACAGAACAAGAATTCCTTACCTTGGTGGACTCAACCAGACAATGTCCTTTGCGGAAGACCGTTCTCACTACTGCAATCCACTATCATGATAACCACAGATGCCTCACTCCTGGAGTGGGGGGCACACATCGGCCAAAAAACTACACTAGGCCTTTGGTCAAAGAGTGAATCCATGCTCCACATAAACATTCTAGAACTAAGGGCAGAGCGATATGCCTGCACTTCCTGCCAGTCATTCAAAACAACTCAGTCAAAATAATGACAGACAATATAGCCTGAATGTTTTATATAAATCGTCAAGGAGGAGCAAGGTCCCCCGCCCTTTGTGCAGAAGCAGTCAGGTTATGGAATTGGTGCATCCAGCATGCCATCACAATTTCAGCATCCTACCTGCCAGGGAAACAGAACACTACAGCAGATACCCTAAGCAGAACATTCCCATACAACCACGAATGGGAAATCGATGACAAACAACTAGGACTCATCTTCAGACAATGGGGCACTCCATGCATCCATCTCTTCGCCACTCATCTCAATTGCAAATGTCACCGTTTCTGCTCCAGAGCTGGATTAGGCCCCAAGTCCCTGGGCGATGCTTTTCTCTGAAGCTGGTCACAGGATCTCCTTTACGGTTTTTCTCCCTTACCCCTAATTCCCAAAGTCATCCAGAAGATCAAAACAGACCAAACGCACATCATTATTATTGCAACAGATTGGCCCAGACAGCCGTGGTTCTCAGAACTACTCAGTCTATCGCAATGCCAAATGATTACTCTACAACTGACATTCAACCTCCTGACTCAGAATGCTGGCCACTCTCACCATCCAGAAATACAAAAACTACACCTGACTGCCTGGTACCTAATTGGTTCCAACCCTCGGAGCTAGAATGCTCAGAACTAATATGTTACATTCTACTAAATAGCAGAAAACCAACCACCAGAAAAATATACTTACAGAAATGGCCGAGATTCCACGCATGGTGCACTCCGCTAGGAATCACTCCCACATCTTCATCAATACCACAAATCCTAGATTACATTCTGTAATTGAAACAGGCTGTATTAGCTATCAGCTCTTTGAAAGAACAGCATTTACTACAGGTAAGCAACCTCCTCTTTAGAGGTGCCTTGTCAATCTTCTGCTAATCAAGGATTTAATGCAGAATTAAAAAATGGAGATAACAAAATGAGCAGTCATGACATTATATTTATATAAATTAAATGTAGGGGCCTTTTTCATGAACTTTCAGGTCACATTTCTACCTTCAATTAATTATTGTAATCTTCCCAAAATTGAGTAATATTTTTTTTAAAATGCATGTTCATGATCATTCTTGAATAGGCCAAGAAGTCTTTTATAATGTAATTATTTTGTAATAAAAGTCTGATGTTAGAAAGTGATTGATTGCCTAGCAGCAGGGAGTTGCTGGGCAAATTATCCCATATCTCTCTCAATGCAGCAAAATTGTGCCCTGCCACAGGCCTGATATCTGATATTTCAAGTGCCTCTTTTACAACACTTCTGTAATCTTGACACCTATCCCCTAAGGACTAGATTGAGACCACCAAACTCCTTTTTATTTGTGATCTAATTCAAGATTTGAAACTATGTTTTCAGAGGTGAAAAAGCTAATGCCTTCTTTACTACATCACTTAACTCTCAGGTTTTTAAGGTGAAAGGATGATATATGTATTACATCAGATTTAGACTTGTAAATATAAATAAATATAAAAACATAGAATTTTAAAAATCCTATAAAGTTTCTTTAAAAACTTGTCAGCCGTCTTACATAATTCTTTTGGTAATTAAAATAACTATCTTAGTATTTGCTATTATTCTAGGTAGTCTATAAAGCAACTATTGAGAAAATGAAGTAATACTACAAGTATTAAGGTAACTTTTGCAGCAAGTGGATATTTTTGTGTCTCAAGTACCTAATAAATACTCTGTATAAAACTTGCAGATTGGATCCTGCAAATATGCAACCAAAATCTTTACTTAAAGAGTAGTCCCCTTGATGTGGAGTTACTCATGTGAATAATGTTCATTATTATGCATAAGAATTAATGTAAAATCTGTCCCTAAATAATAAGAATAAGTACAATAGTTAGAGAAAAAAATACAGTGGCAGTGTGGACAATAGAATGGAAGCATTTACTTTATCACAATGTTGATTGTACTGTGATCCATGTGATATTTTATATTTTTGAAAGTTGATGCAATGTTTCCTCTTTATCTCAATAGTCTAAAAAGTCATGAAAAATTATTTCATAAAAGTTGAAAACTGGAATTAAATATCATATGTTGTGTTAATTATATTACATTGTGTTGTATTTTGCAGGTGATGTATATGATGACTTGGGCCGGAAAATAGAAATTAATGAGGTATAGATATGACCAATTTACTAAATATTTAGTATGTTAGAATATTTATTTCATCGTTATAATATTTTTGGTAGAAAAAGTCATCATTAATTTTCCCTGAACTTTCAACATGTTGTAGAGTAACTTACAGTAAAAAGTAGACAAAATCAAAAATGTGAACTTTCTTTATTTTGTATGTTTCTTTATAATTGGTTTGCGTTAATAAGTCTTTGCTCTCTATTCCTGCTATCTCTGTATTTTGTATAATTTGTTTTTGTAAAGTAAAGGTTACATTTCTGTAAATAAAAAATAAAACTTGAAAGAAGCAAGTCTGGAGCTAAAGTAGCAGTTCAATTAGCTGTCTGTGATATTAGTATTTATATTGTCTCTGCAGGCCAGCTGTTAAAAAGGAAAACCAACAAACATTTGATCAATTTGGTCTCCAATAAGCAGGGCACAGTGACATACATACCAGAACACAGCAGCCAGCACATTGCATGAGAATTATTTTTCCTACTCTGGTAGTGCCTTAAAAGTAGACTGCATCTAGCTCCAGTCTGTCTCTTGATGAAATGGCAGAATATTTTCTGTACAAATTTGCTTCAGAAACACTCTTTCTATGAGGTGCTTAGCATGGCAGAAATGATTTTATGGTTTAATAACCAACATAACTTGAAAGTGTTTGGAAAATGACACCAGACAGGTAGCAATTTTGTTCTTAGAACTGTCCTTTCTGATGAAACTGATTAACTGGTTCTGTAATAAAACAAATTGGTTGAAAATGTGCTTGTTTACTTTAGTGTACTTCATTCTTAGACTATGCAGCCCATGTCTACTGGAGATTTTTACATTTAGCTTTATGTCTGAACTCTGGAGACTTGTTAAAATGGATTCGCTTTTAGCCGAACTGCTATCTGTGTCTTTGAAAATATCCCCAACCACTTATAGTCTTGTTTTTAAAAGTTTTCTTTTTTTAATAGTCATGTAGCCTGGTTGGTTAAAAAACAAGGGACTCATTTCATATTTCTAAAATTTAACTTTCTGGGAAAAAGAATAAATTACACAACTGAAGATTAAAGACTGCTTTCTTTTCTTCTTGTAGACCAAATACTTTTGCTTTTCTGTTTTAGTTCTTTTTCAATCATTGTCAGTGAGAACAAAAAGGAGCCTTCATTACAAATGCAAAATTTAGATATGTAAATAAAATGATGCCATTTCAGTTTGTGTGGATTTTTAATGTAGTCTCTTAATATCAAAAATAAAAGGATCTCAACCATTTAAAATCCCACTTTTAAAAATGGTATTTTTTTTCTCTTTCAGAAAACAGTGCCAGTGGATTTTTCATTTAACCCACTAGCAGATAGAAAATATAAATTCTATGATCACAGCCTGATTGAATCCATTAAACTTGGAGACCCAATGGTACATGAGTTCTTTAGGTTGCTTTCCCTCTGCCACACAGTCATGTCTGAAGAAAAGAATGCAGGTAATCTACTGAAAAACTTAGTTATATGTAAAGAGATTCTAACTATTTGGTTCCATAGCAATTTTCTAACTTAAGAAGTATAGGTTAGGCTTACATATTTAAAGGAAGAAGTGAGTCAAGAGTGAGCCATAAAAATGTGGATGTAGGTGTTACAGTCTTAAAGTTCTGTATTTGGGCACATAATTGGGTGTTTCTGAGCACAAATTAGGTAATTGCACATGCAAAGGTTAGTTACATGAGCAAATAACTGATTGTCATGTTCATTGACAAATGAAATAGCTTTTCATCCTTGAAGCTGTCTGATTTCCACATGGGCATACAGGGTCCTGGAAACATAGCATTGGCACACACGGTTTGTATTGGTTTATTTGTTATGCTGTTCCCTAATTTAGTTCAGGTGATTTTGCATGAGTGAGTGATAGTGCACATAGCAGTTTATGCAAAATTAGAAGCCAGGCAGTTCTTCATTAAAAGTTGGGCTTTATTAAGTCTCCCACAAAAGAGAGGGAAGAATGATTCCTCTATCTCTTTGGAGTATTGAATACAATTATTTTTGTTTCCACTTGGTTATTGTGCCCCTTAGTACCAATTTGGATATTTTTAAGAGCGAAATACATGGTATGTATCTTTGATGGGCCATATAGTTCATATGTGTGAGAACAAATTGTGTATAATACTTTATCTGGAACAGGTCACAATATTTTCAGCTTGCAAATTGTTATGACTCTAACGTCTAAAATTAGCAAAAGAAACAAGGAGTCCTGTGGGAGAAAATCCCACGAAAGCTCATGTGGTAAATAAATTTGTTGGTCTTGAAAAGTGTCCCAGGGATCCTTATTTGTTTGTTTGTTTTGCTAGACTAACACAGCTACCCCTTTGGAACTTATCTAAAATGAAGATGCCTCAAAACCAGTGGTCTTCAACCCTGGGCGATACCGCCACTAGTGGGCGTTTTGTGATTTTTGGCGGGTTCTATAAACAAATCAATTTAACAACAGTGGCAATTTTTAAAAAGTAACAATTTATGTAGGGTGGGTGGTAAACTTACTACAAATGTGAAAATATTGAAAAACTGGGTGCTGATCCAAAAAAGATTGAAGACCACTGCTCTAAACGATTATTAGTCATATTGTGTTATTCATGGAGAGGCTTGTCTTACTATTCCTGCTTTTTGTAAAACCTCCCTTCAGGATCCCAGTATTGGGAATATTGCACGTTCTGTTGCATCACAACCTACCTTTCAGAATGAAGACTATCCTTCCCCTGTTATATTGCCATGTAATGTTCTCATTCTAGACTGGTGGCTTCCTTAAAGTTGGATACTGTCCCATGGTGTTAGACTCTTTAGAGCATGTCACGCAGTGTGTAATGTAAAGTAAATCACCATAGTCATAGTGGACGGGATTCTGGGAAGAGAAGATGTTTGGAGTGTAACAGTATCTAGGTTACCTGTCTCTCAGATGGAGCTAAAGGAGCAGTGCAATTGGTTGTCAGTGATATTAGGATTTATAACTTCTTTGCAGGTCAGCCATTAAAACATTATCATCACAGCATTTACAAGTGGCTAATGTATCTTGTCCAATATGTAACAGAGAAATAACAGGTCCTTGATTTTAAATCCCTGTTTCTAAGCTGTGAGACATTGATCCCAGCTGCCTCCCAAGGAGAAGGTCTGTTAAGGAGAATTTCTTCTTTTTACTTAATCAAATTGTATTGGTTTATGTTGCTGCTGTAGCATATTCAAAGGGAAATGGACCATATCGTAATGATTAACTGAGATGTAACACATTTTGGCTAGTACTTATGCATAACTGTTTTGAGACATGATCTCATAACCTGTAATTGTCTTGCTTTGTTTTGTTCTGATGCATGTTTTTTCAACTTCAAACAGTACAAAAATCTTTATTTCATAGTAAAAAAAGCTTGTGTTGATTTTGAAATTGATTGAAATTGATGGAAGTACTTGGCTACAAAAAAAACTCAGGGACTTTGTGTCAAAAAATATTGAGCAATTCTAAAGCCTTCCAGTTCTTTAGGAAGTAAGTATGCCTTAGTGCTAACTCAGTGTGGTACTGTAAACTACCTTTAAAAAAATAGTTTTTTTTAAGTTGAAGAGGTGAGTCAGGAGGTCTGTTTTAAAGAAGTCCTCTATTCACTCAGTCGCTATCCATTCACAAGTTGAGCTCAGAGAATGGTGCATCACTGGGGGAATGTTTGCACTGGAGATGTGACTTGAACTGGAGCGTCTTTAGGGCTGAGAGCATATTTTAATCTTGATGCCCATTTATTTCTTGGCTTCCTTCAGACTGCCAACAGGATGCCAGTTATGATTAGGAAGTGATTGAGATCAGCTTACTACATATTGGCCTCATAAACATGTGCCAATTGCTAATGACTTTAAGTCAATTCAAGTTGAATTCAAAAGTGGCGTGGGGGGGGGGGAAGCTTTGTATTTTTTTTTCAGTCCTCTTCCTTCAACTAGTATAGGATCAGTGAGTCTGTTTATTTCATTGCTCTTCTTATTGTTTATTGAGCCTTTTTCATTTTTTCTAAGAGGAGAGATGTTAACTAAATCCCCCCAAAATGAATGGCTAAGTTCCATGAGAATTTCATTAGTGTAAAGAAGAAGAATCCAAACCCTTTCCATCACTTAAGCATTCGGTTCAGTTTTTCACTTAACCAAGGTTTCAGTCTCTTTGTCTTGTACGTAGATATAATGCATCTTCCCAAAATTTGTAGTATATATTCTGTATATGAAAATTCAATTTTCTAGGGATTTTCAGCCAAATCTGTAACTGAATTAAAATTCATTTTAAAAATGAGTCCTTTTGGAAATTTTTCTCCATCACCTGACTTTTGCCAACAAATGGCTGGTTTGTGATCAATCAGGTATTTTGGTATATTGGTTCTATTTGAAAAAAAATAATAAAAAAGTATACATATAATTAAAAAAAAATACCCTAGGGGCTAGCTTGGTATCATTCATTACATCAGTGGTTCTCAACCTTTTGCGGGTCGCAACACGCTTGGTGGTGTGTTGCAACCCTACAGGACACATCAGCACACCCCCACCCCCAGGCTGAATCCAGCCATCTCCCCAGCTCCCCATGACGCACTTATCACTGTGTGACGACACAGTAATGTGTCCCAACACAGTGGTTGAGAACCGCTGCACAACATAGTTAAACTTCATTGCCACCTAGCTTTGAATGTAAATTAGAAGAAATTCATTTATTGTTAAGCAAAGTTATTGTTCTCGTAGGGTACTTCTATAGACATTTTTATTTTTAGTGTGCAGAATATGACCTGCACTTTTGGGCATATGTATATGAAGTTCTGCATTGCATTGAGGAAGTTTAGCCGTAGAAAGAAACTTACGATTTCCACAGGTTATATTCATGTGGTCTCAGATTTGCCTGAAAGGGGACAGAGTTTTATACTGATAATAAAAGGTGAACTGTATTTAAGTTTTATATTTATTGTTTTTTAATTAATAAGAGATCTAGTACAATATGTTCTAGTTTCTATGCCACAGTTTTTTATTTTAGTAGAATGACACAATTTCCTTTTTTAATGCTTTGTTTTTTTGATTGTGCAAGAATAATTAGTGTTTGTATGATACTCTCTAAAGTAGGTTAGTCTCTAAAAATATAAATCACGCACTGCAGATGTGCTCAGTATAATAAGGGTTAGAGCAGTAACGTTTAGCTCCAGCTTCTGCTATAGCTATCCCACTTTCTCCTTTTTTATTTGTTCATAATTTTCTCAAAGATATTTTTTTTTCTCTTTTGGCTGGATATATTCCTGCATTGTCTCAGCCCAAAGATTTTCTTTAAGTATCAGCCAAATTAGTTCATTCAGTTTGTTCTGGGCAAAATTTTGGTTGCACATCATTAAAAAATTTGCACATGCAAATAAGTATTTCCTATACATACCTGTCTCTAAATTTATATCTTCATACTAGTTACTATTTGTTTTATGTTCAGTATAGCATGAAATTTATCGAATGAGCACTGAAGTTCAGTTAAGACCCTTTTAGAAACTGTGGACCAAATTCAGTTCTCTGTAAATCTGGAATAACTCCATCAAACACCATGGAGACTTTGATGCTAGTACAAAAGAAGAGAAGAGTTAGACTCATTAATGTATTGAATTTCTTGACTTCATGGGATTGGTTTCTCCACCTTTTATCATTTCATCAAAGTTAATTTTGCACCTCATTTAACTATAATTTTCTCTGCTTTTGTATAGCAATCTCAGGACTGAGACATAGAATGGAAAAGTTCTGTTTTTCTAGTAGTGGCATAGGTACTAGTTGAAATGACTTTTGGGGATTATTTTGGACACTTGGGTGTTGTTAATTTAGTTCCTATTTTTGTACTACCTAACTGCTTCTGCGTCTGTCATGTAGCTAGACTTCTGGTAGGTTTTGTAGCTATAACTAAACTTTGATTCTGAGGAAATTACTCATTTTTATCTGTTTATTGGCTAGATCTCATACAGATCTCTTGTCCTTTTCAAAGAGGCCCTTTTTAACCATAAAAGGATATCTTTCATGCTTATTTACAGTATGATTTAGGCAGAATGCAAGTACTGGTCTTCCAATATCTTTCTGTGTCTCTTAGTACACCATGCCCTAACTTTAATGTGGAATATCCAGATTAATTTTGATCTATTAAAATAACTATATCTGAAAATGGGTCTAGTGTCCTTATTTACATGTGCAATATCTTATAGTTTTGTACAGCTAGGACTCTCCAGCCCTAAATACCCATAATATTCTGTGCTTTGTAAGGCCAGTGATGAATGCAGTGCAGAAAGCTTAGCTATGCTGAGTATGTTCTTCAAGATTTTACTGCAGAAGAAGGAAATAATCAGACTGTTTGGGGAAAGTTACTTTCATATGGTAATATTGAATTCTTAATGGCAATTACTGTAGAACACTCCCAAGGCTACTTGATGGTCTGAACAGACTTTCTTGCTGAGAATGTGACCCTGAATTCTCATCCTGAATATGAAGTTCCTTACCATGTTATCTTTATCCTAGGCATCCAATGAACAGAAATGGAACTTTTATCCACGAAAAACTTCCTCCAAACCCACACAGTTGTCTTTCTCCCTTTTCTGGCTTGCCACTCACAGCAAAGCCCTGTTGGCAGTAGGATCTAAGGCCTGAACAACAGAGGAGGCAAAACTTTGGTTTGCTTGCCATCTAATCTGGCTTTGACTTTAAACACCACAAATATTTTCGGGGCTGACACCACATCATCATGTTGCATGGATTCAGCATGAAATACACCCCAACACAGACATCATGCTGGTTTGCGAAATGAGGAACTGGTCCCAGAGAGAAGACTTTTATAAAGTTTTGTGACAGACCATTTCCCCACCGTTTTCCCTTCTCTCCTTAGGCAGACAGTGCAGCTCCCCCTTCAGCAGTGGGCATCAGCCATGCAATACTGTTCAGCACTGCTCTTCTTTAATGTACTAGAAGTGAAGCTATTAATTCCAGGCTCAGGACTCTGCCACTTACAGTGTTTGGGATTTTTTTCTTGTAGGTGAATTGACTTACCAGGTGCAGTCACCAGATGAAGGTGCTCTAGTAACTGCTGCCAGAAACTTCGGATTCATCTTTAAATCTCGGACCCCAGAAACCATCACTGTGGAAGAAATGGGCAAACTTGTTACATACCAGCTATTAGCAATTCTGGATTTTAACAATATCAGGAAAAGGATGTCTGTAATAGGTACAGCACATAGCTTTCTCTTCATTTCTTTCATGCTTGTTGTTTTTAAGAGAGACATGGCTAGAGCCAGCTTTTTGCTACTGGTGAGAGCTCTAACCTGCCAGCTGCCATGGGAGGCAATTTAGTCTCATGATTAGAACAAAGAAGGAAGTGGGTGTCTCACGGTATCTAGATGTCACTTTCTTCTCTGCCACAGACTCACCGAGGTGTCTTGCAGTGGTTGAGATTGTGCCTTTCTCCATCTGTAATAAGGGAATTATGATACTTTTTAGTTTAGTAAAACACTCTGAGATCCTTGGCTGTAAGGATACAACGTATAGTAGCAGTAGATTATTAATTATATTGAATTTTGTTTTCTGGAAATTGGGTAATGACGTAGTTTTTCAGCTACTAGTTTTCTCACTCTTTCAGTAGAACACATGATCAGCAACTATAGGGACTTCCAATTATGGTTGATTTATTGGTTTTACATAGCTATATTAACATTTATAAAAATGCTTTAATAATCACACAAGTATAAATGACCAATAATACCAGCAACTAAATAATAGAAATCTTAAGTATATCTAGGGGAAAAAAACTTGAATGTGTTTTAAAACTGTACGAAAATATCTGGTTTCAGAATAATGCTAGGAAAAAAGTTCACCAAATAAGCTAAGTTTGCAAAGACACGATGCTGCCTTTAAAAAGTGAGCATTTGAGAACATTTGCCACAGTTTTCCCCTGTCCTTAGAATAAAAAATATTCGATATAACATATAGTATCTGTTAAATGCTGACTTAATGGCTTCAGCTGAAACTGGAAAATGTAAATAGAAGGGAGAAGAGAAGTAATGCTAATTAAGGGAAAAAATTTAAATACATAAAAGACTATAAATGTGATTGCTTCACTGTAAATCACTTAATAATTTCTTCATTTATGACAGAAAGAAAGAGGCAAAAGAGTCAGATATGGGAGGATTTCCAGGTGACAGTTGAAAAAGATGATGAGGGAAAATGAAAGACGAGAAGAACAGAGACAGAGAAAAGCAAAAATGAGGCTATAGAAGACACGATGAAAAATAGGCTCCATTTTGGTTTAATCTTCTCTGAAAGCTACTTCCTAGGCTTAACTCCCCTTAACTTAGAAAGGAGCTGCACACACAGAAGCCTGCTAAATAAAAAGAAGCAGGTGCTTCCCCACAACTGTGGGTATGTCTACACTGACGGTGGCAAATTCACTGCCCTCAGATTAATTTTTCCGGATCAGTTGAGCAGTCAGTACAGACACACTCAATTGATTCGGAAATCGACTTCATAAAACCACCTCGTCAAGTGGTGTAGCGCTGTGGCAACGGGAACACATTTCCTGTTGGTGCAGCTCAGTGAAGACAGTGTGCTAAGCAGGAGTTACGAAGCTGATGGGAATTACGCCAGCTACTCTGCCTAGCTGGTGTAACTCTTGGTGACTGCCACCAAATTTTGCTGGCAGTGTAGGCCAGTCCTGTGGGTTCCAACTAGAGATGGGTGGAGAATAATAATTCTGTTTTGTGGAGGATTTTGAAGGCTGATTTGGTTATAATTTGGAACAAAACCCAAACATTTTGAAATTTTCCATGACATGGAATGGGATCGGTGGTTGTAGGGCCCTTTGTCAGATGGGCTGCCTTGGAAGTGGACGACCCTGGACGGCTAGGCTGTCACAGAACTGTAAGCCTGACTCCTCGGCAGCCCACCAGGCAGATGGATTAGCAGGAAGGAAACCAGACAGGGCTGCACTGGACTCCTGCCTGGTTTCCATCATAATTTCACCAGAATTGACACAAATCTGTAAAATGTTTCCATTTGGAAGAATTTTGGACAAAATAAGTTTCATTGAAATATTTCTGATCTGCTCTAGTTCCAACACAAAACTGAACTGTACTCTACATCTCTGCTAGCTTTCCACTTACAAGTCAGGGATCTTAAACAAAGCGCTGTTAAGAAACCTATCTATTTTTAAAGAAAAAAATCACTGAGAGAAACTTGCAAAACATATTCATTGGATTTTCACATGAAAAGGCTGGAGTTTTGTTGTTGTTTTGTTTTTTTTAACTATGAGAGAGAGCAAAAAAGCATTCACTTAGATTAAGTGGAACTTGTGAAGTTCCCTTGTTCTCTCATGGAGATTAAAGCACATAAGGAAACCAGAACTAATAACGAAAATGTCTTGCATTCCAACTTGATAAACATATCATTATACACTAGTTCTCACTGAGGATTAGAGGATAAAGCAAGTTTGAAGTTTTTACTGCAAGACGTCCAAGTGAAGAGTGCCCCAAAAAGTTTCTATAGACCAGTTTTTTAAAAGTGAAAGCTATCTCATTTTAAAAGCCTCATAACTCAAAAACAACTTGTCTCATTAATCTTAAACTATTTTTAAAAATACATTCTCTGGGTAGAGACCATACAAGAGATAAATTATACAAAACACCTTCTTTCTAAATGGTAGCTTGATGGTGTAAATAGTAGGCATATAGTGGAAACACTTTATTGTATGGATCATACTGCAACTGTTAATTCATACAACCCATTCATGCTATATGGTCCAAGGTGAGACTTTCTCCATCTTGATTTTGCTCAAGACTTACTCCTTTCAAGTCAAGATGAGTATTTTTTAATTGCTTAGTTATTTTATGTGGTGGTAGTGACAATAGTAAGTAGGTGTTACACAATACTTTAAAAATGTATAAAAATGAAGTTGACTGTTTCCACTATATTTATAAAATGCCTGTTTTTTAATGGTTCAAGGTGCCTAGTAAAAACACACAAGTATGTACTGATATAAATCTAATGCTTTTCTGAGGCAGAAAACCATCACCAACAATTAATCAGTTCACCTCTTGAGCCCTCCCAGTCCTCATTATGTTTTGCATAATGGCATTGAGAGCACAGTTAAAAAATATGCAGACAATACCAAGCTGGGAGGGGTTGCAAGTATTTTGTAGGACAGGGTTAGAATTCAAAATCATCTTGAGAAATTGTCTGGTTTAGATAGGATGAAATTCAGTAAGAACAGACACAAAGTACTACACTGAGGAAGGACTAATCAAAAAGAAGGAGTATGCAGAAAAAAATCAGGGTTACAGTGGATCACAAACTGAATATGAGTCAATAATGTAATACTATTGAAAAAAGCACGAACATCATTCTGGGGTGTATTAGCAAGACAAAAGACGTTATTCTCCCACTCTTTTCAGCAATGATAAGGTCTCAACTGGAGTATAGTGTCCTGTTCTGGTCACCGTACTTCAGGAAAGATGTGGACAAATCAGAGAGCAACAAAAGAGGAGAGCAACAAAAATGTTTCAAGGTCTAGAAAACATGACATACGAGGAAAGACAAAAAAAAAACTGGGCTTGTTTAATCTGGAGAAGGGAAGACTTGGGGGTACAAGACAATAGTCTTCAAGTATGTAAAATGTTGTTATAAAGAGGAGGATGATAAGTTGTTCTCCTTAACCACTGAGGACAGAACAAGAAATAATGGGTTTAAATTGCGGCAAGGGAAGTTTAATTTATCCATTAGAAAAAACTTCTGAACTATCAGGGACCAGGTAGTTAAGCATTGGAATAGGTTACCAAAGGAGGCTGTGGAATTGCAATCACTGGAGGTTTTAAGAACAAGTTAGAAAAACACCTATCAGGAATAGTCTAGACAATACTTAGTACTGCCTCAGCACAAAGGACTGGACTAGATGGCCTGTTCAGGTCCCTTGCAATCCTGCTTTTGTGGGATTCTCCAAAGACTTTTGGGGGGAATGATTGTATAGTAATACAGATGGACTGAGAATGTCAGAATTTGGATTTAAATGTAGACTAGTTGGACTAAAGTTCAGGGTTTGGGTTTGAGATTTTATTAGGGGTAAAGTTCAGGGCCAGATTTGATGATGATAAAATCTTGCAAACTTCTTTTGTGAGATATGAGCCCGAGGTGTTGAGAATCTTGCAAGCCGAGCTGCTGTTGTGAGACTCTGGGACACAGATGATGCAGAAACAGAAAAATCTGATCCACCAGCAACACTGATAGAGAATTCCAAAGGGGCGGCCATGTCAATCTCGTTCAGCAAAGCAAACATGGAGTCTTGTGGCACTTTTAAAGACTAACAAATAAAGTGCCACAAGATTCCTTGTTTGTTTTACTGATGGAGAGGTTTCAGATCCAGGGATTTGGATCTGTCCTATCCTTATGAAATTCAAAGGAGTTCAGATTCAGGGGGTTCCAGTTTTTGCCCAATATCTAGCTGAAATATTATCAGAAAGTGTTTTGTTCATTTTTAAAATGTATATGGACTCTACCTAACTCCTTTCCAGGTGATGGGATTGTTTTCTTTGGGCTGACTGCTGTATTTTTATTGGTATATGTAGAAAACATCTAATTAGACCTGTTAGGTAAAACAGTTGAAGAAAATAGAAGAAAAGTAATTATTTCAGTCTTTATTTCCACATCTTTTCTCTTTTTCAGTTCAAACCCCAGATGGGCAGATAAAACTTTATTGCAAGGGAGCAGATAGTATTTTATTTGAGAGGCTTCATCCCTCCAATGAAGAATTAATGTGCTTGACATCAAATCATCTTGAGGTATATGCATTGAGTCAGAAAAGCTCGTAAACACACACTGAACATTAAGCATGCTCTTAAAGACTTAAGTTTAGAGTTAAACATTTGCTTACATACTTTCCTAAGTAGGGATGCTTCTCTGAATCAGATCATTAATAGGCCTTTTGCTCTGAAATGAGCCAGAACCTCTTAAATTTCAACTTCACATTGACTAAGAGAATTAAATCCAGTTAAATGACATAGCTTTTCAGGTGCATTGCTAACTCTTATAACAGCTGGTATATTTACAGTGTTTGTAAGGTGCCCTATACCTTAGTGTCCCTTGTGAAAAGTCAGTGGGAATCTGAGGATGTGGACACAAAGTATCCAAGTTGGTAATATGATGGTAAAGAAAACAGGTCTCTTCTGCTCAGTTTGAGGGTCTAACCTACTGTGAACTTTGAGGGAAACTGGATAAAGCTCTCATTTCCTTCATTTATTTTTTTAGAATTCATGTTCTTTGTAAGTGTCCACATTTAATACAAACCATTCCATGATTCTTTAAAAAAATACTCCTTTGACATTAAATATACAGTATGATGGTTTAGTAATATTGGTTACAAACATAACTATTGTTTTCATCTCTGTAATAAAGCTTTCTTGGCTTTCTCTTAATCTTTTCCAGAAGGCCAACATGTTTTTTATGAAAGCAAGCCTGGAATCATACGCATCTGATCTTTAGTTGCTCAAATGCTAAGACTCTGAGTTTTCATACTTGCCCAGTAAAGTTAATGGAACACATTCTAATATGTTGAAGTGTTATATTAATACTTATATTATACTTAATTAATACTTATATCCATTATATGATTTCAATTCCAAAGCTTTATTGTTTTTTCAGTCCATTACATTTTGAGTTTTGTCAATTTTCTTCATATATTAATGCTATATAATAGAACAGGGACATTTCAAATTATTCACTGAAGATGAAATATGTTGTTACTGGAGTACTATAAATCATTTGCTTTGTTGACAACGGCAGAGACGGTTCCTGAAATGCTTTTGCTTTTTAACAGTACAATTGCTCATGATAGTTGATTGACTTTGAAAAAAGTCAGTTGTTGAAATTCCAAGATATAAAGGAGGGTAATAAATATAAATATAAAGGATAATAAAGTTATCTAATATGCTCTGCAGTCTATAAGAATGTGTACATTTTGAATGGTGATAAATTCCAGAGGGATATCCGTGTTAGTCTCTATATAGAAAAACAACGAATGCATCTGATGATGTGGGTTGCAGCTCACGAAAGTTTATGCCCAAAGAAATTTGTTAGTCTTTAAGGTGGCACTGGACTTTCGTTGTTTTTGCTACATTTTGAATAACATCATGTATGCAATAAATTTTATATTAAAGAAATAATAGGTTATCTATGAGACTCCACATGAACCCAGCAGTCTGTAATAGGAGAACCTGATGCAGGATCAGGGTCTAAATTAATTAGTATGAGCTATCAATATAACAGTTGATATTATGTTTTCACCCTTTGTAAGCATTGGGGTGTCAGCTTTACATCTGCTTCTTTATGATTAAGTTGAGGGACCAAACCTGTTAGCATGTATACACATATCTGGGTGTATTGTCGGATGTTAATTGTAATGTAAATTAGGATGTTAATTATCAGAGGTGTGGTGCAGCCACAGCTCCCATTCACTGTAAGGTAAGGCCTTTATAACAGCTAGTTCCATAGGCCATGATACCATGTCATGGAACCATCATGATTCACAAACTGTTTGAGACATTATATTCCTATTATCTGGTCTAATTTCTTACAGTTATTCCATTGATACCATCCTAGGTACATGGGTATTCTGCTTTTAAGATGATGGATTAGTGATGACATTCACAATGAAATTATTTATTATTTATATTATGGTAGCACCCAAAATACGCTAAGCATTTTAGTTAATAGTGCTAAGAGAGCAGACCAAGAATGTTAGCTGCTTTTCAAGCTTAAACCTTTCATCTGTTTAATATCTAGGTACCAATCCACATTCAGTTCTGTCTGACAGCAACATTTTGCTTATTAGCATTGATTCATTTTTTTAGATTTGGGTCTGGCATTAAAATAATATTGGAAACTCCAAATTCATGTTAGAAAATTCATATATTAAAAAGTTACCAAAAATCATTGAGGTTATTTTTTTAAAGAATGAAGTCTAGCTATAAAGAGAAAATGTGCCTGAAACCTTAGCCCAAAGTATAGGAAACCTGAAAAGTTAAAATCCCTAAGAAACAAAGTTTATCAGAATTAATTTTCAGTGATATCTTAGAGTATCTTTGCTTATTGACTCCATAATCAAGACAGAGGTAAACAGAATAGGAAATTTAAATATATAATATAATATAATATAATATAATATAATATAATATAATATACATTTCCTACTCTGTTTACCTCTATCTTGATTATGGAGTCAACAAGCAAATGTACTCTTAAGTTACCACTGATATCAGGTGACTATTTAGTTCCCATTGTTTCCATAAACTATGCTTATCTCTTATTCTTATGTGATAGGAGTTTGCTGGAGAGGGCCTTCGGACCTTAGCCCTTGCATATAAAAACTTGACCGAAGAGCACTTTAGAGAGTGGTTTAAAATACTTCAGAAGGCATATACTTCACTGGATAGCAGGAATGAACACCTTGCTGCAGCATATGAAGAGATTGAAAGAGACATGATGGTATGTTATAAGAGATGTAGCACAGGAAAAATATATTTGCAAGGGATGCTGTATTATAGATTGATACTTTATATGCTTTTCTGTTCCTGATGCTATGTCTTATAAGCAAGACTATGTAGTCTTGATATATGTTTTGTGCCAGTTGTGGTTTGGCTTTAAAATATTTGAGGCAAACAGTGAGGGGATTCTTCCCCCTGCTTAACTGACTCGTTTTAAATATAAATTACCTGATTTATTTTAAATTTAAAAAAGCAGTCATTTTCTTTCCCCTAAAACTTTCATCAGCTCACATCCATGTTTCATTTCACAAATGACTATCCATCCTCAGGGCCAGATTTCCAATTAGACACAGTAGGCAAATGCCTAAGAGTGTCTAAATGATTAGTGGCGGATTATCGCACAGGCCAGTTGGGTCTCTGTCTAGGGGCCCCAGCCAATTTGGGGGCTCTGTCCAAGTGCCAGAACTCTGGCTCTACCTCTTGCTTCTCCTCTTGTGTCCCCACCACTCTGCTTCTCCTCTTCCCCCAGATGCTTCACCCCCTGACCAGGCTGGAGGCTGGAATCCAGAGGTGATCATAGTTCCTCCGCCTGGAGCTGGGCCAATCCGCTTGCCCCAGCCCCTCTTTCCCACCTGTGTGGAGCTGGCCCAACCATCCTCTCTTTCCCTTGTTACACTCCCCTCCTCCATGTGGAAAAAATGAGGGTCAGGTCAGCTGTAGATGCTAAAGATGCTGGGTGCTGACGATGCTGTGCCTAGAGATGTGTAAGGTGTAAATATGGCTCTGTCCATGCTGCTTTGTAACCAGAAAGCCAACTTTCAGTATGTAATATGTAAAATTAAAATAATAATATTTTTAAAACTTACCCTACCATTACTCTACAAATGATGATACAGCTCTTCCTCTGATCACTTGGACAGCTGTTCTTCTCCTATGCCTGTTCGTGATTATTCCTCTCTGTCTAAGGGACAAATCCTACTCTCCCATATCATACAATTCCCATTGTAGTCAATGTGAGTTGAAAAACATGTGTCTATGGGCCAGATTTGGCCCTATCTTCTGGGCCCCAGCTGAATTTTCCCAATTCCTCTGAAATTCTGTGCCCTTTGTTGCCTTGACTGAATATTGATATTTCAGCTGCTGGTCTTTTTTTAAGGGGCCAGCATTTAAACTATAACTCACATAATGTCCCATTGTGGTATTATAATCATGCCTTCAGTCTCATCCTTGCCTTTTCCCCATAAGGATGCCTTTGGCTGAGATCGATATGGAGATAAAAAAACAGCTGACACAGAAGCTACAATCTAGACGATAATCATTCTACATCTCTGCTTACTGCCAGTCTTCTGGGCAAGAAAAGTTCTTGAGGCCCTCCCCCAACCCCATGAGTACCAGGGGATCCTCAGCCAAGCTTGCTCTGAAATTATTTATTATGTAGTTCTTGGTGGAAATTACACTGTAGCCTGCCTTTGGGATTTGGGAAAATTCCCATTGAACAAAGTTAAAGCTGAGAGTCTAGATCAAGGGTAGTATATTGTCTTAAAGTTTGACTTGACTTGATGTTATCTATGTTTAGGTATTTAAGACTACGTAGTTTACCCTGTTTATGTTACCCAGATCTCTTAGTTGCAGTCAAAATTATTTGCAAAGTTTGTTGAAAGTTACTGAAATGTTCTTCTTACTTACCAAGTTACTAGGTGCCACTGCTGTAGAAGACAAGTTACAAGAAGGAGTTAGAGAAACAATTGCTAGTTTATCACTAGCTAACATTAAGATCTGGGTTCTAACAGGAGACAAGCAAGGTAATTCATTAATACTGTGTAGTTTTGCGGGGAAGAAAATGAAAGGGGGGGTGGCAGGAACCCCTCAATGCAGTAAGACTTGTACAGTTGCTTTGCATGAAGTTCAGGAAGCACATTATATAGAACCTTATTGTTGTTTAACATATACATTATTAATAAAGCACAGCTCTGAGGAGCTTGCTGCACATTAAGCAGGCACTTAGTGTAATATTGAGCTGTGCCTGGGCATACCGGGAAGAGGGCAGAAGTATGGCTGTTGGCTCTTGTGGTGAACACCCTCCATCCTGGCAGAGAAGAACATCTTCAGCAAGCATTATGGTAGCCTGAGGTCGTGGGGGCCAGATTCTAGTGGGCAGTGGACAAGATCCATGTATGGAATAGCGAATGCAAACAGTATCTTGTAAAACCATCTAAAAATTATAACCAATTGTTTTAGTATTTATGGACTGAGATTCAGCAGCACAACATGCATAATATATTCAATTGTTAATATCACAGCATGATTTTGGGTCCTAAATTCTTTGCATACAGCACTTGCCGCAGGTGCACAGGGGCATGTGTGTAGTGTGTCCTGGAGTGTTTCAATATCAGTAACAAGCTCTACAAACATATAGTTAAATAGCATTTACAGTTTTTCTAATATGACCCTATAGGGGTTTAATCTCAAGTTGTTTTAGCGCACTAGGGGGACTGTCTCTGGGTAACCACCAGGCAATAGGAGAACAAATCCCATTTAGGAGGCAGTATGATCTATCAGATAAGTCATTGGAGTAAGAATTGGGATACTTGGGTGCTAATCCCTGGTTTCCCACTGATCTTCTGTTTGACCTTGGGCAAGTTGTTTCTCTTTTCTGTGCCTCATTCCTCCCCCCCCCCCATCCATTCTGTGTGGTTGGTCTACTTAGAAAGTCTTCAGTTTCTCAGTATGTGTTTGAACAGAACGGGTACAACAATAGGGCCCTGATCTCAGTTGGATTCTGATATACTACTGCACTATAAAAAAAACCCTGTAAAATATAGCTTAGAGGAAGGTGCATTTTTAGTAATATATTTATATCAAATCCTGTAATTATGTTAGAGAATTACTCTCATGATGACAGTGCTGTACTCTCAATATGCTCTGTTGACATTACAAACTAAATGAGTAATGATTTTAACTACAACCGTCCTAAACAGAACTGACATTAATGTTTCTCAGAAACCGCAATGAACATTGGTTACTCCTGCCACATGCTCACTGATGCCATGAATGAGATTTTTATAGTGTCTGGCCACACGGTAGTGGAAGTGCGTGAAGAACTCAGGTAAACAAACATTTCAAATACATCATCTTGTTTTCTTCCTTACAGACAAAATACTCCAATTACACTTCCTCCCTATGGAAAGGCAACAAGCCTTTTCTTAAGAGTCTATCTGTTAAAGTTCTTTTGGTTGTTGCTGACTTAGTTGTGTGACAGCTGCAAGCCAGCTACTTGAGGCCACTACTCCAGACTACGATCTAGAACACTGGTTGCCTCTCTCTCTGCAGGTGATGGAGCCACAGCATCTGTGTAGTCACTGATTCTATAGCCCTGCTCCAGTCCCAAAGCGGTCTTTTATATCAATTTATGCCTATGCGTGGAGAGGGTGGAACAAATGCCATTATCACATCATCTGTAAGAGGAAAAGTCAGCAGTCTCTCTAGGTTAGGCCCTGTAACATTACTTTGGAGAATAATTACTGCTAAAAATAGTGCTGACGCAGGCATTTATTTCTACCTCTGTTTCTTTCTCTCTCGTATACACATTTGTCTCCTCCTCTCATTCGGTGTAGTAGCTGGGACTTCTCAAATGATGTACCTATATGGTTTTATGATTTTCAGTATTGGGGATTTATGCAAATTCTTTCCTTGGAATGGATTGTAGAACATATACATTATAATCGCTCACAGCACAGTTGGGAAATACAGTGTCCACGTAATTCCAGAGGGGTAGCCTCTGACGTTGCATCTGACGAAGTGGGTTGGAGCCACAGAAGCTTATGCCTGAAGAAATTTGTTAGTTTTTATGGTGCCACAGCACTCCTAGCGTCAACAGAATACAATCCTAGCCCTTTTAGTTCTTACACTTTCTGCAGGAGGAGATTCTTTCCATTTTTCTTTAAATACAGAAAAAAGATGTGATTGTGTTTAAGTATTGGTTAGCAGCATGTGAAGCACACCTGATAGCAAACTCTGTATGCTGTTTTATTATCCGTGTAACTAGAAGACGGAAAATGCATTACAATCATTTTTTCCAGACAGCACACTGAATCCTGCTTAAAGCATACTGTTTAAAAATTTACTGTAGACCACACCTTGCTCTTCTTTCTACGTTTCTCCAGTGACGTTTAAAATTTTGTTCCTTCTCAGTTCTCTACTCTCATTGTGTCTCTTTCATTGCCGTGTACTTTTTTCCTATTTGCACTAGAGCCAAACATAGCAATTTCTAATTTTTTCTGTAATTACCACGGACATAAAACTCTTGCCTATTTTGGGTATCAGACAAACAAGGCATCAGTTTACCTAATTATCCCTTGGTATTTTAGCACCAGCCAAGTGGTTTGGGCAGTTCAGTCCCACCCTCTTCCTATAACTAATACATCTTGAATCTGAATAATGGGAAACTACATAATGCAACAGTTTAAATAAACAAACACTTTTCTTTTGGCCTTTGTGATTTGTATATCCTGGTTAAGTAGTAGACATTATATATGGCCTTGAGTCAATGAAAATGATTTATATTAACATTGGTTCTATTTTTGCCTAAACTATTTATGTAGAAATCAATTTGGATATGAATTGTTGAGCTTGGCGTGTGGGTGGAGGGTAGAAATCCAATGTGAAAATCACTCAGACAGCATTAGGCCAAGGTTCTAGCAAGAAAGCTACATGAACCAAATATGGACATGATGAAACAGAGTAAATGATTCTTCCTTTTTTCTTCCTTTCTTTTTAATCGTGGAAACATGCAAGATGGGAACAAATGAGGGACAAATATGAATCATAGGTTGTACAGACAACATATTATCAAAGAGTTAAGTGATGTAGTTGCATTGTGCAATGTAAATAATTATATATCCATATTTGATTCTGGATATCAAATGATGCAGAGCAATATTTCTTAACCTGCAAGCCCCAGACCACTTGTAGCTCAGTAGGCACACAGCTTTGACCCATGTGACATCCTCAGGGCCATACAGGTAATATACATAATGTGTGGTTGTGTCCCACATAATACACAAAGAGTGCATATATTGCCCACAATGGTAAATAGATTGAGAACCGCTGATGTAGAGGAAAAGCTTAAGCTTATAAAAGGAAGTTCTGCCAGCAGATATGTAAATACATATGAATTTCACCATGTGTCTGAGGGCATCATTGAATACGGGTAAATTCTGGCTTGTATTTTATCCCTTTTGCAATATAATTTGATGAAGAAATGCAGAAATTGAGTCATGAATACAGACAGGAAAAGGACTTAATTAAACAGGAAACCCACAAATACTCATGTTTATTTCTGAAAAACACATCTAAGAAGTCTGCATGCGTAGTATGCTATGGCACTGTGAAACTAAAAGATAGGTTTGAGATGCTATGAACAGAGAGAATTATCTACTCAAAAAGGTAGAATGAGTGGCCTGTTGCTTCCAACTTTTAAGTCTTTATGTAGGTAAAGGGTATTTCCTGATTTGCTGTTCTGAAACAAACTGCCTGCTTCTCCCAAGCCAAAGGGACTTAAGAGTTTTCAGATTTCTCCTTCTACTGAAGTTCTTAATACTAAATTTATGATATTACAGTTATTTCCAGGGTAACACATAGTGATATATTGTAAACTTACTGGTTTGATGCCAGTGCACGATCCAGTAGAAGGTGGTGATTAGATCAAAGTTAGTATTAAGATAGAAGAAGTGAGATAGAAGATGGTTAACACATTATATTATATTATATTATATTATATTATATTATATTATATTATATTATATTATATTATAGTTTTTCGTAACCCATTCTTCAGTATCATTTCCTCTTCTCTCAAAGCATGCATAATTATTCATTGTTTCATTCTGGGGTCACCTTTTATTTCCTGTGTAGTACTTCAACTTTACCTTTATAATGATTTTGAGGTCGAATGCTCTGGTTGTCTCTAGTTGTCCCATTTCCAGATCAACCACCAGGTGGCCTTCAAAGAACAAAGAAGACGCCCTTTCCCAGGAGGGCAGCTGCTTCACTGCTGTGGTACTCCTGGTCTCCATTACATAAGACATGTTGCTCCAGAATTAGGCATATAGTACCAGGGTATCCTGCAACTACAGACTAGACTTGGCATTTTAAGTAAAAGTATGCTATCTTTTTACTGCAGACATTGTAAATAAATAAGAAAATCCTGGACTCTGGTGAGCAGCATCTTTATTTTGGTATCTTATGGAGAAATTGCTTCTTGTTTTAAAAAACAACTTATTGGCTAAACCAACAACTGAAGCGTCTTTCAAAAATTAACAAATACAGATTTATAAAACATCTGTCATTTTAAACATTAGGACATGGGCCACAAACCTCAGATCAGCATTCTGATCTGACCCTCTTAAAAGTTTAAGGGTATGTTCAGACCAGTTTCTTGTAGAGGAAATGTGTATTATTTTTCTAAGTCTAAAAAGACAAGCAAATATTAAAAATAAAATCAATTAAAAATATTGAAAATTAAATAATAAACAACAGTTTGTGGAAGAAAAAGGGAACAAAGCAAAATATCAGATTCAGATGTCTGATGTATCACAGTTTAATAGCAACTGCCTATAATATCTTGCTTAATAAAATAATATGAGAATTCAACCTGATGAAAAATTCAGACATAACAATATGGAACCCAGAAGAGAGATTATTTCCAGAATTCTGGTAAATAGAAGTTTTTTAGTTAATCCATATCTAAAGTCTCAACTTTAAATTGATCTTCCTCTTCACTCCCTTGAAAGTGTTTTTTGTCGTACTCTAAAACTCTGAACCTACAAAGATATCAGCATGTATGTAACTTTATGCCTGTGAATAGCCGCTGTTGAAGTCAACAGTAACATTCATATACACAAAGCTACATATATGTTGAAGTCCTGGCAGGATCAGGGCCTATGAAATGTAATTGCAAGCCGTTATGTCACAGCATACTTTTTATGCCAATTCATAATGTAAGAAAAATTTATATATAAATATATGGCATGCTCTCAAGGCTATCTGCACATCTGTCCCTTTTCTAGCTATTTATTTGTTAGATGTGTATGTGCTTTCTGCCTTTCTCCATATGCTGTCCAAGCCCTGTGTAGATAGTTGGTTCAGCAGACCTCAATAGTACTACCCAGAAGGAACAACCAATGACAGGGTTTGGTGACAAAGACACTAAGCCTGGTTTATTGCCCTCAAGACTTAGTCCTCGCTCCTGTAAGAACTACAGGTAAACTAACACATCAGTGCCATCGATGCATTCCAGTGCTAAGCAAGGAATGGCTCAGTCAGCAATGGGAATTTCTACTGTCTCCAAGACCACACAAAGGGTTAAAGCAAGGCACCATAATATTTATAGACTAAGACAATGTACCATCTGCCATATTTCGTTATATCTGCTTGTGACCTCTCTTTGTATTATGCTCCAGGTGTCTTGGGCAAAACATCTTCTTACCTGGTGTTAACTCATTATGTCCCTGGGTTAGTCTTTTGAAGTGTATTTCCACACATATCCAGAATCTGTTGCTTCTTAGAGGTATTTGTGTTTTTAGCAGTGCTAGAAATGCTTTTGCCAAGGTCAACTTGTAAACAGTTACTTTTAATATATGACCTATCTTTGGTTCACAGCCTCTGGTTCAGGCTTCAGGTCTTACACCAGGCCCAGTGCTCCAGGTTCTCTCTCCTAAACTAGTCTCTGAGGGTGCGTCCACACTGGCAAGTTAGGTCGATTTAAGGACGCTTAAGTCGACCTAAACAAAGCCACGTCCATCCACACTGAGCTTTTCTTAAGTTGACTTAAGCATTTCCTTAAGTTGACTTAAGGAAAGCTTAAGTCGACTTAATGACACCTCCTTTTAGGTCGACTTAAGCCTTACGTCGACTCCTGAAGTTGACTTAAGGCCAGTGTAGATGGGGATTAATGCTAAGTCAACTTTATTAAGTTGACTTAAAGCCACTATAACAGCTACCTTTGCTGTTAAGTCGACTTAATGAAGTCGACTTAACTTTGTAAGTGTAGACATAGCCTGAGTGTGTCTACTCAGATGTCATGCCTCATGCCTTTACCTCTTCTGGGGTGGAATCCCATCATTCTGCCACTTAGACTATGACCTTGGGTATGGTACACTGAGGATCAACTGTCCGTACCCAGCAAGTTTGACTAGGTTTGGCACCAGCTCTTCTCTTTAGGAGTTTGTGGCCGGTGGCATTCAGTGAGAAAACAGCCTTCTTAAACACCAAAGTATTGTTTATTTTAATAGTAGGAACAAAGCATTTAGAGAATAAAATTTAAAATAACAGTTTACACTAGTGTCTATTTTACCTAAAGCATCCAATGATGGTGGCCTAGATGGACTTAGCTTCTTCAGACATCTTAGAACAGGGTTGGGAAAACTTCTTGGCCTGAGGGCCACATCTGCCTTTAGCATTTTCTGTGCTGAAGTCATCTTTGCTTTAAGCCTGGAAAATCTTAATTCCAAATGAATGACCAATCACTAAGTTCAAATCAGATCAAGATTGCTAATTAATTTCTAGGTTATTTAAAATTTTCAAAATGATTGTCTTATCTTCATACCTATCCAACCTACTTGCTGGTATTTTAAACTATGGTATCTCATTATATGAAAGAATTATCCTTCTTGCCTAGTGAAGTTTGCTTTTATGTAACAATATATTAGAACAGCAGAACTGAAATTAGCTCTAAATCATTGTCTGATTAAAATTAATACGTGCCATATTCTTTTTCTCTTTAAAGGAAAGCGAAAGAATATTTGTTTGGACGAAGCAATGACCTTCCCAATGGTCATGTATTTTGTGAAAAAATGCAAGAATCAAAGCAGGACTCTGTCTTAGAAGAAACTATCACTGGTGATTATGCATTAGTCATAAATGGACATAGCCTGGTAAGTTAGGGTTTTTTTTCCAGGTTTTGTCCTTTCCTCCCCAGCTCAAATAATCATGTCTGTTTTGTGTTCCAACGATGACAGATTTCTCGCCAAACTCTAATACTGTTTCGTAAGACAGCTAAAAACAAAGGCTGACATAATTGCAAGAAATAATTAAAAATTACATCTTAACTTTTGGATGTGTATGGAAAAGAAATCAAATCAGTAACTCTATACAGCTTTTGTTAATAGCTGCCACAGTGGAGAAGGCCCCATAGTAAGAACGAGTTCACACAATTTAATCCCTTCTCAACTAGACACAGACCCCTGCTATTATTGTTTAAGTACTTGGGTAAGGGGAATATCACAAATCAATGCCAATTAATTAAGGGAATGCAACTAGGCCAATGTAATGCTGTTATTTTCTCCTGATGTTTGTTGTTTGAGAGCACAACCTGACCTTAAAATAATTACTGCACCAAATTAATGTCATTAAGATACCTCCAGTGGGTTTTCTAAATATCAGCATTTTACATGGATACTAAAACAATTTGCTTTGATTAGGAAATCTGGTTCTTGTCATAATAGAATGAACTTGTATTACCTTAATATTGTTCAGGTTCAAAATCTTGAACAAGTATCAAAATGATCTGATTTGCTAATTTAAGAGAGTTAAAAGCTTAGATTTCACTTTTGAGAAATTAGCTGCTCATGAAGATACATTATATGTTCACGTATGGTCATCTTTATTTTCTTTTCTAAAACTGTGAATAAGAATGGCTCTGCCTTCAGACAGTTTCTTAATAGAAAAAAGAAGATGTAAATGGGAATATTACTAAGCTTTTCCCTAAGATTCACAGCCATTTAAGGTAGTTCTAACTACGTATGGCTCTCTCCAGTTGCATTTCAGCCATAATGATGTGTTGCTTTCTATACCAGGGAAACTAAGGAAGTTGCAGATCTCTGCTCCCAGTCAAATTATCTTCTCCAACAGAAAGAAGTAGTAATCTGTAGAAACTATTTCTCTCATTTACTCAGATTTGTAGTTTTAGTATCTCACAGCTCTTTAGCAGCCTGTGCGAGAAATTAGAATGAGGTCAATGGCGTCATTGTGAACACCTCAAGCGAACACCATCACTGATGGCACTCTCATTGGCAGTCTCATTAAAGAGTCAAAGAAACGAGAGGTTTAAGATTAGAATTGGGAAAGAAGATAAGGTTTCTAGTCACTTTTTGTTTGGAGATAACCAGTGGTTTTTTTCTTAAAAAAAGAAAAAGGTGCTGGTATGCCGGCAGGTGTGGTGTCTGTGTGTGTGTGTGTGTGTGTGTGTGTGTGTGTGTGGGTGGGTGGGGGGGGGGGATATCAGGACCCCCCCACCACTGCCACCCCCCCGGGGCCTCTCCAACCCTCCCCACCCGCCGGATCCCCAACTCCCCCCTTCTCTACTCTTCCCCTCCCCGCCTGCCACTTCCCCGACCCCCCGGGTCTCCTCCCCGCTCCTCTCAGCCCCCTGCCCCCTTCCCACTCTTTTCCACCCAGCCCCTTCCCCATTCCTCTTACTCCCCCCCAGCCCCTTCCTGCTCCTCTCGGTCCCCCCCGGCCCCTTCCCCACTCCTCTGGTCCCCTCCGCTGCCTCCCTGCCCGCCCACAGTTCCCCGATTTCCCCCCCCCCCCACAGCCCCTTCCCTACCGTCCATCCCCCCGACTCTCCTGGCCCCCTGGCCGGAGCAGCAGGGGTGGCCAGAGTCTCTCCCTTGCACAGGCTACCCCGCCCTGAGCCTGTGCATCTGAGCATGGTCAGGGCGGGAGATTTGAAAAAGCTGCAGCCTGGCCGCAGCTCCCAGGCATCCGGGGACCAAATTCCAGCCTTAGCAGGCTGGATTCTGGCCTGTGGCCATATGCCACTCCTGGCCCCTGCTGCCCTGCTGCCCAGCTGGGGGCCGGGTTCATCAGGGGAAAGGCTCAAAAAAAGCCCTGGAGACAACAAGCTTAAAAGGCAACTCGCTCATGCCTCAGCCATTTCCCCTGAACCTTTTGAAAGATCTGAAAAAAGCACTATCTTTCCCCTTTCTTCGTGTATCTCTTTTCCCTCTATCACCATAATAGTTAAGCTCATGACCTGAAATGTTCCTCTCTCCCATGACTTTGAAGAGATCCCTTTCCTTGTTCTTGCCTGGAGCTTACAGGGGGGTTCCTACAGTTTAATGAAAAAATGGTCACACAGTAAAGGAAACCCCAAAAGATATGTCAAAATGGGAACATTTATGCATTTTTCAACTGACCTTGGTCACATGCCACATATGGTTGAACTAGCTATATGTCAATCCAAAGGAAAGAGGCAGACCACAGAGTCTGGCAGGATTTTATGTAATGATAGTTGCCAATATTTTCCTGTGTCTGAATTATGAGGAGGCTCCATGGGTGCTGAACCACAAAGATACACTGAGTATCTGCAGCTACATACAGCAGAGCTGATGATTCACTGGATTAGGCCCATTTTAAATTCTCAGAAAGTCAGCTAGAAAGTCAAGTGCTGTACTGAAATAACTGTAATATATCCAATTTTAGGTTATTTCCACCCCCCTTTTAAACATATTGAATTTTACAAGAACATGTAGCTTAGCTTTCATGTGTTGAAATTACATTGGTTATGTGTATGTATATATTTACTGTATATACTTATTAGACTGATTGATTGTCTTTACTGGGGATGTGTGCTATCTTCTGCTAAAGGCTTCAGCTATTTAAAAAAACCTTTGAAATTATTTTATTGAAAAGTTATGTATCCTATTTATTATATACATTTCTCATTTCCTACCCATCACATCTTCTCTTGAGTATAGCTACAGAATCTGCACTCTAATACAGAATACTTTGTATTGCAGGCTCATGCACTTGAGGCTAATCTGGAGAATGAGTTCCTGGAAGTTGCTTGCATGTGTAAAACTGTGATTTGCTGTCGAGTGACTCCCTTACAAAAAGCACAAGTGGTAGAGCTGGTTAAAAATCACAGGAAGGCAATCACCTTGGCCATAGGGGATGGAGCCAATGATATAAGCATGATCAAAAGTAAGAGGAAATAGTGTCATAATGTTCAATTAAAAGCATGAATAGAATGCCAGTAATATTCTAAAGTTTGCTCATATTTATAAGCATATGATAAACAACATACTGTTGAATCCTCTTAACTGGGATATTCCAGTGGCTCACTTTTCATCCTGATTAAGAAGAATTTCTGACTAATCAGATGGTGCAGTTTCTGCTTGTACCTGAAATAGTTCTCAAATTGTTTTGTTTTGCTCACATTTAACCTGCTGGCTCTCTGAAGAAATAGATAACGTAAGCCTGTCATTTACAAAACAAAAGCCACCACACAGAACAGCAGTTATTTCTACCCACATTGCGCTGGAATTGAACTGCCAAATACAGGGACCTTCCAACATCCTAGCAGTTCTGTACTTTTTCCATCCTTAAGATAGTTAATTTTCCATCTGTGTTTCAGAGAGCCCAGAGACACTTTTGCTTTGGTAAACAAGCACTAGTAGAAGCAAAGGATTTTTGAAGGGTGACAAAGCACCATGAGCCTCTGAACATTACACAGACATGATTTCCCTAATTGAGTACCACTTACTCATATATTGGCATCCCAATTAAGTGGAATTCCTTGGTAATAAGTGTCATTGGCCTTGGCTACCCTGGGAAGTATCCCAAGTGAATTGTGTCCTAATTAAGTGGGTAGTGCAGTACAGTCATGAAAAAGGTCTTATATTTTACACTGTTTGCATGGCAGAATACAATACACAAGCACAGTACTGTAAATTCGTTAACTGTAGTGTCGGTTACTTGGAAGATATTTTATATATTAAAATATGCTACTGTGCAAGCATGTTGTACAGTAAATATACTGCCTTTGTAATTCATTGATGGACAGCCCTTAAAATAGTAAGATGCCTTACCCATCTAACGATGTACTGTGTTGGTTGCTTACAATATCTCATCTGCTTGCTGACTGTAGCCCAACCCTGCCATTGTTCAGAGCCTTCATTTCAATGGCATTTCTTCAAGCAGTTCACTGGTGGGGTTGGGCCCCACCGTATGTTCAGGCCCATTAGGCTGAAACTGAATGGTTTGAATCAGTCTGAACACAGCGGTGATGAACAATTATTAGACTGCTGATATAATTAATAATTCCCTGTACTCCGGTTAGCTGTGCTCTCAGAATTTCACAGTTATGACTCCTCAGTTTCTCATAGTGTTCTCTGTCCTATTATTCCACATATTTCTTATCGTTCCTTTGTCCCTCCCTAACCCTGGAAAAGGCAGAGCATCTCCTCCATGCTCTCAATCTTGAGTTGTTTTAAAAAAATTAAATGGCATTTATTTTAACAGTTCCCCATTAGCGTCATTAACAGCAGGCCCTTCCTTCAGTCCATCTATTTTGACCAAGAATGGGCAAAATAATTCTTTTTCTTCCAGAGAGAAGGGAGAAAATGGGGTGGAAAGAAGAAGACAGATGTGGGGACTTTAAAAATAATCATAACAAATATTATTCTCTATGAAAGAGGGGGCTAACATTTTCTGAGGAGCTGGGGGGAGTGCATGATTCAGTATAATAGTACACTAGATCCTCAGTTATGGACACCTTAGGAATATAAGTTGTTTGTAACTCTGAACAAAACATTATGCTTTGTTTTTTCAAAAGCTTACAACTGAGCATTGCTTAATATAGCTTTGAAACTTTACTATGCAGAAGAAAAATGCTGCTTTTAACCATCTTAATTTAAATGAAAAAAGCACTGAAGCAGTTTGTCAATTTTTTTTAGTAGTTTACGTTTAACACAAGACTGTCCTGTATTTGCTTTTTTTCCCTTGTCTCTGCTGCTGCCTGATTGCGTACTTCCGAGTCCAAACGAGATGTGTGGTTGACTAGTCAGTTCATAACTCTAGTGTTTGTAATCATGAGGTTCTACCATAATAATAATACCACCTTTGTGAGTGTTCCTTGTTAATTGGTTAAAATCCTCTGCTTTCTGCCTTACATTTTCGGTAGTTCGCTATTTCTTTGTAAAGCAGGGATTACCTTAAAACTGACGTATGCTTACATCTCAATAAACACAATGCTTACTATGATAATTTAGCAAATGAATGTGTCTTTTTCAAATACTTAGTAGCGATTCATTTTCCCCCCCTCTTTTTTTTTTTTTTTAACTTACAGGCGCACATATAGGTGTTGGCATCAGTGGTGAAGAAGGAATGCAAGCAGTCTTGGCCAGTGATTACTCCTTTGCTCAGTTCAAATACCTTAAGCGGCTTCTTCTTGTTCATGGCAGGTGGTCCTATTTCAGAATGTGCAAGTTCTTGTGTTATTTCTTCTACAAAAACTTTGCCTTCACTCTGGTGCATTTCTGGTTTGGCTTCTTCTGTGGCTTCTCAGCTCAGGTTAGTTTTGGAGAGTTAAATATATAAATCAATTAAAAAGGTGTGTATATTTAATGTACCCACCAATTGATAGGTGTGGTTTTTTAATTATTGGGTAATTAGAAGTCAGAAAACTGAACTGAACAATCCAAATGTTTGAGTGAAAATCATTTGGAAGTTAATTAAATTCATATTAGTCTTTATTTTCTTTTTTAAATTAATCTGACTGTAATTATTATACTTAATGATTTCCTTCATTTCTTCCAAATTGTTGAGACATTTCGTGATTTCATTTGTTAGCCCATGCTGTGTTATGCTTAAAGTTAAAAAGAGAACCATATGTCCTAATCCCGTAAATAGTTTCTTTAGGGCTAAATATGAGGCTTGATTATGTGGCTGTCAGGAGTGCTCAAATCTATAAATTCTGCAATTCACATAAGCAGGCTCCATGCCAAGCTAACTGATCTTGACTAACATCTAGTGAAAGAGTAAGGTAACATAAAGGTGTCTTGCAAAGCTGCTTGGGGGCATGGGAAACCACTTGTGTCCTTCAGCAAATCCTGGTTTCCCATTGCCTCATGTTTGACCTGAAGGAGTTACTGGAAGGCCAAGGTCTTCAGTAAATACCAACCAGCTCCTGTCAGAGACAGCCAGAGGGACCAGGAGTAGAGTCCATACATTTATTTGTTTATTTATTTTACTTATATTCTGGGGCAATTAGGGGAGGTTGTTGTGCATGATTGTATCTCACCTTCAATTTGAAGTGGGGGACTTGAGGTTTTGGTCCAGTGCACCCAGGGTGTGATGTGTTCTGGGCTGTCTGATCATTTCAGATTTGTTAGATAGTAATACTGAATTAGAGAAGTGAAGCCCCTTTAAGTTTTTCCATCTTCCTGTCTATTATCTGGAGAAACAAGCCCTTTCCCAAACTCCCTTGTCCAGAGGTAGGGAAGCAATACATATGCAAAAGTAGAAAAGTATCATTTATACTAGATGATATTCAATTTTGAGTAAAGAAGAAAACCTTTTACTCAAATTTGAATTTGAGGGCATATTCACAATTTTTGAATGCTTGTTTGTATATTTGATTGCTTGCCCAATATCCTGGCGATTTTATTTGGGTCACTGTCTGTCAGGTAAGGGCAGGGGTTAATAACTGCGACTGCACTACGAACCTGTGTTTTGGAGGACCACATTACAGTAAGATGCTGCTGGAAGCATAACAAGAGGCTCTCTAAAAATCTTTCACCTCCGCTGATGGTGTGTGACATTCCATGGGTAAATATTCTTTCTGCACTGCCATTCTCTGCCGAAGTGAACACTCTCCTCCTCAGATACATCAATCCTTGCACTCCTATTCCTTTTTGACCCATCATGCTTCCCCCTTCCTGGCATCTCAGGGGTAGCTCTCCATATCAGGCAGTTGTGCCTCACAACAGCAATGTTGGTGTCAAGCAGGTCATTTTGTGACCTTTGGTATATTGTATGATTGTTCAGATGGGCAGTGGGACCTCCTCTGGTGGTCCACTAGTGAGTCAGTTGGGAAATTAGTAGGTAACCCTTTGGTTATTGAGGTGGGGAGGCCTCCTAGCAGATGAAGAGGGTAACATTGGGGAACTGGGTCTCCCCACTCTAGTTTGGGGGGTGATGTCCAGAAGAGGGTTTGTGGCCCAGGCCTCTGCCTAGTACTGGCTCTTCAAATGCATTACTGGGTTTGGGGAGAAAGGTGGACTTCAGCAGCAGTCCCGTAGTCTGAAGAAGCATGCCGTGGCAGCCTTGGAAGGGGAAGCCATAACTGAGGTCTGCTGTCATGGTTCCAAGAAAAGAGAGGATCGGGAAACAAACAAACAAAAAACCATGTATAATGGTAAAAATGTGTTAAAGATCTGAGCCTTGGGAAACAGCATTTGTATTTCTGAGGAAGGAGAGATGTTTCATAATTAGAGCAATTAAACATATTTTGTATGATTTATAGAGCTACATAGTGTTGGAAAGCTTTTGTTGAACAATAGAACATCAATATTCTTCTCATGAACACTTTGTCATTTTGGCTCATCATTATAAATTTAAAAGATGCAAGAAATGATTTTCTCAGCAGTATAAAATATACATTTTAATTTTGTTTTTACATAATTTAGTGTAAAGGCCTAAGATTTCTCTAGCCATTCTGATTGATTCAAAATAGAAGACAAATTTCCACAATCATGTTTTGAACAATAGACTGACTTATTAACTCTGCATATTTCTCTCAACCCCCTGTGGATGTACTAATAAGATGTAACATTGAAAAGGACAGGGCTTTGCTTGAATGTGAATCTTAGGAAGGACTTGTGGGGGAATTTTCTTGCATGACCTCTCAAAAAATGGAAGTCTGTAGAATAAAATACAAGTGTAATATTCAAGTGTAAAGGAAAGGAAATAAAGTGATCTGATGGCAGACATTGCTGACTGGGGGCCACAAGCTTATGGGTCAGTATACTGGAAACTGTTTCAACCTTTTATTTTGTCTTCAGAAAAACTCTAAGACTTTCACTTCTGTCCTACATTCGGGTGATTGTCAGGTATATGTTGCAATCAGGTGGTTGTCAGCTCCTGGGCTTTGGCCGCCTACTTTCCAGTACACACTAGACCAAAGAACTTTTTTTTTTTAAATTATTATTTGTATTGTGGTTGTGTCTCTAGGGCCTAGCCAAGACTCCACAGTGTTAGGCTACTGAATACACACACAGTAAGAAGTCATTCCTGCCCTAAAAGGTTTATATTCTAAATAGGCAGAATAGACAAGGATTGGAAGGGGAGAAAAAGAGGCACAGGGAAGTAAACTGACTTGAGTCGACTGAGGTCACACAGTAGGTCAGTGGTAGATTTGTCAGAAGATCTGGCTCTTCTGACTCCCAATCCAGTGCCCTATTTCTGGATAACATGAACTTTTGGAAAAAGCTGAGTTAGCTCAGCATACACAGGTCTACCTTCTTGGTAGGATAGTCTATCAAAATCACATTACAGTGGTGTTCTGCCTGATTGTCCCCAAGGTGCAATGTTTGGGGACTGGTGATAGCGTGTGCTACTTTGAAGACACAATACTGTCACTCCACTAGCTTTTCCTCAGTGATGGAAAGTTGCAGAATGGTCTAGAAATATTTCTCCCAGAGACAAATGAGTAAAACAATCCCATATAGAAAAACAAACATGAGGGATGGTGTGCTTCTGTACAGTAGCAAGGCTCCTCTTAGTTTATATATTTTTGCCAGGACACTGCAGTGATGGGCACCTTGTGAATACCCAGATAAATAAATTAGATTCCTATACTTTAATTTATGAATCTAAAGTATTTCTTGATTTTCTACATCTCAATCTTAGTAGCTATTTAATTAAGAATTTAGAGGACTTTGATTATACATTAAGCTCTATGGCTGAAATTTTACAACGTGGATTTAGGAATTTAAGCTTAAACACCTGAATATAACTAGCTGATTTTCATAGATGCTAAATTTGCTTTCACAAATTCCACTGACTTGCTCAGCACCTCAGAAAACCAAGACACATAAACCTTGGTGCCTACACGTGGATTTATGAATGTGATTGTAGACACTCCTCAAACTGGAAAGTTTTGACCTACAAGTACAAGTACAAGTTTTGACCTACAAGTACAGGGCACTCCCTGTGTAGCATGAATATAGTGGTCTACCCATTCCCCACAGAAGAGAAATAGATACAGTTATTAGGAGAAGAGAATATGTTTTACCTCACTAGAGTTTTGAGGGTTTTTTAAATAAAATCATAAGGGGAAATGCCGGTCCATTTGAATTCAGTAGCAAAACTGCTGTCTGGAATGGCAGCAAGATTTCATCCAGTTTGATTTTTTTTTTTTAATGAAAAAATCTCAATAATACTCTCCCTCTTTTTTTTTTTCAATCCTTCCATTCTTTGTTTCATTTGTAGAGCTAATATGATATATCTAGAGTAGAACCTAAAAAAAGTCAAAACATTCGTGTCTTCTTTTTATATGTTTTTAAGGTAACCCAAAGTACAACTAAAAACATTTGGACAGATATAGTCACATTATGCTTTTCTAGGTGCAATGTTGACTTTAAAACAGCAGTATAATCACTTAAAGTGGTGTGTTTTATTTCTAAACACATCAACCCTTTGCGTTTTAGGTTACCCACACATCATACATGTACAAGCTTCAATTATCCAACTTCTGTATGTTCTCTGCTTGCTTTGCAGTTTCAGTGTCATAGTATTTTTTATGTCACCTTATCCTAGATTTCCCAGTAAAAAAAGACTTCTGTTGTTTTCACCCCAAAACTTCCATCACAGCATTGTCTTTTCAGCAATATCATCATTTTAAGAAGATTAGTAATTCTATGTAAAAGAATTGGCAAAACCACACTTACGCTAACAAGGCCTTGGTCTAAGTTTTACCTTAGCTGTACACATTTACTATCCAGAATTACAAATCATTAAAAAATATAGCTATCAAAGCTCTTAATCTAACCATTAGCGTTTCTTTATTTTATATTTCAGGGCAATATGTCGCTGTGTTACTCCCCTGTACCGTTTAATCTGTTACAAGGGGAGGCAGGGGGAGTTAAGGAAAACATGATAGTTATCTGTCAACATTTCTTATCGTCTGTAAACATTGGTTTTTCATTCAAAGTCCAGTTTTGTTTGTGAATCATGAAAAAGGTCATTAGAAAGTTTCCTGTCAATGCATTTTTTAGGGCTGTCTCAATATTAGCACCTTGATATTTAGTTGATTGTCATGGTCCCCTGACAGTCTGGTCGAGCCCCTCGTGAACTAACATGCAAAAACCAGTATATCTTGCGCTTATGACTGGATTCTCTCACTGCTACATTCCCACAACACAGACATCCGTAGCACTGCCTTCTGCCTGAAACTGAAGTTGCAATAAACTTTCTTCCCACTATCATACATTTGACTCTCTGTTGTCTCTAGCAACCCTAGTACATGAACCTGAAGCTAGCAGGAGAACCAGAGAATAAGTGTCCAAGCACAGATCAGGGCCTGAGTTCTCCATCTCTAAAATGTGAATTATAGTACTTCCCTACTTCATAGAGATTGGGTAGTATCCCTTTAAATAGTTTGGGAGCCCTCTAATGGGCTTTCCTGTCTCTGTTGCAAAAGTCACCAGAACCCCACAGAGCAGAGTTTATATATGTAGCCAGACCTTATATGTTTGTATATTAGAGAATAAGGTTACTTGGAACCCAGCCATGTCTGTTTGGTTTCCTCATACTCTTAATGTCCTGTAAAGAGCAAAGATACAACACTACCTCACAGGGATATTGGAAAGAAAAGTAAAGCAAAACTAAGATGCTTAGATATTATGGTAACAGAAACCGTGTAAGTACATAAAAGTGGATACATTGATTAGAGAGCTTCATCTTCCCACAGCCTGCTAGAGTCAGACAAGAATATTGATGGGGAATCAGTTTCGGTACCTGGTTTGTGAAATGAGTGTGTACTTTTGGGGCCTGATCAAGCTTTCATAGAAGTCAATAGAAAGGCTACCATAGACGTCAGTGGAAGTTGAAACAGATTCACGGTTTGGAGCTCCAGTTTCCACATAGGGTGCATAAAATTAGGATTATCATTCTGTGCTGTGCTCTTGCAATCTTTTCGCTTTTGTGCACACATATATGTGGACTCTTGGATATCAGTGAAGACATGCATTTTTAAGTGCTCATGTCAGAACATTTGTTGGGGCCCTATTTAGGAAAGTTATGACTCAAAACAGTTGCAACTACTGGCATTGTTTGCTTGAGAAATGAGACTATCTGATGACAATATGCCATTGTCAACACTACAGGGATTGAAGGGAAAGCTTTCTTAATAGAATATGGAAACAATTATTCTGTCCATGAATATATTAAAAAAAACCCTTGTATTATGCCAAACAGTATATAAAAGTCAGAGCTGAAAATATGAAAATAGCGTGTGCCTGTTAAACTAGTCTCAAAGATTGTGATAACCTCAAAGGTTTTGATTACCTGTGAAATAATTATGCAAAGTCCTTAGCAAATACAGCGGCTGGCTAAAACTGCAGAAAGGAGCACTGTATATTCAAGTATGTTCAATTCCTTCTGTATTTCTCCAGTGTATTTCTGCTAATTGTACAAATAAAGAACAGATGGAGCAGGGCACCTCTTACTTATTCTATAATGTGTTTTCTGCATGACAGACTTTTCATGATAAAAATCATTTTATAAATTTCATGTAAAGGAAACTAAAAAGTAGTATAAATGACGTGCAACTTTAAAACGAGGGTGCTTAGAAAAAGGCCCTCATCACTAAATGGATTTGCAAATTTATTTGCATAAGCTTATCAATGGGGACTTGTCCTTTCAAGTTGCTAGGAAGGATCAGGCATAAATCCAAATGGATCCTTGTAGAAGATCTTTAACCTTCCACCTTTTATTTGATCTTGGCCATTTTTCCTGGGTTGGTAGCAAACATTCTTCCTGCTTGATGAGCTAAGATGTACCCAGCCTGCTCAAAGAGAGATTCACTTGAATGTGGGATGGCCAAATCCCTTCCCCATAGCACAAGTTTGAACCTTGTCAAACAGCAAAGTCTGCTGCAAATGTGTAGTAAAAAAAAATATGAGGTTGTCTGGGATGTTGACACTGCTGTTCAGTACTTCTTCCTTTGTGTCATCTGCCATTTTCAGACTGGGGCATAAGCTCACATCAAGCAGTTTATTAAGTATTGTATATTTGCCAGCTACCCCATTTTTCATAACTATGAATGGTATGAAATACCATTGAATAACCCCTTGCACAGAGAGCAAATCACTAAACTATTAGATAGTCATCATTTTACCTGTTCTCAAAATTCAGTCTCCCTGCCTATGACGAGTGGGCGTAAAGCCTCCTGTTGTGTGTTCCAAATAGCATTAGTAAACAGTTTTGAAAATGATACTTCACTTTATCAACTACATCTTCTTTTCAGACTGTTTATGACCAGTGGTTTATCACCCTCTTCAACGTTGTCTATACTTCATTACCTGTATTGGCGATGGGTTTGTTTGACCAGGTACAATTTTACCTTATTTATAGCATGTGTTAAATGTCTAAAATGGAAGCAGTAAATGGTGTTAATAACATCAGTCAGTTTTAAATGCAAATACCATATAATTACCCCCCCCCCCTTATTTATCTACTCCTCAGTCTATTCTAATTTATTCTGGAAACCATAGCTCAAATGGCCCCAGCATCAGGCAGCAGATCTTTAAGAATCTGAGTGTGGGCGCATGATTCTTTGACTGGTTCTGTACAAGCTTTAGCCTTAGTCAAGTGGTAGACTGACCCCTTGCTAAGGATTGCTGGGGTGTACCATCTACGACCTTTCCTTACCCCTGTTGTTTCCCTATATCAAGGCTGGGGAAATCGGAACATAGCATAGAAGCCAGCTGTGCTGGCTCCATGTTTATTGGAGACTCCCCCACATCATGGCAGATATGGCCATATTCCATCTCCTTTGCAGTGTTAATGGGATAAAACAGGAAAGAAAATCTGTCCTAGCTCTAAGCACACTTCAGTTCTGAGAATACACTGTAGTCAAAGGAAATTCCTCCTTCCCTTTATTAAAGGCAAAGACATTTTAATCACTCTGTGGCGTACAAACTTTAATAATTTCTGACACTATTAAAGTAACATGTTACCAAAATGGATTTGTTACAGGATGTGAATGAGCAGAACAGCATGGATTATGCAAAACTCTATGAACCAGGGCAACTAAATCTACTATTCAATAAACGCAAATTTTTCATCTGTGTAGCACATGGAATCTACACCTCTCTTGCCCTTTTCTTCATCCCGTATGGAGCATTTTATAACACATCTGGTGAAGATGGAAAACATATTGCTGACTACCAGACTTTTGCTGTCATAGTTGCAACATCTTTAGTGATTGTAGTCAGTGTTCAGGTAAAACTGAATATTTTTGTTTTGTTTTGTGTGTTTCCAGTATTTTCCCCATTTTTAAACACAGATATTTCTGCTAAAAGTTTCCAGAGGGGTAGCCGTGTTAGTCTGTTGTACAGCAAAAAACAATGAGAGTCCTGTGTCACCTTATAGACTAACAGATTTTCTTCGGTATACGCTTTCGTGGACTATAACCCACTTCAGTTAGTCTATAAGGTGCCACAGGACTCTCATTGTTTTCTGCTAAAAGGGACACCCACACTTGAGTTTGGGAGTGATTTGAGACAATTTCTAAATGTCATATCCAGATAAACTAAGATGTCCCTCCTCTTAGAAGCAACTTCACCAGCTGGTTACATTTTTTTGAGAACAGGCTAAAGAGGCTAAAGATTTCTCTGAGATTACTGACCCCATTGAGGTCTTAAATAATTTGAGAAAGTCTGGATAGTGTAAATACATTTGTTACAGCCAGTTACCCCATAATAGGTAAAATCATTCCATTTCTGAGTTATTTTAATGCTGACTGAAAAGAATTATAATGGGCAAATCCCAAATTGGACTTGGGGTGAAGAAATTCAAGCTTTCCCTTGGAATTGAGAAAGAAAATCTGCCCTTCTATGTCTTGTCTTGCTTGTCTGGCATGAAGATATTGACCTCCAGGAAAGGCTGCTTAAGGTCTCCCAGGAGAACAGGAGCCTGATGAGAGAAATTAAGAAAGAAAAGAGAGCAGGGATTAGACTGATGACCTTGGGGACAGTTGACCTTCCAATAGGAAGTAGCCATAATGGCCAAACTAGATTGACCTGCCAAGAAGGAGGGAATAATTTAGATTCGTAACTGAGTATTTACTAGATTTTTCCCTTTCTGTCAGCCTTTGGGTCCTTGCCCAGGGGGCCCTGGGAAACATTTAGTTAAATACCTAGTCAGAGTGCTGTACTGTGTTTTTCTTTAGATATGGAGTCACCTTGTGGGACTGGGCAGCTGCTCACACTGACATATACAGCTGGCAATTTATTATTTGAAGTTGATAGCTATAATTTTCACAAATTACTCAAGAATTCAGAATGTGCTTTTGATAAGGAAGCTTGATATGAATTCATGTAGTGGTTACATGATTAAGCATTGGATGCTGGTGAACCATAAATCAAGATAAGGTCAGAATTCAGTTTAAATACTATGTTCATTAAAGAAAGCAAGAAGCTTCACAGAGTTCATATTTATGGCATAATGTAATGGAAAGAGGATTTCAAAATGATCTCTCATTGCAGAGTGGAATTGCATTTATATAATGTACCACCTTGCTTTTTAGGATCTCAAAGCAATTTATCGACTTGAGCCTCACAATACAGCTGTGGTACTAACCACATTTTACAAAGTGGGTATCTGGGACTCAGAGCAGCTAAGGGATTTGTTCAAGGCCACCCAGAGAAGTGTGTGGCAGAGCCTGCCATACCACCCAGGTCTCCCACTTCGTATTCCTTTGAATTAACCATAAAGTCATTCTTTCCACCTTTTCAAGTTTTGTTCCTTAACAACAGAAAGCTTTCAGAAACATGATTTCAAATTTTAGGCCTGATTCTAATCTCATTGATGCTGGCATAGATTATTGTATGTATTGTAAAACCAACCATTGTGTATGTATAGTAGAGGGGTTGTTATATTTTTTTATCTTAGGGTTCTGTAGAGCAGAGTGACTTTTGGTACACAGGAATTCATGTAAAGTATTTTTTTCAGTACTGATTCATGTGGTTTACATCCCCTGAGTTTTGGGTTGAGTTTGTGGTACCATGGAACCCCAAATCTCATAGGAAATTGAAACAAAACTAATAATTGCATGGTTTCAGCACAGACTGTTGGAGTATTCCAGGTTGCTGTCAAAGAGCGAAGAACCTCCACAACCTTTTGTCAAATCTAGGAGAATTGCCATGTATGATGAAACTCAAATCCAGAGAGATTTTACACCATTTGGTGTTTCATAAAGAGAGCTTTACACACTTCTGTTAAATGCTGTATATGCATACGAGGAACGAATGTAAGAAACTGCAGATATTAAAACTCAGGCAGGCTCAGTATCTCTATTTTTTATTTAATTCTTCCCCCCTCTCCAACAATGAACATGATATTGGCTGATAGCCATGGCCATGGAGGACACATGAACGTACCTTTAATTGGCCTTTGCATTTGTTTTACCCACATAGTTGGCCATTGCATTCCACCTTTTACATGTGTTTCTTCTGTATTAATTATTCTGACTGATGGTGTAGCTGGATTGGTTCCAGGGTATTAAGCTATGGCTATACTACAGCCTATGTGAGCATAACTGATGTCACTCAGGGGTGTTAATAAACCACCTGAGCAACATTAGTTACACCGAGTGTGCACGGAGCTATGTCAGCAGAAGTGTTTTTTTACGCTGACAGAAGAGATCTCTCCTGTTGGCATAGAGTGTCTTCACAAGATGAGCTGCAACAATGCAGGTGCATGGGTTCATTTGAGGCACTGTATGCGAGGACATAGCTTTAGAAAGATAAGGTGGGTTGGACCAACTTCTGTTAGTGAGAGAGACAAGCTTTCAAGTTTACACGGTGCTCTTCTTCAGCTCTGGGAAACGTACTCAGAGTGTCACAACTAAATACAAGGAGAACAGATTGTTTATTTAAGCAGTTGACACACATTTCAACTATTCAAGACCTATTAACACTTCTCTAGTCATGGTGGGGAGAGTTTAGTGCATTACATATGGCTGTAAAAAGTCATAAATTCAGTATCTGTTCAGTCCATGATTTTTAGTGTCAAGCAAAACTTGTGCTTTAATTTAAGCTCCCAGGCTTGTCTTCTGAAGGTGTTGTGCAAGTTTTCTTGAGGATGAGGCCTGAGAAGTCAGATATAGAGTGATCGTTTTGGGAAAAGCATTCACCCACCAGTGAGAGGGTGTTTTTGTCTTATTGTGTTTGGTGTGTGGGTTCATTTGAGAGGGCAGTGATTATCTACACTGCCTGCCCTTTTCGGTGGCAGTTGAACTGAGATACGCAAGTTACTCAAAATAACTTACATACCTCAGTTTGAATGTCTAACTCCCGGTTCATCCACTGTGCTGTGTTGAATGGAGGGGGCCTCCCTTCTACTCAGTGCTACCCAGTTGCTGGGGTGGTGTTCTGGGATTGAACTTCCTGATCAGCTGAGCAGATCTTCACAGACCTGAGCAGTCAATCAGGAAGTTTGAACTGATGGTGATGAGTTTGCCATTATCAGTGAAGACCTGCCCACAGTTGTAATTTGGGCATTCAGTGCACTTAGTTGTAAGACTCTGGGTGCAATTAAAAACATGCAGCTGTCCCATGCCAGCTGACTTGGATTCGCAGGGCTGTTTAATTGCAGTGTAGATGTTTGGGCTCAGGCTGTAGCCTGAGTTCTGGGACCTTCCCACATCACAGGTCCTAGAGCTTCAATTTAACAGCCCCTTAGCTTGAGTCCTGTGAGCATAAGTCAACTAGCACAGGCCAGTTGTGGGTTTTTAACTGCAGTGTAGAAACACCCTTGGAGTACATTTCCCACACCTGAAGAGGAGCTCTGTGTAAGCTCGAAAGCTTGTCTATCATCAGCAGAAGTTAGGTCAATAAAAGATTTTCCTGCTACTTACATGCGAAACAGAGTCCTGAAGTGAGCCACATGGTGGCATATAGTTTATTCGTACCTTGGTTCCTAAATTTACTTTTTATCTCTCTCCTATGTAGATACATAACTCAGTAAGATTTGTAAAATATTTTCTAAACCCTTAAAAATTCTTGGTGTAATATGTTTCATCTCACTTTATTTGCAGATTATCTTGGATACCAGTTATTGGACTGCCATCAATCGTTTTTTCATCTTGGGTAGTATAGCTGTGTATTTTGCTATTTTATTCACAATGCACAGTGGTGGGATTTTTTATATATTCCCAACCCACTTTCCTTATGTAGGTGAGTTTTTTATGTGATAAGGAATAATGCAGGCAATATTTATGTGACTTGCCACAATTTGTGTAGAGTAAGATCTTGTAAGTCCACACAAGAATGACAGATGTGGGAGGAAAACTTTACATAATTGAACTGATATTGCGTAAGTAATGTTAATGCTTTTCAAGACAACAGAGTCTTGTGGCACTTTTAAAGACTAACAGATTTATTAATCGCATGAGCTTTCGTGGGAGAAAATCCCACTTCGTCAGACGCTTTGAAGATAGGAAAGTTACAGAGTGGGAGGAAATTAAATGCAGGGGAGTGTATGACATAGCATCAGGTCAGGCTGTAACAGCAAAAAAAACAGCTCATGCGATTAATAAATCTGTTAGTCTTTAAAAGTGCCACAAGACTCTGTTGTCTTTCTACAATAGACTAACACGGCTATCCCTTTAGAATGCTTTTCAAGTTTACAAAAGCACCCAGCTAAGTTGAGAGGCCTTGATGACAATAAACAGAAGGAGTACATTTATATTTTATATTTCTTGCCTCTTACTAAAGCTCAGAGCACTAGCCAGAACCCTCACCATTCCAGGGATCCACAAAACAGTGTACAATGGGATCTGAACAATTTGCTGAGAGGACGTAGTTTGTGCGGAGGCTGTGTTGTAGAAGGCCACTCCAGTAATTACTGAGCCCCAGCAGTACTTCACTGAAGTCAGATGATGACTGGGTTTTTTCAAAAGCATTTTTGATAGACAAATAGAAGCACATGAAATGGAATTTCTTCTTTTTAACAACGCCTAGAGGCTCAAAGCATCAAGGAACTTCCAAAGCTCTTTGACGACTTGAGATGAGTTTGTTCATGCCAGTAAGGACAGCTGGAGCCAGATGGAATTTGGTAGTGTGATATGGTTTGAATCACTCAGGAAAATATTCCAGAACAGGAATACCTTTCATTATCCAAACCTGAGATAAATTTTCATAAACAAATTGGAGTCCCACATTGCTTACACTTTGTGTATTTCCAATCAGACTTTGAATATTGTTAGCCTAAAAGTGTGTCCTCCAGCTCCCAGAAGAATATAAACCTTTTTTAAGGGTGCAGTTAGTCATGCTACCTTTATATGCTTGGAAATCTTGATAATCAGAGTCATGGTTAAATGACACAGAATGTTTCTGAAGGCACAAATGGATCAATTAATTTAGTCTACAGGATACCATTAACAAATTCACCAGTACAAACTTGGCAGATTTGCTAAATGGTCAACTTGAAATCTAATCATTCTTAGACCAAATAATGCCAGTGTGATTGATCTGTAGTGTGGTTCAGACCGTTATGGTGTTAGTCCATACATTATGCTAAACAGAAAATTGCTACTCAATGCAGAGCCCCCTAACGGAAAAGCAGTAGTATTAAATTAAATGAAATAATTAACTAGATAGGTTGAAAATGTGTATATTTCTTAATGAAAGTGTTGGTTAAATGACTAATGGATGTCTCAGGTGATAATCAAGTGAATATATATCCTTTGTCGTCTAGGACGCTGCTTGTAATGTAGCATTAGAAATTTAATGTTAATTGATACCATTTGATGGTGCTTCAGAATTAGGGCCTAATACATAGCAGAAGTTTTGAATATAATCCTCTCCTGTATGAAGGAAGATTAAGGTGGTTAGAGTATTGATCCAAAAAGCAGAAATTGTCATCTGGCCATTTGAACAGAAACCAAACAATCTGAGCGTTCAAAAATAGATGAGCAATTTGATGTGAAGGACAAAAAAATCAGTGCAAGCACCATCTTCCCATGCTGCCCTTGTGTTCATCAGTGCAGCCACTAACTTAAATCCTCTCTTGGAGTCCATGTTGCATTTTTGGATTATGTCAAATTTGAGATGCTGTCAAAGAATTTTGTAATTTCAGTAGTAAGCATTCGAACCTCTAGAAAAATCAAGTATTTTTGTCACATAAACACATTAACCTAAAGAAAAGATAATTTAATGTGCCTCACAACTGCAAACTATTAACAGCAGCCTTGTATTCCTAACCAATATGTTTCATTTTCTTGTGTTAAAAGGAAATGCCCGTAATTCCCTGAGCCAAATAAGTGTTTGGCTTGTCATTCTCTTGACTACTGTGGTTTCGGTCATGCCTGTAATAACATTTCGATTTTTGAAGGAAGATTTAAATCCAACTCTAACTGATCAGGTATGACTTAATCCTATAATGTGAGAGTTATTCTTCATCATTTCATCCCCTATCTAGAGGAAACTAAAATTTTCCCAAATGGACAGAATTTATAGTTCTTCAGTAACTATTGTGGGAAAATATACCATTATTTTTCTCTATAGTTTGGCATGCTGAATCTTTGCTTATGGGCAGGAATTGACAAAATATACTTAATTCATAATAGATTTTTGGGTCAGAATTTCTTTTTACTTTTTATTTATAAATTTAAATGATGTAACAATAAATAAGCCATGCTGTGCCAGTACTTTTAAAACAAACTATCTATAAGAGCTCCTGAAAGCATATTACGTCCCTTAAGAGAGAATAATAAATGATGTTACAACCCAACAGTTGATAGTCTTAATAGTTTGTAATGTGTACCAAATATTGCTTACCTTGCACATGTGACTAATTCCATTGAATTTAAAGGGACAGTTCACATAAATTGCTGGTTAAAATGTATTGGAATAGAAATCCAGGTAACTCTAATCCATGCCAAACCTGTATCAACAAATAGATTGTTTTGTGCCATTCCTTCACTATTCCTAAAAACACATGAAAAAATAAAATGTTTAATTATATTCTATCTATATGGTAATTTATCAAGCAATATAATAATCCTCACTGTGTTCTAAAAGCCATTCAAATTATTGGGTATCAACTAATCTAACACCATGTCAGGTGAGGTCGCGGTGCTATAATACAGAATATACTGAGAGTTTATTTTCAAATTTTAAAGGGATTATTTTTTGGGGGGAGGGGAAAACAGTTGACAAAATGATCCAAATATCCTCTTAAATTCTCTGTTTTCAGTGACATCAATGTGGCCAATTAGCTCTGGGCCCCTTGCTTTTAACAGCACTTATGTAGCACTTCACCTCTTCAAAGTTCTGTTATGAACATTAATTAAAAACTCCTCACAACAGATGTGTGAGGCAGCTAAATATTATTATTCCCATTTTACAGATTTGGACAAAGAGACAGAGAGAGTAAGTGATTTGTCCCCGGCCACATAGGGCTAGGGTTAGAACTTTTGGGGGAAGATATTCACCCCCGTTCTGACCACTATACAGCACTGGGCCAGAAGGGCATAAGGGGGCCCTTACAGCTTGGTTTCAGCTTTGGAAGTAGTCCCTTGGTGCAGGCACTAGGGCAGAAGGAGCCATGAGGCTGTCTTCCAAAGACCTCTTCGTAAGCTCTAGCATAGGAGGCAGGGCTGCAGCACAGCAGAGATTTCAGACAGTGCTACAGTCAATGGAAGCTTCCATAACTCAAACAGGCCCCAGAGCTGTGGCAGTTCTGCCAGTGTGCCCAGGACTGGGAGGGTATAAAGGCCGTTTAAAGTCATTTTAGCCCCCTGTCTCCCTGGACTGCAAATTCTGTGCTGTTCCTGTTGAGGCACATCACCGAATCTCCCCCCGTGGACTTTGCTCAGCCCAGCAGAACACGGTGCCTCTCTAACATTCCACTGATGCTTTAGGCACATGTTTTTACTTTGGAATGCACTGGAAATGCTTTCACCTATGCTGTTGCTTTTGTTATTTAGTTTTGTTTGTTTTTTTCATTATAGAAGCCATACCAATATAACTGAGATTTAGAAATTAGCCAGAGTTTACAACACCAAAATAATTTTACTTATAAATGGAAACTTTGTCCCTAAGGTTCAGAAGATGCAGAGGGCTAGAAGGAAGCAGAAACCGTTACAGAGCCACATGCATCGGGTATATAGAACAAGCTCAAGAAGATCTGCATATGCTTTTTCTCATCAAGAGGGCTATGGGGAACTTATAACATCTGGAAAGAATATGCGAGTCAATAATTCACATCAAACATCAGGGTTAGCAAGGACCATGCATAATAGTATCAGTTGGACTGAAAATTTACATGAGAAAACACCAGAGACAGTAAACAGCTTCAGAAGTGACAGAACAGTGAAAGTTTGAATCACAAAAGAAAATAAAAATTTATTTTAAAAAATGCAGCCATCTTTGCACTCTTTGCCACTTTGTAAACATTAAGCTTGAAATTTCTACATGTGCTCAGTACTACAGTGGAAGTGTCGAACCTGCCATATTTTACAGCATGTTCAAGAATGTTGTCAACACACCATATTTTCAAAGGGACCTCCTGTTTTATTTCTTTTTTCTGAAAAGCATTTACCATAGCAAAACTATGCGTGTAGCTGCTTCAAGAGGTTGAACTAACCATGAGAATATCTTTAAGAAATTTCCCTCTCTATTAAGGGAAAATGCAGTATTCAAATATTTGAATTATTTATATATTCCAAGATAATTATTTTATACTGTTTTAATCAGGGGCATTAAAAAAAATGTTAGGACAAAACTTATTTTAACCATGTAAAATCTTTGAAATTTCAAAGTCAAATGATTTCAGGTTATATATTTTTAAACATTTGAAACTAAGTTTTTAAATAGCTTGTAAATTGAAACCAAACAAAATACTGTGAAATACATACAATATCTGTTCATATGTGCACAGTGTTTCGTTTGCATTCACTTCTGTTTTATCTGCTGTTTAGTAATTGAGTGCATTACTTGAAATTATGGTATGTCCCTTTCAGGTCGATGAAGTTAATGACAGCTGAAATATAATGGATCAGATTCTCTTTGCTCTGCTGTAAATCAGAAATGACTTTAGAGATTTCAATGAGAAGAGAAACAGATCCAACTTTTCTTTAACTGTCGTAAGCATCTTGGAAGGTGCAACTCTGACTGTTCAAAACAGAAATGCCTGGTAGGAAGGGGCTTTATCAGATTCTGTGTGGAATCTAGGAAATCAGTTTTAGAACTTCCTGTTTTAAGAGATCTCACAAAACCCTGTACTTTTTAATGTAAGTAGCTGTAAAAATATAGCAGAGACTTAGCTTCATTTTAAAAAAGATCCATATGCTCTTATATTACTTTGCACCTTAGATACCTTATGATGGAAATTGAGATTTGGAGAACTGTAAGAATTTTGGACTGCAGATGTTGAGACCATATATTATCAGAATTATAAAAATTCCAGTTCTAGATTTTGAACACACAACTTTTTGGGTGATGAATCCAGGTTTTTGATTGGGCTCAATCCATGATATGGATGTATTAGTAGTTAGTTCCCAGTCCACATTTTAAATAAATTAAATTAAAATAGAAGAGAGGAAAAGAGTTTAAAATATGAGCTTTCAGCTAACTCTTCTTCATGGAGGATAGAAGAGTGTGTTTATAGCAGAGAATTCTCCTTTTTATTGTTTAGCTTCAGTATGTTAAGATAGAATATTTTTAATGCTGTTTAACACAGCTAATTAGTAATTGAAGTCAATGAGGGAAAAAAAACTCCATTTAGCTTTTAGAAGAAAAAACTGTACTATACTTGGTATAAGCTTATGTTTAAAATATACCTTCACCAACTGACTCAGTGGGATATCACCAAGGGCAACCTAAATTGTAATATTGCAAGTTCTGATTAACAAAAAATAAAGATTTGCAGATTCATACAGCCAGGGGTATCTGCCTTACGTATTTTATTTTTCTTTGGGTTTGTACATGATTATTTTGGGTCAAAATAATAAATAATTACAATGAACATTAATTTCCAATCTGGCACAAAATATCCACAAATTAGCAACACTGCAGTATGTTTCTTCCAGAATAGAGAAATCATTCTTTCAAAGTCTGTACTGATTTATATCCTATGTAATTCTGTTCATGCTAAAGGGATTGCGCACATTATAAATCACCACAGAATTTGGCGTATTATCCTTAGCAAGCTATCAAACCCAAACATTTAGTGAAATGACTCGGAACGTGTGCAGAACAATCCAAATGCTTAAACCTGCCAATAATAAAAGAACATAATAAATGAGGTCTTAATCTTGGTTATTTGTGAAATCAATAACTGCCTAGTTTGGGTCCTGTCAAGGAAAAAAAAGAACATTTCCAAATTTCAAATGTTTGTAAAATAAATTTCATGACCTATAGGGTAAGTGGTATGATCTGTAAATTATTTTTAAATTGTACCTATAATTAACTGAGAATTACACAAAAGAGTGGCCCATGGAGAAAACATAGATGCTGACATTCTGGCAAGTATTTGGGAATTGTATTGCATTAGCAAAACAGGTTCTAAACGGAGTTGATAAATAATAGTGTCATTCGGTAGTTTATAGGGGGGGAAAACAATTTCAGTGTTAAATTTTGCAGTTTTAAGTTTTGGGGGGAAAAACCAGTTGGACTTTTCTGGTTTGGTGATGTGTAATAAGTACTTGTTGGGTAAATTTGTTAGTCATGACTTTATTTAGTCAGTCAATGGGCACAGTTAAACAGAGGCATGGACAAGGAGAATACTCCAAAAGTGCTCCAAGAAGACAACTACCTTTGGGAATCCAAAACTTTATTTATTTGACAAGACAGTGGATCAATTTCATCCAGGATGTCTCCAAGAACTTGAACTGAATTATAAATCCAATTATACCAGCTCACTTGTCCTGATTGTCCTCATTGTATAAGAGTCTCTGATACATATTTGCATTCAATTCCTTAAAGGAGATGTCTTAGGTAATGGGAATCTTTTAAAGCTGTGTGTAAATTTCATACCTAATTGTCTGAACTCTCTTGTAATAGAAAACATTTTTGCGTTTTTATGTATTGTTTCATACTTTATTTAAATCATGCATATCCTGTAAGTATTGATAATATATTTGGTTTGTGTTTTATGTCTGTGAAAATGTTGTGATTAACTGATCATATAAAGTGCTTTGATTCTATGTTGATGAACACTATAGAAATGCTGTTAAAAATTAAATAAGTGCATTTTAATAGATGAAAGATACTGGGTATTTTTAGAGAATGAAATTCAAAGATATTGAGTATCCTTGGTTCCTACTCAAATCAGTGGGAACTGTGGGCAGCCTGCACATTTGAAGGGCAGGCAGAAATCTGAGTGCAGTTCTTCAAGTTTACAGAGCACTCATTTCAGCCCTTTAGAATTTCTCAGGCAACTACCCAAAATAAGAGTTGTCCGTCTTCCAAAAAGTATGTGCAAAACTATTATATTAGATATGTTTGGGGGAAAAAACCCCTTTTCATTTATATTAGCTTTTGTTATATTTAACAATTATCTTCTCAGTGCATTACCTACCTTCAAAGGAATCAATTAACAGGAATCCCTTCCTTTGTGAGCAGTAAGCATAGCCTTCCCTCTGTCGCCACTGGAATCCACAAACTAAGGTCAAGCAAATATCTGAGAAGAAACATGAACCCTTCACTGGAAGTGATCAAACTCACACTAATGATCACCTGAGTTCCACATCTGATAGTCTCTCCTGCAAGGTCCTTCTGTTATCAAGTGCAGAACTGGGCACAGTCAGTCACAATGCCTCAGCTAGTCCTAGTCAGCATCACAATGCACAGAGAGGGACATGCTCCCAGCTTGGACCCAAACCCATGATTAGAAGTTATTTGACTCATTTTTCCATCTGCCCTCTCTAAAGTCTATTAAAGTACCTAAAAAAAATTAAACTTTCACCTGGGTCAATTTTGTCTTTAAAAAATGCTTGCTGAACTCATCCAAGTTTCTCTTTTGAGGCATGCAAGCTGTGGATATTGACTCCACTATTGGCTGAGGTCAATGAGCTAGGTCAATCTGCTGCAAAAGGCCAACCCAGCCTCTCCTAAAACCACCTACAGGGTAGGGAGTAGCAGAGGAGCTTGAAGAGAAGGGAAGGATGTCTCCCACACATTACAGCTCTCAGTTCCAGAGCTGACCCTCTACTTTTCTGGGGCTAGGTATCCCGTCTGAATCCTTCCCATGCCATCAGGCATTGCTTGTGGCATGAACAAGGCTCTTCCATCCTTATCTGTCATGCTGTTTGCTGGAATGGTTACCTTGTGTTTCTATAACTTCAATTTTTTGTATAAGGATAGATTGTTGGCCTACCACTCAAGCCCAATGTGGAGGACCAGTGCACTGCCTTTCATCTGGCATGTACCCTTTGACTTGTTCAGCTCATATAACCCAATCAGTTGTTAAAAATTCTGTTGAAATAATTCTTGGAGTCAGTGGAACAAACAAGCATTCCCATTGTTTCAAAGTGCAGCCTCCAGGAGTGCATCCCATAGTCTGTAAGAAGTCATTTCCCTCATCTCATGAGACTGAACTCTGATCTTCACTTACAGCTGATTTTGGCAGCCATTGAAGGGGGGTACATCAATTACTTAAAATAACTTGTGTGTCTCCCTTCAACTTCCTAATATCCACTTACCTCGGCAGCTCCACTGCATTGAGTCAAAGGGAAATGTCCTCCCTTCGACTCAGCGCTGCTCCATTTGAGGGGGTGGATTTTAGCTATTGATTTCCCAATTGACTGAGCGTATCTTCACTGACTCCTCAATCAAACCAGGAAGTTCAACCCGACAGCTGTGAATTTTCCGCCATCAGTATAGATATGCCCTATGCTTGCTTTAAGAGGTAGAAGAACATATTTTCCTCTCTCTAATCCCTGTTAAAAAGTTATGTGCAGAGTCTTCCAGCTCTGATCCCTCTATGGTATCCCCAGTTACCAGAGACAGATTCTGGGAGGACCTCTTGCCCCTACTTTTTTAAAAGGAATATGAAAAATCCTTTCTTTTGGTTGCATTTTTGCATTTGAGGCTAAATGGGGAAAGGCGATCATATTAAATCCTCTCCAGAGCCATCTTTGGCAGGGGAGGGGGCAGCTGGGGCTCTGATCCTCTCCTCCTCTTCCTTAAGTAGCTCTGGAATAGAATGCATGGAGAAGTATGTTTCAGTCAGCTGGAGAATAACTCACTTCCCCATTCATGGTCAGATGTTGAAACGAACTTTCATGTAATCCCACTTGTCTTTTTACCTGCTTTTAAGAACATGATTTTTGCCATCATCCCAGTCAGAAAGCATATACTATAGTTGTGTTTTATAATAAGATACAATACAAAACCAAAATTCTTATATAAATATTTTATCTAAGTTGTTTTTTATGTGCTTCATGGAACCTGGCAAGTGTGGCGTTAATGGGGAAATACAAAGGGGCCCAAATGGAACGCCTTCCAACTTTGGGTAAGTCCTTATCCAGATCTGAATTTGTTGTTCTGGTCTATTTCTGTATGGAACTGAAGTTAGATTGTTGAGTACTGCTATGTGAATATAATGAATAATGGCACGCAGTGTTAGGCCAGACGGTATACCCACAGTAATGTAGTCAGAAGAGTACTAGAGGCCATAATGTTGCTCTGATACATCAACATATATAGGCTATATGACAATATATATGGGGGGAGGTGTGAAGATTTAACTCATAGTTTATAAAGAGTTCTTTAGGTGGATGATCTGAGAATTCACTAACTGTATCACTATATATAATTATAATGGTTCTGTAGAGAGCTGAAGTGTGTTGTGGTTTTTAAACAATATTAACTTTGGAAGCCTTGAAAATATTTCAAGAAAAAGCAATAGTAGAGAATACAACATCAGAAATAATTACACATATTAGTTGAGATGGTGAAAGGTTTACAAGTGACTGATTATAATACCAAAGTATTTATTTCTTAATAAAGAAAGGACTGATGTGGAGGAGAATTTGGTTTGGACAGAAACATCCGTTAAGGTAAGATCTATTAATGGAAATTCTTTATATCCTAGTATGGAGGAGGGACTGGAAAATGATAAAATAGGGTAAGAATTGATGAGAAACAGCCAAATGGAAAAAGAGTCCAATTTAATTACATCACATAGCTAAAAGTGGCAATTTTTTAAGTGCTTATATATAAATGCTAGAAGCCTAAATACTCAGATGGGTGGACTTGAGTGCCTCACATTAAATCAAGGTAGGTATAACAGGCATCACAGAAATATCACAGGATAATCAATGGGGTACAGTCATACTAGGGCACACAATCTATCACAAGAACAGAATGTGCTCTTGTTGCCAAAAAGGCCAATGGCATATTGGGCTGCATCATTAGGAGTATTGCCAGCAGATTGAGGGATGTGATTATTGCCCTCTATTCGGCACTGGTGAGGCCGCATCTGGAATACTGTGTCCAGTTTTGGGCTCTCCACTACAGAAAGGATGTGGACAAATTAGAAAGAGTCCAGCGGAGGACAACGAAAATGATTAGGGGGCTGGGGCACATGACATACGAGGAGAGACTGAAGGAATTAGGCTTATTTAATCTGCAGAAGAGAAGACTCAGGGGGGATTTGATAGCAACCTTCAAATACTTGAAGGGGTGCTCCAAAGAGGAGGGAGCTAGGCTGTTCTCAGTAGTAACAGAGGACAGAACAAGAAGCAATGGTTTCAAGTTGCAGGTGGGAGGTCGAGGTTGGCTATTAGGAAAAAACTTTCTCACTTGGAGGGTGGTGAAGCATTGGAATGGGTTGCTTAGGGAGGTGGTGGAATCTAAATCTTTGGAGATATTTAAGGTCCGGTTGGACAATACCCTGGCTGGGATGATTTAGTGGGAGTGGTCCTGCTTTTAGCAGGGGGTTGGACTAGATGACCTCATGAGGTCCCTTCCACCCCTATGATTCTATGATAATAGGTCATACTGGTGTGGGAGAAGGCACCATATGTAAAAGAAAGTATAGAGTCAACTGAAATAAAAGTCTCAAATGTGCCATAGAACCTCTATAGAGCCCATGCTTGAAGAATAAGAATATACCAATAGGGATATACTACCAACCCACACCTTACCAGAATGGTGATAGTGACTGAAATGTGTTTAGAGTGGCCATAAAAAACTCAATAATAAAGGAGGATTTCAACTATCTTCATATTGACTGGGTACATGTCACCTCAGGACGGGATGCAGAGATAAGGTTTCTTGACACCTTAAATGACTGCTTCTTGGGGCAGCTGGTCCTGGAACCACAGGAGGACAGCTGATTCTTGATTTAGTTCTAAGTGGAGCTCAGGATCTAGTCCAAGAGGTGAATATAGTTGAAGTGCTTGGTAAGAGTGACCATAACAATAAAATTTAACATCCCTGTGGAGTGAAGGAACACCAAAGCAGCTCTCCACAGTAGCATTTAATTTCAGAAAGGGAACTACACAAAAAAGAAGAATTTAGTTTGAATTAGTTAGAATTTAGGTGACCCTCTGCAGATCAAAGGTGACTACAGGGCTCTGGGAGCACGGGTGAAGGAGTTCGGTGCACAGGTGGTGTTCTCCTCGATCCTTCCGGTCAAGGGTAGGGGCCCGAGCAGAGACAGATGCATCCTGGAGGTGAATGCCTGGCTGCAGAGATGGTGTTACCAGGAGGGCTTTGGCTTCCTCGACCATGGGGTGCTGTTCCAGGAAGAAGGACTGCTAGGCAGAGATGGACTCCACCTATCCAGGAAGGGAAAGAGCATATTTGGAAGCAGACTGGCTAACCTGGTGAGGAGGGCTTTAAACTAGGTTCGAAGGGGGAAGGTGACCAAGGCCCACAGGTAAGTGAAACTGAGGGAAACCTGGGGGAAGGGATGGAACTTGGGGGATGCTGGGGCTGTAACAGCAGAAATAAAAGAGAGGGTAGTTGGAACTGGAACTGGGGGGTGGGATCAAATAATTGTTTTTTATTTCCTGATGAAGTCATAATACCTCAGGCGAGTGGGGAAGGAGGACACCGGGAGAAATTGCAAGGAGGAAGATGCGACAGGAGGGAGAATCGACAGGGCAAAGTAGGGCAATGGGCCCGGTATCTTAGGTGCCTGTACACAAATGCGAGGAGCCTGGGAAACAAGCAGGAAGAATTGGTAGTACTGGCACAGACAAGGAACTATGATATAATTGGAATAACAGAAACGTGGTGGGATAACTTGCATGGAGTCTGCAGAAGAGAAGACTGGGGGGATTTTGAGTTTTTTTAAAAACAAACTCAAACTGAAAATTTTCAGATGAAGGTTTTTGATTTTCATTTTGTATTTCTTTTTCTTCTAACTTCATCTTTATGATTTTAAAACATATGTTTGACTGCTCAGTTTCATAATTTTGCTTCCAAAAGAAAGCCAGACACATCAGTAGGAGTATTGCCAGCAGATCGAGGGATGTGATAATTCCCCTCTATTCAACACTGGTCAGGCCGCATCTGGAGTACTGTGTCCAGTTTTGGGCTCCCCACTACAGAAAGGATGTGGACAAATTAGAAAGAGTCCAGCGGAGTGCAACAAAAATGATTAGGGGGCTGGGGCACATGACTTATGAGGAGGGACTGAAGGAACTAGGCTTATTTAGTCTACAGAAGAGAAGACTGATGGGGAGATTTGATAGCAACCTTCAACTACTTGAAGGGTTGCTCCAAAGAGGAGGGAGCTAGGCTGTTCTCGAGGGTAACAGAGGACAGAACAAGGAGCAATGGTTTCAAATTACAGCTGGGGAGGTCAAGGTTGGATATTAGGAAAAACTTTCTCACTAGGAGGGTGGTGAAGCATTGGAATGGGCTATCTAGGGAGGTGGTAGAATCTTCATCTTTGGAGATTTTTAAGGCTCGGTTAGACAAAACCCTGGCTGGGATAATTTAGGGGGAGTGGTCCTGCTTTTTAGCAGGGGGTTGGACTAGATGACCTCGTGAGGTCCCTTCCAACCCTATTATTCTATGATTCTATGAAAAGGGACAGTGCCAAAAGTGAAATCCCTGCAAGCTGCATGGAAATTTTTAAAAAACACAATAATACAGGCTCAATTTAAATGTATACCCCAAATTAAAAAGCATAGAAAGGATCAAAGACAGTTCCACCATGGCTAAACAGCAACGTAAAAGAAGCATTTAGATGTAAAAAGGCATCTTTTTAAAAGTTTAAGTTAAATCCTACTGAAGAATATAGAAAGGAGCATAAACTCTGGCAAATGAAGTGTACAAATATGAGTAGGAAGGCCAAAAAAGAACAGCTAGCCAAAGACTCAAAAAGTAAGAGTGAAATTTTTAAAAAAAAAGGATCAGAAGCAGGAAGCCTGTTAAACAACCAGTGAGGCCACTGGATGATCTAGATGCTAAAGGAGTACTCAAGCAAGATAAGGGTATTGTGGAGAAACTAAATGAATTATTTGCCTCGGTCTTCACAAATGAGGATCTGAGAGAAATTCTCAGTCCTGAGCCATTCTTTTTAGGTGATAGATCTGATGAACTGTTCTCGATTGAGTTGTCATTAGAGGAGGTTTTGGAAAAAAATGATAAATTAAACAGTAATAAGTCACCCCAGGACCAGATGGTATCCACCAAAGAGTTATGAAGGACCTTAGGTGTAAAATTGCAGAACTATTAACTGTGCTATGCAACAATAACAGGGTGCTACCAGCCCAGTTGAGCCAGCTTCTACTACTGAGCCCTAATCAGAGGGAAATGGGAGCCAACTTTGTAACCTGGCTGACAAGCCAGGAACTAAAAACAGCTGTGGAATCGGGGGGCTGAATCTGTAAGACCCCTATGAGTATTTGGAATAGTGTATACTGAAGGTGGGGGGGTCATACATTTTAAATAGAGCACACTGGGGAAGTACAAAGCAGTGGTTTGGGGGGGGGGCGGCTGATAGGAGTAAATGGTTGCTTTTCAGAATGGAGAGAGAGAGAACTAGGGGTGTTCCCAGAGGTCTGTACTGGCCTGGCCTCAGCGCTGTTCAACATATTCATAAAAGATCTGGAAAATGGAGCAAACAAGTGAGGTGGCAAAATTTGCAAATGATACAGAACTACTCAGGATAGTTAAGTCCTAAGCAGACTGCAAAGAGCTACAAAACTGGCTGACTGTGCAGATAAAGATAAACTGGATAATCTGCAGCAGTGCTCCTATGAAGAATCCCTGCCCTTCCATCCCTCGGAAATATAGTATGATATTTGTACCTTTGCAATCCGTTAGTTCACAGCCGTCACGAAAAATATGCCTCATGCTCCATTCCTTTATATATCAGAGGTTTTGTTTTCTAACTCACTGTCTTAAATGTTGTATCTTCTGCAATGGAGAAACTCAACGTCAGCATGTCTGACATATTATTTGCTTTAAAGGTAAATGATATTTATCAATCTGTTTTGAATTTGTAGGTGTCTGCACTGCACTGTCTATAAGGATATAGTTCTTATCAATAAAAAACCTATCTCCAAAAGGAGCTCTAAAAATTCATAAACATAATAGTAATATGGCTTAATCTCGGCACTTTACTGGCAGCTTGGAAAACCCTAAATCCACAGATTACAGCTTCTCAAGCTGTTTTCAAGAGCTTAAAACCTAACAAAGTTTTAAAAACTCATGGAGAGGTATCTTTTACAGCAACAAGACCAGCATTTCCAATCTAATCAATCCATGGCCAATGAGATCTATTTTTGTACCCAACAACTGCAGTTTAACAGCTCTATTCTTCATTCAAAACTCTGTATCGGGGAATTTTACTCCCCTATTACTCCATCTCTTGCTCAAGATGTTTAATAAAAGCACTCTTCCATTTTTAACTTCCATAGATTAAATGACAATCAATAATCTCTCCATAGTTTGCCAATCTTCAGTAATTGGTGCTAATCCCTTCTCAAAGGTCAGGCACAAAGAAGATGGGACCACATTATTTATCTACCAGTAAGCAAGTCAAAGATAGTGAAGTATATTCATGGCCAATCTTATATAGATCCTAATCAAAGTTCCTCCTGGGATTTTTGAAGTCTGGTTAAACTTCATGCTCTGGTGCTCCTATTGTCCACATTTCAGAAGACATAAATAGCTAGCCAGATAAGTAACTTTGAAGAAACACATACTTGTAAATTGCATTAAATCAAAAAGTAAAGTCAAACCCTGGAGCTCAGACTCAAGAGCTCTCAGTTAAAGCTCTGTCATATTATTATGAATATTTGTCTACATATTTAACTATAAATCTATAATCAGGTTGTGTATATTCTCTTATGATATTTAATTGGATTTCAAATCCTGCACCTGTGTATGGACTTTCTGCCTGATCTGAGTATGGCTGGAGAATGTGACACATACTGACAAGATGTTTATATATCTGTTATTGTTTTCATTCAATGGTAGCTTTCCTTATGTATTTAATTAATTTATTTAAGTTTTAAAATGGTTTTTTTAACCCTACTTGCTGTATAAAACCTTATAATTGCCTCCATAAAAAAATCCTCGTTGACAATAGAATTGATGAAAAGTCAGCAATGTTTACAACTCCAGAAAGAGAGAAACTGGCTATTAACAAAACTGTTTGAGAAAAAAATTACAGTGGCATAGTTAGCAGAATCTATCTATTTTAGCCTCTTACAATACTACCCATCACCATAGTATCCAAGTGTCTTTCATGAAAATCAAGAGCAATAGTGAAGTGCCTCGTGGATTTAATGGAATCTCTGGCACTTCTCTTTTTGGGGGATTTTGGATTTTATGTATATTATTTTTAAATTATACATTGGCATTATACACTGGACTAAGAATAAATGGACAGAGAGCAGACGTCAGGAATCATTTCAGTCTCCCCAGTCACTTGTGAAAGACGTGTCTGTTAAAGTTCTTAAACAGGCTAATTCTATATCAAAGCTTCAAAGAGAAACCACAGAATTAGAATTCATAGGCAAATTTGACACCATTAACTTGGGTTTGAAATTGACTTGACTTTCTCATTACAAACAGTGATTCTCACCTCTCTCAACCTCACCACTTTGATATGTTGTTCCACACTGTTTCAATCTATACAGCTTGTTTGATTTGCTGATGTAATCTGACCTGATCCTAAGATTACACTTCACTGCATTTTCTTTCCCTTCCATACTGTAAGATTTCCATTTTCTAGCATCTGACAAAGTGGAATTTCTCTCATGAAAGCTCATGAGAAAAATAAATTTGTTAGTCTTTTAAAGTGCCACAGGTCTCCTTGTTTGTTTTAATGAATGTGAATGTCATTCTGACTGTGCAAAGACTTTCTCAAAGAGGAAGGTTTTGCAGTGTTTTCTAAGGAACCTGGGGTGAGAAGCACCTCAAGAAGTGATGGTTCATAAACAATTCATCTATCAGCTAACCAGGTTTGGCACAAAAGAGCTTGGAAGGCCCCATTTAAGTCAGAGAGTACAGTACACAGATAGTTGTATGGCACATTAACTCAGGCTTTCTGCATAAATAATAATTGCTAGTATGCTGTAAAGCCGAACTATATTCCACTGCTCAATACATCTATATTAAAATTGCTATGGTATGAGCAGAGCACATACGGATGATTTGTATTCTGCCCTTTGATCTGTTACATTGTTTAAATCTAGTAGTGTAAATATTACGCAGAGAAAGTTTAACAGCTTGCAGACTCCTTGCTTACTTTGTTCCATTTATAGCAACACAATAAGATGTAATGTTTTATTATAGGCAGTCATATGAGCCAGCGCTGGGGGAAAGAAGGGGGCTGGGGCCAGAGGCTGGCCGCGGCCTGGCCAGTTGGCCCCCAGGGGTGACAGGGCCAACTGGCGAAGGTGGTGTGGCCCAAAGGCTAAGCCGGAGGTTGACCAGCCACGCCGCGGCCGCCTCGCCCCACCCCTGGGAGAAGATCGCCTGGCCCAGGAACCCAGCCTCTGGGCTAGCCCACCCCACCCTGCTTCACCCTCCAGCAATGCCAGCAGCGTGGAGGGCCCCCACATTGTGGTGGGAACCTGGGCACAGGCCCTATTGGCCTGGGCGGTAATCCGCCCCTGCCCATCACCCTTCACTGATTGCTAACTTCTGTCTTGTTTCTTTCCAGTCTTCCATTTTGGGAAAGTTGCTGGGGAAGGTTGTCACATGACCACGAGGCAGCGACTATATCAGTGGCCTCAGGCAATAGCTGTGGATGCAATAGCCACACTGATTGTTTTAGGCCTCTGACCACGGGTACCATGACCAGGAGGTGGTTTTGACGTGTGTGATCCTGTGATAGGATTCTAGGCCCCCACGCGGTGAAAACCAAGAAGGGAGTTAATAGGTGACTAATTGTCCTTCCAGCTCCAACTAAGGGGCCAATTAGCAACAGCTGCAGCTCAAGGGCGGCTGCCAGAGAGGCTGAAAATGGCCTGGAGGCAGTTCTGCATAGCCAGCTGCATTAGGAGACAGAACTCAGGAGCAGAAAGAGTGGAGCCAGAGGCCCCGAGAGAGATGTGTACACGTGGCAGAAAGATCAGAGTAGTGCAGGGAAGGAGTATAAGGAGCAGTTCTCACCAGCCTAAAATGGGGTCCCTGGGCTGGAATCCAGAGGAGAGGATGGGCCGGGTCTCTCCTCCAGCATGAGGGGAAATACAAGCCTTCACACTAGATGAGACGGAGACTGATGTACCGAAGGCCTGGCATAAAGGCTGTTAGACATCACATTTTTTCTGTTTCAACTTTCTTATTATCTAGGGAAGGTACTGAACTGAAAAGTGACCTGACTGGAAGGCTAGACCATAGGTACTGCAAACAGCTCCAGCACAGACAACAGAGGGGTGAAAAACCCCTGACACTTCCCTGTCCTGGGAGGGGGTGGGGGGAATACCTGACACTAAGGTCCCTAGCAAAGGTGGATTAAATAGCTGTTCTCTTTCCATTGTGAGATATCCAGAAGGCATTTCAGGGCAATTTTTAGTCTCTCCCAAAGGTGCTGTTTGATAGGGTATCACAGGTATCTGTTTCTTGTTAAATATGTATGGATGAGACCCAGCTTGCTAAAACTCAGTCACAAGAAGATACTGGGTAATGTTGCTAGATCGAGGGAAGCAATGTGAAGAACAGCCCCGTTGGCTCAAGGATGGGGAACTGAGGTGCAGATATATTAAGGCTGAAAAAGCCAGTAATTTTGGGTGCCCAATTCTAGATGCCTAGGATCTGATTATTTTTTTCAGAAACATTAGCAATTTATACCACTTCATGTGTTCAGTGCACAGTTCCCTCTGACCTGACTTGCAGTTGTGAGCATTACAGCATTTCTGCACATCAGCCATCAGGTATCTCAGGCTGGGCATCTAGGAAATGGGGAAAGCAATTCTGGGACTGTCATGACCATCCTGTTCCTCACTGACTCATCACTACATATAGACAGATGATTTTAAAATTCTGAGCAAGAGGCTAGTCTTCATAAAAGTGAGAGGACAGCAGCTCCGGCATTCTGGGATATTTCACTAATTATATAAGCTGCTAAGCAAAATAAAATAAACAGGCTCCAGAAAGCCAGCAGCAGAGGTGATGGGGGCACAATACAAGAGTGGGGATAATTCAGTCACTGTGGAAAGGCAGGCCAGTGCTAAGTCAAGGAGGGTAAGCAGCGGTACTAGAGGTTGTGTAGAGAGGACCACTTTTTGCCTGGGATGAACTTGGTGTAGGTATTTACAATACCTACGTAAAAATAACTCTTCCTTTATGAGGCCCAAATGAATTTAATAACAGGCCATGGGTGAGGCTTGCTGTGCATTGTTTTCAAGCTTGTCTTCAGCCCAGAGATGGATGCATTTAATTGATGAGTGATGTTAGGCCTTTCTATAGTTCATAATCAGCACATAAAGTTTTGAGTGCTCTGAGAACTTTGCATCTGAAGAAGTAGGTTGCAGCCCATGAAAGCTTATGCCTGAAGAAATTTGTTAGTCTTTAAGGTGCCACAGGACTCATTAGTTTTTTCTGGAATGTTGCTGCCCTTATAGAACACAGGAATGTTCCAGAGAAATGGTACAAAACATTGTGTCTTATGTCAGTGGAGGGGAACCTCAAAGCACTCACACATCTATGGCAAAGAAAAGTGGCGGTGTGATTGGTAGTTAAAGTAGCATGAAATAAAAGGAAGAACTTTTCCTGCCATAGCTGAGGGGCCTTCTGCGGGGAGAAGCGCTACTCCCTTGAGCCAGGGAAAGGAGAGGGAGCTCCACTTCTACTCCACCTTACTATTACCCCAGGTCTTATTGTGTATTATAGGAAGAGGACATTGTGTGGAAGAAAAAAGAAGAGGTAAGACAGACAAAGTGAAACAACAGCTTTAACCAACATCATGGTGACAATGCAGGGACCTCACAATGGAGTCAGGTCCTGGGGCAGAGGGACCATGGCATGTAAGTACCTGAGGGTTTATAAGGACAATACTGACTCTGAGGTTAGTCACGGCAGGTTGCAGTCTCCAACTGCTGCTGGGAGATTGGGAAATGTAAAGACTGCAGGCGGGCTGCCATGAGCCCCCCTGTGTGTTTTGCTGTGCTAGTGTTCATATTGCCCCTGCCAAATTTAATGTGCTGGCAGATCACATGGTGTCTAATTATAGATTATACAAATGTACTTGTGCCCACAGTCAACCAGCTGCTGGTGTGAAGGTCACTGACTGTCGGTTTCTTTCCTGGCCTGTCCTTTGTATCTCATGGGGGGCAGAACTCGCTTCTAAGGACACCAATCTCAGGTTAGTCTTAACTTAGTTTTCCTCTTCTTTCGTCAGCACACCCCACTTGCCTTTCCAGCCTCAGCTATTATTACATCGTCAACTCATTTCATGGGGCAAAGGGCTCTGATCTCTGCTGCTGTCCTTCCTTAAAGGACAGGACAGCTATGTCAGTGTGAGTGAGATTTTAAATGTCTCCTTCAAACACACAGCAAACCCTTCAGGCAGGTGTGTGTGTCTTTAAAATCGCTCCCTAAGTGAAAGAATCTCTTTTCCAGTAAGTCAGATATAGCAGGATTGAAATTACTTTTCAAAATCATGGCTTACGGTACAATCTACTAGGCCATGAATAGATTTCTATAAGCTGGGCCTGTGTCTGATTCAAGTTGTGCTGATGCAAAAAAGGAACCATCGCTAAAATGAATGGTGCAAACTTAGTGTAAAGGAAATCATGATTAGGCCCTGTAAACTTATCCCAGACTTATAAGTCTCCTGCAGTTCTTAAAGGCTGCAACAAACCTATTGTGGGAGGCCTTTTGGGGGATATGCGGGTGGGGGGAGGCGATGTAAGGATGTTAATACCCAGGAATTGCAAATATTGGCATTATACTCAAAATGCAAACATAAAACGTATAACTGACTCTACCACATCAAGTGGTAGACTTGGTGTTAAGCAGATATGTTTGGAAGACCTTTGCCCAAACTTTCAGAAGAATTCTTTCAGCCATTTGAATCTGTGTTGTCTAATTATCATGCTTTTGTATTGGAGGGTAAATTCCAAATCTATAGTTGAATTTGGCTGAGCACTGATATTTTTCTTTTTCTCATGCGGAGCTGATTATACATAATATGTAAGTATCAAATGTGTTGTAGGCCAAGTCTTTTAAGTTTTGCTGATTCCTACTAGGTCATGAAGAGGCCGGCCAGTGCAGAATTTGTCCTTAACTATAAATAGTTGGGTTTGTTGGTTGGTTGGTTGGTTTGATTTTTGTTTTATTAATTTTATTATTTGGAAAAGGAGAAGTGGATGTTCTTTCTGATTGGCTGGGGAAGTTGATTTCCAGGAGAGAGAAATAAATAGGAAATAGAAATTTTGTTAGTTTGGTAGATAGATTTAGTTGGAGATACAGCATGATCAAGATATCTGAAACAAAGTGATGGGAGCCAGGAAATCCTGGATTCTAATCCTTGCTTTGCTACTGTCTGTCTTTGTGACTTTAGCCAAGCATTTTAGCATCTCTGCCTCAGTGAGCCTCTATGAACAATGGAAATAATGCATATTGCAGGAGACTTGTGAAAACTAACTAGTTAATGTTTTATAATATTTTGAAAATGTAGAACTGTGTACAAGCAATAAAGCAGAGGCAGGCCCAAATTATAAGCTGATTTGCCAATTTGTATTTCAGATGAGTTCTGCTCCAGGATTTTGGTCTGTAAATCTTGACGTATGTAATATATTGTGCTGGTTTATGGAATGAGTGTTAATAGTAATGTCCATTTTAATAAAAAGATTCATTTAACTTTGCTTGTTTAGTAGCCTCTAAAAGTTAAAAATTTAAGCTTGATGGGTGTGTCTACACTGGTAATTTAGGACGACTTAAGGACGCTTAAGTCGACCTACACAAAGCTGTATCCACACTGGGCTTTTATTAAGTCGACTTAAGCACTTCCTTAAGTCGACTTAATAACAGCTTAAGTCGACCTAATAACACCACCTCTGAAAGTCGACTTCAGCCTTAAGTTGACTTCTTAAATCGACTTAAGCCAGTGTGGATGCCCTAAGTTGACCTAATGCCCTAAGTTGGCCTCCAGGCCAGGGGATGGGCTGGAGAGAAGGGAGCGTGGCTCAAGGGAGATGGGGCTTGGGGGAAGGGAGAGCCGCGGCTGGGGAGATGTGTTGCCGGCAACCCCATGTGGCTGGAGCCCCAGGGCTGCAGGGGTTTCCCTGTGACTGCGGCTCCTCTGGCCGGCAACCCATCTGGTTCTCCCTTCCTCTGAGCCCCATCTACCCTGAGCCCATCTCCCCCAAGTCGCGGCTCCCTTCTCCTAAGCCCCATCTCCCCCAGCCATGGCTCTCACCAGCCCGATCTTCACTGGCTGGGGCTCTCCTCCATCGACCTAGCAGCTGCCAGTGTGGATGCAGGCAGTCGACTTGAGTGTTAAGTGTGGATGCTCTAAGTCGACTTAACAAGAGTAGACATAGCCTAATAAATAATCTATGTATAATTTAAGAAAAAACAAGTTTTGAAACCTTGTATTCTGATAATCTACAGTTAGTTTGTATGACATATATATTGCTCTCCACATAGTTAAACCAGCTTTTGCAAAATAGATTTACTTAATGATATTTGTTGTTGTGCGAGTATGAATGAATGGTCCAATGTAATGCAGTTATTTAAGGATTCAGTGCATTTTTAACTCTGAATTTTCAGGGTGGCTGGTGTCGGTTATGTGGTTAATTAAGCTTAACAATTAGCATTATTTCCCCATGTAATTGCATACAGTACATACTACTATTATGAGAAGTAATAATTACCGTACAGTAACCACTTCTTCCAATATTTTTTCCATTACTGAAAGCTGCAGGCCTGCATTATGGACTAATGTCCTGTACAGTTTAATTTAATTTAATTTCCGCCTGACTGAACTCTGTAAACCACTGGAGAAACATAAGTGTACAATGGAAATACATCCATAGCTCACTTTTATCCACTTTAAAGATCAGTGCTAAAGGGCACAGGACCCTTAACTTCCCCTCACGCTACTGAAGTGGAATAAAAAATGGCCTGCGGGGTTGGCCAGGGGAGATGGGGGGAGGGAGAGGGGCGGGAGGTGGAGAGGAAGGGTTGCAGAGGAGGACAATATTTTTCTAAAGCTATTAACTAGATGGCTTGCTAGTTGAGAATGATCATTGTGGAGCTGGAGCGAGAAAGGCAAAGCTCCATGCGTTTACTCACACGTCAGTCTAATGTAGTTGTCCAAATTCAGGGGGTGATGGGAGTTGTGGTGGAATGGTGTTCTTCCCTTTTTCTTCGTCCCCAGAGAATTCAGTGTTGCTAACTCTAGCAATTTTATCATAACTCGCACAATATTTGTTCTTTCCCTTGAAGCCTCATGTTCTGGAGTCATGTAAATACATGAGAATCTTGGCTTTTATGTTCAAAAAGGTTCTAATCCTGCAGAGCTAAGCTGGAGAATGTGACCTGCAAGGGCCTCCAAACCAGTAGGCAAATAAAAAGAACCCCAAAATGTATTATTCTAAATTTGTTTTGTGGTTTGTTTATTTATTAAGACCAATCTCATGATTTTGGGGATGATTCATAATTTTTGATTGCTTGGGATTGGCCAGCGATGCTCTCACACACAGTCAGTGAAGGCAAGTGTCCTCTCCATGTCTCTTATTCAAAGATCTGAGGCCAGGCTCAGTGGTGGAGCGTTTGGAACAGAGAACGTAGAATGTTGAGTGTTATATTGTCATGATGAAGAATTTTTGGATTGCCGGTATGAGGAGTGAGGTAGCAGCATAACACTCTCCTCTCTCCTCCCCACCCCCAGTATTATGTTTGCCCAGCATGGAACTCCAGTGACACCTAGAAATCTTAAGTTCCAAAGGTGGAGCTGTGTTAGTCTATTGCAGAAAAACAAATAGAGTCCTGTGGCATTTTTAAAGACTAACAGATTTATTTATCGCATGAGCTTTCATGGGAGAAAATCCCACTTCCTTAAGTTTCCCATCTTTAAAGCAGCTGAGGAAGTAGGATTTTGTCCCACAAAAGCTCATGCGATAAATAAATCTGTTAGTCTTTAGAAGTGCCACAGGACTCGGTTTGTTTTTCTAGAAATCTTACCAATTGCAGTTACTGTGTACCTGTGATTTGTTTTTCTTTCTGACAACTACCAAATAAAGTAAAACAAAGGCAAGATACTTGTTTTTAAACATGTTAGAACTATGGACGAATGTGTGTGTGTAATACATGACCCGTACTTTGTGCAACCATGACGTCAGTAGACTGGAATGATTTTTAAAGCGACATCTAGGCAGCTGGAACCCTTTGCCAGCTGTGTTCTAAATCCTATTATTGAGATTTTTTTCATGTATATCTACGTGGTGTGAGTATGGAATCCACTGTTTCACTTCACTGTTATGCTCTCAGAAATTCAATCAGTGAGCAGGCTTCAGTAAAAAGCAGAAGCTTCTTTGGTGTGAAAAGATTGTTTCTTTGCACAGACCAGTTTCAAGACGGTGTAAGATTTTGAGTAGTCTGACTATACACCTGTTGGCAATAAAGGAGCTATACTGGATTCTGGACTGGAATTAGAAATCAGAACAATCTATTGCAAGCTTTTGCCTGGTTGGTTTATAATTCTGAATCTAGCTCAAGTCTGGCTGGTTCAGTGACCTGGCAGAACGCCTCGGCAAGTCATCAGCTTTCAATTCCACTGGCATCACCTGATATAAAGGCCTTGACCTCAGTCATTCTGCAGTGTGATATTAAAGGGATATTTCAGGGTTTTCTTCTTGTCTGTAACATGGAGTGAACTTTTGAATATAAAACTATATAGATATGAGCTGGATTAATCAAGGAGCGTGGTCTCAATAAGGCTTTTATATCTACAGGGCAACTGGACCAACATCAAGGGCACAGTGGAGTGTTCTGTCCCCAGGATTTGCTGAGATGGCAGGTCTAGTGCGATACATCATCACTTGCTCAGGGCCCTTGCTTCACAGTATAAATTCTAGAACATTGCAGCCAGCAACCGGACAACGTTCTTTTAGAACTTTCCAGATCCTATGGAATCAACAGACAACAAAAGGTATAACGTGTATTTGATATGACTGAATGCAAATGCTGTTGACAAAATGCTGTGGTTTTGTTTTAAATGGATCCTACTGTAATGGAGGCTTATTTTCTGTTACAAAGGTCATCTGGAAGTCAAAGTCAGGTATAACAGAAAAATCGCAACAAGAATTAATCTTTCAACGTCAATAGCCGTGTCCTTCACATGGTTAATTAGATCCTTTAATTTCTTTGAGATTTTTGTAAAAGCAATGATTTGCATTTATAAAAAAAATGCACTGTATTTCATTCGCTCAGATCTTGAACTGGCCCTTAATTTGAAAAGTGGTTGCTCAATTTTTTTATTATTAATAGAAAAATACAGGGTCAGTCACTGATCTCAGATACATTGATTTACACCAGTGTGAAAGGGAGAAGAATTTGATTTAAACTGAGGCAGAAGTGACGTCTGGACGATTTTTAAAATTGTGGAAGTTCATCCCTTGCCAATAGTGAAATGAACACTGTACAGAATATTTGGATTAATTTTTGAATTCACTGGACTTCCAATGAATTGCCCAGAAAAGATTTTCTTACTTATGGCTGGCCACTTGCCAGGCACTGTTGTTGCTAAAAGTGATTTAAAGGAGCCAGCAGATAACATACTTATTGCATGGGACTTTGTAAATGTGGTCTCAGAGTGAAAACTACTCATTATTGACTCAGACCTAAATTCTGCAGTTATAAAATGCCATTGCTGTCAAAGCTGCAGGATCAAGGCCTGAACAATAATTAAGAAACCCTTTATATAAATGTGAAGCAGACTGTTGCAATGTGGGGAGGAGAAGTGGCAATGTGCACGCATGTGTATGTAGGCTTCAATGTTTGTATCATATTTGTATACTTCCATTTGTACATACTTTTGTTCCCACAGGCACTTTTGAATTCCTCATGGGGCTAGAACACTGGGAGGGCTAGTCTTCTGGTAGGATTCTAGTTCTTGGATGGTTCAGACAATGTCACAGTTTTTAGCACAAATATTCTTCCGGCTCAGAGGAGGGAAAAGTCTATTTAAAAAAATAAATCATACACACCATTACTGAAAAATTCTTGTTTATTTGTTGCTGTCCAAATACCAAAATACTTGGATTTATAAAGGTGCCTTCAAGAATCAAATCCACAATCCTAATGATAATGGAATTAATCCCCAGCGTATTCATTATAATAAAAGACTTGATTAGAATGTACTGAACAGGTAACAGAGACAGGGAAAATCCTTTTTTGTGAGATCCTTTCGACCATTTGGTTTAACAACTTGTTTAGCTGTTCTAACCATCTAGTAATGGAGGGTTATTGTTACATAGCTTGTAGCAGGCAAACTGAAATGTATTTGTTTTATGGTATATCAGGGAAAAATTACCAAATGCTAATCTATTTCCAGAAATGTTGAGGCAACTCTTGATGCCTCAATACGACCAAAAAGTGGAATGCTGAAGACCTGGACTAATAGATAGTAACAGGACAGGGAGCATTAATTTTCTTCTTCCCCCTCCTGTATATTGGGGTTCTCCTGGGAATCATTGAGCCTTGGATCCTGTGTAATATGTGAGTTAATACAGGAGGTATTTATGTGTATTGCTGTACTAATGTGGTAGGGTCAGATCACCTCATCCTATGGAAATGCCTTACAGAAAAGTGGAGGTGGAGGAAAAATTTGCCCCAAATTATTCAGTTGGGAGGGCCCTGTTGACATGTCTACATTTGATCTATGTTACCTGACTTCCTGTCCTTGACCAAGGCCCACCATCAGATTATCTAGTATGAAATGAGTCTGAGGCTCATGAGTCTGAAGAACCATCCAGGTAGTCTCAAGGCTTTGTGGTTAATATTAATTATATTAAGTACCTGGTCACTATTAACCTTTTTAGTGAAGAGTGAAGGAAAATAGGTAATAAAAACGTTGGCTATCTTGATGTCAAATCATTCTCTCTCCTTCCCTGCTAAATAATGGACCTATACTTTCTTTTGTCTGCCTTTTCCTCCTAATGTATTTAAAGAATCTCTTCTTATTGCCTTTTATGTCCCTTGCTGGGTGTAACCATTTCTGATTTTGTCCCTATTTGCTTGCGCTATTCTTTTTTACTCTTCTTTAGCAATTCATCCTTTTTTTTTTTGTCTGATCCCTTTTTAATTTTCAGGTCACTGAAGAGCTCTTGAAGAAGTCATATTGCCTGTGACTAATCTTCTTATCTTTCCTTTCTTTCAGCATAGTTTTCATCTGTGTCTTTATTATTGTCTCCTTGGGAAACTGCCATCTCCTCTCATCTCCTTTAGATTTTCTAGCCTACCCATATTCTGGTTTTGTTAATGTCTGCTTTTTATGAAGTCTGTTGCCCTTCTTCGGAGGCTGTCACTCCTTCCTTTCCTTAGTAGCTCCCTTTTCCTAGAATCTGTCATTTCATGGTCTTTTTCACTCAAATTTTCTTCCATCTTCAGATTTTCTACAAATTCCTCTCTGCTGGTCAGGATCAAATCTAAAATGGCTATCCACCTGGTTATTTCCTCCATTTTCTGAAACAGAATGTTATCCCCAATATATTCCAAGAGCTTACTGGAAATGTTATGTTTTGCTGTATTGCTTTGCCAACAGACGTCTGGGTAGTTAAAGGCCCCAATCACTACCCGGTCGTGTGTTCTGGATATTTTTATTTTGTTTTAAAAATGCTTCATCCAGCTCCTCTTCCTGATTTGGTGGTCTTCAGCAGAACCCTACTGTGACGTCAACCCTATTTTTACCTCTTTTATCTTCACCCAGAGACTTTTAACTTGTTACAACTCCATCTATTTCTACAAAGCCTTTAATCTGTTGATTAAATAGGAATTTGCAATAGGAGAAACTTAAAAACAAATCACATTCATTAGCTGACCAAAACAGAACAAAAATCCCCATAACTGTCTTTGCCAGCAACTTTCAGGATTCACAGAAGAATAAAAGAACAAATATGTGCAGATGGCCAGCCAGCTTATATGGGAGAATTCTGTCGTCTTTTTCACTTGGATTTATTTATTTAAACAAGGAACAAACATGCCTGTGAGTTGAGCAGTAATATTTCTCAACAAAAGTAGCTTCCTTCTGGGAAGTGAAGTGAGGTGTCACAAAGACACTTTTTAGGACACAAAGTGTTTTTTCATGAAAGGTTAATGCTCTCTCTATTCTTCTGTTTACAGGATGCCCAAATAGTATACATGTCCTGGAACGTTGATCTTGGGATGAAATTCTCTGGATTCCCATTTCTCTTAGCCCAGATCTGTGATCTGGAACCAGTCAATTCATAAGCTAACACTTGGTCCTGTAATGAAGTCATTGTATCTGATTCCCCGTTGGCCAGGACCGTATGCAGGCACTGATACCTTCGCATAAAGGGTGTGAGACACTATTGTTCTTATTTGGTAGTGTTTTACACTCACTGCTTTGCACAGGTGTAAATGCCACACAAGGTGCAGGGCAGTGGAAAATGAAGTCAGTCTCATTTCTCAGTACTCTGTACTTTACAGTTTCACAATATTTAAGCCCCACTCACTGCCACCACTTCCTCCCCTTCAGAAAACTCTAACTCTAGACATCTAAAAGATGACACTAGAAGACCATTAGGCCAAAGTGGGACAGTTATCTATCACCGCATTTTCAGGCTTTGGTGTGCCAAGCTTTTACCACTGTCTGTGTGTTACTTAAATTGATTATTTGTAATTAATTAGTAAGGCACCCATAATTAATTATTTAGGAACCTAACTTAGTCATATAGGCTTGAGAATGTGGTCTATAATTACTGCCATAAGAGACAGCTTGAACCAAAACCTGAGGATCCAGAACCTGTTTTGTTAAAGAACTGCTCTGAAATTAATGGATTTGCTTCAGATTTAAACTGGCAAAAGAACAGAATTCAGCCCTAAATCTGAACAAGCCAAACTGTAAACCAGTTTGTCATGTATGCCATGCCACTTCTTGAGTTAGACCCATCTCTGATCAATGCTTGACATTTCAAAAGAACAGAATTCATCCCTAAATCTGAACAAACCAAACTCTAGACCAGTTTGTCATGTATGCTGTGTTTGTCATGTATGCCATGCCACTTCATGAGTTTAGACCCATCTCTGATCAATGCTTGACATTTCAAAAGCCTGTCATCTTCAGGACACTTATCGGGTAATTGACATTATCCCTGTTTTATAGATGGCGAAATTAAATCACAGACCTTAGTGTGTTTGCCAACGCTAGGCTATGAATGGCAGGCTGGGGTTAGAACTGAGGCATGCCTCGCCCTAGTCTCATATTTACTCTGCCATCTTGGGCTGTCTTCTTGGCTGTAATAGGGTCCAGAGAAACAAGAGAAAAGTACCTGAAGCACAGAAAGTATTCATGTAGTAACAATACATTTTAAATTGCTAATAGCATCTAACACCTCTGGCAGAATGCGTGACTGTGGAATCTAGGAGAAGGGGTACGTTGTATTGAGAAATACGACAGAACAGTCCATTCAGAGAGCAATACAATAACTTTTATCATGGTAGAATTCAACTAAAAGGAAAAGAAAACTTGTAAATGGATATGTAGGCCACTCTGCTGACTTCCATGGGTTGTCGATCCTGAATCTCATTCAGATGGTCTGGTATGCAATGAAACATACAAGAGATTAATTGCCAAACTCACCTCAGGAGAAGAATTCATAAAGATTATTATAAAATTGTGCTCAAAACATTTCACTGCTAACAACTGGCCACATTTAAAAGAAGTCACCTGAAGTTCGGCAAATGAAAGATGAGCCTTCAGAACCAGTCAAACCTTCTCCACCACAGGTATCTATCTGAAAATTCCAGGGCTCCAGGGGCTTCAGATCAAGATCCAGGGATCATGCTCTCAACTGCTGCACTTCAGAGAACTCACTATTCAGAGGCTACCATTATTAGGGACCCCAGAATGAGTGCCTGAAGATGATGAGGGGGGGGTGCAGTGGCACACCTGTCATATGAAGTATCTGTGCAAGAAGGACACATGATCTGAAGGAACACCAGACATTTACAAGATAGCAGACAACCCACAGACAGAACCTAAGAGATCTTTTACATCCAGAGGCTGACTCCACAGTGAGGGAGGAGACTCCACAGAGAAAAAATTTAGCACACTCAGAGAGAGGAAACTCCCAGCATGGTCATCTGTTGAGGAGTCAAAGCTGAATAATCATAGAAAATGGAAGGGACCATGAGAGGTCATCAAGTCCAGGCCCCTGCACTCATGGCAGGACCAAGTACCATCTTAAACCATCCCTGACAGGTGCTTGTCTGACCTGCTCTCAAAAACTTCCAATGATGGAGATTCCACAGCCTGCCTAGGCACCTTATTCCAGTGGTTAATCACCTTGACAGTTAGGAATTTTTTCCTAATGTCCAGCCTAAACCTCCCTTGCCATAATTCAAGTCTATTGCTTCTTGTCCTATCATCGGCAGTTAAAGAGAATAATTTTTCTCCCTCCTCCTTGTAACAACCTTTTAGGTACTTGAAAACTGTTAACATGTCCCCTCTCAGGCCTAGTCTATGCTCAAAAAACTGTGTTGATCTCTGAGGATTGACGCAGTGGGATCGATTGAGCAAGCAGTCTAGACCCGCTCAGTCAATCCTGGAAGCACTCTCCAGTCGACATAATTACTCCACCCTCTCAAGTGGAATAACGCTGCTTCGACCAGAGAGCATTATAAGTCGATGGCATTGAGTGACGATGCCGTGGTAAGTAGAAGGGGATCAAAGGCATCAGTTCTACAGATCAGCAAGAAGTCACCGAGTTTCAGTGAGATTAAAGAGAGCCATAATAGCTCAAAAAGATGCATCAAGATCAGGCAGATGTGAGTGAAAGAGAAACAAAGACATTACAATAAATAATGAATATTATATCCATGTGGTCATAATGATGAAGGGGTATGGTTAAATGGAAGCTGGGTTATATAGTATCTGCAGTTTTTCTGACAATTAAGATATGGTATTCTTAATAGGGATCACATAATAGTTAATTTTTAATTGCTATTTATATTGTAAATAAAATTAATGAAATAGCACAAAACCAAGATCTCCCCTATTGATGTAAGTTTCATTTTAGAGTTATGACGAGCATTTCAAAAGTTGCAGTAACTGGAGAATGGTCATCTATGGTCGAAAAAATAAGTGACTTTAAAGACTGTATAATAATCTCATAATACATGATGATATAAGTATGTTTGATAAGATTATATAAAGCTTAGTTCTTAAGACTTAAAAACACCAACCCTAACCTACCTTCAACATGGTAACAAGTGTGTGGGTTCACCAGCCAGACTGGGGACCAGACCACAATGGGGGAATGCATAAGGAGGAGGGAAGCTGCAGATTAGAGACAAGGAACATATTACGGTAAATGTTATGTTTAATAGAAAAGATTACACTAAATGTTTAAAAAATAGGGCTCAGAATTTTGAAAAATGATGGTAAATCAGACTTGGGATCAGAGTACAACACTGTAGGTGTTAAAAAAGGAAAAGTAATATGTGGAAGTTTTAAAACTATATGTTATTGGAACTCTATCTAAAAATGTCTTGTTTAAAGAAGAGATGCAATAGTAATGAATTATCGGACATCTGGGTGATGGGGTCTCACTGCTTTTAATGGAGGGTGAGAGTAGACTTGGTACTTATGGGTAAGGTTATTAATGTGTTAAGGGATAAACAATTCAACAAATGAAAGGGGGTTTCTGCTCACTGAAAAAGGAGTTTTCTAGTATAATTTATTTACAAGAAACGCACCTGAAAGAAAATGATAAATATCTGAATACTTCTTGGAGGCAACTTCCATATGTCTCTTCAGGGCAGTCTAATAGAAGATTTGGCACTACTCTTTGCTAAACTTTTCCTTTTTGTTGTCTTAGTTAGCACCACTCCTGGAGATAGAGGGGAGAATATATTTTAATTAAGGGCCCTTGAAAGGTAAACTTCTCACCTTAGATAATGACAAACTCCTAAGTGTATTGAACACTCCTAAGTGTATTGAAAAGCTGAAAGGCTTTTAGCCAGAAAATCAAAAAAGAATCAGTAAATCACCCATCTCTTTGATTAGAAAAAGGAAGATTTAGTAACTCGTATCCGTTAGATTTCTAAAATTTTTGCTAACTTTTTCCATACTTTGAACATTTCCAAACCCAAATTCTGAACTTATAAATAGATAGTTGAGGAATGAGAAACTACCTCAGTTCTCAGAGGATGATGTGGGAGCTCTTGATAGGCAAATTGTTGCAAAGGAAATTGCAATTGCAATTAAGAATTTAAAATCCAGGTCCCAATGGTCCCACCAAAAGGAAGATAGGCATTTAGAAATGTGCTCACCCTTTTTAGCATGCTCCTAGAAAAAGAGCTCCCCAGCCCGCAACTCAGAATCTTTAGTCAGTTCTGTGAATATTAACCTGATCCAGAAGCAGTAATAAGTAAAATGTAGTATGTTAACATTTTATTGTAGTTTTGCCTTAATAAAAAGTTTCAAAAAAGAAGAAGGGTTTGTTTTAAAGCAGTAATTCTTACATTCCTCTGTGAGCTTTGGGTGGCCTGCAGAGCTCCTGCTTGTGGTTGATTGAGAACTATGCAATGAACAAATGGGGATGAGAGGTGATCCATGTCGTTGTGCAGAGAATGAAAATTTTGGAGAATTCCCCTTGTCCTTCCTTGGTCTTTCTTTCTTTCTTTCTTTCTTTCTTTCTTTCTTTCTTTCTTTCT
>ML685765.1:17559520-17749328 GCA_007922175.1 Pelusios castaneus | reverse complement strand
TCTTTCTTTCTTTCTTTCTTTCTTTCTTTCTTTCTTTCTTTCTTTCTTTAACAATTAACTCCTTTGTTCATTTGTGGTTTACGGGGAGTTTTTGAACTGCATGTCCAACGTCGATATATGTACTGATCCAGGATACGAGCTGAGTTTGACTTGTCTGTAACTTGTTCTGCTTTCATGAGCTGGTAGTGATCCAGGCACCCTGAGCTCTCCTGAGGCTACTTTGTGCCCCAACACTGGTGCAGAGTGGCCCTAAATCTGTTCACAGGAGGATCATTTCAGGGCATGTAAAGCTGGCATAGTGGCACCTAACCCATTCTTCTGCCAGTATGGGAGTTGTGGTTAGGGAAGGAGCCATGTTTGCAGTGTCTCTCCCTATGCCTGTTGGATGCCATAGGGTAGCTGCTATTTGGTGCAATTTAGAACAGCCTTCTAGCTGTTCAAAGTGTTATGTCTTGAAAGCAGCCTAATGCGTAGTCAGCCCAGGATTCAGAGTCCACACAGGAGTCCTCTCTTGCACTGCACTTTGTGCTCCTCAGTTGCCCTAAGGATCCAGGCCATAATTGTCTAAAAAGTTTCTCAAACTGGGGGTTCCTGACCCAAAAGTGGGTTGCAAGCTATTGTAGGGATGTTATGGTATTGCCACTCTTAATTACCTTCAGAGCTGGGCGGCTGGAGAGTGGCAGCTACAGAGCTGGGTTCTCAGCACCACCACCGCCAGCAGCGCAGAAGTAAGGGTGGCGTGGTGTAGAATTGCACTGCTGGAGTACTGCTGTCCGGCCACCTAATCAGAAGGCAGAGCAGAGAGCGCTGGCTGCTGGCTCAGTGCCCGGCTCTGAAGGCAATACCCCACCAGTAGCCGCATAAAAGTCAGGGAAGCATGGCATGGGGAAAAGGGTTTGTTGCTTTTCAGCGTGGTCATCCTAGACTAAACTAGTTTCAAAGGAGATCCCAGCAAAAGATGTTTGAGAACCTCGAGTCTAAATCTCCCATATGTTTCCTTTCTGAATAATTTGGATGGCACTGTGATATTCCAGTAATCTCTCCTACGTGTATAACAGACAGTCGGGTATACACTGAACTGTCCAGTATTTCTCAACCGCAAATCCCCCAGTATGTATTTCCAAACAATGCTTTTTGTAATTAAGCTTTTCTTCAAGTTTACTTTACTTTGCTTATATTATCTTGTTGGGCAATCATTCTTTGGAACATAATAAAATAAATCTAAACTACTGTTCTTGTAAGGGTAAATTAAACAATATTTAATATGCCATCATTGCCTTATGGTCATATTTATGTAATTTGAATCAGTAAACTGAGAAAACACGAATGTATCTAGATCAAAAGAATGTGGAAAGCATATTGTCCTGACTGTGTGTTTGGACAGCATCTTGTATTCAGAAAGCTCCGAGAATGCAGAAGGCTAAATAAAACATAAATGTGGAAAGACTTCAGACTGAAGGAAGCATCTTCCTCAAATGTATAATTTGCTCATGTGAAGAGTCCCTCGCAGGTCAGCAGGGTCCTCCCAGGAGTTAGTGTAATAACCCTCCAAATAACTGTGAGGGGGTAAAACCCTCTAAAATAGAAGAAACATGCTACCGATTATATTTGCTTTGATACTTCTGTGTCTGGCATTTGAGTGGTTAGACACGAGTTGGATGGACAGAGCTTTCTCTTGCTTACTTTGCTTATGTAGGAAAGGGTAACGTGTACACTTTTGTGTAATTTTCACCATTGAATATATACACCTCCAGTCTGCTCCTGCTCCCACTGAAGGCAAAGGCAAACCTCCCGATTCCATGAATAAATAACAAAGAATAAATACTAATAGAGCTAAATCAAAAATTACACTTCATTATTTTACATATGAGGACAAACAATGTGGGACCCACATTGACCTGTTCAACTATTCTACTACACGTCTGTGATTCTTGACAACTCCTTCCAGGGCACAAGAAGGTATGGTAACAACGTAACATGCCATTCCACTGACTGCAGTGGAGTTAGGATTTTACCCAATGTTTTAAAATGTCCACCTGTCTGTTACTAATACATTGTTAAATTATTACAGCTGAAAGAATGTTAATAGCCTTTCCATCTTTGTTATTTGTTTGCTTTTTACAGTTCAGTCTAGGTAATGAAATGGCTCTGTGTACTTCTGTTTCAAGTCATTTTCACTTTCTGATTGCCGTGCATTGGCTCAAGGGGATTGCGTTTGTGTTCACAAGCCCTAGAAAAGAATCTTTAAATAACCAGTCTGGGTTGGGTTTTTTTTAAATGGATTTTAAAGGAAATCATGAAAAATACTCCTTATTTCCAGTGAGCTTTGAAATAACTGTGTGTGTTTTTACAAAATCCAAATGTTGGTCCTAAACTAAGTTGACAGGGTCACTTTAAAATATGGGATGACATAAGGATATGGTTTAAAATGCTGCTAATTACATCCAGACTGAGTGGGGCTGTGGAAAATTTAAATTTTCTGGAGAAGAGTTTGATTTGGATGGCCCAAATGCTAGTAAGCTCTTTAAACGGCTGAGAGAAGAATTTATATTGGAAAGGAAGGACTTTTTATATATGTTTAAAATGAAGCCATGATCTAAACAAGTTCTGTATGGAATAAAATAATAGAGTCTGTGTGATGTCTTTAGCAGAGAATGAATGGAAATATAGAAGAAAATATCTACTAAAAAGCAAATGTCCAAGTTTAACTGTATATGGTTTGCAGATCAAATACAGATGGGGGAACAGAGCTTAGAAGAGATTTTAACAATGAAGGATAGACAAAGGTGATTTTGTTTCCCGTGATTTACAGTTAGCTGTCTTCTCCCTCACAATGGAGGAATTTTCTATACACAAATATACTGTCATAATAAGCTAAATACTCTCTTCATACATATCCTTGCAGATAGGAATGTAGTCTCATAGCAGATATTCTCATTCCTGGTCTTGTGAGTTTGTGAACATGCTTTGGGATGAGATATTCAGGTATACAAAGTCATTTCTAGTTTGATGACATAGTCTACTCCTCATCACGATGGAATTGAAAGAATTTATTAGAACTTTCTTAATAACACCTAAGAAATATGTAACTGGTAAGTGTATAACTAATGCCCACAGTGAGCATCATGGTTAATCATTATAAAGGAGATTCTGGGAAAGGTGATTTTCTCCATGCAAGTGGAGCTGTACTTAGAAAGTTGGGTTCCTATAAAGAACCATTATGCAGTACAGTAGCAAGTGATAAATTCTCATTCCCCTACCAGTCCTAATTGAATACTGTGTGTGTCTTATGAAACTACTGGGGACTATTACGTAACAGCCGCAGTATGTGCTGTATCTGAGCAAGGGCTGTATGGTGTACTATGGACTAATTCTCATCTGCCCCATTCCCATGATTGTATATAGTTTGACAATCAAAAGAAAGTTAAAAGTAAGGAGGGATTTTAGGGATAGTAAATAGTTACATGAGCTGAGTACTTCTGTAGCTCTGCAAAGCAGAACAGATGCCTTTGCATTCATAAATCTCCAAAAGAAACTACCATTTCCACGAAGACTAAGGGGCTGTCTGGTACAGTCTGTCTTCTTCTAATGCTGTGAGAGAGATGGCTGATTTACTGAAGGAAAAGTGCTCCTGATAGGATTTCTACTCTTTATCTCCCAAAAACTATGGATGTCATCTCTTGTAGTCAGTGGGCTCTGTGTATTGCTGCCCTGGTCTGAGTTTCTGTATATGCTGATGTACGCAGCACAGGTAACATCAATGAAAGAGTGCACATGATGTGGCATTAAAATATACATTTTTCTCACTACATGGCTGTTTAAAAACTTACAGTATTTCATATTAGAATTGGAGATACTGGTGAATATTGTATGTCTCAGTGGCTTTAGGACCTTAGTATGGGATATTAGCTGTAGGTTCAGCCTCTTGGAAGAATTATAGTTCCCTGCTATTTGTAGATGGGAGTTTGCCCACCCTAAGCTTTGATTTCCCTACTGAAGCAATCGTTATGTCCCATTTAACAGATTATAGGTGGACCTATATTTCTTCCCTAATTCTTTAGTCTGTGACATGGTTAATTGTCTCGGTGCATAAAACTCATATAAATTCTAAAGGGGTAGCAAAGTATCTGACGAAGTGGGATTTTCTCCCACGAAAACTCATGCAATAAATATATTTCTTTGTCTTTAAATGTACCATGGATTCCTTGTTTATAAACTCTATTATCCCTTCAGTCACGTAACCAGGACAGGGTAGAGATGGCTAATGGTCAGAATAGGCATCAGGCCTAATGGTTAGGGCAGGAGTTGGTAGCCACAAATTCGAACCCAGGATCAGAACCAGAGTCAGAGACCAGATGCCAGACAAAGGGTCTCAGGTCAGGAATCGGAACTGCAGTTTAGAACCAGGTTACCTGTAGTGAGGCAAGGCAGGCGTGGGCCTGGAAAAGGAAGGAACAGAACTAGAAGTCATCTTGGGAATGACCAAGGAGAGAAGCCATCACAGCCATGAAGAAATGCTTTGAGCAGCTGCTGATCTGAAGAACTGGTCCCCTGGCTCTTCCAGACCAGGCAGTGTAGCCAATCTGTTAGCCATCTGTGCTCCTTAGGTTGCCCAGAGACTGTCTCTGCTGCAGGCCCTGGCTCCTGACACATTCAATCTCTTCTCCCTAAAGCCTGCAATGGCAGTATAAATTCTCCCAATTTCTGCCTACACTCTTTTCCATACCAACATCTACAAGCAATGAAATATTCATATGCAAAGCATCCCCATTTTAGTACAATACCACATTTCTGTAAGCTCGTTCTCTGATCCACCGTCTCTCCAGACTTTGCATATTTCATAGTAAGATGCTACCACAGTTTGGTGTGACTGACAACATTTTCTCACAGGAGGGCTAGGACCCGAAATGGCAGTGAGAGCGGCAGGCGAGGACTGACCTGCATTTGCAGAGTTGTGAGAGAGATTGCATTGCCCCTGGCTTGCAACAATGCTAAATTTTAAGAATACAACTTTTTAATGAATTGCAGGTTAAAAAATGAAAGGGCCGAGAAAAGACAGCTGAACTGAAGCGGTGGCATTTTGATTCAGCCTCCTGTTTTGCTTTAGGATTAACACAGGGTGCTGTGTGATTATCTGTGCATTAAGGCCCAGTGCTGAAGACACTGTTTTCCTGTTAGAGGTGAGTTATGGCAGTGAACTTGGCTCTGATGAGTATAAATGCTTGGGTGGAGTGTGCAGGTGTTTAAGCTGCCAATTCATCAGCGAGGAGAAGCATTGGCCTTTGTACATCAACTTCAAAGGCTTGCTTCGCAGACATAGAGTGCCTCATGCTAAACTCTGCCAATTTCCCAGAAGGTTTTGTGGGGATTAGGATCCCCTGGGTACTACATCCACTAGAGATTTTACTACTTCTCTTAAATGAAATGAGATAAACAACGTATTTCAATAAGGTGGCTACAGCTACCCTACAGAAGGATGATTTTCACCAAAATACCAGGGTTGGAACATTGGTTAGTCAGCTACTTTGCTCTGTCTACTCTATAGCAGAAAAATGTTTCAAATAATATTCTACCATCAGATTCAGTCTGGGAATTGCATTCATGTGAGAATAGAATTTGTCCAGAGTTGTGTGCATACAGTTGGAGATTGGTAGGTCACACCAGGGTTTAAACTGGATTCACCACCTCCAAATGTGGTTTAGGTAAATGCATATATCTTTATTTTCCCTTAAAAGCCCAAACATAAAACTAGACAGTCTGCTGCATAGAATGATAGACTGCCAAAGAATCACAGAATAAAACTGATGCCTTGAGGTATAGAAGAGAGGAGAGATTGCACCCCACATTTTGTGCAAATATTGTGGAATATTCTTGTCATTTATCCCCCCCCCCCCAAAAAAGCAAAAAAAAACAAACAAAAAAAAAACCCCACAACTACAGATCTAAGACTTGGTACAAATCACCAAAATTCTTCTACTTGACACTGTTTACTTATACATAATCTGACATCTAAGAACCATCAAGGCCCAAATGTTGCTTACTTTACTTTGCTGAGTGCTCCCATTAAGCAGAGGATGATATAGAATAATATCATAGGACCCTTTTATACTCCTACTTGGAGCACCTGGAGCTTGGGCCCAGGCATTAAAGAGAACTATCTGCCTGCTTACTTCCTCCACAAAGTGACTGGGCAGGGAATAGGTAGAGCCATTGTTCCACCCTCCCTACTCAGTGGCCAAAATTACTAAGCCAGTAAAGAGCTGGGAGTAGTAATCTGCTGCTGGCATAGGCCATTAAGAAATTACTGTTGCCCCAAAAGTAGGGAGGAACATAGAAGAGGCTCTCTGAATCGTTGTTCCTCCTGGAGTGGGGCAGCTTATACATCACTCTTTGCTCAGTTTTAACCAGATCACCTCACTTGGCATACTCACTTGAGTGAACTGAGCAGGATAGGGTTCCTAGATGGGGCTAGGTTAGCAGCACCATATTAATTTCCTGTGTGATACTAATTTAAACCATATCTGTGTTGGGTTTTTGGTTTAGCTCTAATGATTCTCTCCTCTTCGTCCTCTTCTAGCGTGGTCTTTATTTATATTGTCCCATAATCACTATGTTGTGTGACTCAAATATAAAAGCTATTTTTAAAAAATAAAAACAAGAAAGGGTGTTTTCGGTTGCAGTTTCAAGACCTGGTCCTGCCTATGTGCTGCTGAGCAAAGCTACTTGCTGCCGTTTTCTTTTGTTCGGGGGTTTTTGTAGTCATTGCCTGTTTCTATTCAGCTTTGCCTCAATGTCATGTACACCTCTTTTAAGCAAAATCTCAGCTCAGTGCTAAATAGATTTGTTTAGAATGTTCTTCCTGGAATGTTCCTACAGCTCTGTCTGTGTAAGCTCATACAGAACGCTGTCTGGCACGGACCCAACCGCTCATATTTAGGCAAACACATGTTTTTAAGCTTGTGCATCTACATTAGCTACTCATGTACAGCTTGCATATTGCCAGTTAAACTGCGGGGTCACAAAGTTTCAGTGACTTCAGCCATATTAATCCCACATGAACCAGCAGGTGGATGTGATCTACTGATGTAAATGATGTGCAAGGAAGATTCTAGGCTGCAGAAAGACAAGTGATGTAAGATGATGGAGGGCTGGTGAACGGATTTACTCTAGTCAACTTTGTTAGGACCAGAGCCTGGTCCCATGGAATTCAGTCATTGTCTCCAAGACTTGACTCATAGTGCTAAGTCCTGCCAGGTGCTGGGGATTCCTGTGAAGCGCAGGGCAGTCCGCTCCCACTTGCTCCAGTGTGCAGTACCTAGCAGGATTGAACCATAGGAGTTAAATTCACCCCATGCATAGGATCAGCACCAGGTGCATGCACCACTGAAATCCTGTCTTGGGGTGCATCTACACTGGCAAGTTAGGTCGACTTAAGGACGCTTAAGACAACCTAAACAAAGCCACATCCACACTGGCTTTTCTTAAGTTGACTTAAGGAAAGCTTAAGTCGACTTAATAACACCTCCTTTTAGGTCGACTTAAGCCTTAAGTCAACTCCTTAGGTCGACTCAAGGCCAATGTAGATGGCGATTAATGCTACGTCGACTTTATTAAGTCGACTTAAAGCCAATATAACGGCTATCTCTGCTGTTAAGTCGACTTAACAAAGTCAATTTGTTAAGTCGACTTAACAAGGTCAACTTTAAGTCAACTTAAAGTCGACCTTGTTAATTCGACTTAACAAAGTCGACTTAACTTTGTAAGTATAGACATAGCCTTGGAGGTTTATGTGGGATATAAGTGATGCATATTACTTAGGTTGCTCCGCCACCCAGCCACCACATGGGGTGGATTTAACCCTTAAAAGGCCCAATCTAGCCCCACTGAAGTCTCATTGACTTAGTGGTGATAGGGTTGGGCACTCTAGAGATAATAGTTTTGGGCCTCATCCTGAAAACACTTATTATTGAGCACTGCACTAAGTACAGTGAATGCTGGCTAGATCAGACCCTTAACAATTTACAGAAATAGTCCTTAGACTGTTTCACAAAATGTCCTTGCCTCTTTGTCAACAAGCACAGCTCTCTCACATACAAAGCCAGGAAAAACAACATTTCCTGCCCTAATGCCGCTGTCTTGTTTTTGGTTTTTCCACCTCCTGTGTGAGCAGAGTTGAGGTTGTCACTTCATTGTTTTGTGGTCAATTCCACACCTTTTCCAGGGTAAACAGCATGAAAACTTGTGTAATCAGTATCCCAGCCAAAGCTTTTATAAACCAAACATTAATTTGTTATCCTTTTGGCATCCACGAATGTGTTTGTGTGTCCATGTGGGCTGGCTATGGAAAGATGCACTATAAAAACTTTAACAGCAGAATGTTTCATCTGGTAGCATTCTGTGTCAGTTACAAAAACACATACCCGGTCCTGTCACCCTTCCTCACGCAAGTACTCCTAGTGAGGTCACTTGGTGGGACTATTTGAGTGAGTAAGGCCTACTCCTGGAAATAAAGGTTTACAGGATAGGGTTCTTTTAAGACTGGGATTTCTACGGTGCTGAATGGAATTGGGCACATTGACTTCCATTGGGAGTTGGATGCTGAAATACCCTTTGAAACACTCCAGCTTATTCTACAAACAAAAATCCAATGAACATGAATTGGGGAAAAAATAATAATTTTACTTTATTTTTACTTAGGAATTCGCTACAAGGATCTATTTGTGGGTATCCCCAAAGAAACGTACAAAAATGAGAAGCGAGTAGCACTCTCTCCTGCTGGTGTCCAGGCCTTAGTTAAACAAGGCTTTAAAGTGCAGGTGGAACATGGAGCTGGTGAAGAAGCAAAGTTTTCTGATGAGCAATACAAAGAGGCTGGAGCAGTAATCAATGACTTGAAAACCGTGTTTGGCTCAGATATTGTTTTAAAGGCAAGTTTCATATCTGACATGAATCATATATGTTTTATTCCAGTTACAGTAGGCAAACAACAGACGAGGGAAATAGTGATTTAAAAAAAAATCAGAATGTCAGCATGAAATCAAATCAATAGAGCAACTTACCTAGGGCATTAATTCATACAATAAACATCATCTTATATATGCCCAGCAATATGGCTGGTATTTTGTCTCGACAGTGTTTGCAGCAATAACTACTTCACACTTACTGGCATGCATTGTATTTCTGTTTTTTTGGTGGGAGGGTTAAGTTTCTGTAGAGATACTGCTTGATACATACTGCAGTTCACACCAGTGGAATGAAGGGTATTTGACATAAATGCATTTAACCCATTTTTCGTTTACTACCTTTGATCTAAAGCCCTGATTTTGCATCAGGATCTGCTACCCCTAGACAATAAGACTCAGCGTGGGCACAGAGATCTGCACTAGGGGCAGGGGGTTGAAGATTCCACGTGTTTTATTAATACTAAACTCAGTTTCCAAAAGCTTAATTTAAATCAGCAGACTGGGCATTCTTTTAATTAAGAACGTAAAATGTGTGTTCTGTTTTGTATCTAAGGTCAGAGCCCCAGGTTTTAATGAAGTACTGGGAGTGCACGAGGCTTCATTGCTCAAAGAGAATGCAACACTTGTCAGCTTTATCTACCCTGCTCAGCACCCAGATCTCCTAGACAAGCTTGCTCAGTGCAAAGCCACAGTCTTGGCAATGGACCAAGTTCCTCGAGTCACTATAGCTCAAGGATATGATGCTTTAAGCTCGATGGCCAACATTGCAGGGTGAGGACATGGAATATGAATTTTATAGCATAAATGTTATTTTTGTACTTGAAGGCATCTGTTGTAATTGTACGTTTATTCATCTCTTTGAGCACCACTCTACATACATGGTTTTATGTAATCCTGCTCTCTTTTGCATGTGGAGGGAAGATAGAGTAGTGCTTCCCTGCTGGGCTATGGAAGCCCCAGAAGAAAAGAATAGGGGGTTGGCTAGCTCTGCCTGATAGCTCCCATCCCCTCCACAGACACCAGGGCAGCCCAGAAAAGAAGAGAAGATGACAACGAGTGATGGTTCCCCGATTCTCTGTCCCAGACCAATCATAGGTGAGAGCAGCAAATCCCAAACTGCTGTAACCTGTCCCAACCTAATATGGGGACCATGTACCATCCTGGAGGTGCTCCACATACTCCCTTCCCACCCCTGAAATGCCCTCTTCACCAGAGACTGTAGGGAGCAAGGTGCAAAGAGTATGGAATCTGCCCCAAAGTGTTGATTATGGCCTCTTTACATTTTGGCACTCAGAAAGACAAGGTTGGCACTACTGATTGAGGGCCTTGAGGATCGCAGGTGGGACACCGCTGGCTTTTAGAATGGTGTCTTTCCCTTGTTATGTGCGCCAGTGCCTTAAAACTGGTTTTTGGTGGGTGGGTTTTCTATCTCAGATCGATATTATATAAATTGTTTTAGAACTATACTTATCGTAGGTGGGCACAAAAATTTATTTCAGTCAACCCATTATAACACATGTGGTTCTAAATACCATTCACTGCGATAAATGTGCTCTTATATTTGGCATAGTTTTAACATACCAGTTTTTATTATTTTTTCCGTGATTCTCTTTCACACAAATAAAGCTGAAACACAAGATCCTTTGCATGGAAAGTGAACTGATAGGAATACGCAAACTTCACTTTCTTTAATTTGAACTGACAGATATAAAACTAAGTTTGAAGTAGCTTTTCTACTCTGTGGCCAGACACTAAGATTGCATAAAGTAGGCATTCTATATGGAATGAAAATATCACCTTTACAAGACTTCTTGTCTCTGATAACCAGGGGACACACGCATCTCTTTGCTGGTCTTGACCCCTTGTCTCTTACATAGCATCACACTGTCCTACTGGCCAACCCATCAAGACCAATCGCCATTCAGCAATAGCACATTTGGAATCAATTCAGATTTGGAACTGATTTCAAAGTCATTTAGATTTAGGTAAGGAACTCGTTAAAAAAAAGCACAACAAACTGGTTTAAACATTGGACCAATTATTTACGTACATAGGCTACATATTGAAATGGTTTAAAATCTGAACTGATTCATCTCAAACAGAACCAATAAGGTAAAGATATCAAACACATTTAAGTGCTTCATTGAACAAGGAATTTTCTTCACCATTTTCTGGCAGCCTCACCATTGAAATTTAATTCAGAAGATATTTGATAAAGCTTTTTCACTGCCTGTTAGTTATGATGTCATTCCATTCCCCTTTAAAAGTGAATACTGTCCTTTAATTTTAGTGTCTTTCATGACCTAGAGTAGGGAAATGTTATGTATTTGTTCACTCTTTGTGTTTCCAGGAGCTTTTAAAATGCTCCTTTGTCAGGAAAATAGTGCAAACTCTAGAGTCGTCATCACTATGTCAGATATTTGGGCCCACTTAAACTCACATTTAGCTATAAATGTAACTGAATGGGTCATCCCACACCAAAAAGAGATGAAACAAAATAACTTTTTTTCTTTCTGTTCGCTTGGATGAATATTCCTTCAAAATGCTTCCCAGCATTCAAATACTTTCTCGAAGAGTAAACAATGAGCTAAACCTCAACGAGGAATTCTGCCAGACGTGTACCTGACACTTTTTTAAAAAAATGCTAAAGAATTTTAAAGAAAATATAGTGCTAATGATATGCCAAACTGAGAGGCCCAGAGAACAGATCAACCACAAACAGCAGTGTAGCAAGTTTTCTCACATCATCCCATCAATAAACCGACATTCTTATGGGACCACTTCTAGGGACAAGAGGAGAGTGATAGCTTTGGGTCATTCTAACCCTTTACTGTCAGTGCCACTAGTAATTGTTGTTCTCTCTGACACTTGTTTACTTGTAAATGAATGGAGACAATCAGGCTCCTTCATGAAGACCATAGAATATTCATTTAGTGTTGATAATTTTTGTCAGTCTAGGTCAGATTAAAAACAACAATTAAAGAGAGAGAGGGAGAGAGAGAGAGAGAGTCTATTTTCCAATACCAGACCCCAGATCTGACTACCTTCCAAATACACTCCATCTATTGTGCTGGTTACAAAAAAGAGACCTGCTTAACCCTTCCTCCTCTCCCCATTGCAGCTGTCATGAAATAGGAAAATATACGCTCCAGAGAACTAGTGTGCCTAGCTGATGCATTTGCCAGCACTGGAGCAAAACACTCGATACAACTCATTCCTATGCTATTTTAAAATAGCATAGGAATGAGTTGTATGGAGTGTTGTGCCCCAGTGCCTCTTAAAGGATCCTGCTTTCTACCAGAAGGTTTGCATCCTGATTTATCCTATCCTCCATGCACGTTTGGCGACGTAAGTCAAGGCTTTGCACTGTATCAGTGGGTCTGTCCTTATCCATTGAAGTAAATGGGAGTCTTTCCTTTGACTATGATGGGATTTGGATTGGTCCAAACCTGTCAACAGTAAGGGCTTGTTTCACAAGAGTAACTAATTCCATTTGGCTCTATGGCGTTCCTCTTGATTTACCGCACTGTAAGGATGGGACTGATCAGTCTCTACTCTTCCAACTGTCTTGAACTGATTTTATGTTTGTGAACACTGAGGGAAATTGATAAAAATGTCAGTTTGAATGAGAACAGACCAAGTTATCAACTTAACCAAACACATTTCATACTTGTCTCATGCAGCCCCAGGTATTGGTTGGTCATGTACAGAATGGTATGAGTTGAACATTTTTACTTATTCTCAAGACTTTCCATCTTTTATTGTAACAGGAAATACTTTGTAATTATTCATTTCCAAACTTGGCTCATTCCACGTGACCTATTTTTCTCCTCATGCCATCAGAGGAAAGTGCAGTTATGTGACTCACGTTTCATGTATTCAGCTACAGTGCTGCGAAGGAGGAAAAAATTACAAGCAATGATAATGTCAGCACAGTCAATATTGTTTGTCTTTGCAGAGCCATAAACAAAATCATGAGGATATTCTTTAAAAGGTCTTGCTGACAGCTCTGGTAAATTTAGGCAATTGGTACAGAGATGAATAGTATTTTCCTGTTACACACACACACTCTGTCTTTTAGCCTGTAAAACTGTTTAATTAAGCTAGAGTCAAATCCTCTGATTCCCCTCCAATAGACTGACACAGGGCTCAAAACATGTCTTCATTTTTATACAGGCTGTTCTGAAAATATTTGAATTTAACGTTCATCCTTTATTTACTCTAAGCCCAAAATACATTTAGACATCACAAGAAGCAAACAACCACAAAAAAGGGAACAGAGAGCATTCCACACTGGAGGATCAATTTTTGCTCTAATACAGAAAGTATTCACATAAAAGTTACGCTTTGGGAAACTGCTAGAAAAGCCTGGATTATACATGATGGGTTTTGGGGTTGTTTTTTTAAAGACAGCTTGAGTTTCAGTTTCATGTGGCCGAACACAGCTCTCAACCAGTGTTAAGTCAGGGCAGGAATATGGCTCATGGGCATTAGAGTTGGATGCAGAATTTAGCAGGGATTATATGCTGGAATCCAGTGAGCATATCTCATATGATCAATTCTCCTGCCCTTGCTTAACTCGGGCATTAGCGTGTTTCAGCCTCCCCCATCTTTCCTGTCTATTTACTGATGAAATCCTGACTCCATTAAGTCATTGGAGCCCAGATTCACCCGCTCTCTTACTCAGTTCCGGAGGTGCTCTCTCTCAGAATAACTCCTTTGCAGAATCACGTGGTTCTGAGAGTGGGCCATCTAAACTGCCATTTTACACACCAATGGAGTCAAAGGGGTTGCGAAGAGTGCACATAATGCACTTTTGGATTGCTGACTTTGAGATGGTCATGTGTTTTCATGTCCCTTTTAGGCTAATTGGGTGGTTCCTCTAGTCCCTGGCTTAATTTTCAAATAAAATGTACTCGTTCCTAGGTTTTCTTTAGTTGTTTTTTGTTGCTGTTGATTCTATCACATGATCAGTCTCTTGAAGAGCCTCACTGAAACTATTTGATGCCTTTGTCTAGTTTGGATTTTTTACATATTCACTTCGCTCGCCCACCCCCACGGCCAAAGAATACAAACTACTCGTCCACAGTGGCCTGAAAATCTTTGGTTTACAAAATGCCATTTTTAAGTTATTGCAAAGCTGCAACATGTCTGAAGCTGCCAGATCTTCTTTCTTTTGTTCCCCAGTAACCATTGAGAGAAACAGTTTCAAAATGAAAGCAAATTCCATCAAAGGCTGCTATTTGTTGGTTTCACTCATTTCATTCATACCAGTTTGATCCCGTAGGGTGCATCTACACTTACAAATTAAGTCAACTTAAGCTTGCTTAAATCGACTTAATTTACTCTGCGTCTACACTACTTTTTCCTTAAGTCGATTTAAGCAACAGCTTAAGTCGACTTAAGGAAAATTAAAGTTGACTTTATAAAACCTACTTTAAAGTCGACTTTACTGGCTAAGTCGACTTTATTAAGTCGACTTAGCCAGTGTAGATGCAGATTAGCCTTAAGTCTACTTTAAGTTGACTTAAAGGGCTCCAGGGCTCCCCCACTGCCCTCCCTGTCAGGGTGGCTGGCACAGGCAGAGCTTGGTGTGCCCCCTCACAGGGCAGGACAGAGCCCTGCCCACCCTGCTCCTATGCCCTGCCAGTGTCCCTGTCCTGCTCTGCCCCCATTGTACCCAGCACTTGGCAAGGGGTGCCCTCCCTGCCACCGTGGACCAGTCCCAGGTCCACCTAGCCCCTAGAACCTGACTTAGGCGTCCAGTGTGGATGCTCTAAGTCAATTTGACAGGGTCCCCTTTAAGTCAACTTAATTTTTGAGTGTAGACATGCTAAATTGACTTAACAAAGTCGACTTAAAGTTGACTTTGTTAAGTCGACTTATTTGGCCAAGTGTAGACATAGCCCTAAAGATTAGGGATGAGTCTGAGCCAGGGCTGGCCCAACCACATAGGTGAACTAGGCAGTCGCCTAGGGCGCCAGGCTTTAAGGGGCACCAAATTAAATGGAATTGAATTTTTTTCTCTCTTTAAAAAAATATTAATATATTACCTTATAACACGTGGAGGGGGGTGCCAAAAACCCTTGGGCCAGCCCTGGTCTGAGTCACAAAGTTTGGTATTTGAAACAGGATCTAAACTTCCTTAAGTCTAGGCATATCTGGATCCTAGGATTTAGGTCAGACTCTACAGACCTGGCCCTAAGATACTGAGGGTTTTCTGAGAAGTACTGAAAGCCTCCTGTGAGAGCAGAGGGAGTTGACAACTCTTAGGAAACATTCAGCATCACAAAAGCCCTGCTAGGGTTGGGGTGGGTGTCTGCATTTGAATATTGCTCCTAATTACAGCTTTCCTAATGCTGATAATGGGTGCCTGGTTCTGGGGAGTTGTTTTGGGGCCATATAGCAAGGATGCACTAGCCACTTGCATATTGGTTAGTACTGCTGGGCAACAAAAATGTGAAGCCATAGACAGCCCTTCAATGAGTGTTTGCTGGGCCACCTCCTGTTCTCTCTGTAAGGGCACTAAATTTGGAGGTTTTCTGAGCAGCACTTCATTAGAAAGGATGCGTTATGAGAGAATGTTAAGGAAACTCATAACTATGGAGGAAGAACACATACTTATTTTGGAGAGGAAATGTGGAAATGTGCTGTTTGCCTCATTCCCATCAAATGATCACTGATTAATTAGTTTAATGAAGAAATCCCTGTTCTGTGCTTTCTAAAAATAACTCTACCCTGGTCTGCATTCAGCCTGTAAGTCCATTTGCCTGCTAAAGCATGGGCGCTACAGCTTAACCCACAGTGTTTTGTTTGTTTTTTAAAAAGCAAAAATACTGTAACCATAATAAGCATTTTATTTATGCCATGAGTCCACGCCCTGGCTACGCATTCCTTTCCCAGCAATAGTCCTCTGTCAGGCAGTCACTTTAAAAGAGTGTTACAAACCACTGGTATAAATTGTTATGACAACTGAATGTATTTTTTCATTTAGCAGATGTATTGGTTTAAGATGTTCAATAGCTGTTGTTTGTTTTATGGGGTTTCTATTAATTATCTCATTGATTTGGTCTACATATTTGTCTGAAGGGTTTTGGCTCAGCTGCGTTTGGGACTCAGGAAGGGACAGTATCTTCATACTGGCACAGTTGTCTGTATGCTCTGCCTGCAGAGGCTTTACTGCATTACCCCAGTGTTTTTTTAATTTGCATTTTCTAGGTACAAGGCTGTAATCCTGGCAGCTAATCATTTTGGTAGATTTTTTACTGGTCAGATAACAGCAGCTGGAAAGGTGCCTCCTGCAAAGGTATGGATGGTACAGATGGTCTGTATGGAATAAAATTCTGAGTGTCCTGCCTGATAGCATAGCCAGGAAGTGCAACTCCACTCTATGACCTTTGTAGGAAATCTTGAGTATAGCTGTTACAGTTCCATTTATTGCAACTTTATTTGTCCTGGGGCTTGATTGTATCTTCTCCTTGCACAGGTGGGTGGGTGGGATATAAAGAGACTTACCACAGTTTAAACCCTCTCCCCTGCCACAGATATAATTGCAGTACAGGAGATCTCCGGAGTGCAGAGACTGGTCTCAACTAGAACTTCCTATGGAACTTGCCTTCCCAAAGAGGCTGAATGGAAACAGGGGTGCTTCTGGAGATGGATGGCTGCCAAGTGGATTGTTCATAGCAATCTCATATGGGGCTGGTCCACTTTTTCAGTATGGTCAGGTGCCCTGGCAGATAGGTCCTTTGGGAGAGGTGCTGCTCCATAGTGCCCCAAGCACAGGCCTATGTCTGATAGAAGGCCCAATTCTGCTCTTTTCTATATACCTGAATGGCCCCTGAAGTGAAAGGGACTTGTAACTGAGAGGAGAATCTGTTCTAACTTGGCTTTTTGAAGGGTTTTGGCAAATATAATCATCTAAGGCTATGTCTACGCTGGCAAATTAGTTCAAATTAAGGAGGCTTAATTCGAACTAACTGAAGCCATGGCTCCACTAGGCTTTAATTAGTTCAAATTAAGGGCTTCCTTAATTTGAACTAATAAGTTCTAATAGGGTATTTGAACTAAGGGGTTAATTCGAACTAACTAGTTCGAATTAACCAATGTGGCCATGTTAATTCGAACTAATTTCTTAGTTCAAATTAACCGGCCATTGAAATGAATGGGGATCGCTAATTTGAACTAAGCAAGTGCTTGCTTAGTTCGAATTAACATTCCAGTATGGCCATGCCAGTTCGAATTAAGCTAATTCGAACTAACTAAAATTAGTTCAAATTAGTTAGTTCGAACTAACTAATTCGAACTAATTTTAGCAAGTGTAGACATAGCCTAAATGCCACAAATGCATTTAATCTTATCATACCTAGAGATAGATAGTCAGGAAAAAGGTGGGGGGTTAGGTTGGTTGGTTGGTTGGTTGAAGCAAAATAATCACTCAACACAACAAACAATGAGTCCTGTGGCACTTTTAAGACTTAACAAATTTATTTTTTGTGTGAGTTTTCATGGGTAAAGTCCCACTTTGTCAGATGCCAGAAAGTGGAAAAAACTTACACTGAAGAAAATCTTACAGTATAGGAGGGAATATGATTACATTTCATTGCATCAGGTCAGATTATTTCAGCAAATCAAAGAGGTTGTACAGATTCATATTGTGTGCAACAACATATCACAAAATGGTGAGGTTGAGAAAAGTGAGAATCGCTCTTTGTAATGAAAACAAAGAAGGACTTCGGTGGCACTTGTAAATACAAATATTTGTAGTGAGAAAGCCAATTCATGTCCCTATTCAAACCCGAGTTAATAGTAAGCTTTCTCCATTTCCTGGCATCTGACAAAGGGGGACATCATCTACGAAAGCTCATGTGAAAAATAAAGTGCCACAGGACTCCTTGTCTGTGTTGCTGAACTAGACTAACATGGCTACCCCTTTGGAACCCAACACAATGTTATTCACCATTGGACTGAATTTGGTACTCAAATACCCCTTTCAGCGGGAGTTGTGATTTACATTACATTCTGGGGGCATAATTATTTCTATAATATCCATCTGAGGAAAAGGCAGATTATAACAGAACAAAGTATTTAAATAGCTGGTAAAATCAGGTCTATTTCCTCCACCACCTGTGTTCCAGAGTGAATGTTTGAGTCCTCCTGGTGTAGAAATATTAGCTCTATTCAAGTTTTGTTTCACCTATGGGTTTAAATAGCTAACCATTTTCTACCTTAGTTTATTTTGTGAATATCACACCTTGTGCAGGGCAGGTCACCACCACTCCCCTGTCCTAAAGTGGCTGTTTAAATGCTTATATAAGTTGTGATAAGGTTTGAAACTTCCTTGAAGTACTCACAGTTAGTAAGTTCCAGATGGGTAGCCCTGTTAGTCTAATTCAGCAAAACAAACAAGGAGTCCTGTGGCACTTTTAAAGATCAATAAATTTATTTTTACAGTTAGTAGTATCAAATGCTCTTGTAACATCAAGTGCTTTTGAAGATAAGGGATGTAATACACAGGATGAAGTGGGAGGTGGGACCCAGAATGCACTTTGCTCATTCTCCAAGTGTTTTCTCTCTCTAGATGTTGATAATTGGTGGTGGCGTGGCTGGGCTTGCTGCTGCAGGAGCTGCCAGAGCAATGGGAGCCATCGTAAGGGGATTTGACACCAGGTAGAGTAAGAAAATACCGGTTTTGATTCTAAAATTCTGTACTTAGGTTTGTTTAAACCTCAGTTACATCAGTGGAAATCCCTTTGAGACTAATGTACCAAATTCATTCTGGTGTAAAACCATGAAGTAAGCATGCACAAAAAACAGCCTGCACATGGTTCCCAGGCAAATTTCCAGCTTGCACATGTGTCCCAGGCATGCACACATTCAAGTTGGCTGTGTTCAAGTCTGAGCTATAGTTTTCATAGAAATCCCACTTGAAAAATAAAGCAGAATAATATCATTATATGTGGGAAAAGCCTAATAGTACAGTTGCACATGTACCTGATTTTTCAGTTCACTGGTAGTTTATTAAATTCTTGAAGTCTTGGTTCAATTAGAGAAGCTAAGATACTGCTTAGTAATTATGGCCTGGATTCCTGAGAGGAGAACCAGAGAGGCAGATTCCTGAATTCACTGTGGCTTTGCTTTGGTGCAGAGCTCCTCTCATGCAAAATTAGAGTCTCTGTTACACTTGGCTGTAAATTAACATATTGTAACAGAGTTTGGTAACTGCTGTCTTCTTGCAACTGATAATGTAATCCTGCAATGTCTGCCTTGATAAAATAGCAAACTGCAAAAATCCAATATCTAATTAAATATCTGTCATCTCTGTACTTTGCCTGCAGGCTGCCAGCGCTGGAGCAATTTAAATCCCTTGGAGCAGAACCTCTAGAAGTGGCTATTGCTGAAACTGGAGAAGGTGTTGGAGGCTATGCAAAAGAAATGTCCAAAGAATTTATTGAAGCAGAAATGGCATTATTTGCCAGACAGTGTAAAGAGGTGGATATTGTCATTAGCACTGCCCTTATTCCAGGTAAAGTGCAGCTTTAGGATTATTGCAGACTTAAACATACATTTCTATGATCATATCCAGGTTAGAGATATGAATACAGTTAGACAATTAACAGCAATTATGCTTGAATAAGGGCTTCTGATTTGGGCCCCAGTTCATATTTCATTCATAGATTAGAATGTCTTCTTTTAATTCTCTAGATTTAGTATGATTAGTATTTTATTATTTATTTCTAGTGGCACCCACAATACATTAGATGTTTTTCTTGCACATCATCAGTTCCTGTGGTAGAATCTTGATAACAAATAGTAGATTTTTACCTTTTTTTTTTTAATTTGCAATAGGGAAAAAAGCCCCAATCCTTATTACTAAAAATATGGTGGAGTCAATGAAGGATGGTTCGGTAATTGTGGATCTTGCATCTGAGGCTGGTGGCAATGTGGAAACGACTCATCCTGGAGAGCTTTATATTCACAAGGTCTGTCAAATAAAAGTTCACACTTATTAGAAATGGTTGAAACGTGTACGAAATTCATGCAGTATTGCCATAGTTTGAAGAAACTAAAAAGTAATAAACATTCTAGTAACAAAGAACTGGCCATGCTTCCTTGAAACCATTGCATGTCTATCCTAGAATACTTGCTTTTGTATGGCAAGATAATAAAGCAAAGTCTTTCACTTCACCAGTAATAAAACCACAAATTGGAATACTATCCAGACACCATTCCATCTTTGAAGATTTTATGTTTTGTGATTTTTATAAGCATGGTTACAGTGTTTTTAATAATTATATTCATAAATGCCTTTAAATTCATCCCCAGAGCTTTGCTAACGAAAGAGTGGAGCTGTCCAAAAGCCAAGTATAGTAACAGCAAAGGAAATTTTACTTAGAGGTTCATTTTATTTAAACACTTATAAAACTAATAGTAGTCAATCTCACTATATTATAATATAGAACCATCAATTTCAACATAGAAAATGGCCATTCATAGATGAACTTTGATTTCATTTGTACAATGTAGATTCATAAGATGGTATAAAGGTGTAATTATTTGTCCGTTACTAAAACATATATTTATTGGGGAATTGTCTTAAATAAATCATGTTTTGCATATTTTGCATTCTTTCTCAAAACATATTTTTTCCAGGAAGACAAGAAATGATTCACCTCAACAGTTGTTACATTTGCCTATATAAGCAGGTATTGACATATGCCAGTGTAGTAACTCATTGATGGAGGCCCTGTACAGAACTTGAGATTCAACACATTTGAATGTTTACAAAGGACCAGAGTAAGGCACTTTTCCCTAAATTGTTTCCCCTTTCCAGTATGGCCAGCCCCAAGACTACAAAACCCAGAGAGCCAGGCTCCAAAAATCATTAAGTGTAAAACTATTAAATATTGCGGGGAGGGGATTTATTTGCCTCCTGGTGTGGGAACATTTAGGGTTCATGTTTTCAAGTGTTTCTCTGCAGCAACAAGGACTAGAAACTAACTTTTTAAAGTGAAAGCTGAGACTCACTGGTTACAATCTGTTTCTAGCAGGTGGGGCTCTACGAAAAGCACTAAATATCATGAGACTTATGACAAAATACCAAAAATTGGCAATGTTGCTACCTGTACCACTTGGCTGTCCAGACTGGCTCAGCTGTTGACCCATCTATCTGTACATCCTTTGAGTTCATGTAAGGCTTATAATGAGACCTGTCTTAAATCAGCCAGTGGTTGGACCTGGTTTGGATTACTCAGTTGAGTTTATCTCCCAGCCATGTATATATTAGTGCTGGTTGGGAATTTTCCATCAAAATAGTTTTTGATGGACAATGCAATACCTGCAAAATCAGTATTTCCCATGGGAAAATTTAGATCTTGTTAGAACATTTTGATTATCCATCAGGAAAAGTGAAACAAAATATTTCATTTTGGGATCAGATTGTTCCAAATTAAAGTATCTCACTTTGTTAAACTGAACTGAAATGTTTTTTTAAGATCAGTTTGACATTAATCTGTGCCTGCCAGAAGTGCTGTGGTGCCTCATGGGAGCTGTAGTTTGGATACCTCAAAGCCCCATTCTCTCCTGTGGCCTGAGCTCTCTGGATGGACTACATATCCCTCCGTGCACAGTGCTAGTGCTCAGGCTTTATTTCGACTTGCTTTGTCCCTTCAGGCTCCATCAGACATGTGAGGCCTGCCTGCTTCTTTAAAAACACAATGGGCATCTGTGTGAAAAAAATAGAAATGTAAAATCAGGGGCAGCTCTCTGCTCCTGGTAATGAACATCTGAAGTAGGGAATGAAGAGACAGCAGGTAAATGCACAGAGCTTAGGGCTTTCTGCTGATTAAGAGGAAGCTTTCCCTGAGAGCAGGATTCCCCATAACTGCTTATTAGATGACCTTTATTCTTTTTAGACAACCTTTATATTAACACCTCACTTTGTCTGTGTCTGTATCTATGTATTCCCTGTGCTTTCTCACCATTCTCCAGCAGACGGCGTAATGTTTATAGGTTTTAATGGCAAGCTGTGCCCAGCACAAAGCTTGCCAGGCATGTGGCCCTATGGTAGAGGGCTCAGGGCAGGAGCCTGGGAATTTAGCAATCACTGATTTGAATCCCATCTGGGGTTGGAAAGCTGCTGTTCATTGATTTTGATTTGATCTACTTTTAGTCTTGATTGAAAAATAATATGAAAAAAACATGTTTTTAAGAACAGACGACCTTAAAACCAACGCACTAAAAGGGACAAAGCAAGTACAGAAGTCATTCCCATTGGTCAGACTTCTTGTACGAGGCAATTTAAGCACCGTGAATGCATTTGTTTGCAAAAGGTTGGGTGGCCACTGTACATGCTGCACTGGTCAGCTGACCTTTTGCAAACAAATGTATTCACGGTGCTTAAAATGCCTCGTACAAGAAGTCTGACCAATGGGAATGACTTCTGTACTTGCTTTGTCCCTTTTAGTGTGTTGGTTTTAAGGTCGTCTGTTCTAAAACAACTTGGTTTCTTATATTATTTTTTGTAGGATTTCGGATAGTAGGGGCTGTATGGAGCTGTTAGAATTGTTCATTTCATTTTCCACCCCAACTAGTACCAAAACCATTAACTACAGCAGGCGCTTTAGAGCACTGAACTTTTACAACAAATATTTTTGAAGATAAAATTCCTGAGAAGTAATTGTTTTCCGAACAGTGAGCGATAATGGACCACCTTCTCTGTAACCCTTTCTTAGCAGAATGTTGTACCTTTGTCTTTGAAAGGAACTGGTGTTTGAAGCCACTAGGGTCACTGTGGCTTCACTGTACGGGGGGCACACAAAGCCCCCTGTAGGAGCCTATGGCTGTGCAAGTTTTTAGGAGCAGCTATTACATGAATAATTGAAATGGGACATCAATCCTTAATATCATTGGCTATGTCTACACTAGGGAATTAAGGTCGACTTTAAGAAGGTCGACTTTAATAAGTAGACATTAAGTCGACTTAGAGAGTCCACACTGGATTCTTAAGTCGACTTAAAGGGGCCCTTAGTAAATCGACTTAGAGAGTCCTCACTGGACTATCTAAGTTGACTTGTTTGCTCCAGGGAGAGCCAGCCCTGCATGGGGCTGGCTCTCCCCGGGGCAGCAAGCCCCTGAGCAGTCCGGAGGAGAGGGAGCGAGGAGAGGAGAGACAGCTGGAGCGCGGCAGCCCCGGGCTTCCTCCTGGCCGGACCAAGCTTAAGTCGACTTAATTTGCCAGTGTAGATGCAGCCATTGTCACTGCCCTCTCTGAAATGTCTTCTTCTATATAGAGGCTAATAGGTTGTGGCTGTGTTCTGGAAAGCCAGCTGCAAAGAGCAATCCCATCTATGGGGTTTCAGTATTAACTTGTACCGCTCTCCTCGGCTGTTGCCCTACTTGAATATTGTATCCTTTGCCTTTCTCTTGATCAAGCATTGGAGCCAGCACCTGTGGCTACATATGGAATAAGTTGGCAGCTGCACAATCCAGATGGCCAATAATGGAATGTGTTATAATGAGGATAAAATAAAAGGAAAAAGCCAAGAATTTAGGACACAGTATCTGAGGTAGAACATATACAGTTGTTTTGAGAGTATAGGTTTAGAATGCTTTTTTTAAATAGTCCAAATACTTCAGCTTTAATACTGTGGGACGTTGGTAAGGAAATATTATCTTCTCCTGTGTGGTTGCAAAGAGTTAAAAAGGAAGATATCTAAAACCCTATCTTCTTTTGGGGACTAATTGGAGTGCAGTTAACCTTGGAAACATATTGTAAAATGTGATCTATATCAGATAAACAAAAGGTGTTTTCAAACTTTGAAAAGCGCTTGACTTCTTATTCTCAAAATAAGCACCATATGGTTCCCCAACTGGCCTCCCAGCTTGTTCTGCTTCTGGCTTGCTGACAACACTGCATAATTTTTTTTGTTCAGACATCAGAGTAAGCTATTAGTTTTAAAAGAGAACCCTTAACTTGTAAAACAAAGCATTGGTAAGAAGTGTCTGCAGTAATATGTGAATTTGATTTACTAACCTTTTTAAAATATGCATCAGGTCTGTGGAGAACACATGAAAAGTTTTCAAGATAATACATGAAAAGCTTTGACATAAATTTATTTTTCTTTCTCATCAGGGTGTGGTGCACATTGGTTATACAGATTTGCCAAGCAGAATGGCAACTCAAGCCAGTAGCCTGTATTCCAACAACATCTTGAAATTATTAAAAGCTATTTCTCCTGACAAAGAATATTTTCATTTTGAGCCAAAAGATAATTTTGATTATGGGACTATTGATCATGTCATTAGAGGAACCATGGTAATGAAGGTGAGTTTTAAGCTCATTTTAAAATTTCTGATAAATGGGTATAAAAGTGTATTATGAAGGACATAGCATTAGCCAATCCAAGACGTCATCTCAATGGTTCCAGAGGGATAGCTGTGTTAGTCTGTGTACAGCAAAAGCAACGAGAGTCCTGTGGCTCCTTAAAGACTAATAAAGTTCTTAGGGCATACGCTTTTGTGGGCTCCAACCCACTTCATCAGTTGCATCTGACGAAGTGGGTTGGAACCCACAAAAGCTTAAGCTCGAAGAAATTTGTTAGTCCTTAAGGTGCCACAGGACTCTCGTTGTGTTAGCTCTTATAGTATTCATAGTGATGAGAGCAGGAAGTTTATATTTTAAATGTTGCAAGCACTATGATATTTAAGGGCAAAAAAGAAATGAATAAAAGTCTCAAATGAATGCTATGCCATTGATTTGTGATTCAGAAAGGAGAATTCAAGACTGAGGATTGATCCATGAGCTCAGTGATTGTGGGAGATATGAATTAAAGTGCCAGATGAGGTTTCTTGCTCTGGGATCAATATGTGCTGGGAACATGAGAGGATATGTTCAGCCAAGGAGTGAGATGGGTGGGTTGGGAATGTGAACAGTGCATGGTTCTTGAAACGACGTTGGTTACTGTTAACATTGGAAGGCTGACTGGAGGATATTTCTGCAATGAAGCCACATCAGTGTGGGAGGAATGCGGGGTTTGTTGCTTAAGACAATAATATCCTTCTGAAGCCAATAGTGTTCAACCCCAGAAGGAAAATGGGATAGACAGCAACCCCCATATGACCATCCTTGAGAGTTTTTGCCTTAGTAGCAGGAATTATCATCCCTTCATAAATCCTTAGCCCATCATTGTGGGAGAAGGGGCAGAGGAACTGAACTGGCAAGTAAACGAGAACCAAGATCACTTGTGTGTTGGCTGAGATTTTTCCATACAAAAAAAAATTTCTTTAGATAGACTGATTTTTTTCAGGGACGTTTATTTTGGATGGAATGTATAGTAAGGAGTATTTCTTTTGATAAGGTGGATTCACAAGGATCCATGTCCAGCTTCAGGTTATCGCTAGGCTGAAGCATAGTCATGCACAAGAATTAAATATTGGCAGGCTCGAATTAATGTTTGGCAGAGGAGTTGTTTTAGAAAAATGTAATAGGCATGAAAGATACCAGGCCAGATGCTGTGCTGCAATTCGCAGGAGGCTAGGGAAGCCAAAAGTGGCTTTTCACCATTGACTGACCTTAGCAATCAATGCTAATTTGCTAACCTGAGTTTATTTAATTAAAATGTAGATTAAAAAAAAAGTTAGCAAAACAAGGATTTTTACAATAAAATTAAGTCAGCAGTGTAATAAAAAATAAAGGCCAAATCCTGTATCTTTACTCTTCTGAGTAACCCTAGTGCCTTCAATGAGCTAACTCTCATGATTAAATGTCACAGAATCAGATCTTAATATAACGGAGGCCAAGATGTCACTGGAATCCATCAGAGTAATTGTCTTGTTCTGTCACAGGACGGTAAGAATTTATTTCCAGCACCTTTACCAAGAACAATGCCACCCTCTGTCCCTGCTAAACAAAAAACCGTGCAAGAACTAGAAGCTGAGAAAAAAGCCTCAGTCTCACCATTCAGGAAAACTATGACATCGGCTGGAATTTACACAGCAGGTAAAAATGATTTGCCAAGAAATATTTGGCTGCGCAATGCATTTTGTTCACATTTCCTTCAATCTGCCTGGCATTTAAACACAAGTCTTGCTAGGAATAAGTAGTAGTTACTTAGAAATAAAATCAACTCCTAAACTGGACCTGTGCACAGTGGCTTAATACTGGAAAGTATCAGAAAAGGTTAAGTGATCTGGTAACTTAAGTTACTTTCTATGGAAATGAGAGGCTAGAAAATGGTAGAAGGCCATAGGTTAGTTTTCTGGTGTTCTGGGTTAAATCATTCCATGCCTTGAGTAACAAAGAAACTTGCCCTGCTAGTAATTACATATATAATAAAGAGCCAATATGATGTAGTTTATGGGCCAGATCTGAAGTCCATTGACATTAATTATTCTAATTTGAAAGAGTTTGGGATCAGGCTTTTATTAAAGTGTATATTTTCAAATGCTGTTGTCAGTGCTCTGGTTGTTATATTTTGGAAAATACTATCTTAATGTGGAAAATAAACCAGATAGCAAGGTGTTGTGTTTAGCTAGTAATGTTTTCACTATAACATTGCATTCTTCTGTCTTTATTAAGCTTCTTTAAAAGAGAATTAATATAAAAACAATCTTTAATGTAAGTAATGACAAGGCATTTTAACGCACCTTTGTAAGTGCTGTTCACCTTCTGAAATCTCGTGCTTGATAAATGTGCAATACTGTAGTAGTGGCCATTAGTCAAAGGAAAGGGATTTTCTGGCAGGGGAGAAAATGGATTATAAAGGGATGAAAGAAAGGAAAATCTAAGAACTTGCTTTTATTTAGTAAATCTTCCCTAGTTCAATCCTTGGGTGATACCCAAAAAACTCCCACATTGCCTCAGAACAGTGGTTTTGCCATCATTGGGTAATTGGCTTGTAGATAAATTCATTACTGAACATTATCCTTGGAGTATAATCACTTTAATATCCCACTCTAGAGATCTGTTTTCTTTGATTAATGCTGTCTAAATACAAGTTTAAATGTTCTAATAAAGTTTTCTCAGGCTGGTTAGCACTTCAAAAATTAACACACACACACACATACAGTCCCTCCCCCCCCAAACCCCTACTCTGAGCCAGATTCTGACACTCTTACGGTCAGAGAGTGGTTCAATTGAGTTAACTGGGACTGTTAAGAAATAAAGTATGGAATGGGGGCCGAAAGTGGTGCTCAATAAAAATAAATAAATTGCATGTATTTGTGACTATGGTACATTCTTTTCCTAGAGGAAAAATATTTTTTTGAAATTCTGATTTGCATACTCAAGCAGACAAGACAAGTATTGTACTGCAGGAGATAATAAAGTTTCTACCATTGGAGTATTGTTGAAATATTTGTGTGGTCTGCCTCTTTCAATAATATACAGCTGCTCCACTGTGGTCTGTTTTCCTATTAAAGCAGTGAAGATAGTGAGACGTCATTGAAGGATCCATGCAATTTTTCATTTTGCTTTTTCCCCCCCCTTAACTACTCTGCTATGATTTGCTCAAGCTAAATATTTTGCATTTCAGAGATTTTTGTTGTTGGCATCTCCAGGTCTTGAACCCAAGGCTGGACCAGATAAATTGGTGAACTGAAATCTATCTTTGGCAAGGTTTAGTTCTGGCAGAAACAAGAAATAAAAGTTATGCATATAAAAGCATGTCAAGGAACCTTCTCCTGTTCCCACTGATGTAAATGGCACTAAAAAAGAAAAGTGCTTTTTTAAAAAACTCTTCCAAGCACATGTTTTTCTTTTTAGGCTTGACAGGTGTTTTAGGACTGGGACTTATTTCTCCTAATGCTGCGTTTACTCAAATGGTGACCACATTTGGTCTAGCTGGCATCGTTGGCTATCACACTGTCTGGGGTGTCACACCAGCCCTGCATTCACCTCTCATGTCAGTAACAAATGCAATTTCTGGTAAGTGCACTCCTTTCTTATCTTGTCTCTTTTGTTATGAGAGATTTAGGGTCAGATTCTCTGCTGGGACACAGATGGATGGGGAACTGAGACATAAAGAGGGTAAATGACTTATCCAAGGCCAGAGAGTGAGTGATTGTCACAACTGGGATTCGAACTTGGTAATTGCTACCTCTTAAATCCTTGAACATCCCCACACAGAACTCTCATGAGAATTACACAGCCCCAGGGCTAACTGAGACTCATCCCTTTTAAAGCTAAAGCCAATATATTGGCTGTTGAAGTTATATAACAGCTACAAATAGTTGTGTGAGGAATAATAGCATGGGGGGAAATGTAACACAGATCATTGCTATAACAAGAGGTAGGGATGCCTAGCGTCACTGTAGACACTTCCTAGGCTGTGTTCCTTTCCACATCTTTCCCATCTACATTGCTGGTTTTAGCAGTATAGCGATCCACTGCCGGAGTATCTCCCTGCTACAGGCAGTGGGTAGGCAGTGAGCTAAGAAGGGAAGATGCTGCCTCATCCGACAGGGACCTTCCTCCTGCACATATGAGAGCTCTGGAGAAGCAGGCACAGTCCCTAGTTTCCTCAGGCCACTTCCACCTTTCCCCAAAATGGCTCTGTGGATTCACAGCAGAGTCTGGCCCCCATACCATAGAGAGACTGTGTATTCCTGCATGCCTGCAGAGCACCTAGCACACTGCACTATGAGAATGATGAATAATAATATAAGTGATCATACAAGCAGTGTGTAGCTTGGCAGAAACTGGATGTCTTGTAACCTAGATCATAGCTTGGGTTATCAAAATATTTCTTCACTCAGCTTCCCGAAGAAGTGACATGTTGGTGGATAAATGTGATGGATTTCTTATGGAGTCCTGTGGCACTTTTAAAAACTAATAGATTTATTTATCACATGAGCTTTCGTGGGGGAAAATACCACATAAAAGAGTCTGACGAAGTGGGTTTTTCTCCCACGAAAGCTCATGCGATAAATAAATCCGTTAGTCTTTAAAAATGCCACAGGACACTGTTTGTTTTTCTGCAATAGACTAACACGGCTCCCCACTGGAACTGGATTTCTTATGGTATCATAGCAATACTACTACACCTCGGCAAAACTGTGCTGACATTATTGATCATGTTTATTGTGTTAGTGCCTAAGGACCAACCAAGAATGGTACACTACTGTGCTAGGCACTGTTCTGATATAGAGTAGCAGCCAGACCCAATCCCAAAGACCAAAAAACCCTCTCAATACACCAGACAGATATTGGATGGGGGAAGGGCTAGAACACACAAGTCGAGTGAGCAGTGCAATGGCAGCAAAGGTCATGCTAATGACATGAACATTTTTGAGGGGTAGATAGTTAGAAGGGGACAAGGTAAATGGAAAGAAAAGTAAAGGGAGAGGGGGATCAGGGGAACAGGGCAGAGAAGAGGGGCTGGAACAGAATGAAGATGAGATGAAGACTATTGAGGGAAGTGAGGGATAGGGCGGGAGCAAACAACCAATCAGCACTGGTCACAGAAAGTCCAGTCAAACTGGCAGATCAATTATGTATGATTTATTTTGTAATCAGATATTGGTTTGTTCTGTTTTCTTTAGGTCTTACTGCTGTTGGAGGATTGGTTTTAATGGGTGGATCTTACCTTCCTTCTAGCTTGCCTCAAACTCTAGCTTTATTAGCTGCGTTTGTTTCTTCTGTCAATATTGCAGGTGAGCAATATTTTCCTCTGTATCTTATGATGAATACCCATGTATGCTGCCTTTTTAGGACATATTTATATGTTTCTGTACACTGGTGCATCACATTTCTATGCTCTGTGAAAGGCCATCCACTAACCACTTGTGGCAAACATCTGTACTGCAACCATAGGCTACAACAAACATATATTCAAAATCCTTCAGCAAATCCCACTAGAGTGTCATGAATCTTGTAACCTGTAGTACACATTCTTCTGTTTGATGAGACTCTCTGGGTGATATCTTCCAAGCAGGACTGAAATGACTTCTAAATTTGTACTTGCAAGTTTTTGCACACACAGGACCTGCATTTACACTCACAAATTGGGTTGTAAAACATTTAACCCACCCTATATGTACACACACATGCTGTTTACATTTGCCAAAATGTGCATGCCCAGCAATGCATGTGCAGATTTAGAACTTGACTGAGTCCTTGTTGAATTAAATTATAATTTATTGAAAATGAACATTTTGCAGGCCAGAGTTTTTGTCTGTTGGTATTTCCATATCTGAATTTTAATGGAGGAGAAAATAGTCAAACTGTTAAATTTGGATTCTACTGTAAGCAAAGTTGGAGGCCAGGAGCAGATCCCTTTGAAAATTTGGCTCTAGAGGTATTTTAATTCCTACTAATTCTTTGTACACAACATTAAGTGGATTAACTAGATTTCCTAATAGTAAATACCTATCTGGAGGCTTATATTAGGAGCAATGATTTCTGTAGAAGAAATCAGTAGCTATACCGTAAAGCCTCTACTCTAAGAGAACACAGTAAAGGGTAAACACTATCAAATTTGACCCATTTCCCTGCTCCACCCCCACACTGCAGATATTTTTAGTATTGATTGTGTCTAAAGTTACACTCCTAGGACCATGATAAGGCACCAAAATAAATAGCCTGATTTTCAGAGATGATGAGTGCCTGGAATTCCCACTGAGGTCAAAAGGATTCAGCACCTTTGAAAACCAGGCAGAAAGGTAGATACCTAAGTGTGTACCTGAATGTCTAGCTTGGCTGGCACCCAAGCTTGGAAAGTTTCAGACTACACGGACAGCCAACAGCCCAGCCTGCATAAGCAACCTCACAACAACAAACCATTGTACAAGCATGCCACAGTGGACGGGGGAAATGGTTAAGAAAACAAGATTTCAAGGGCTCATTGTAAACAACTGTGAGCCAAAACCCATTTTCAAATTTAATTGAAATACCTATGTGCCAAATTTAACTTGGATCACACTCCATATTGCAAAGAATTAAAGTTCTATTATCAGATGGAAAGCTTTATTTTTTCTTTGAGAATGTTGCCGTTCCAATGGAAGCTAAAATATCAGCAAGGGAATAGATGTAAAGGCTTTTAGTAATCTCTAAATCAAATAGCAATCTAATGATTGAAACTGTAAAGTATGTGCCATTATAAATGAGGCTTATATGACTCCCATGTCTGTAGTATTTGAGCACCTCACAGTCTTTTTAAAATGCTTTTATCCTCACAAAATCCCTGAGGTTGGAACTTGCTATGGTCTCCATTTTACAGATGGGGAATTAAGGCACAAAGAGGCTAAAACCCAGTTTTTAAAAGATTTTTAGGCATTGCTTCACTTAGCATTGCAATGCCTAACTGATTAAGGAGCCTAAACCTCATTTTCAAAAGTAATTTAGGTCCATAAGAGACTCACAACTGTCAGTGGGATTTTGGCTTCTCCATGCCTACATCCTTATTGAAAATGATATTTAGGATCCTAAATCTGTTAGGTGTTGCAATGCTGTGTGCAGCTCTGCCCAGATTCAGGGGCATACGGTTGGGAGAAGGAGAGCCTGCCCAATGGTTTTGGGTGCCCTAGGCAAACTATGACTTTGGTGCCTTCCCACCTCACTTACACATCTGCATTAGGGCTGGCCACAGTCTGACTACTAATAGTATATTAGCTGTACAGAACTTTCCCTCTGTGTGTGTGTGTGTGTGTGTGTGTGTGTGTGTGTGTGTTTGTGTGTAACTTTCCCTCTGTGTGTGTGTCTGTGTGTGTCTGTGTGTGGAACTTTCCCTGTGTGTGTGTGTGTGTATGTAACTTTCCTTCTGTGTGTGTGTGTGTGTGTGTGTGTGTGTATGGAACTTTCCCTCTGTGTGTGTGTGTATCTCTGTTTCAGTTGGGTAGGTTCATTAGTTCCTTTCCTAGCATGCTGTCTATCCTCTGTTTGAAGAGTTTTCTCTCCCAATAATTGGCTTTAAAAGCCCTGTCCTTTTTTCTGATCATTAGCAGACATATTGTGTACCTACTCCATGGTCTGTGTAATTAGGCTTGGCATTCATACGAGGGCAATAGGGGAAGAAATTTCTTTAACCCAAATCTTCAAACTTCTACTACACTGGAGAGTGCAGGGACCCCCTTTGGAACACAGCTCTGTAGCCTGCAATGGTTTTGCTGCATCCTCTCTGCCCTCAGAGGGGAGAGGGAGTTGGGATGATCTGGCCTTCAGTGCAGTAAGCTGAATGCTGAAAAATCTTCTTTAAAAAAGCAAAATCAAAGTAGTTGAGTAATAGAATTGAATGTGCTAGTTCTATGAGGGACAGAAGAGAAGTCAGTTTGCTAACCACATTTGAAATAAATTTGCAATCAAAATAGTCTGCAGAATGCAAACAGAATACATAAACGTAATACATAATCACCTACTCTACAGGAGCAGTTTTTATTTCAAAGAATGTGCATGCAGGAATTCTTGTCTTCTTATTCTTACAGTTCACGCTTATATTTCCCAACAGGCGGTTTCTTAATTACGCAACGAATGCTGGATATGTTCAAACGACCCACAGATCCACCGGAATATAATTACCTCTACCTCCTCCCTGGAGCAGTGTTTGTTGGAGGATATGGTGCCTCACTTGCCAGTGGATATAACATTGAACAGGTCAGATAACACTCAGATTTATTTTGCTCAGTTATCACGTTAGGAATCTGAGCAGCTACGCTCAGTCATGCTAGCAAAGCTAAACATACGAAGGGCCTGATTCTGCAAATACTTTCTACTGGGCTTAATATTTACCAGTATATATAATAATGGACTATTCACAGCAGTAGGAATTTGACTCAATATTTTCAGAATTGAGCCCCTAATTTTTAGTATTTGCCAAAATATTGACTTACATGGGCAAATATTCTCCATCTCTTTTCACTGGATCATGGAATCTCTGGTTTCTTAGTAATCTGTCCATCACTAAGAGTGAGGGAAAAACAGTTTTATAGCCTCTCTTTATTGCACAGCCTTGTTTAAATGATACTTAATTCAATTAAAGACTGCAGAATTTGCCTCTGCATTTCCATTCCATTATGGCCTGTTTGTTCTTTCATGAGTTTCTTAAGGAAAGTGGAATAGAGTCAAGTTACTTTGTCACCTTGCAGGGAAAAATTTTTACATGTGTGAGTTTAAAAAAAAAGTTTGTTGACATATAACATGAGATTTCTGAAGTATATGGTGGTGGCTTTTCTCAATTTCTTTTAAAAAGACAAAAAAAATCACAGGCTGTACTTTATATCATTTCCCAGCATCCTGACAACACAAAATATATTTACCTCCTCTGTAAGAAAACTCAGAACATGTTATGTAGAATCTTTAGACATCTTCAGACTTACCTCTTTGCAAAAAGAAATTCTTCAATCCACTATTGCCTGCAGTGAGCAAAACTGGTGATCCCACGTACGTGCCAGGAGCCACCAAATCCATGACTAGCCTTGCATGTCTACACGTGTAAAGTTAAGTCGACTCTGTTAAGTCGACTTAACAAGGTCGACTGTAAGTGATTTAAAGTCGACCTTGTTAAGTCTACCTAACAGAGTGGCTACACTTTAAGTCGACTTAAGTCGACCTTGTTAAGGTGACTTAACAGTGGCCGTAGTGTAGCCGTCCACACTGGCTTTAAGTTGACTTAAGAAGTTGACTTAAGGCTTAAGTTGACCTCTGTGACAGGCTGCTCCCCAAATCCAGTCTGGTGTGCTGCCATGACCACTTGAACCCTGCTCCTGAACCCCAATTCACCTTGCTCTGCTGGGTGACCACTCACTCCTGAGTCAGTCCACACCAGCTACTAGCGTGTAATTGGTCCCAGGCAGTGGGTGTAAATCCACTAGCCACACAGGCGTTGGTCCCCAAGCAAGCACACCCAGTCCCAGACACTACACTGGGAGCTGCTGCCCTACGGGATCGGGACCCACTCCCAATCACCTTAGTCTCAAGTCCATCCGCTTAACAAAGAAGTGGATTGTGCCCAGCCTCCCACATCCACACCCTCTAAAGACCACACAGCTTTAGGTAAAACAACTACTAGTTTATTGATCAGAGTCTGATTTCAAGTGAGAACTTGGCCAATCAAGGCAGAACCATACTATAAATGAGTCAGGAGTGACCACTATCAAATAAAAGGTATAAACCGCATACTACTCTAACATCGCTACCTAAACTGACCTCAGAGTCCAAGATTATGCGCATGGTGTTCGGCTGTTTGATGTTTTACAGCCATTCTCTGCCTGTTCTCAGGCAGGGCCCCGATCTTGCTTGAAGTTGGTTGCAAGATGGTGTCTTCTCTGGCTGAAAGCCTGCCGCTTCTCCCCTCTCACAGTCTCTGTGTCTTTGTTTTAACAAACTGCTGACAGCCCCTCCCCTCACTATCCTGTTGTGTGATTCTCTTCACTTCTACCTGAGCCAGGGAGGGTATTAGCATCTCCTTTGACATGTAAATCTCCAGCTACTGTGCTAGAGGGAGTCCTGAGAGTCTGAACCCTGTATCATGCTTCACATCTGTACATACATGTTGCTGTAGGAAACATGGCCCCATGGCAACCACGTGGAACCCGTTCTGAGCATTCACAACGGAACCTGGTATAGCGTAATTGGCATCAAATCCCACAATTACACTGCAAAACTGAACAGAAAGATTATACAGGTCATGCCCGAGGGCTGCGCGGATGTGCGTCCCGTCACAACCTCATTAAGTCAACTTAGCAGTAGATGTAGCCGTCCACACTGGCTTTAAGTCGATTTAAGAAGTTGACTTAAGGCTTAAGTCGACCTTCAGAGGTGGTGTTATTAAGTCGACTTAAGCTGTTAATAAGTCGACTTAAGGAAGCACTTAAATCGACTTAATAAAAGCCCAGTGTGGACGCAGCTTTGTGTAGGTCGACGCAAGCGTCCTTAAGTCGATCTAAGTTGCTAGTGTAGACACACCCATTGTTCTATACAGGGTAAGATTTGGAAAGTGGAGTTTCTGTAAACTGTTTGAGCAGGTGCTTTAGTGAGAAACCCTCCTTCTCTGCCTGGTTTTTAAAATGATTGTTATTTATTTGAGCACCTGGAGAGAGACTGGCAGTTTACAAGCGTACAGTTATATAAGGGCTCTGTCCCAAGGAGCTTCCATTTTAAACTGGAAAGACAATGCAGTTCTGCTTGTGCAGTTGCATTAAGCTTCTTCAAGGATTTGCTGTTTCAACAAACTTTTTTTTAAACTTACACATGCACAATTTTTTCTAACGTCTCTATTAATGACCTGGATGTAGGTATACAGAGCATATTGATCAAGTTTGCAGCTGACATAGGGCTCAGGGAAGTTGCCAATACTTTGGAAGATAGAGCCAAAATTCAGAGGCATCTTGATCAATTGGAAAACTGGGCTACAGAGGACAAAATGAAATTCAACAGACAAATGGAAGGAGCGACACTTAGGGAAAAAAATTAAAGGCACAAATATAGAATGGGTGATAGGTGGTGTGGAAGCAGCACTGCTGAGAAGGATCTGGGAGCTGTGGTGGAACCCAGCCTCGGCATGAATCAGCAATGCAGTGTTGATGCAAAAGAAAATGGAAATTTTAATTTGCATTAACAGACGCAAAGCATGCAAGTCCTAGGAGGTGATGGTACCGTGGCACTGATTAGGCCTCAGCTGGAATACTTTGTCTAGTTTTGGTCACTAACAGATAGAAACTGGGAAGGATCTGGAGATGAGTGACAAATGATCAGGGATGGAATGCAAGCCATAAGACCAAAGGCTGAAGGAATTGGGTATGTTTAGTTTGGAAAAGAGGAGATTTGGGGGGAGGGGGGAGAGGAAGACATGGTAACAATCTTCAAATACTTAAAAGGCTGCCATAAAAAAGACTGAGAAAAGTTGTTCTCTTTTGTGAAGCCAGGCAGCAGGAGAAGAGACAATGACAGGGTTCAAACTATAGCATAGAAGACTGAGATTAAATCTCAGGAAAAACTCCTAAGTGTAAGAACTGGAGGACAATGGAACAGACTGCCTAGGGAGGCTCTGGAAGTTCCTTGACTGGAGATTTTGAAAAGGAGGCTGGATAGCCATGTGCCTTGGATGCTTTTAGATCCAGTAAATCCTGCATCTTGGCAGGAGGTTAGTTTAAATGATCTGGGCAGTCCCTTCCAACCCTATGATTCTATTACTCTAATTCACCTCTAAATTCTTAGCTGTTATTCCAGATACAGACTCCAGAAGCTGAGTCATCATTTCTCTTTCAGAGATAGTCTAAGCAATAAGCCAAGGATGCTGAAAGAAGGTATTTTGTGAAGGAAATGATCTGATAGTAATCAGAACCCCTAACAGAATTGAACTGGTCCTCTCTTACTGATCCTCAGGACTTTCTTCCACCCACAAAGGTGATCATCACCAAAAATCTGGAAAAATGCCGTGTCAATTTTCAATAATTCTTTAAAGTACTTTAAACAAAACAGATTCAGGAAAGGAAACTGATAAATACCCTGGAATTTATCAGAAGGTCATTCTGCAGTCAGTAGGCCTACTAATATAGCTTATTTCCCAAAAGCTGTTTCAGGGATAGTTTTTCATTGGGACCCCATTCTTTGAAGCTGTATTAAACTAATACTCTAGGATACCTGATACTTCATTAAAGGAATTAAACAATACAGTTCCCTCCAGGAAATAATACACCAAAGAGTGCTAATAATAAAAATGTAGTACCTAATAAATACCCGTGGAGCTGCAGAGCAGAAGCAGACCTGGAAACAATAGTGGATGTTTATAGCTTATTTTCTACATACAATAAATCAGTAGCTCAGTGTGTGCTTGCTGGATTTGGACTTAATATGCCACAAGGACCGAGCCAATAGTTAAGGACATGAGCCAAAGTCTTTGTTGAAATAAATGGCAAAACTCTATTGAAGTCAAAGGAACTTGTATCCATTTAGATCAGTATGAAGTTTGGCTGTTAGGTGTTTCCCAAACATTAATGCATTTTGAAAGAGTAGGGTGCACATGGGGATTAAGGTAGGATTTGAGAAATAGAGTTATCTGGTAATTCTGACAAAGCTGCAAACACAACTATGCAGCCTAAACCGACACCATTAAAACTATTTTAGTGCAGAGTATCCTGCAGAGTATACCACCCTCCATTTTTGTGAATCCCATTCTTGATTGTTGTTCTGTTTATCCCAGCTGGGAAAGAGTATTTCATATATGTGCCTTTTGTAAAGGATCTTAGTGAGCAAGCTGCACCTCGAACCCATCCTCGTCTCTCCAAACACACCCTCTCTAGGCCGCAGGCCAGCATCTATCTGTGGGGAGCAATCACACAATTGTCCCATCTCAGACTGGGCCTACGTTCCATGATTTACTGGAGCAGGTCTGACTTATGTCCAAATTCTGTTCCCTCCCAGACAGTAACAATGTAATTCAGTTATCAAACAGCCTCCTGAAAGCAAAGTATAATTTATTGGAAACAAAAGCATTTCAGGGAAAACATAGCTAAAATAATAACAATAATAAAACATACTGAATGCATGTCAAGCTTTCCTCCTAATGCTTACCTTTCCTTGGATCTGGGAAAGTCCAATGTCATTAGACTCCTTCCACACTCTCTCTCTGTCATACGTAGACAGTTTTTGTCAAGTTCCTTCCTTCCGCACTTCTTCCTGGAAGCTTTTGACTGTCGCTTGAGCTCCATGTTTCAAGCCTGGCACAAAAAGCTTGCATCTTCCTTTGAGACAGGATGCCTGGTCCTTGAAGCTGATAATTTTGCCCATTGTCTTTCAAGTGTGTGCATGGGTTTCCTTATCTGGAAAGCTATTGTGTTCCTTCCCTGCTGGTGCTTCCCATAGTACAATACAAGTTAGATCAAGACACTCATAAAAGAAAACCTTGAAACCATATACAATATCTTACCCTTCTTGACCCAGTCACATACAGTGTTCATAAAATTGTTAGGCCTCAGTATTCACAACACTGTTCCATATGAGCTCAACTTCTGCCAAACTTAGGTCTTTGGATTTCCATTTTTGAAAAGCCCTTTTGAACAGTTCTTGAAAACTGCAGCAAGCAATGGATTTGTGATGGCCATTCTGGGTTTTTATGAGGCAAGTAGGAAGTATCTTAGCAACATTTGTTACTGGGTGGTTAGAGAATTATGGATAGGCAACCTGTATGGGTTTTGTCACCACTTTGTTTCAGATTCATTCTTATCAATGCATTCAATAATACAGGTAGGGAAAAAGTAGCACTAAGCTCTCATGCTATGAAATAAAATCACCATATGCTTTTCAAACAGGAGAAAGAACACCACATGTTATTTATAAATGCATCATCAGGATTTCAGAACATTTTATAAATCAAATCACTTAAGAATCAAAGTAAGAGAAAATCAATGGGAATGATTTCATAGCATTAGAATCTTTAAAATGCAATTTAAATGACTGATTTAATAAAATGTGCCTCTTAAAAACACAAAGAAACTGATGATTAAAGCCATTTAAAAACACATCCAATCTAAAAGAGATGGTAAATCTTACAAACATAATTGTACTAAATGATTTTAAGCTTGAACTAACATGTTATTAGTTTGTTACCCCAGGGAGAAAGTTGTAAGAGCTAAATACCTCCCCCCGCTCACCACATTTTTGAAGATGAGATACAATGACAGTGCATTGAAGGGTAATGCAAGAAAATGGTAGTGCTCTGGTTATGGGAATAACCAAAAATACGTACTTCAAATATATGTCATTGGGGTTGAGGCTGTGCACTTGAGAAGTTGTTAGTATCGCTGCTGTAATGTTTGCAGAGTGGTGGTAATGAGGCCAAGTCTACAATGACCATGGAAAATTCGCCATCATCAGTTTGATCTTTCCGGATCAATTGAGCGGTGAGTGAATCATGTCGCTAGGAAGGCATTTGTCTTCGACTCAGCATAGTGGAGATGCTGTGGGAAGTGGATGTTAGGAAGTCGAAGGGAGATAAGCAAGTTATTTTATGGAGCTTGCATATCTCCCTTCGACTGCCACCAAATTCCGTGGCCAGTGTAGACAGGAATAGAGAATGGAAGGAAGGCAGCTTGGGGAAGTTTCAGCACTTGGGGCTGAATAAAATGGACTTTTCCCACTAATATTCCAAGAAGAAATCTTTCATCTTTTAAACCCTAAACTCTTGGCTTTGAATCTCCCACTACCCTTGCTCTTGCTAGGGATCCTGAAAGCCTTGCAACACTTTTTCAGGAGAGAATGATGTGCAGCAAGGCTGTGAGCTTTTTATTGACTTTTACATTGTTTTACAGATGATATATTTGGGCTCAGGTCTTTGCTGTGTTGGTGCACTGGCAGGATTGTCTAGTCAAAACACTTCTAGACTTGGCAATGCCCTAGGTATGATTGGAGTGGCTGGCGGTTTAGCCGCCACCCTAGGAGCATTGAAACCATCACCAGAAGTACTCGCTCAGATGTCTGCTGCCATGGCTATGGGCGGTACGATGGGTATGTATAACACGTTATACAGTACATGTAGCCTGAATTCATGCCACATTCATTACTGGTTTATTAACCAACAAATAATTCTTATACAGGCTGAGAAGATATATTTGGAAAGTAAATTAATGCCTAAACATGGCACTCTCGACTAAGAGGAGAACTTAAGATGGTGAACCAGATACGTACAAAGCTTATGAATTGTTTTTAAATGTGGTCATTCTTCTATGCCTTAAGCTTAAAACATACTTTTATTTCTAGGAAGTATTTAACCTGAATATGCACTTGCTGGCAAGTTACAATCAAAGGAAATAGTAATCATAGCTCAAAATGGTTGCTGTTATTATAGAGTTTATGATTACAATATTACCCAAAGGCTCCTTTCTCCATTTCCCAGAGCCTCATAAATTATCTTTCATGACCTGGCTAGATTTCTTTGGAATCTTGAAGGTCTTACTGCAGACAAGCCTACAGTAAATGTTTTTCAGATGAAATTTCCCTCCATGTCATTCCGGGACCACAATCGGGAAAATTTAAAATCCTCCTATTCATTACTCATGCATCTCCCAAATGTTCATATTGCTGATAGTTTTGTTAATATTGATCCATCAATCAGTTAGATTAATTTAGTTAATAGGGTGGAGGAGTGAGAAGAATTAGCAAATTTGTTCACAGATCCCAATACCTTTGTAAAACTGGTCTGTAGTCAGGACTACTAGAACTGAATTGTAAATCCAGACCTTTGTAGTGGCAGAGGGTTTACCAGCCTTCAATGGTGGCCTTAGGTGTGTAGCCACAGAGGCTCCTTATATCAGGGTATGTTGACCCTTTTTGGCAGGATACAAATTCAGCCTTGCTGTATTCCAGATTTCAGCCCGAAAAAATGGAACTTTGGGAGTTGTAATCTTCGAAGCACATGGGAATTGGAGGCCTGCCAGCAAGGAATGCTGGGAAGGGCCATTTCCAGCTTGTGACTGGGAACACTGTATGCTCTCCCCGTGCCTCCAGGGGCTTTTTTCTTGTTTGCTCCTGTGGGCAGAATACTTCTGGGAGATGTGACTGATGCACCCAGAGCCTCCCTCTACCCCCCAAGGAAGAGGCTGTGGCTTCAAAGTCCCCTGTCTGGCTCTGTTTCTTATAGTCTGTTGTCTCAGAATGTTCTTTTAATATATTTTTGGAGGAGATTTAAATTAGGTTATAATTTCCTACAACTATTATGTTTCTATTGTATTGCACAAAAAGAAAAACATAGGAAAGCAAACAATCCTCTGTTGCTTAACTGCCTGTTTATACTTCAAGAAAGGATGAAATATAATACAATATTTTAATCTTGGATTTAAATCATTTCATTTTACAGGTCTCACCATTGCGAAACGGATTGAAATCTCTGACCTTCCGCAGCTTGTAGCTGCATTTCACAGTCTGGTTGGTTTGGCAGCAGTTTTTACATGTATTGCTGAGTACATGATTGAATATCCACATCTCGACGTTCACCCTTCTGTCAATGTTCTCAAAACTGTGGCATATTTGGGTACCTACATTGGGGGTGTAACCTTCAGTGGTTCGTTAGTGGCTTATGGAAAACTGCAAGGTACTCTCTTCTTTGTTCGATGTCATGTTAAGTAAGTAGGGTGGGGTTTCCAAAGGTTTCTAAGGGAGGGAGGTGCTACTTACAGTGGGAGTTGGGTACCTACTTTTAGGTCCTTTTGAATATCACAACCTTTTATAGCGGAGTTAGATTGACAGATTTGGTGGGATTAGGTGGCCAAAAGTTGACATTAGATGGCTACTGGTAACAGCCTCCAAGGAATCTTCTCATTTAATCATCCAAAAGGAGAATGAATGCCTGTTTACACTCCCTCTTATATAATAAGGACTAAAGTTCTGAGGAGGGCACAAAGGGGCCATAGAAAATGTGAGAAGAGCTCCTATAGACTATATCTGGTTCCATTATTTTTTCAGTTCCAATATGGCAGTGGAAAGCTACTCCTGTGCGACGTGAGAGGATAATGCACATAAAAACTAATCAAACTGCTCCGTAACTGAACACTTGTGAAAAATATACAAGTCATTTAACAGGGCATGGTATACTAAAAACAGACAAGATATAAATATAAATATATGAGTTTGAAAAAAAGGATTTGTGAGAGCCAGTTCAAGTAAAAAAAGGGCATTTGCAGTCACTACTGAAACAGTGACCTAAAGAAACGAAATGCTGTGGGAGCTGTTCAGTCCAAAATAGTTTTCAAGGATAAATATTCACTGAGGCTTCTTGTTCCAGACAAGTATTTGGTTCCAATTTGCAATGGCAGATTGATCGTACTTTATGGGAAGCTGCTCTGGTACCATCTGCCTCACCCCTTTCTATAGACTCATAGAAATGATGTCAAGGGAACCACTGAGTATGTCAAATCCTGATGTGGTTGTTTGAAGAAGACATATGATGGCAGGATTTCTCTTGGCTGACATTTAGGGCCAAACCAGCTTCCTCGGCTTATAGCTGAAATGAGAATCTATGTTGCCAGCCTGGGAGGTAAAGAAGCTTCAAGATGACGCTGGCTATTTAAAACCTGGAATGGTGTATGTCAACTGCTCTCCCAGAAAACTGATGATTGAGGGGGATCCCCATCCTCAAAGACAGTTGATTGGGCTGACCCTTCAATGGCAGAGACAGCCAATAGGACTGGAGATTTCCCCAAAGGCTGTACACTCGCATATAGAAAAAGACTAACTTCTGGGTGCTAAGAGTTGAAGAGTTGCTGCTGGGAAGTAGGGAGCTTCAAACAACTGTACCTCTGCCTTTTATCTTCAACGGGCCAAACTTTCCTTAAAATAAATTGATCCACGGTGGAACCAGCATCTTTGGGCTTCTGATCCTGTATCTGTCCTTATAGCTTCTCAAGGGTTCAAGTAGTTGAACATTAAATGTGTTTATATAACAAAATGACTGGAATGTTACAACTTTGGTCTTTGATTCCAGGTTTATTGAACTCAGCACCGCTCCTTTTACCTGGTCGCCATTACTTGAATGGTGGGTTGCTGGCAGCATCAGTGGGTGGCCTGCTGCTGTTTATGCAGGACCCAAGCTACACTACGGGAATGGCCTGTCTTCTTGGTGTTTCAGGACTTTCCTCAATCCTGGTAAGAATGCAAGGAGCACTCAGGGCAAACAAAGGAAATAGAAAGTTCTTGCATTCAACTCCAGCTTGTGCTGACTGCCTGCAAAATTTGGCACCACTGTGAGGACTCCATAAAGCACAATGCAAAATATTTATGGTGCCCTATAGAAATTCTATAACAAACCACTGCAGTATCCCACAAACCATACTGCTAGGACCAAAACATTTTTGCTCAGCACAGTAAAACAAGCTATTGTTTTTCTAGCCAGATGTATGTGTAACCCTAGACTCTAAGCCACGACTATAGATATCTGATTTTGAAAAGATGTTAAAGAGAGGAAGTGCCCAATCCTGTGAGTCACTGAGTGACTTCAGCTCCAACTGGGTAAATGAGAATTCAGAGTGCTCAGTTCCTAACAGAATCAGACCCATTATGTGTAACAGATAATCATTAAACAGCCACATTCTTGGACTTGGGTGTTTTATGGTTCATTTGTTTTATTTTTTAATTAACATGTTAGTAATCATGTTGCCATTCTTCAAATATGAGTCTCCTTTAGCTTTTCTTCCCATGGTATGTACTAAATTGCAGGGAGTCACTCTTACGGCAGCTATCGGTGGTGCAGATATGCCTGTGGTCATCACTGTATTGAACAGCTATTCTGGATGGGCTTTGTGTGCAGAAGGATTTCTTCTTGACAACAACCTGATGACAATTGTTGGTGCCTTGATTGGGTCCTCTGGAGCTATTCTCTCTTACATCATGTGTGTGGTAAGATGGAAATATACATGTTTGAACTAACAAGTTGACTTCGGTGAAAACAAATCTAGAGCTTCTACTGTGGGAACTTTTGAAAATGAGAAGCTGTAGAAAAGTGGATGGCTAAAGGTTCAATTGCCAGATTCAATTCAGTTCAAAGTGGTCATAAATAATCAAAAATTATTGCAGTCTGGTAACCGTTTGTTGGGATTTTAGAATTAGGATGTGGTACAGAAACTGCTTAGATGTAATGAGCAACTGGTGATATCAGTCCAGTTCCTAATGGTCTCAGAAACCACTACCACAATTGGCACTGAGCACTCGTATTGACCTGGATACTGAACTATTTTAACTGATAGATGTGATCCTTCCAGGTCAGTTTGGCATGACTGTAGGGTGGGGAAGCTTGCACTGCTGTTGCCTCAACTGTATATGCTCTCTGAATAAACAATCTCTAGCATTGTCAATCCATCATCTGACCTTTCTTTCCAAAATGAAATAAGTAGTATGATTTGTTTTGTAAGCCCTGTACTGTCAGTCAACATTTTGACAAGGAAAAAACAATCTGCAATGAAAAATCTCACCTAGGGTGCGTCTACACTTGTGAATTAAGTCGACTTAAGCTTGCTTAAGACGACTTAATTTACTCTGCGGCTACACTACACTTTCCTTAAATTGACTTAAGCAGCTGCTTAAGTCGACTTAATGAAAAATTAAGTCGACTTTACTAAACCTCATTTTAAGTTGACTTTGCTGGCTAAGTCGACTTTAGAAAGTCGACTTAGCCAGTGTAGACGTGGAGTAGCTCTAAGTCGACTTTAAGTCGACTTAGAGGGCTCCAGGACTTCCCCACTGCCCTCCCTGCCAGGGTAGCTGGCACAGCCACAGCCTGGCATGACCCCTCAAAGGGCAGGGCAGAGCCCTGCCCACCCTGCCCCTATGCCCTGCCAGAGTCCCTGCCCACTTTGCCCCATTGTACTAAGGTACAATGGGGCAAAGGCTGAGCCCCCTGGCACTTGGCAAGGGGTGCCCTCCTGTCACCGTGGACCTGTCCCAGGTCCACCTAGCCCCTAGAAGTCGACCTAGGCATCCAGTGTGGACACTCTAGGTCGATTTTGTAGGGTCCTCTTTAAGTCGACTTAAAATTTGAGTGTGGACATGCTAAGTCGACTTAAATTAACAAGTGTAGACATAGCCCTAGTGACTGGCTTTGAGGAAGCAAACTGGTTTACAATGCACACGAGGTGAGAAGTTTTTTAAACAAATCAATGCCTTTGTTTCTCTAGAGAAAAATGTTATGAGTGGCTTTGTGAGAAGAAAAATGGTTAGCACATGACTAAAAAACATAAGAATTTCTCCAAGGCATGTTTGAAACCCTTTGTTCAAAAAGTATGGATTATATGCCAAGTGGGATACTGTAGCTTTCCAAACAGAATATTGAACTATTGAACCATCGCTGTATTGTCTTCAGAGTCTTGTTAAAGTACACTTTAACGAGCTGAACAATAATGCAGCTTGCCTTTGAAAACAAATGACATGAGGATTCCCATTAAATGAACTGTTTATTTTGGAGTTCTCTGAATGCAGTCAGAACTATTGCTTTTGACCAATGCTCTCATTTAATGTCTTCCCACATAGGCCATGAATAGGTCTTTGCCAAACGTGATTTTGGGTGGATTTGGTACCTCTTCTACAGGTGGAGGGAAACCTATGGAAATTGTTGGAACACATACTGAAGTTGGAACTGACCAAGCCATTGAAATGATAAAGGAAGCTAACTCGATCATCATTACACCTGGTAAGGGTTCAGATATTTTTATATATTTGACAGTCATTTTTCATGATATTTCAGTTATTGCGCAACATTCAGCGTAATTTCAGGAACGAGCAGAAATGATCTCTGATAAAATAGCTATAAAAGAATAAGGAAGTCTATCTAAGAAAGTTAAAGAATCATGTGAAAATTTAAAAATTGATATTCTACACATTGAAAAAACCTTAATAAACTGGGAAAATCGCATAAGAAGATAGCATAATTAAATCTGTTTGGCTATGTCTACACTTACCATAGTTAGTTCAAATTAGTTAATCTGAACTAACTAATTTGAACGAATTTTAGTTAGTTGGAATTAACTTAGTTCGAACTAGCATGGCCCTACTGGAATTTTAGTTCGAACTAAGCAAGTGCAATGCATGGCACTTGCTTAGTTCGAATTAGTCAGTTGCATTAAGCTCAATGTGCTGGTTAGTTCGAACTAAGCAGTTAGTTCGAAGTAATATGGCCACATTGACTTAATTGGAACTAATTCAAATTAAGAGTTTGTTCGAAAGATATAATTGAATTTATTAGTTCGAATTAAGGAGGCCCTTAATTCAAACTAATGAAAGCCTAGTGTGGCCAAGGCTGAAGTTAGTTTGAATTAAGCTTCCTTAATTCGAACTAACTTGCAAATATAGACATAGTCATTGGTATTAAAAAGCCCCAAGCTGATTTGTTATAAAGCACCAAATACATCACAAATCCACCTAGGAAAAACATACATATCATTCCCAAGCCTGCAGGGACAGAGGGCCTGATTTCACCAGTTTTACAACATTTTTACTCCATTGAATTCTCATAAGTCTTTCAGGTCAGAAGGAACCATCATGATCATAGAATCCTAGGGTTAGAAGAAACCTCATGAGGTCATCTAGTCCACTCCCCTGTTGAAAGTTCGTAAGTCATCTAGTCTGATCTCCTGCATATTGTTGGCCACGGAACCTCACCCACCACTCCTGAATTCAGTGGATTTACTCCTGATTTACCCTACTGGAAGTGAGATCAAAGTCAGTTCCATCTGTGATGATTAGACTTCAAGAATGAGTGCCTCTCTTCATAGAATAGTAGCCCCTATAGGCTCTCAAGGGAACCTGTCCTCCTCAGTTTAAAAAAAAATAGTGACATGGCAAAGGCCCTCAAGGGTAAGAAAAGTGGGGATACAAACTCTGAGTGTAAAAGGAAACATGTCCTGAAATGGACTTCACACTCATTGGATGGTTCTATTATTGTGGCACAGGGACATGGGATTTTCAGTTACCTGAAGTACTTCACGGATTTTACTTTCCCCCAAATACTTACAAAAGAAAAGTAATTTCTAGCTACTAAATTCCTAAAATTGATAAACCAACTCCTGCAGACTTCATTCAGGTTAATCTCCCATTGAACCCAATGTGTGGCCAGACGTTAATTCATTTAAAATTTGCAACAAGAGCCACCACCAATCAATCAATCAAACAAACAAACAAAAAATCAGTTGTACAAACTTAAGGCAATTTTTAACTCTGTGAATGTAACTATATGTGGAAAACATGTCTTGAGATCAGGAAGCATTCTTCATCCATCTCATATAGCTGCCAGGCATCACGTCCAGTGGATTTAAATATGCTGGATCCAATTCTTCTTTCATTGCAGTAAACCACAAAAAGTTGGTGTGTTTTATGAATGTGTTTTTTAACAGCAAAAGGCCTTGGTCCCAAATGTGTATGAAAAAAAGCTCTTAACTAAAATAGCTATTGTATATTGGATTGCCTGCAGGGATTGAATGTTTGTTATTGTGCCAACCTTCTACTTGGCAGCTTGGCTGGAATCTGAGTTTGGGTGCTGGGCCCAGTTCCTCTCTCTCTGGACTCCAGAGGTTAGAAATGTTGCACACACCTACAAGTGCACTCAAGCAAACCCTTCCAGCTGACCCAGGAGTGCAGTTGGCTGGCTCCAGATGCAGCTGCATGTGGCCTTCCTTAGCCAGATGGAGGGTTCATCCTGATGAGGGACCTCTGTAATGAGAAGACATAAAGTGGTGGTGAGGGAGGAAGGGGACTGGCTGAGTGTCGCCCATCCAAATACATTGTTTTTAAGAAAAAAGTTATTCAAAAGAATAACAGTAAAGGCCAATGTTTATTTTTGCAGCAGCATTTGAAAATTAGGCCCTTAATGGTCATAGCCCTAAGTATTTGTTGTTGGTCAAGATGTTTATATTCTCATCCCTCGGAGCTTAAAGAAATTTGTTTTATGGGGCCTGGAGACTTTCTTTGGAACGCGATTATGAATTCTGATTAGAGCACTGTGCAGTATTAAATAAGGATCTCTTGGTTCTTTGTAATCAGAGTCTGGGATGTGAACAATTTAAAAACATGTTATTCAGTTGTCTGCTTTGTCTTTATTGCTGCATAAGCTATAGGATGAGGACGGTGATCTTTTCTAATAACTCAACCCGTGTGCACAGAGAAGATTATAACATCTGAGGCCAGTACATCTGGGAGGCAATGAATCAGATCATAGGTTTTGTCTGAGTTGGGGAAATAAGGTTCTAAGCCACCTTGAGGCCCCCTCCCTCTCTTTCTGAGGCCACCAGCTGTTGGCCATTAGGCCCCATGGGCTATTTTGACAGCTGGAAGTCAGTTGGCTGTCAGGGCCCCCGTCTATGCTTTGCAACTCCTCTTGTCCTGGCCACATTTGCTACACATGGGAATCCAACATGGCCTTCTCGTTTACAGATGCTCGGTACCAGAGGATCAGAGTAGCTAAAAATCTGGAACAACATGTCTAGTGTTTAGACCAAGGACTGGAATCAGGATATCTAAGTTCAATTTCTCTCTCTTCCATTCAGTTGCTGTGTGATCTGAAGTCAGTCAGTTAACATCTCTGTGATTTAATTTCTCCATGTGCCAAAATGGGGCTGATGATAACTACCTCACAAAGGTGTTAGTAGGCTAAATGTGTTCTTCAGTCTGGAAAGTAATTCTGTAAAATTGGCACCAGAGTTCCCATTCATATTATTTCTCAGAAACTCGATATCAAAAATGCTCTATTTACAAGTTAAACCATTGTTTTTGCTTCAGTGGGCAAACCTTCAAACTCAGCTGGATAATCAAAAAGGCATCTTTCCCACATATCCTGCAGTAATACACATGGCTGTATAGATGTAGCTGAGAGCTACATTTTAGGACAGGATGGACTCTTAGAAAATACTTTCTATTTATAGCCACATCAAGGGACAGATCCTGCTGCCATGCACTTTTTTGGGCACTTTTGCATTGCTCCCTTGGCACAAAGTTGACCTAAACCTAGATGATCTGGTACCTGAAGGATGTCCCCTGCATAGAGGAATGCTATGGGGATGTAGACCCACTGTAATAGGGCCTACATCTCTTCTTTCATTATGGCTGTAGCAAAGGGCATGAGTGGGGAAAAGATATATGGGTAGGAGTTTCCTTCACCTGGCGTTCTCCAGCTGCCAGTCTAGCTACTTGGAACCAGCTAACAATGCAGGGAGACCAGGCCAGAACAGATTCCCTCAGGACTGGATGAGCACAAAAGGAACTTTAAGCCACCTTTTAAATATATCCACAAAAGCTCGATCAAAGTCCAGCTGTGCAGGATTGCAGGATGGATGCAGGACATGTTTGTCAATATTACTCCATGGATACATTTGCTTTCTTATCCTCCCGGAATGAGTTACTTTTATTCAACTCATAAAATTTACTCTTACAATGGTTGTAAAGGGAGCTAGCCATAAACACGACTCTTCATTTTTCAGTTAATTTACAGTGAAATCAGCATTAAGTGCTACCTTTGGCTTAAGGTACCACATTAAACATCCCTTTGCAGTTCAGTTTGATTTTTAATTCTGGGTCATATCCACCAGGCAAATGAGTTATGTTGGTCCTATGGGCAGTAACTGTGGTTTCTAAAATCCATTAATGCAGAAGACATGCTGGTTAATGGGGTGCTGTGTAGTGCTTTTGGGGGGATGCTAATATATCTTTGTGGAATACTGACCTGTTTTTGGTGGTTTAGGTTGGGGTCTTTGTGCAGCCAAGGCCCAGTATCCCATTGCTGACATGGTGAAAATGCTCAATGAACAAGGAAAGAAAGTCAGGTAAGTTGCGTATGATGGGCTAGATCCTCAGCTGGCATAAAGTGGTGTCACTCCGATGATTTCAAGGGAGCCCAGCTGTGATTTGAGCTGTGCTGATTTACATCAGCTGAGGATCTGGCTCACAGTGTTTTCACTGAAATGGACCAGGACAAATATCACACTTACTATACGTTTAACATTAAAAGCAAGGATGGAACTTCAACAGGAAATCTTTAGTGCGCGTAGTATGATGTCGTAAATGTACCATATACCATTCCATTCGATACGTCTGGCTCCATTTTCAAACTTGAGTGTCTGGGTTAGGGTCTCCAGTAGATACTTCAGGCCTTAGATAAGCCAATAGATATTTCTGAAAATTAGTTGTTCTCTGACATAGTGAAAATGAATGGGATTTTCAGACACACCTCAGTAAATTAGAAACACAAATTCCAAGTGTGGGAAAAAATCTCCACCCACATTAATTGGGGAAACATCTGTGCTGGCAGCAAATGGAGCATGAATATGATCTCTGGACTGACAGGGCTCAGGTCTGACATAGCACTCATTTGGGAAGTCCAAGCCTATGAATATTTGAGTAGCCTTTGGAATTCAGACATTCCTTTTCTTAATCTTTGACACAAATATTCTTAATCTTTGACACAAAGTGTTCCAGTTCCTGTGTCAAATTCTTGGAAAAATCTTTTTTGCCCAGCAGTGGGGGTTTTTTTAGGTGCCTATTAAGAATGTGTATCAATAAACCATCTCTGCATTAAAAAATGGAAAGAATCCCTATCCCTATATCCATTTAAAGGGTTGTTTCCTTTGTCCCTGGCTCTAACCCCTTTTCTGCTGTATATGCACACACTGCAGATGACAGTCTTCATGAGTGATTTAGATTCTGAGGTGTGGCTTAAGTGTTAAATGAAACCACCACTAACATGCCATGACTTAAATAGCTAATATTTAACCAACAGGATGCTCGATGTGGAAGGAGGTCTGTAAGTGTTTCAATTTTCCCTTTCTGGTACTGATTACAAACATATACATTAATTGCTCTTTCCCAAGTAGCAGTTTCAGGACCAGTATTTTATAGCTCTCTTTCTGCATCTGGCTCAGGTATATGAACATTGGAACTGGACTGCTTCCACATGTGTAGTATTACTGACATTTTTCAGTCGGCATTTATTAGTTCAGCATGACTTGGACGCAAAGCTATCATTCTTTGCTTTTTTCCTTTCCAGGTTTGGCATCCATCCTGTAGCAGGTCGTATGCCAGGGCAGTTGAATGTACTGTTGGCAGAAGCTGGTGTACCTTATGATGTTGTGTTAGAAATGGATGAGATAAATGAAGATTTCCCAGGTAAGGGATTAAAAATCATGGCTGACTTAGTTGCCGACTATTCTAAATCTTTAACTTTATTTTCTGCTTTTAGCTGGGCCAAATAACTATATTTTTATTCCCAGACAGTAGTTTGGTAGTAGAAGGGTTGACAGTAATGCTTTTTAAAGACGAGAATCAAGACTAGATAAGACCAAAGGTTTGTCTGACTCTCAGAAAAGCCTAGCTATGTCTGACATTACTTAATGGATAATCATAATAGCCACTAGGGTTTTGCTGCAGAGTGTGCAAAATAGATGACTTTTTTGTCAAATATGTGTCTGTATTCTGTCAGTGATAAGGATATCAGGAAAGGCAACGGTGAATATTCTGATTACTGGACAAACAGATGTATGGTAGGAGTTTAAAATCAGTCTCTCTGATCCCATTTCAATCGATAGTAGTTCTAGCATTCTCTTTTAGGGGAGAAGAGTTAGGGCAAACATGAGTCCTTTTGAAAATCCATCACAATATCATATTTCTCTGGTAGAGTTTTATGTCATTACAGGTTATCAGCTCCCCTCCCCCTTTCTGTCCTGTATGTTTGTGGATTTATGAAAATGTATTTTCACATTTTTTAATGTTAATATTGTTTGATAATGTAATGATTATAAAAGATCATCACTTGGAGTGCCCTAGGAAGTAGTGGCTTATAGATAGGATCATTTGCATTATTTATTAGTGTTGTATTATTATTTTGTATCACTACTACTATTGTTGTGAATGGAGTATGAGTAAGCAGACAGCTGCCCTTCAAGATGCAATTTCCTGGTAGGACACTCATGCTTAAATAATATTTGGTAGAACCTTCTTTTGGATTCAATGATGTTTGGGGTGGAGAGGTGAAAATTACTGCCCCCTGCACATACCAGGCCTCTTAAATCCCAAAGAAGGTAAGGGTTACCACGAAGCTACCAGTTTTGGTGCCACTTTCTTCCTTTGGAAAGGGAAGGGGAAATAACAAAGAGAAAAATGAAGTAACGAGGCACTGAGAGGTTAAAAAAAAGAAGTCCATAACTCATGGAAAGCTTTGTTCTCTAGAGCAGGGCATGTAGCTGAATGACTCACATTACTTAGCTGGAAGAGCAGACTGCTTCCAGGGACAGAAGCTTTGCACAAGAACTTGGCTGACCTGGCAGCTAAAGAGTGGCTAATGTTTCAGAGAAGAGGGACTTCAGACAAATTTGAAAAGATTTAGTCTGACTTTTTATGAGATCTTTGATTTATTCCTAGTGGGTGGAAACTGTGATGTCACTCTCCTTTCTCCCTCCTTCCTTCTCCTCAACTAATTCTTTCCTTTCCTTTTCATGTTCCTTTCTCCTTTTTCTTTTTTTTTTTTTCTCTTTTGGTGTGAGGGGAGAGAGACCAGTAAAATAAAGTGCCTATTCCCTATCACAGACAGCAAGTGATGGCTCTGAAAGGAAGACAAAGGCATCAGAAAGCAGAAAGAGTGTTAGGGAAGCAAAAGTCTCGAACCAAAGATAGGAAGGTACAATGGAAGGGAATTTCAGCCTCTTTTGTTTGACAGAGTAATATTTCTAGTTCAGACAACATCTATCTTTCATGGTTTTCCAGGACTTACTGCCTTCCACTTACATTACAGAATCAAAAGCCTTGGGCATATTAGGGTCAGATTGTGACTGCTCTTGCATGGATGTGTAAAACAGGAAAGATGCAAGAAGCTCCACCCCTTGAACACATGTGACAGGCAAACTGAATACAATTGCCCACTCTTCCTAAAGGCATGCCTCACCCTTTAAAGTCCTGAACACATGACGTCAGCATCCCCCACAAGTGTTCTACTTGCTTCATCAATAGTAGAGGATAAGAGGAGATCCCACTGCTAGCTAGTCAAGTAGTCTTTGATGCTCTGATATCATCATCAAGTAATATTTTATGGCTGTGCAAATCATGGATCACAGGGTGGAATACACTGGTCCTTCTGTGTGTGTTTAAAAGAAAGCTAACTGACGTCACTTCCATGAATTAGCAGCTTATTCCTGTCAGACTGCTGCTCCAGCAGCAAGGTGAAACTACTCCATGCAGTTTAGAAAAAAGCTGAGACAAGAGACAATAATGGACTTATACACGGAGAGATGAAAGGAAGGGAAAAATATTTTCAAAATTAAATCCTTACATTGTACAGAAATGAATAAAGATTTTGAGCTACAACTCCATCTTGGAATTCTGGTGGTCACATAAATCACTTGACCTGCAAGAGAAACACTCTCCTAAATTAAACCTCTCCTTGCCCTAATAATAATAATAATAATAATAATAATAATAATAATAATTAATAAAACCTAGACTTAAAAAGAACAGGTGTCATAAAAATTATTTTAATATCCAATAGTCTATGCCACAATTGATTGATCTTAAAATGTGACAACTGCCATTGATGCTGTACTCAACAGCCCATGTGTATCAAGGTGATCTATGAGTGTGACATTCGGGGACTATTTTTGAGTGTTTTGTACAACTCCCCCCCGTGGCCCTTTCCACGATCCTCTGCCCCCCACGGCTCCTTCCATGATCCTCTGCCTCCCCACGGCCCCTTCTTCCCTGCTCCTCCACCCCTCCACCCCTCCTCCCCCGCGGCCCCTTCCCTGCTCCTTCGCTCCTCCTCCCCCGCAGCCCCTTCCCAGCCCCCCTTACGTGGCTGGAGGCCCGGAGCTGCAGGGGTGGCCAGCAGAGCCACTCCTGGGCCAGGCCCCATCCTCCCTGAGCACACTCTGTCTGAGCATGCTCAGGGCGGGAGGTTTGAAACTCCCCAGCCTGGCCACAGCAGGACAGGGCGGAACAAGCGTTCTGCCCAAGTCTGCAGCTTTGCTGGGCCCCATAGGTGGAGCGCACCGGAATGCAGCATTCCGCCTCCTTTTTCTATTTTTAGGGGCCCCGGAATGCTGGCCCCTGAAAATTGTGGGCTCCGGAATGGTGGTGTTCCTGTGCATTCCCCCTTACTTTAACCCATGAGAGTGCGCTAGGGGAGAATGTTGTGCGCTGAGGCCAAAAAAGTTGTGCGCGTGCAGCTTAGAGGGAACAGTGGTTCCAAAGGAGTAGCCAAGGAGTCCGCTGGCACTTATAAAGACTAACAGATCATGTGATAACTAAATTTGTTAGTCTTTTTTAAACATTTATCCAAATGACTCTTTTAAATAACTATTGTATCCCAGTTATTGTCCAATACAGGCAGGGTAAATTGCAAAGTAACAGAATTAGTCCTCAATTGAATAAGCAATTGTAACTGGAGAAGCAATGTGCCTCTCCGTAGCTTTTGATGAAAGTATGTTTTTAAGGACCCACTTACGCAAAACTCCATCTGGCTTTTACATTATACAAGCCCCCAAATCCACTTGTCACAAAAGCCAGATGAACTTTTTTTTTCTGAATCAATACTTTAGTAAAAATAAAATAGCAGGGCGAGGCAGGCTAAAAGTCAGAAGGTCAGATTCTGAGCCCATTTACACCAGTATAAATCTCTAATAAATCCTTTTGCCATTAGTGCAGTTACACTGGATTTGCATCATGTAACTATGAGCAGAATATGGCTCAGAGCTTTTCAGAAATCAGAACATGCCTTATCCCCATATCTGATTTCCAATCAGAAATCATTTTGCCATCTTAACACCAATGGAGTCAATTGGAGTACTTCCAGTGTTAGGCTCTGATCCTACACTGGACTGTGTATCAGCAGAGAGCCACTCATGTGCAGAGCTGTGGTCCTGCTTCCTATTCAGAGCAGAGCTTGTAGAATTGGGCCTCAAGTGAATGGTGTTGAAATAAAATGTCATAGTACAATGAAAACGTTTCTTAGGTTCCACACATGTATTCTATTTGGAGACCTCACAAGAACCCTGTATAAGACTCTGCATCTTAAGCCTTACTAGTGTTGACTCTCAGAATGATTATAATAGCTTTCATTAGCCCATGTATCTGCCAAGATTCAATTCTGGGTTTGATACAAAAGGATGGGCCTAATTTATTTTCATTTAGCATAAACAGCAAACTATCAACATTTAATGCATATTTAATCTGTCTGTTTTGATGTCGTCATGATAAAAGAAAGGCAAGTTCTAAAACATTTGTAACCTATTTCTATTCTATTCTCAGAAACGGACTTGGCTCTGGTCATTGGTGCAAATGACACAGTAAACTCTGCAGCACAGGAAGATCCCAATTCTATTATTGCTGGCATGCCTGTATTGGAGGTCTGGAAAGCCAAGCAGGTACTTAAAAATAATCCAAGTTGACTGTAATCTGCACAGTACAAAATGTATCTCTGTGTGTCAGGAGAAATGCCAACATATACAAAAGACTAAGGCTATGTCTACACTTACTAAAGTTAGTTCGAATTAGTTAATTCGAACTAACTAATTCGAACTAATTTTAATTAGTTTGAATTAACTTAATTAGAACTAGCAAAATTTAATTCGAACTAAGCAAGTGCCATTCATGGCATTTGCTTAGTTCGAATTAGCGAATTAAATTGAGTTCAATGGGCCGGTTAGTTCAAACTAAGCAATTAGTTCGAACTAACATGGCCACACTGGTTAATTCAAACTAACTAGTTCGAATAAGCCTTAGTTTGAATAGCATATTCGAATGTATTAGTTTGAATTAAGGAAGCCCTTAATTCGAACTAACGAAAGCCTAGTGTAGCACTGGCTTAAGTTAGTTCAAATTAAGCTTACTTAATTCAAACTAACTTGCCAGTGTAGACATAGCCTAAGAGAGATTTTTTTCTCAATACACATATCACATACAAGGTGTATGCACATCAGTGCATCTGTCTGTCTCACAGAATACTGCAGATGCACAAGAAAGGATCAGCTCAGCAGCCAATTTGGATATGGAATTCCCACTCATTTCAATGGGAATGTCCATGAGCTGATTAGTTACAGGGTTAAGCTTACAGAAATGCTTAATTCAACAAGAGATGCCATGTCCTGTTCTCATTGAAGCCAATGGGAGTTTTGTCATTGACCTTATAAGGAACAGGATTGGCTCCCAGATTATATAGCATTTAAGTCTGCAGAAGAGAAGAGTAGGTGGGATTTGATAGCAGCCTTCTACTGTCTTAAGGGGGGGGGGGGGCGGGGGTTCCAAAGAGGATGGAGCTAGGTTGTTCTCAGTGGTGGCAGATGACAGAACAAGGAGCAATGGCCTTAAGTTGCAGTGAGGGAGGTCTAGGTTGAATATTAGGGAAAAATAATTAATGGGAGGTTGGTGAAGCACTGGAATGGGTTACTTTGGGAGGTGGTGGAATCTCCATCCTCACTGGTTTTGAAAGCCCAGCTTGACAAAGACCCAGCAGAGTGGTTCAGTTGGGGTTGGTCCTGCTTTGAGCAGGGGGTTGGACTAAATGACCTCCTTTCCAACCCTAATCTTCTATGATTCTATTATTTCTTTTTGATGGATTTTGCTTTTAAAATTTAGAGCGAGCCAAAATACTCTTAGTTAGTATTCGAAATTTTCCTCCAAAGAGCTGTGTTTCACTGTACGCCCCAAAAGCTAAAAATCTATTGTTGAATAAATTACTCATAAATAATTTTTTACATTATTTGACCTGGTTGAAGTATAAGGGGTAGCACAACTTCGACTTAATGTCTGTTTCAGAAGCTTTGGTACATTTGCAATCTCATAGCTTTTCCCTTTCAATTTAAGTCATTATATGTATATTTTCCTCTCACCGGTCAGCTGTATTCAGAGTCAATGGTGTGGGATAGGTACTGTATATTCACAGTGTCTGTATTCAGAGTGAATTGTGTGAGGTTTCAGCAAATTCTATCCTGGAGGGAATCTTTCAGATCTAAAGGTAACTTTCAGGGCAGGTAAAAATGTCAACAAATATCTGATGGATACATCCACAAAGGAAAAGAAGCATTTTTTGCACTTTTACTTTTAATTCATTGATTAAATATAACCAATTTTATGTGTAAAACAGCTTAGCTAACTCACTTTAATACAAGCCTCATGTTCTCCAAAGTTCTCTGGCGATTTTAAGCCATCAAACTTGTAACTGTATGACCATTAGCCATAACACAATTTAATATTATATAAAAACTGTGTCAGGGGGTGTATGTTGAAGATGATGATGGTATTAAATGATAGGCATACAGATGATAGAATTAAAAGCAGCCTCTTAACGCATAGCAAAATATAGAGAACTATAGAGGGGGAAATTGGGATCTCTGTGTTATTCAGCACAGGCCAAGCATGTTTTGTCAAGTTTGAGTTAGACAATGTTCCAACATATTGTGTGTACAAAAATATATTTTCAGTATAGATTTAGTTCTGCTCTCTGATTTGTACGTTAGGACGTTTACAAGATACTTACCATTTTAGTTGCTGAAATATTATGCACTAAGAAACTGTTAGTAACAGCTTTGTGCAGCAAAGCATAGGTTTTGGTAGGTTTAATTAGATAAATTTTAGAAAACATAGGTTTGACTTTATTTTGCCTCTCTCACATTCACAGTAATACACACCACATATCTGGCAACAGAATTTGGCCCCAGTGTATCAGGTATCACGTTACATCATATTCAACAGGGATTACTGTTTAATGACGTGCTATTGCAGTCAAACTAGCTTGTGCTGTGATCATGTTGGATCTCATAAGCTAAATTGGGCTGGTCAGACAGGGTAACATAACTCAAGGGGGTGAAGCCCAGCTGCTGTGGAAAAGATAATTCCTTAGGTAGCACTTTTCCCAGTCAGTCGGTTGGATCCAGTGTGTAGTGTCAGGGACCACTGTCATGCTGGAGGTATGTCTTGAGATTTTGCACATTTTCCTAGGGGATTTAGCTACACTGTTCCCATTGATTTTAATGAGAATTATATGGCTATATCCTTTAGTCAGCTTTGTAAATCTCAACCAGTGTGCTTTGGTAAGTCACATGAAACTGAGTCCTAACCACCTATGATCATTAAAAGACGCAATGGCAATTAGCATAAAGTAAGCAAATTAACATCAATATGCCTTAGTCAAATTCTGATTTGGGCAGCCACATTTTTTCCTCCCCAATTTTCCCTTTCATTTGAATTGTATAGAATGCTCTTCATTTGCTTTTCTTAACTGTTTTTTAGTATGTCTGTGTGCTGTTAAACAGTCACCACCTTCCACCCAGAGATGGCTGCAGAGATGAATTAGGAGATTCTTATTCAGTTTCTGTCTCAGTTTACCTTTTTTAAACCACAAACCGATCTTCCAGGATGGAAGGTGGTGCGTAAATGTAAACTCTGAAAATAGTTACAAATTGTGCTAAAAGATGGACAGGCAAAAGTCCAGTGCTTTTTTTGTGTTGGTACGCAGGGGTACGGAGTACCAGCACTTTTTTTTCGCTGGCCCGGCTGCCCAGCTGGGAGGGCGGAGTTAGCAGGGAAAAGGAGCATGGGAGTCCTGTCCCCTGCAGGACCCGCTGCCAGCAGGGAGCAGGGTCAGCAGGGGAAAGGAGCACGGTGCTGAAAGAAGAGGGGTGGGAGAGGCATTTTTCAAATTTACTATAAAAATTACACCGGCACCTTTTTTTAAAAACAAAAAACAAAGAAGCGCTGCAAAAGTCAATATAAAATGTCTGCCAATATTGCTGGTATGCAATTTCGGTTGAGTACATGCATTTCATACATCCCTAGATTTGAGATTTTACAATATATGTAACCAGTTATTTTAAAAACTATTACTTTTGACTACATCCTCCATGACCACATAATGAAAGTTTTTGTTTCATGTAATTCTTTCATGCTGCTATTTTTTCCCCTAGGTCATCGTCATGAAGCGTACACTAGGAGTTGGGTATGCTGCAGTTGACAATCCCATTTTTTACAAACCTAACACTTCAATGCTACTTGGAGATGCAAAGAAAACATGTGATGCTTTACAAGGCAAGATTAGGGAATTGTATTATACTCATTAACACTAATATTCAGAATTGTAAACAGATACTAGATGATATTTATATTTTTCAGTAAATAGTTTGGAGGCTTATCCAGCAACTTGTTTATATGCAGCCATTTTAAAAATAAAAGAGCATCCAAATGTATCAAATTAGCTCTGAGACGGATTGATGTTTTACGTGCCTTAGTACACACAAATGTAAGTCCCTGTATTTATTATTATTATTTATAATAATAATAAAAACACTTTTGCGCTATAGATATTGCAGATGAATTATTTATCTGATCTTGAAGCCTCAGATCTAGCACTTTGTTTTTATCTCTGTGCTCTCTTTATGTTCAATAAGACTGAAACTAACAGAAAATCTTTGGTTTACCCTAATGAATAGTGCCTTGGTGCAAAACAATGATCTGTGATAATAAATATAAATGTGAACATTAGTATAACACTCTCAAGATTTGCATATTTACTTTGTTTCTAAAGTGACATTATTGTCTTGAGGAAGTATTTGCTGCTCCTTTACACAGTAAGAACCAGGATGAGAACTGGCCTATGTCATCACAGGGTAAAATTTATTTGACACATACATAGCCAGAGTAATGTGCCATTCCTTGTGAGCGTGGCATAGGACATGCAGAGATACCCTGTACAACTATTCTGTTGGCAGATTCCCCAACTTAAATGGATGCCTAAATAAGTCAGATCACCTTACATCTTTTGAATCTGAATGAATTTCATCCACACTCTATTCCTTTTCCAAATGATTCCAGTGCTAACTGGAATAGAGAGAGCCTCTCCTCCCAAGCTAATAGGTGCAGTGGAAGCAGCACAAAGCCGCATCCAACCTATTAATATGGCAACCGAACAACAGAGTTCTAAGAAAAGTGAATTAACTGCTCTCTCTGCAGAGAAAATCACTGAGATGAAGGTACACATGGATGCAGAATTATACCACTGGACATGCACTGTGTATGGCAGTCAGATTTTGATGTGCTCTAAATTGTGTGTAAGATAAAATGATATCGCTGCTAGAAATATTTATGAGTACATAGGTGGTCTTAGCGGGGGGCAGTGCAGGCAACTGCCCCGGGCCACACTGCGCTAGGGGCCCCCAGTCCCCAGCCACTGCCATTATACATTTCCTGCCTGCTGGCCCATGTTCTACATGTGCGCCAGTCAGGGCAGGAGCCAGAGCAGCAGGGGAGGTGAGTGGGTTAGGGACAGCTCTTGGAAGCCGGGCGAGTGTTCAGCCGGGGGGGAGGGGGGTGATCCGGTCGGGGTTTGGCAGCAGCGGGGGGGATCGGGCCAGGGGTCGAGGAGCCACTGCTGGGAGTCGGTGGGAATCTGGCTGGGGGTGGGGGAGTTGGCCGGGTGTCAGGGAGCTGGCTGGGATTCAGTGGGGGGGGGCGGGGAGTCGGAACCCCTTGGGAGATATGGGGGGCTGTGGGGCCCTGGGGTGGGCAAAAGTCAAGGATGGGGCCCCCTATGTGGTGTGGAAGGGCCCCTTCCTTGATTTTTGCCCCGGAACCCCGGAATCGCTGAGACCACCCGTGTGAATACCCCAACACAAAATGTGCTTCCTTATGTGCTTCTCTACACTGGTGGCAAATCCAGTTTGAGAACTGCTTCAAGGTTTTAGTGCTTACTTTTTAAAGCCTTGGTGCTGGGGTCTGGCTAGCTTAGAGAATCTCTCTCTTCATTATCCATCTCAGTGTGATCAAAAGGATGCTACAACTAACCGAAGCCAGAATGAAACTTTTGGTGAATGGGCATTCTGAGTCAGAGCCCTCTGTCTGAAAACTTCCTTCCTATCAAAGAGAGGGCAAGGAAGGCTCGGAGTATCCATAAGGCAGTAGATACCCATTTTATAAGTGGGAAACTGAGACGCAGAGTCATATGGCCTCAGTGCTAGAGCTGGGACTAGAATCTATATTGGCGTGATGCCATCTGTTCTGTCTGCCAGGCCAGTGGTTCTCAAGCAGGGATATGTATGTATACCCCTGGGGGCACACAGAGGTCTTTCGGGGGTACATCAAGTCACGTAGATATTTGCCTACTTTTACAACAAGCTACATAAAAAGCAATTATGAAGTCAGTACATATTAAAATTTTGCGCAGACAACGACTTGCTTATGCTGCTCCATATACTGTACAATGAAATTAAGTACAATATTTATATTCCAATCAATGTATTTTATATTTATATGGTAAAAATGAGAAAATAAACAACTTTCCATAAATAGTGTGCTGTGACAGTTTTGTATTTTGTATATCTGGTTTTGTAAGAAATGAGGTGGAACGTTGGGTGTGCAAGACAAATCAGACTCGTGAAAGGGATACAGTAGTCTGGAAAGGCTGTGGGGTTTCCCTGGGCACTCCTTAGGGACAATGATAAGCTGAAGTATTAGTAATAATATTCTGGTAGGGATATGATAATTTTGGGGGGTGGTAGCACTATTGTTAAGTTTGAATCGGGGTTTCCATTTTAAAACATTTTCAGCAGCTGAAGAGAAATGGGAGAAAGAACGTGAGAAAGCAGAAATCTGGAGCAAGAATCAAAGGGCTTGAAGAGAATATATTTTCCCTTATAAGGGAACTTGAGCTAAAGAAAGAAGGAATCGCTGCAACTGTTAAAGCAGAGCTGGCAAAGGCCTGTGCTCAGTGGAACAAAGAAAAACAAGAAGGAAGTCTCCAGCTACAGAACAAAATGAGTGAGACTACTGTTCATCTTTAAATGATCACAGGAATAAAATTAAGGAGATGGTTGCAACAGCCAAACAAAATCTTGTGAAACACAAAAATGAATTGCTTATTCAGAAAGAAGCACAACTAAAGACGTACCTGGTTCAAAATCCATGAGAATGGGCAGCTTAGAAAGCTAAGAGACTCTGAGAGGAAATTCACCAATGCAAGGAAGAGTTCAACTGATAGGAGAATCGTAGAAGATAAGGGATGGAAGGGACCTCAGGAGGTTATCTGGTCCATCTCCCTGCTCAAAGCAGGAAACTTCCATTCCTGTTAGGAAAAGAAATCCATGAAAAACTAGTCAAGAACACAAATAACACTTGGTAGTACAAATATTTCAGTACTACCATTCATTAAACCACCCATACAGGGAAAAGCTTCCTTACAGAAGACTTATAGAGGTACAGTGTATACAAATCTAAAAAGCCAAAGAAGAATGAAGAGAAGCAATGGGTCTGTAAATTATAACTATACCAACCATGAGATGGGACTTCTCTGATAACTGTCAGTCCTTAGATTGACCATTACACTGTCCATCCCCCAGCCCCAATAAATTATATTTGGTATTGAGCATCAGAAAAGTCTCAATATTGACTTTCTTACTATTCTAGTCCTAAAGTTTATGGAACAAAAAAGATCTCCCCCACCCCCAAATAAGTAAGTGGTAAAAGAGGACTACAAGTATAGCTTTGTTTATATTTGAAATATGTAAGCTCAACAATTCAAATTAGAAATAAGGAACAAATTTTTATCAGAAAGCGTGATTAGCCATTGGAACAAACTCCCAAGGGAAGTGGTGGATTCTCCACTTCTTGATGCCTTATTATAAAGACTGGATGCCTTTCTGGAGGCTATACTTCAGTCAAACAATTTATTGGGCTCAATATAGGGGTAATTGGGTGAAATTCTATGAACTGTGTTGTCCAGGAGGTTAGGCCACATAATCAAATGGTCACTTCTTGCATTAAAATCTAAGAATAAAATAAATGTACTTCTCAACCTGAGATTGGTGACTTCTGTACTTCTCTCCAGGAAAAGGGATAGCCTTGCACAATTTCCTTCTACATCCACACTCAGTAGTGGATTTAGTGCCCTCATTGACCAAAGACTGAAGATAGAAAGAGTTGGAAGATAAATTACTTTCCTCTCCACTTCTGGAGAAAAATCTTTTGGGAGGGAGGATGCCAGCACTGCAGGGGACGAACAGAATAGCCAACAGCCTGCAGGTAAGATGGTTCTTTTCATATTTATCTACACAGTGGTACTTGGTTCTCTTGGCAGGCTCTCTATTCCCTAGGAATACTAGAGGTGCTTAAACTTAGCTGGTATTAAGTATAAACCTGTTTATTCCCCTCACTTCAGATGTGGCTTTTTAGTACCTCTATGTCCTTTGGGATCAGAGGAAATACAACAGGAATGGCCCCTTCATGAACTAAGAAATAAGCCCAGAATTAACCTTTAATTCCCCCTGACCCTCACTTTAGTTAACAGGGAAGTTGGTGCTTCTACCTCCTCTTGAAAGGATTTAGCACTGCTATCTTTCATTTGGCAATATAAAGCTATTCTTTGGTGTAGAAACTAGAAAATGTATTGGAGACCATGATACTTTTCTAGTAGGTTCAGGAATCTCTCTTTTTCCCCGATTTCAAAATTAAATAATGGATTTAAATATTTCTTTGGGGAAAGCCAAGCTTCAGGCAAAAAAAGATCTGAAACAGTGGTTATTACTAACTTCCTGCCTGCTCCCCCACAAGGTTATTAGAGAAATGTCAATAGACTGTAAATAATGTGGACCCTAATTGTGCCTGATATTTATGAGTGATTTCTATTGGTTTAAGAATTAGTGTTGCCTTACAGTAAACCTAATGTTGAAAAAAATAATCTGAACCCAATTTTCTGGAGAGTAAATGTTCCAGATTTTAAATATTTTCTGTACATTGATTTCATCTGAGAACTAAAATTAATTTACTTTTGGAATAGATTCTTAACTCCCATTGTTAAAATAAAGTGAGGTACCCAAACTTACATTAGGAAAATGTTTTTAAACTTTATGAAAGTATTTTCCAAAAGTAACGAAATCCAGCTTATATAAGCTTTTATCTGACCTCTACTTTTTAAATAAAAAAACATGTTTTCAAGGAAATGTCTTGGAAGAAAAAAACAGATTTTCTCCTCTGTTTGATTCTTGTAAAGCATTAGGTCACTGGCTTCACTTTTTGTGTCTGTTTAAAATGGGTGAAAGTCTTTTTTCTTCAATCTATTATACACCATATTCAGTGATCTTTAAAATAACATTTCTTTCACTTTCTTTAAAAAAATTAAAGCAAACTTTGTTTTAGAAACTCAGTTACAGATGAAAATGTCAAAAAGATTTTCAAAATTCATACTAGAGGGAATAGCATTAATCATTCTGGAAAGCCAAAATAACCTCTCTCAATAGCAATAAAAACAAATGGCTAAAATCTCTTGTTGCAAAAGCTGACAGAGATGGCTGCTGGAGATTTTTCTTGCTATAAGAGAAATACACACAAATTTGCTTTTCACTATAGCAGCAATACCATCATTTTGAAACGCTGTTCATCATTCTCACTTTGAATCTGTGCCTCGTATGCAGGGCCGGATCACAGAATCTTAGAGTTGGAAGGGACCTCATGAGGTCATCTAGTCCAACCCCCTGCTAAAAGCAGAACCATTCCCACTCAATCATCCCAGCCAGGGATTTGTCTAACCAAGCCTTAAATGTTTCCAAAGATGGAGATTCTACCACCTCCCTAGATAGCCCATTCCAATGCTTCACCACCCTCCTAGTGAGAAAGTCTTTCCTAATAGCCAACCTCAACCTCCCCACCTGCAACTTGAAACCATTGCTCCTTGTTCTGTTCTCTGCTACTACCAAGAACAGCCTAGCTCCCTCCTCTTTGGAGCACCCCTTCAAGTAGTTGAAGGTTGCTATCAAATCCCCCCTCAGTCTTCTCTTCTGCAGACTAAATAAGCCTAGTTCCTTCAGTCTCTCCTCATAAGTCATGTGCCCCAGCCCCCTTATCATTTTTGTTGCCCTCCGCTGGACTCTTTCTAATTTGTCCACATCCTTTCTGTAGTGGGGAGCCCAAAAAGGGACACAGTATTCCAGATGTGGCCTCACCAGTGCCAAATAGAGAATAATCACACCCCTTGACCTGCTGGCAACACTCCTACTGATGCAGCCCAATATGCCATTAACAGGCTCCCACTTCATGGCCCCCCCGAAATTGGGTGAGGAGGCCCCGGGGCCAGAGGGTGCTCCCGCTCTGTCCCCATGCCGGCTAGTCTGCCATGGGGGAGTGTAGGGAAGGGACCCAGCTGGCACACAGCATGTGGGTGTCTCACAGCCCCCCCAGGGCCCTGGAAGGCTGTACCGAAGCAGGGTACCAGCCAGGCAGTGGTGCCAGATTATTGTGAGGTTTTTAGGGACTGGAGCCTGGGACCCCCTTTTTGGCTAGGGCCCATAGCTTAAGCCCCTCCGATAATCCGGCCCTGCTCTTATGAACAATGTTGTTTTAATTCGCCCATATTAACTAAATCAACCTATTTCAGAGTTATTTCCATGGGGGAGAGGGAGGAGAGAGAACCTGCTTCCAGCCTACCTGGAAGAGATGAAATTGGGTGGGCATGTAAAACTGAAGGCTAGCTTAAAGTGGTCTAAAAAAGTGGCTTGTTAGTTTGTATTTGTCCTCTATTTATTTTGATTGAGTACCTTGGTATATTCAAATCAAAAGTACAAACCAATTAATTGCTGTTTATGGCCCCGTTTTTCTTGTTTCTGTGACAAGATATGTGACCTCTCTCACCCACACCAGATAAAGACAGAAGAAACATCTTAGGCTTGATCTATACCTAAAAATTTTATCAGCATAGTTATGTCCACTGGAGTGACCCTCTAATGTGGGTACAGTTCTATTGGTGGAACTGTGCTTATATGGGTACTGATTTCTTGAGCCATACAAGTGGAGTTATGAGAACAGAACTATATCCACACTAGTGGGGTTTGGCGTCACCGGTATGCTGATGTAACTAAACTGGCAAAATGTTTGTAGTACAGACAATTCCTATTGTGCAAATCATCAGAATCAATGTGTGCTACTGTTGCAACCGAGTATAGGAGAAATTCAGTCGGCTCAGTTCCAGGAATTTCTATCACAGAAGCGTCTGTCACAGCTATCCCTGCAAAGCACACCAAATGTGGGTGCTGCGTATACTTGCAGAACTCTAGTTTTTACTAGTAGACCTTAATTCCAGCCCCAACCCTGAGCGAAATGAACTATACCAGCAAAAGGGCAGATGTGTCAATGGAGCTGCATCTACACTAGTGACATTGTGTTTGTTGGTTGGCGTCACACCACCTACATACCTTTGTGAATATAGGCCTATATTTTTATTGATATTACTAAATCATTTTCTCCAGCTTCATTTAAAACTAACCAAGTTTATCATTTGTATTCCATTCCTTCAACTAACTTGGGTCTTTTCATTTTTTTTCTGATGAAACATTCTCCAAACATTTTAGTAATTGTGATATCACCGGTACCAAGTCAGCCTGACTGGTTAGAGCACATTCCTATATCGCAAAATCAGCTACACTACATTTTCCTATGTTTCATAAAAGAGATTCCATGTTGACATATTAACTTCTCTTTCCAAACCTGAGATCTCACTATTTACATCATGAGGTCTTAATCCTCCATCCCAGCCTCAGGCACATTGTGTTTTACTCCAGGTGAGTACTGCAGGGTCAGGCCCATAGAGTAGGCTCAAACTTGACAACTCATGTGAGTAAAATTAAGTGGGTTCAAAGCTAGATCCTGCTCTTATATTGTGAGCAGTATTAGAGACAACTCCAGCGTGTAATGCAGTTTTATTATTGAACCCTCAAATGTCATTAAAACAATAAGTTGTATTACTGCAGTTTATTGTAACTAAAGAAAAAACAAATATGGTGCTATTTATAGACAAATAGATGTCTTGGTTTATTTTTTTCCTGCAGAATACTTGGCGGTTTTTATCAGTCTGTACATAAATGAAAAGAAAAAAAGCAAGTTGTCATATTGTCCTTTGTAGTTCTCTCCTAAAATCTCCTGGTGATACTCCACAAGAAAATAATAAATGGCTTCAATTGTGGAAAGATATGTATCTGGCTTTCCTTTCTGGTGGCGCCAAAAGCAAGTTTTCCTCGTTTTCAACTCAATTTGTAGCAACCCTGCCAAGAAAAGAGGACAAAAGTCAGGCAATTCGGCCATGCAGAGCTCCAGCCTAGGACAGGGAGACCTAGGTTCTGTTACTGACACTACCAGTGACCTTGGGAAAGTCGCTGTGCTGCTCTAGGCCTTAGTTTCCCTATATATAAAATGAGGGTAATGATACTTTTCAGCCTGATTGGTGAAAAGTGCTAGTTATACATGGGCTTTACTCTTTGCAGGACTGGGGCTTACGGTTCTGTTGTATTTAGGGGTGGTGGAATTCAATTTATTTTAAAATAATTTTGATGGATAATTTATTTTTAAGCATTTTTTTAGTGATGAATCAGGGTAGCAAGCAGTATAGTCTGTAATAAATGTTGCAAGTATCAGGCTCTGAACTATAAGTGTCTTTTTAAATGTTATTGATGTAAAATCTGTATCTTGAGATGGTTTAACATCAGTAATTATAACATGGTCTGAGAATTGCTTGGACATTACAGACAGACAGGTTTGGTCCATCTCCAGTATTGCCCTATTTCAGGAGCCCAGACTGGCCTATAGCCCAGCACTTGTAATTTTATACTTTTTATATAGCTTCAAACTACATTTAACTGTTTCTGATGCAATCACAAGATAAGTCTAGCTACTTATTTCACAGTTAACAACACATGACGTTTTGTATATTATAACAACAGGCATGCATATACTGGTAATGAAAAACGCATCTAAGCTAAAGAAAATGATCCAGGTTAATCATTTCCTTTAATTTTTACACTAAAAGCAGTTTTCATGATACCAGTTTATCTCCTACATAAAGTTTCAATGACACCTTTTAACATAGGAGTGTGCCAATAGCCTACAAGAATATGGGTTAAAGTTTGGCTCAGGTGAAGTCAATGGCAAAACTCCCGGACTTCAAGAAGGTCAGGGTTCCACCTTACTAAAATTCAGGGAAGTTTCCTCCAACTAAAGTTCACTGCTTAAAATTTGAGAGAAGAGAAAGTGGAAATAAGATGTTAAATGAATGTGAGATCACTGACTCCTCTGAGAATACAGGTGCAGGATCAATTAATTTCAGCATGAGGATTCAGGAGTTTCATAAAAGATTTAGGAGAGGTTAGGTGTCATTGTTTTACTGACTATATTTTCGTCATCTCAGGACTGTATCTATAGAGCCAAAGGCAATATTTTATTACAAACACTAGTTCTTCTGAGAGTAACAGATTATCCAGGAAGTCAACATTTTGACTTTTTTTTCATATTTAGTAAATATCGCGTATTTTGAACTCAAAAAATACAATAGATGTTTGTGGAAATCTGGGATTTAGGCAGGATGGTAATGTTGACATTTAGAAAACACTCAAGTACAAAGACTAAACAAATTTTGCACTTATAAAAGCTGTTTTCTCTCTCACACACTTTATTTGGCTGACTGGATGACCGTTCAGAAAGATTAGTTCTTATTATCCCGTTTTTTCCCATGTGCTGTCTCCCATCACCACAAGCAACAATGCTTCTTCACAATTACATCAAGGCTTGTGATGACAGACATCAAAACCTGTAAGCTATCGTTCTAATATACTTTAACGACTGTATTGGGGACAAAGCCATAGTTAGGCCTCAAAGAAGCCTGCTGTGAATTTTAAGCGACTGTTCTGATACCGTTTAACAGACTAAGCATAAGTAGAACTGCACACACGTAAGAAATTGAAAAGTAATTGTTTGTGAGAAAAAAGATAAAGTAACTAAAAAACTAGAAAAGACGGATTTAAACAAACAGAGCTGTAGTGTTGGAGAAGGAGAGTTAACATGGAAATGAGAGATTCACACATCTATATAAGAAAAGATAACAAACAGTTATAAATAAGTTTATGCAACAAAGTGAGGTGCTGGAGGTATCTGTGGTAAGATCGTCCTGATGAGCATCCCAGTCGTAACTGATCACCACCTGCAAGTGTTTTGCCTTGATAAAGGTTTGTGCTGAGGGCGTAAATCTCAATCCAGCATACTGTAGTTTTAGTCAACAATTAATGCTTCACTCCCCGATTCCACAACTCGACTTTAAGCACGTGCTGAAGGGTTTTGCCGAATCCTTATTTTGGATGCTTTTGTGTAGGGGATTCAGAGCTCCACAAGTTTCAGCTCGCTGGAATTTCCTACCACTTCTTGAATTGGAAGTGACTGTTTGGCCCTCATGCGGAAGGGGCAAGAGGTTCAAACCCCTTTTCTAAATCTGTAGATTCTCACCATCTCTGTGGATTCATGGAAATTTAGCAGAATCAAAGGAAAGCCACATATTGGTCCCTTGCCTCTGTGTTGCCTGGGTTCTACCAACTGTTATCTCTTGAATAACCCTTGGTGTCCAAATCATAGAGGAAAATCATTTCTACAATAGTGTAGTAGGCAACTATCGGAGTTTTATGAAGTTGTTTCTCCATTCCGCCCCGTCCCCGTCCCCTCCCACACCTTTTTTTGAGGGGAAAAGGGGTCACGAAGTCTTTGCAGACCTGCAACCTCCTCACAAAATACCTCCAGATGATGGGATAGAAGAGGAACATGCCACAGAGGCACAGCTCTTTCCACATTCCACCGGCCTTGATGTGCTGTTACAGGCTATCATTTACTTGCAAAAGTGGAAGGGAGCACAGATGCTTTTAAAAACTGAAACAGATACATGGCCTATCTCTGCACAAGGGAATCTGTAAACTAATAAAGGAAGTATTTGACTATCACTACAGGAAGAGTACATAAGCAATCTTACTTTAACAGCTCTACCAATACGTTTCACTACTTCTGGGAAAGTAATCATTAATACTAAATGTAACAGTACCCTTTTGAGATCCACTGATCACTGATTTCTAGCGAAGTAATCTATCAATCTTAACCAAGCGTTAGCAACTTTCATATATTTCCTGTCTGTAATGCAATTTGTTCGGTTTTCTAAAGATATATTACACCACTCTCCTAATAAGATTTAGAAATACTTATTTTTGTCCAAGTCTCTTTGGTTTTCTATTTCTAAGGGTAATTAATGTCCCATATTGCTTTCACTTGTAGTGCAATTAGCTAGATTTACTGAAATATATAAATGTAGGCTTACAAAACACAGACTTTATTTTTACATTTTCTTGGCTCACTTCACTAATGTTTCTCTCCAGTATTTCTTTTAAGTTTATCTATTTGAACAAATACTTATTTTCTGGAATTAAACACTACTCTCCCTTTTGGACCTAGATACAAATAGGATTTTTTTTTCCCCCTCTGGAAATGTAACTGTTGATTTTCAGTTAAACTTGGTGTCTGGAAACAAAAGAATGACAGTAACTGTCTAATTCTGAGGCGTGCTGTCAATGTGCATACAAAAAAAAAAAGTGAGTATTATCAATTTTCCTGTGAGAAAAGTAAAACAACCAACCCACAAAAGAATCTCTAACAAACCCGTTTTGTTGGAGATGGGAGTGAAATTTCTGCCTTTAAGAAAATACAGATACTCATCTAATCCTATCTGGGGTATAACGGTGGGAAGTGAAGGAAACATGAATGGAATGGACATGCAAGGAGTCTTGCACCACTGCTAATAAAGGTATCTTGTTCCATGCTGGCTCTGCATAAAGCACAATTCACTTTCTGGTCCTGTTAATCATCTCTATATAGCTACTAGATCAACTGGTAAGATGACATGGACTCAAATGCCAACAGTATACAACGTATAAGTAGAGCTATGAATCATATATATATATGATTCATATATATATGATTCATAGCTCTACTTATCCCTCACCATGTACAACCAAGATGGAAGAAGAGGTGGCTGAAACTGAACCTGAGCAAGATGGAGGTTATCAAAGGTGTCTGCCATTCTTTACGTTGACTTCCCATAAGTATCAAGCCAAATTCAAGGTCTCAATCCTTGAATTCAAGGTACTGTTCCAGAATTAAGACTGTGGTCAGCCAATCTATTCATCAGACACCATGGAATTTTCTACCACAATAGCAAAATTCATCTGTGAGGCAGGCAGACCTTTGTCAGAAACAGCCCCAGACTCTAAAAGGAAATTCCATGGAAACTAAGCATCAGAACAAAGCCGCTTCAAGTGCAAGGCGCACTTCCTTGACTTAGCTTCGCTAATATAAACAATAGTGTGTACATATTTTTAAAAAGGCAATCAACAACCCTAACAAATTGAGACACTATCCTGCAGAGACAATTCTCCTGGTGGAAGAACTAGAGAATGAATCACATGTAATACATATTAGTCAAACTGCTTAATGGACTACTGGAAGGCAGTCAGATACAATAGTGATGAGGACAGTCTGAAAAGACTAGGATTAGAGTGGTGGTGTCAAGTATAGCATTGGGGGTTAGGAAACCTGGGAGAGACTCCACTAGGTCAACACTTCAGTAGACAGCACTACTGACACCCTCCCATCATTCATTATTATAGTGCCTAAGAGCTTTAGGCACAGACCAAGATTCCATCATGGCGGTCACAAGATGGTCTTTTCCCAAAGAGGCTACCATTGTAAGTATAACATGCAAGACAACAGACACAGACAGATGGGGGGAGTTCAAGTATGCCATGAGGCATTATTGGTCAGTAAGATAGGAAGTGATCTCTGCACACCAACAGCCTAATACTTTTTGAATTTTTTGTAGGTATCACAGAAAATGAGAGTTTTGAAGAGGAATTTAAAGATGGAAATGAGGTAAGTGTGTGGACATTTACAGGAAGCTTCCCCAAACACATGGGGCAGCATGAGAGGAAGTACAAAGTGTTCATTTGAACATTTAGTAAGTATGTGATGGAGGCTGGCGTCATGGGCCAACTGGAGGTGGGCAGTGACAGCTTAATGGCTTATGAGAGGTAATAGGTAGAATGGGGATTAACTGTGAAGTGGCTTGAAAGTGAATACAAGCAGCTCATGCAACAGAGAATGGAGCCAGTGGAGGTATTAAAAAAGGGGTGATGTGGTCGAAGTGAGGAGCTAGAAAATGATCTTAGCAGCAGCACTCAATGGTTGTAAGTGGTGTCGGACTGCATTCGTCAAGGCCAGAAAAAAAAGAACAGTACGGCAATCAAGATGTGAGATGATGAGAGCTTGGACAAGAGTTTTATCAGTGTAGATGGGTAAGAATGGCCATATCTTAAAGAGATGTTATGTAGAAAGATTTAGATTTAGCTGGGTTTGAGGGTCATGAGTGACAGACAGATTGGGGGTGGTGTCCACAGAGATTAGAAGGCAGCAGCTACTATTCTGGCCCATGGCTGAAACAGGTACCAGGGAAGGGTTATGTTGCAGGCCAATGATGAACCGATGGGGATGAGGAAAAGGAAGGCTCTGGGTTTTTTTTGTCTCTCTCTGTAGCATAGGGCATGACTCAATTGCTGGTGGATTCTCTGTACTGTACAGTCTTGAAATCATTATTTGAGGACTTTAATAACTTAGTCATAGGTTAGAGGTTTATTGCAAGAGTGGGTGAGTGAGGTTCTGTGCCCTGCATTGTGCAGGCAAGACAAGATGATCATATTGGTCTCTTCTGACCTTAAAGTCTAAGTCATTTTAAGTCATTTTAAGTCAGATAATTCAACCCCTAATGTATGTTCAGATCTACTTTCATCTCTGTATTTCTACCATGCTAATCACTATGGTATCTGATCAGGTATTTTGCAGTTAGGAAATATGAATATTTCATTTAGCCATTTTCTTGTAGCTGTAACATCCTGTTTTTATGATTTATTTATTTACTTACCTTGAAGTCGCTCATCGGTGATTATCTTGTTGGTTTGATTCCAAGTACTGTCAATAAATATGACTTTCTTTAGTACAGTATCTCCACTCCAGCTGTTTGATTTGTATTCACTTAAGTTTCTATCCTCTTCTTTTGTTTCTATTTTTGTTTTCTTGAGGCATGGCTCTGCTGAAGAATCATCATCTCTGCCACAACTAACATTTTTCTTAACATCTTTTTGCAGATGCAGAACAATATCTTTTACCGAAATTGAGTTAGGACCAGGAAAGATAAGTGCAATCTAAAATGAAGACAAATACAGATCGCTGAGTGCCATTTTGATAGAAAATTACATTAATATTTCTGATAAATTTAAGATCTTTTCTATTAAAAAAGAAAAAACTTACTCCTTACAACAATCCACACACCAACCAAAAAAAACCCTCAAGCCATTTAAATCAGTACAAGAAGAAAAGGAGCCTCTCTTTTAAAATGTGCTTCAATGCCCCCCAAAGAGAAGAGAAGAGACTGGATAAAAAGAAAACTAAATTAAGGAAATGGATTTGTTTAAATTATTATCCGCACAGGGTTTTGTTAAATATGAATAGGCTTGGAAAGTTTAGCTTTTTAATTGGTAAACATCAGCATACATCAATTTCACCATACATCTCCAAACAGACTAAAAATATTTCCACCAACAATAACTGAAATCTATAGATAGGCAAAGAAAAAAAAATGCTGCTTGAAAATGTATTACAGGCTGTCATTAAATAATTGTCTGATGCACCCATAAAATCCTGCAACTGAAAATTTAAAATTAATAAATACTGATAACATGCTTAAAAACCAAAATTGTATGCAACTTTGAGAATCTAAATCAATAAAAATAAAATGCTTAAAAAACAGATTTCTATAAAAATTATAAAAATTAAATCCTGCCAAGCCGACATATGTATTACTACCATACATATTAAACAAAGTTATCTTACCAAGCCAATACTTTCTGTGTAAGAAGGTACTTTGCAGATGTTTACATAATCTATTTATCTATGCCATGGTGCCAATCTTATACTGTGAAGATGGCCAAATTCCATTTTTAATTATGGTCTGTGGGCCAGGGCATAAATATAGGGTATAAACTTATTACCCTCAATTAATTCATAAATTTTAAGGCTTGAAGTGACTATTAGATCATCCAGTCTGATCTCAAATTGACAGCAAATCTCCAAGAGATGTCAAGGGTATGTCACACAAAACAAAGATAGACTATGGCCTATATGCAATAATAAAGCTTTACATTATTATGCATCATATGTTCAGTACCTTCCTGTTGCATTCAGCATCACATGACCACCTTTAGAGTCACTGGTGTTTTTAAATCTATTTTTCCTGTCTTCCCCATCTTTATTTCTCTCTCTTCCTCTCCCTCTTCGCTGTTCTTTCCTTGACATTTCCTTCCCTGCAGCAAATGCCAATTCCCATATGCATGAACTTCATTCACTCCCTTCCCTTCCCCATTTGATAATGCTGACATTACACAGTTGTTAGGTTTCAGAGTTTTCGCTGCAGTGAAATTAATTGAAAGTGGGAGCTCATTCCTCACTCATTGTTTCAGGCTCTGAAGACAAGATGTATCAGTTACATTTGGTAGGTTTTCCCTGCATCAGGAAATATTAGAAACTTGCTTTTCAAAAAATGAAAGCTTAGATTCTGCAGAAGCTGAATAAACAAGCAGGCCACATAACTCCATCAAGCAGGGTAATACGGGCTCAAATTTAGACATGTCTGCTCTAAGCAGTAAGTATAATACTTGCTGGAAAGCACAATGAACCAAATCCTCTCTCTCCTTCATAGAGGGATAGGACTGTGGACACAAGAGAATCAGTATGTTTAGGCCACACATGGAGGCAGTTTTCCATGAGCCCAGGAGGATGTCCACACACCTATGCAGTGCAGAGATGTGATCTGGGTGGGTTGGAATGGAATCATGGAGGAATAGTGGAAGAGTAGTTCGATCTGCATTCCCCCGGAAAGGGAGGAGTGCAGCATCTGCAGGAGATGAGAGGCACATGAACATTTCCCTGGCACACGAATGCTTCTCCTGCACACAGCCCTGTTATAGAATTTCTTACTTCATGTCTTTTTTCTTCATATTCTGGAATGCAAGGATATTTATAAATGGCAACATCTTCAGGTGCTAGGAGTTTAGCATGCACAGCCGTGCTTTTGCCATCAGTTTCATTGGGGTGTTTAATTATGTCAATCTTCAAAGGAAGCTATAATAAAAAAAAGCAGAAACTAACAAATTCTCATACCATATGAATGTCTAGGCATGAAAGAAACATAAGGTCCAAAATCCCCACACAACACTTTTTTTTAAAGGAGTAAATTCATATAAAGTTTCCTTAAATGTTTTTAATTAGCTGTATAGGAACATGCAAGTTCCTAATTTCAATATAAGTTCATTAAGAACTAGACTGTTTAACACAAAACAGAGAAAGAAAACAAGCAGATTAATACACACAGGAAATTGCTTATTAAAAGCATTGAGCATGTCGTTATTTTGCTTACACAGCACTCTGCACTGTTGCTACAGTGAAGGCTCTATGGATACTTATCAATTTCAATTTTCAGCCATTAATACCAGATGAAAAATTATGTATTTAAATTTAGCAACCTAATGATCCCAATCCTGAATAATACCTATTTGCATTAGGTATTCAATCCACTGAATTTAATACAGAGCTTTTTTATTTCAAAGATAGCATGGGCAAGCCCAATGGGTAACATTTTCAAAAGCACCTAAGTGACTTAAGGATCAAAATTCCATTTTCAAAAGGTACTTAAGCTCCTAAGTAACCTTTGTAAATGGGACCTTGGCACTTCAGCAAGCTTTATTCAATATCTCAGCAGAAAAATAATATATTTTGATTTTAAGAAAATAGTAACTGACTTAGTTATACAACTATGGACAGTTCTTTATTATTATTATTATTTTATTTTTTAGTTTGCACTTTGGTCATATTCAGCTCTGGTTTATATGGGTGCAGCTCCAGTGCATTAGTTTATAAAATCCATGGATTCCAAGGCAAAAAGTGACCAGTTTCATTGTCTACTTTGACCCGCTGTATAACACAAGACATAGAACTTCTGTAAAATAATTCCTAGACTATACCTTTTAGAAAAACATCTCATCTTGATTTCAGAATGCCTAGCCTAATGGTACTTTCAGTTCATAGAACTTTGGTGAGAATGGTTTAAGAAAGCGTTTAAAGAATTAGTCCATAATCCTAATTGCCCAATTTCATAATTTACTCATGAGGAGTTCCACTGACTTCAGTGGGACTCCATATATGTAAAGTTAAGCATATGCATAAAAATTTGTAGAATGTGAAACTTAACTATCAACTTTCTTACATCGGTCTCCTTAAATCAGACTGGTAATCCTACTTTATCATAATTTATTCATCTACATGACCGCTGTGTTAAAGATGACCTAGAAAAAGAACATTAGCCATATACTCATCCCTCACCCACTAACAAATAAGTAGGCACAATAAACAATGTTATATTTCACTAACCTTCACAACTGGAATTTCTTTGGTAGGCACAGTTTCAACTGGAACATAACATGAATAACAATAAAACATCCTTGAACTATTGCATCTTGGGCACTTTGATCTCCCACTCTTTTGGGCCTTTTCAAGAACTTCCTGGGATGCTAACTGTAAATTTTGAAGTGGGTTATCTTGAAGTGATGAAGTGGTCTGTTGTGAGTTTTTCAGACATTCAAAATTTCTTTTTAACTTCTGATGGCTTTCTTGGTTCAAAAATGTAGATGAATTTAAGGACATCTTTACTTTGAACAGATGATATGCGGTATCTGCTAAAAAATTGTGTCTTATTTATTATAAATTGACTAATATCTAAAAAAAGTTATATCATAGCAGAAATCTACTAGATCAGATCAATTTAATTCAGACAAGTTTATTATTATTTAACATCTGAAGGTTCCTATCAGCAGCAGGACTGTTCTCTGCTAGGTGCTATGCAAACAGATTAAAAGATGGATCCTGACTCCAACAACTAGAAGACTCAGGCCTTGACCATGCAGACATACACATGCATAATTTTACTCAGATGAGTTGTCTCACTCACTTTACTCATGTAAGTAAAATTACAAACATGCATATTTGTACATTCAAGCAGTAAATGCTCTGATTTTGCAAACACTTTGGCCCCAACCCTACTAGTATGTGCTTAATTTTACTTAAGTGAGTAGTCCCATTCATTTCCAATAGGGTTTCTCACATGAACTAAGTTAAGCATGAGAGTGAGTGATTGCAAATATACTGGTTTATGTCCCACGACTCCTGCCTCCTGCAATTTGTTGGATGAGACAGACCCCTACACAAAGCCCCACACTGATATGCATAGGATTCTGCAGGGGCAAAGTGATTTTTCAGTATGCAATAAGTTGTAGGTTTGGAGCCATCAACAAAAATGTTAGGCCAAATTTTCAAAGTTGAGTATCTCAAGTTGAGCATCTAAGCTGAAAATCAACCACTTATTTACATGAAATAACTTGTCTCAACATTTTTAGCCATGTTAGTCTAGTTCGGCAAAACAAAAAAGGAGTCTGGTGGCACTTATAAAAAGTAACAAGTTTATTTATCGCATGAGCTTGTGTGGGAGAAAATCCCATTTCCTCAGACGCCTGAAGATGGGGAACTCCTGCATTCAACTGGGCGAGGATCTATATAACTAAACCACAGTTGTATATATGCACAGCAGGACGTGGATGCAGCTCCTGCGCGCACATATAACTGATACAGCTATGCGCGCGCAGCAGCTGAATCCACGTCCATGCCGTGCATAAGCCTGTGGATTAGATAGCTCGCGCGCACGGCTGCCTTCCTGCCCACCCAGTGACTCTCTTACACGAATTCCCGCCCAGTGGCTATAAGGAAATTTTTTATTAAATCTTTTCAATTCACCATTTCATGATTTTGTGGTTTTTAATTTGCATAATTTTACCCTTTGAACTCGAATGTTTTTCTTACTTATGAGTGCAAAAACTCAGGACATTCCACCCTCCATCATTTCTCATCCCTGAAAGGTTTTGCGATTCTTTAGAGAATCGGGGGTTTACTGGTTCCCAGGAACCCATGCCAGGAGGTGCAGCAGGAGTGCTGCAATATTAGGTAAATATTAGGTCTCAGCGTCCAGAGCCGTTTTAAGCCTAGCTCGGGGGCCTCCTGAGCAGCCCAAGAGCAGGAGGCTGCAGAGGAAGGGGTGCGGGGGGCCGGGAAATCAGGATCCTGGAAAATAATAACACAACCCCCGAGCTCAACATTATTCGACGCCCTGAACACATCCCGTTGTGGTCAGTGTCTTCTCCCGCCGCCGCTGTGGCAAACACACGGGTCGGGCAGGCTCAGGAAGCAGGAAGGCCTGAGCCGGGCCTGCCGCCACGAACACCAGACGATGCTCCTGCGCCGGGCCGGGTCGGGCCTCGCCTCGAAGGTCCTCCAGGCTCCACGCACACGCGGGGGAGACGCCGCCGCACAAGGCCAAGGGGCCCTCCGCGAAGGACGGCCGTTCCCCAGCGGAGTCCCGCGAGGCTCGATAGCCCCTCCCCGGCCCCTCGGCCGGTTCCCGTCCTGAACAAACGCCCGCGGCCAGCCCGGCTCCTACCTAGCGCTGGGAAGCCGCGGACCCGAGCCAGCTTTGAGTCTGGAGTCGGACCGGCCTAGGTGGGGTGGCCCTGAGTCCGACTCCGGAACCAAAGGGCGCGGCCTGCCGGGGTGCGGGACACCGGAAGTCCTCACCGGAGGGGAGCGCTTTTCAGGGTGCGCTCGGTTGCTAGGCGCCCTTAGTAACGGTACACGGAAGCCGGAGGGGCTGCTGCTGTTGGCTGCCGGGGTGGGGCAGGGGTAGGTACGGAGTGTGTGCAGCACCGTGCGGGGTTCCTGGGGGTGAAAGCAGCGAAAAGGCCCCCCTCTTGCCCCCCCCAACTGCTGCCTCTCCGCCCCACGCAGAGCGGGGCTGGCGGTTTACCGAAGGGGGAGGCAGGGGCAGCTATTGGCGGGAAGAGGGAGCCACTCGGGGCCGTCCCGTCCCCACTTCTGGGCGCCCCCGTCGGATATTCGTGCCCCCCCGACTCAGGAGTGGCCCTGGATCCAACCAAAGGAGGGTGCAAGGGGGGTCTCCAGGGAGACCCTCCCTTCTTGCTGGGGTTCACGAGGAAAGGAGCTGCGAAGGGGGAGCCGCGTTAGTCTATTTCACCCAAACGAACAAGGAGTCCCTGTGGCACTTTTAAGGAGGAACCAAATGTATTTATCGCATGAGCTTTCGTGGGAGAAAATCCCACTTCGTCAGACGCTTTACCAATGCAAAGCATGACAATAGGGAAATAACACGGTTTAGGACCTATTGCAAGAATAGTGTAGGGCTGCTGAAAGCGGAGTATTTTTGTGCCCCATTTATTCTTAGAGCCCGCAAAATAGCATAGTCAAGGGGTTAAATATGTATTATACGTACTTGTTTGTTGTCACAAGTAGGGTCTGAGAGAAAATAACACCTAAAAAGGCGTTTGAAAAAAATGAATAAAATCTCTCAGATATATTTTACTTTCTTATAATATAGGCTTGTATTGAAGCCACATGAAAATGCTCTGTACATTTTAATTACCACTTCCTCCATTGTTGTCACTACCTATTTTCAACGTAAGAGGTCCTGTGGCACTTTTAAAGATAGGGCCATCCTTTGGGGGGGGGGGCAAGTGGGGTGATCACCCTGAGCCCCATGGTTTTGCGGGACCCCCACTGCCGTGTAGCCCGCTCTCCCCACCCGCTGATTTCAGCTTGCTGCTGAAGGCAAGGGGCAGGGCAGGAAGGCAGACCCCGGCCTCTGGGCCAAACCACCCCAATGCCTGGATGGAGGAACTAGCTCAGGGGTGGAGTGGGAGTGTAGAGCCCAGCCTCTGAGCCAGCCCGCCCTGCCCCGCCCCACCACACTCCTTCCACCTGCTCCGCAGCTGGGCCCGGAGCTGGTTCCCAGCATCGGCTTTGGCTCCCAGGCTGCAGCCGGGCCAGCTCCCGCCAGCAGCCTTGGGTTCCCGGCTGGGGCCAGGGCTGCCTCCCACTGGCAGCCTCGTGTTCTCAGCCAGGGCAGGGCCGGCTCCCGCTGGCAGCGACAGCTCTGGGCCCCTAGGGGGGCGGCCGGCGTCCCCGGGGGCAGAGTGGGCCGGCCCGCCCCCCTCCAGCACATGGGGGGGGGGGAAAGACGCAGGCCTGTTGGACCCTGGGCCCCACTCACCCAAGGGACAGCCCTATTTAAAAACTAACAAATTTATTTATCGCATGTGCTTTTATTAGTCTTTAAATGTGCCACAGGACTCATTGTTTGTTTTGCTGAACTAGATCAACACAGCTACCCCTTTGGAACTATGTTCAGTAAAATTCAGTGGTGGTAACAATTTGCTGCATTCACTGAAAATCAGGACCTGGCTGTTTATAAGAAAAAGAAAGCTCTGTTTAGATAAAAGCATCTTGATAATCAGCAATAATAGAATGGGAAATTAAGATATTGCTTCAATCCCTCATTAACTGCAGTAAAACAAGAGTCCTAAATCACCATGTTTCTCATTCATTAGAATAACACTGAACAAACATTACTGTTGCTGACAGATAAAATTAGCAGAATTAAAGGTGGAGAGGTTATATTTATTTGCATAATAAACATAATCTTTTATATTGCACAGTATTTAGTACAGAGAAAGGCCATACTTCTGAGTCCTGCTCAAATATAGTGCTTCACATTAATTTTGACATACTACTAGACAATATTTTGATTAAACTTTTAGGACATATATTTTTGCTCGCTCACACACCTTCCAATATAGTGTTTATGAAGATATTTAAAGGGACCATAGACCAAATTCTGCACTACCTATAGCAGTGTAAATCCAGAGTAATTCTGCTGAATTTTGCAGCAGTTGTCTGTGGAGTATTGAATGCTCTGCCTCCTGAAATCTATTGCATTTTGTCCCTCTTTACTTTTCAGAGCATCTTAAAACTTTTTAAAATGTTTTCAAAAGGATAACTGCTGACCCTATATTTTCATCTTTTCTTCCTCTCCTTTACTTTCCTTATTCTAAATTAAACTTGCCTTTTAAATATTTTTATTTTAATAATATGGCATTTAATTGTTTTTAATTGTACTGTACTGTTTCTTTTCATTACATTGTATAGCATCCCAAGTGCATTGCCTAGGAGTGCACTGTGGATATAGGATTATTACTATTACTGTCGTACTTTATAGAAGTATGTTGCTACATAGAATCTGAGTTTTAATTAAATGTGGCTAGCTGAATTTCATTGCTAAACAAAATTATTAGGAGATAACCTTGCTTATATCACTCAGGAGTATGATGTTTAATGATTTTAAAATGTGGTGATAACTTTGAGTAAAAGCTACTACATTGGATTTATTATTTGTTAATACATTTTACTATGTTTAACAATGCTCCCGGTTTTTGCCATTCTGTTTTATATTGGTTACTCATAGCTGCAGTTTGAAAATATACATTTATATTCAGAAGTTTCCAGTATTTCAGATGAAATATTTTAAGTTCCTGATTTGTCATGACCTTTATATTTCTTGACAGATTTCTACCAAATTTGGATTTCCCCCAAAGTATTCCTTTTAGATTTGTAAACAAATTGTTCTTTGCAGTTTTGCATGACTGACAGATTATACTTTAAGCTTTAGTAACATAAATAATGCCATATTACTAAAATGAATTCCAAAGGAGCTAACGAATATTTAGAACTTCTTGTTTAGAGACTTTGTACTCAAGCAACTGCTAAAAACTACTCAGTGTTCAGGAATTGTGTCTTGAAATCAAAATGACTAGATCTAAAAATAATTTTGGAATGCAGCGTACTTTTCTGACTCAGTGAAACACAAGGAAGAAGCAGTCGGGGGGTATATTATTCATACTAATACAGTAGACAGTATTCTTGGGCAAAATGCTGACATTATAGATAGATATTTTGCCATATTTGAATCTCAGTTACATTGATGAAACCCCATTCAGTTCAGTGAAATTGCATGGATGTAATTGAGCAGAATTTAACTAGATCTTATCATTGCGTTTGCCTTGACATGGTTTTTTTATTGCAATGTGTATTTTACTGCAGTAAAAAACAATTGGCTGCATTTCACAGGAATTAGATTATTTCACTGTCACTCTATGGCAGTAACAATACATTATGGCAGTAATAATACATTATGGCAGTAATACATGGCAATACATGGCAGTTACATGGCAGTAACAATACATTATGGCAGTAACAATAAATTAGATTATTTCACTGTCACTCTATGGCAGTAACAATACATTTGTAAAGTGATATACAATATCAACGCTTCTTTTTTCAAGAACTAATTTTTCACATTTTGTGACACTTTATGGCAAAAGCTTTTGTTTATATGATCAGGGCCATACCTTAGTTTATAATAACCCCCAGATTTTATTGCTAAAGCATTGTCACATCTGAGTTTACTAAATGGTACCATCTACTATTTTATTTAAATAATATCTTCATATGTTTGATACTGGAAAGCACTTTATTGGGAGTTGCCATAGCTCAGCACTTCTTAGGTGTTAGACCAAAAGTCTTTGATTAACTCCTTTGCATTTTACTTTGTACAATCATTTAAAGCATTATAATATTGGTTTTGTAACAAAGAGGGGATTAGAACTCAGGTGTGTAATGTTGCTGACAGGTTCACTGAGCCATCAGGAAACCATATAACATTGCAGTCAAGAAGCATTATGGAGAGTTGGCACCACAGGTAGTAGCACCCAGCAAAGCCAGAGTGACAGCAGTACTCTACAGCCTTCTCTTTGGCTAAGTGCACTATTTAACCTAGAGGATGCCCTAGTCTGGGTAACCCCATTGACTGGTATGTGGGCTTTTTGAGACCTCACATTCTTGTCTGGTCTCCACTCCTAGCCTCATTCCAACCTAGTAGCACTTCTGATTCTGGCCTGACTCTTGCTAGTGCTACTGATCTCAGTATCTGACTCCAGCTTGATGGTGACCCTTATTCCTGCCAGTATCTTTTGATTCCAGCCTGGAACCATCTCTGATCTCTGACCCAGGCCTGACTTTGACGCTGACCCTTGTTTATTGAATCTGGCTTTAGTGATTCCTCTGACCCCTGCTCACCAGCTACTGTCTCTGATGTGTGGATCCCAGCCCAGATATGGTCACTAGGCAGGCAAGACTGCCTGTGCCTGGGCCCCTTACAGTTTACCCAGACTCACTTCTGACCCTCTCTCTGGAAGTTCCTTCACAGAGATATGGAAAGGGGAGGACTATCATCCCCCACTGGATCCTCTGGGTTACCAGCTCTACAGAATCAGGTCATACATCTCTAAAGCAAGAACTGTCTGCTACAATCCTAAGTGGAGCAACTCTTAGCAGAAAATCAGACACTCTGTGGACATCTAGCATGGTCCTGGGAAGAGAAATATTAGCTCAGCCTTTGAATAGGGCCCCACAGTATCGCTACCTGAATATTTTGATGAAAACCACCAGAAATTCTGGGGTTCCTGAAGCAATGTTGTCTCCATTTCCTGCTCCACCCTCAAATGTATCCATGGACTGGGCCAGACTGGGACTGGTGATTGGTTTGCTTGATGGAGAAGTGCTGGATTGGGCCTCCCCACTGGTGGAATGGGACAGCCTGGAGTTAACAGGAATGCCTTCCTGTGAGCTTTTTATGCAATTTTCATTTTCTGTAACAGCACTACAAAAGTTCCACTACAGGCCAACTGCCTCAGAGGCTGCTCCATTTCAGTGACCCACAGCTGACATTGAGTGGAACATGGCAGCTCAATTACACCATTTTTGTTGCAGACTTAATGAAGTGGGTGGTCTCATTTGTTAGTGCTAATGAGCATCTACTGTAGATATCTTTTGTTTGCTTTATTTGTTTACTAAGAACAGTACTTTAATTCCATCTTAACATATTTTTATGAGAATAATTTATATTTGTATGTTGATAGAAAATGCAAGGGCCTCCTCGTACTTTTGAAGAATTCTTACAGTCTCAAAAATTGGTAAGTAGAAACGCTAGACTAACACAGCTACCCCTTTGGAACTGGTTATGTCGACTTAGAGCAGCCACACTGGAAACTTAAGTCAACTGCCCCTGTCCACACTGGCAGGTGCTAGGTCAATGGAGGAGAGCTGCGCCTGGAGAGATCGGTCAGGGGAGATGGGAGAGCCACGGCTGGGGAGATCGGGCAGGGGAAAAGGGTGGCTCTCCCTTTTCCCCACCCGATCCCCCAGCCATGGCTCTCCCTTCTCCCCTGCCCGACCTCCCCAGCTGCAGCTCTCCCTTCTCCTCTGCCTGATCTCCCCAGCCGCGGCTCTCCCTTCTCCCCAGCCGCGGCTCTCCCTTCTCCCCTGCCTGATCTCTGCAGCCATGGCTCTCCTCCCCAGCCCATCCTCCAACCTGTAGGCCAATTAGGTCAACTTAAGGTGTCCACACCGTCTTGAAGCTGACTTAATAGGGTCGATTTAGGCGTTAAGTCGACCTTCAGAGATGGAGTTATTAAGTCAACTTATGGAAGCGTCCAGTGTGGACGCAATGTTCTGTAGGTCAACTTAAGCATTGTTAAGTCGTCTTAAGGTGCCAGTGTAGACATACCCCAGGAGCTTTTGCTGAGTATTGTTTTGGTGTGGAATAGAGGGAGGTAGACCCGACAAAAAACAGGGAAAGGCTGAGTGATAGAGACAACCTGAAGGAGTTGGTAGACCCTGGAAGAAATTGGGGAGGAGGCTTTTGCATCAGGGGTTTAGGGTGAAGAGTTCTGTGACGAAAAGAAACTGTTTCTTGCTATTGGATTGTTTCTGCATTCAGAGAGACAGAACTTCATACTTTCTGTGAAAATCTACAAAACTGCATCAAAGAAATTCTTGACTATCACCACCTTCTCCTAATTGTGACAACCGCAAATGTGTGGCTAACCACTCAGGTCAAAAGAATTAACACTATTAACAAACTAGAACACATCCACTGTTTACTGTAGGGTTGAAGAGTGCCCAGTTCTGGTACAACCGTCCATCAATTTATTAGAATTGCACACTTCAGCACTTAGGGCCTGCTCCAGCAAAGTATTTAATTCCATGGGTAATTTTAAGTATTTCAGGGATTATATACTTGACTAAAATTATTATATACTTGACTAAAATTAAAAACAAGTTTTAAGGCCTTTGTTCGATTGGGGATCGTAGTCTGTACCTCTGCTTCTAGGACGTGTACCACAGATGGAAGATATACTATACTTTCTGAGAAAATAAATTGTGAAGGACTTTGTCTCTTTAGAAACATGATAACTTTTCTTATGCATGATGTCACCTTTTCAAACTAAAAAATCCTTCCAACATGAATTTGTTTTGCCCTTCTCTGGCCCATTTCTATTTTTTGCTGACTGATGTAACCGAATGTGATTGCCCTGTTCAACGTAAGAAATTACAATCTTTTAAACAAAGCTGTCAAAATTAGAGGTTATTAAAATGAATAAGTACTGGAATAAGTATTAAAATGAATAGTACTGGAGCTGCAATACATTATAAAAATGTCAATGTCACATGATTGATTCTTAATTTTTATGCTAACATTTTTGATCATGTTTGTAAATAATTATTTTTAACATGTAATTATTGCAGGATGATTGGCCAAGATTTCCCTTTCTAGATGAAGATTGTCCTTCAGTGGACAAATTAAAAAATGACTATTCATTTGAAGCTATTTCTAAGTTTCTGAATGAAAATGCTCCACTACAGATCAAACTTGTCTCCGACTTGGAGGAAAGAATAAATGAGTGTGTAACTGAACTGAAGGAACATGCTGAAAAAATATTTTCTTGTCAACAAAAACCAACAGGGAAAGATGACCATCGTGTTTCACTAGAGCAAAGTAAGGAGCAATTATTTTAGTTATTACTACTGGGAACAATGGTTGAAAGGCGAATGAAGTAATTTAATCCACTTCCAAAAGTCTAAATTCTGGCATAGCCCTTGTGACTATATGTCAGTTTCTGTAAATAACTTAGTGAGTGTAGTGTCTTGTATGAGGAAGGTGGAGGAGGATGGCTGTGTATATATATAGACAGAAAATTGGATAACATCCAATGAAATAAAGTAAAATGAAACTTGAACAGTAGAAAATGATCATTCAATACTCAATAGGGCTAGATTGTGTCTACACATAGCCTTGGTGTATAAGCTGTAACTTCAGGAGTAATCCTGGGAAGCATGTATGCATGAACTTTATCACTGTAAGAGTAGCCCTGGGAATACAGTTTATTGCTAAACAAATACACTTTTCTTTTTTAAGCCACTGGTACTGAACCTATTGATTTAGAAGAAATTTCAACTCAGACAGGAAAGATTAGGAAAGCAAAGGTATACTATTCATTTTATAAAGATTTTTCTTCATTTTCTTACAGGTTTAGACAGTGAAGACCAAATTTTTGAAGAGGCCTCTATCGTGCATCTAAGGCTGAGATTGTGGCCCACCCTACATGCTGACACTGATAAAACTATTAAAAACCATGATCTTTCTTTATATTGTTGACAACGTTTTATAGTGTAAATAAAACCTAACGCCTTGAGTGTCACAGGCCATGTTTTTAAATTTGAAATCATATTTTGGTTATATTATTTTCTGTCTTGCAATATATTATCAGCTGAGTGTGTTTTCCTTTATCTGAGTATACAAGATGTTTAATTCATGGTTTGCCTTGCATTTAACATTAGTTTTGAATGGTCTGTTTAAAATATTTTTCAGATTGGTAAATACATCACTGAAGAATCAAACAGAAAAAATGTCAATGTAAGTTTGCTCAACATATTATAAAGTAGATTACAGTATTATATTAAACCATATATACAGTATTATATTAAACCACAGTATATTGTGTCAATCATTTGTAAATCAGTGGCAGTTTAGGGAAAGAAAGGAATATAGAATCAGGCCCCTAATATATATATATTTTAAAGATTATTTTTTATTAATTATATACATTTAAAAACACTGCATAATGGAAAATCCAACTATGGTATCAGTGTGTTGATTAATTTGATTTAATTGACCTGACATGTATGAACATCTGGGGCCTAATTTATGGGTCTTTTTGAGCTGTGCTTAATGAAGGGCCTGAGGGGGGAGCACAGGTGGCTGTGTGTCAGTTTTGTATTCTCCTGAGCCCTGTGGCTACACAGGGCTGCCCATAGGCAATTGGTAGCTAGGCCTAGAGGGGGCTCAGCCTCCCCTCAATCTATCTCTGCTAGGAGGAGCACCATTTCTAATGGTATGATGGAGGGTTTAATAGGGAGCTAACTGGATGAGCCATAGCTCACCTAAGCCCACTCATGGATATGCCGCTGCTGAGTTCCCCCTCCAAGAATATTTTCACAAGCCACCTATGGGATTGCTTCTGCTCCTGCCATAAGTTAAAGGAGCCTTTAACCAAAGACAGCTAGTAAGAACATACAAGGAGCCTCTAGGACAGCCAAGAGTTCTGACTCCTCCATTTGAAGCATCAACTCACATAAATAAAATTAGTTATAAGTTATAGTTAAATATAACAGAGTCCTGTGGCACTTTTAAAGACTAACAGATTTATTTATCGTATGAGCTTTCGTGGGAGAAAATCCCACTTCGTCAGATGCTTTGAAGATAGGAAAGTTACAGAGTGGGAGAAAATTAAATGCAGGGGAGTGTATGACATAGCATCAGGTCAGGCTGTAACAGCAAATCAAAATAGGTGTTAGGATTCAAACACTGGGGAACAGCACATAGAGGAGGGGGAGGTCAAATCACTTGTTGTAATGCGAGAAAAATCCATAGTCCCTGTTTAACCCCAAGACAACTGAGTCAAATTTGCATATAAGTTCGAGTTCTGCAGTCTCTCTTTGAAGCTGTGATTTGTTATTCATCTGTTTCAACACAGCTATTAACAAGTCGTCAAGGGAGTGAGCAGGGAGATTGAAGTGTTCCCCTATTGGTTTTGTAGTATTGCAATTTCTGATGTCAGATTTGTGTCCATTTATTCTTTGGTGCAGAGACTGTCCTGTCTGTCCAATATATAAGGCAGAGGGGCATTTCCGGCACATGATGGCATAAATCACATTGGTGGATGAGCAGGTGAACGAGCCCTTGATGGAGTAGGTGGCTTGATTAGGCCCTGTGATGGTGTCAGCAGTGTAGATATGAGGTTAAATTTGGCAGCGTGGTCTGTTGCAGGGCTGTGTTCCTGCTTAAGTGTTTCTGTTCTGTGATCTGTAGTTGCTGGTAAGTATCCTTTTAAGATTAGGGGGCTGTCTGAAAGCAAGGAGAGGTCTGTCTTCTAAGGCTTGAGAGAGTGAGGGATCATCTTGTAAAATAGGCTGTAGATCTTTGATGATGTGTTGAAGAGGTCTGGCTTGGGGGTTGTAGGTGGTGACCAGTGGCGTTCTGCTGTTGGTTTTCATGGGCTTCTCCTGCAGTAGTTGACTTCTGGGTACCCGTCTGGCTCTGTCAATTTGTTTCTTCACTTCTGTGGGTGGGTACTGTAGTTTTAAGAATGCCTGGTAGAGATCCTGAAGGTGTCTGTCTCTGTCTAAAGGGTCAGAGCAAATGCGGTTATATCTTAGGGCTTGACTGTACACAATGGATCGTGTGGTGTGTCGAGGATGAAAGCTCGAGGGATGTAGGTAACTATACCGATCAGTAGGTTTGCGGTATAGGGAGGTCTTTATGTGCCCATTGCTAATTTGCACTGTAGTGTCCAGAAAGTGGATCTCTTGTGTGGAGTGTTCCAGGCTAAGTTTGATTGTGTTGTGGAAATTGTTGAAATCTCTATGGAAATCTTCAAGGGCATCTTTACCATGGGTCCAGATGATGAAGATGTCATCAATATAGCGTAGGTAAAGTAGAGGTGCTTTGGGATGAGACATGAGGAAACGTCGTTCTAAATCGGCCATAAAGATGTTGGCATATTATGGGGCCTTGCGGGTACCCATAGCAGTGCCACTGACTTGAAGGTATAAATTATCTTCAAATCTGATTCAGTGATTTGACCTCCCCCTCCTCTATGTGCTGTTCCCCAATGTTTTGAATCCTAACACCTATTTTGATTTGCTGTTACAGCCTGACCTGATGCTATGTCATACACTCCCCTGCATTTAATTTCCTCCCACTCTGTAACTTTCCTATCTTCAAAGCGTCTGACGAAGTGGGATTTTCTCCCACGAAAGCTCATGCAATAAATAAATCTGTTAGTCTTTAAAAGTGCCACAAGACTGTTGTCTTTCTACAATAGACTAACACGGCTACCCCTTTGGAATTTAGTTAAATATAGTTATAGATGGTAGTGTTATGGAACTGAGCACTAAAATACTAAGTGAGCAAATTTCATGAAGTTTATATGAAAAAAGAATGGATGTAAACTTCTACTACAACACACTAATGTGTTTGTAACTGAACTAATTGTGTTAAGAAAAAGTATTACTGATACTTGTAAAATAGCAAATTGAGTTCTGTGTTCTTCTAAAGTTAAAGGCAAAAATCTGCCTATCTGAGTCACATGAGTAATTTTATTGATGTAACTAGGTCAGAACCCATTTATCTCACAACAGTAGAATCAATTAATGTCTGCAGAGAGCTTTGAACACATAAAGTACTAGGTAAATGCTAAGAATGTGTATAATTTTTATTTTGCTTTCTGTACTCTCAAATACAAACCAATCTCCTTTCTGGCTCTAAATAAAAAACAAACAATATGTTCAAATTATATGAGGCTGATAATCAGGCAGAAGGGAATTGTTTTCTTAGCTGTGTCCCTGGCCTCTGTTGGGACACTATCTTCTATGCGTTTGACACACAAATAACAGTGACTCTGCAGTGCCTGCCTTCGACAAGAAAACGAAAACAGTGGATGAGTAATAGCAAAACATGATCTCAAATTGAACTGCTAACTTAAATATTAAAACAAGTAGAACACCCGAACTGGGGCTTTATATCTTGTGCGGGAAAGTAAGTTTTGAAACAGAACCAGAGAGAGGTAAAACATTTATTAATGATCCAAGCTGCAGCTTCTTGCTGTACCTTGACTGATTGATAACTGGACCTCTCACTGAGTCTGGGCAATAAAAACAAGCAACTGATAAAAAAAATATTATTGCAAAAAGGGGACTCCTGACAAAGGAACATTTCCATGGTGGGGTAAGTGTCTTCAGTTTCAGTTTAGGAAAAAATGTACTGTGGATACATTTGAAGTGATAAGTTCTCAGTGAACAAGAGGAACTACGAGAAGTGTAATAACTGTTAGTAATTAAACATTTTTTTTCCTTTTAGAATTATAGATACCCAGGTTTCAAGTTAAAACAGCTTACGGAACTACCAAGACACTTGGAAGCTGCAAAACTTTGGGACTTGATTATAAAATCTCACAACTTCAAAGTATGTATTCATTATTCCAGTTTTACTAAATAGAAACTGCTAACATAAAATATCGCCAAAGTTTTGGTAGATTAATCTTACGTGGTTTATATCTTAAATAAGCATATATTTCAAAATGTTCATATTGCATTTTTTCTTTAGGTTTTTTAACTCCTGAGAGATGTCAGATTGAGAAATCTAGACAATGAAGTTCATTATTTATCCACACAGCAGGCTCACCTCTGTTAGCAGCAATGAAAGTTTCCCTTCACAGCCTTGTCCTTGTGTCTCAAATCTGGTCTACTATTATAATGGGGGGAAAAACTACAATGAAATAACATTGACGTTGCAAAATCAAGTACTCAGAAGTTAGGAGGCCCCAGCTCTTCAAAGGTATTTAAGTGCCTACCTTTCACTGAAATCAACCTTAATATCTAAGGAAGTGGGACAAAATGCCAGAATTAGGGTTTCAGTCTCCTTCTGCATATGCATTATAATAGTTTAATTACATTATCTTGTGCTATTTTTGTACAAGACCCATGTCTCATTCAGTGTAGAGGACGGGCAGTGCTCAGGGAATGAATCATCCATGAGGCTATTGTCTATACACTCTATGGCTATGTCTACACTTGCTAAAATTAGTTCGAATTAGTGAGTTCGAACTAACTAATTCCAACTAATTTTAGTTAGTTCGAATGAGCTTAATTCGAACTAGCATGGCCAAACTGGAATGTTAGTTCGAACTAAGCAAGCACTTGCTTAGTTCGAATTAGCGATCCCCATTCATTTCAATGGCCGGTTAATTCGAACTAAGAAATTAGTTCGAATTAACATGGCCACATTGGTTAATTCGAACTAATTAGTTTGAATGAACCCCTTAGTTCGAATACACTATTTGAACTTATTAGTTCGAATTAAGGAAGTCCTTAATTCAAACTAACTAAAGCCTAGTGTAGCCATGGCTTTAGTTAGTTCGAATTAAGCCTCCTTAATTCGAACTAACTTGCCAGTGTAGACATAGCCTCTAAGATTTCTGCTGTGAGGATGTATGGGTCGGGAACCCAGCTCTGTAGGCTCCTGGGTCTCTCCCTAGTCCATGCAGCCAAACTACAGCTCTAGAAAAGCAGGGAACAGCAATCTATGATCCCTACAGGTTTAAGCTCCGCTAGATGTCTCAACCATGGAGGTCCTGACTGGCAGAACCTATTGCATTACCTCATTGCCCAATGAGAACAAGTGGAGGCTGTGCAACTAAATGTATCTCCAGCTTGGTGCTGCAAATAGACCCTGCTGCACATTCCTGATACCTTGCTTTACTGCTGGTTTCTGGCCCCAGATCTGCTCCTGATACTTAGCCTTACTTTTGGTTCCTGGTTCCCTGCTCCACTACTGACACATTGCCCTGCCTCTGTTCTAATAACTGTACTTCAGGTGATTCACTAGGCTCTGATGCAGTGTAACTCTTTGACTTTGACTCCATCCTGATCCTATGGTGTGACACTAATATGGACTGTGAGCCTTGACACTCTAGACTGAACTCAGCCACGTCCCCCCTAGCTCGAATGAGAGGAAAATGAGTGATCACACTACTAAACATCGCTCAACGTACACAGAGTGATTGGATTATCAGAGTGATTCTGTTAGAAGCTGAGGAGTTGTAATTCAAGCTCCTGCATCCTCATTGCATTACTAGCTCAGTAGCACTCAAGCTTTAATACATACAGACCCACATTCCCCTACCAGCAGTCTGTCTGGTTCAAGTTTAAAGCACCACTTTAATTTGAGCTAGAGGCTTGTGTTTTGTACAGGAGTCAGGTTAGGGAAACTCGAGTTACACCCTGAGTTAATAGTTCAGTGAAGACAAAAATTTCTTCATGGATTCTACCCATAGTGTGCATGCACCCTCTTTTTACAAATGGGATTCTTTTGGCCAGCAGGGCTGTGCCTGCTAGATGTCTTCTCACTCTCCCACTCAAGAACGTAAAAGGCAGAGTGGTCCCTGTTATCTCTCACTTCCTTTTTACTGTTCTTTCTGAATAATTTCAGTTGTTTTTTTTGCCACTTGGCACCAAAAACAGGTTGTTTTCAGTGTGATATTTAGTTTATAGTCTAGGACAAATTGTTAAGAATAAATAAAAGAAGAGTACAAGCATGTAGGGACAAAATCAGAGAGGCACAAAATGAGTTACAACTAGCAAGGGATATAAAAGGCATCTATAAATAATAAATTCATTTATCTGGTTCAGTTGAGCAGCAGTAAAGACTCACATCAATCCTGAAGTCAGTCTAGTAAAATTATGTCCTCAGATGGCATAGTACTGCATCAATGGGAATGCATTTCCAGTCAGCACAGCATAGTGGAAACAGCACGTAGAACAGAAGTTATGAAGTTGACAGGAGTTACACAAGCTACACTGCATAGCTACCCTTTGGTATATAGCATGTGTAACTCCCATTGACTGCCACTGAATTTTGCCAGCAATGTAGATAGGGTCTTAGAAGTAAGATGAAGAAAAGTGTAAGGCCATTACTTAACAGGGAGAGAGGTATTAATAGATGACACAAAGGCTTAAGTGTTTAAGAATGGCTAGGCCATCACTGATAGATGTTTGTCTAACTTAGGGTAACCAGATACCAAGTGTGAAAATTGGGATGAGGTGGCGGTAATAGGCACCTATTTAAGAAAAAACCCCGAATATCAGGACTATCCCTATAAAATTGGGATATCTGGTCATCCTAGTCTAATGTTCTTTATAACCTCTAATTAAAAGAACTATACACCCTCCCTTGATAATCTTTTCCAGTACTTAACTATCCTTACAGTTAGGTTAGATAACTGGGGGGGGGGAGGGGAGCTAAATTTACAATAGACTATAATGGGGCTGCAAAGCCATAACTTTTTATAACACTTTGATTACCTATCTTGAATAAGTCTTTAGGTCAACAATCTTTCTCTGAAAACCTGGCAACAACTTTTACAAAAAGAAATTATAGTGGTGTGTATTTTGAGGGATAGAACATTACTTCTAAAATTTAGTATTTCCCTTCCAGCCTTCAACAAGATGTTTAGTTCAACATAAACACATTTTTTTACTTTAAAAAAAAATACTTATGCAGGCATATGTTTGGCACAAATTGCTGTCAGAGGCCTGCTATATAGACCAAAAAATGACTTGGATAGCTCAAAAGCCATAACTTTAGTCTCTCCCCCAGTGCCCAAAAGTCTGGTTTTTGTCATACTGACTCTACGTTGCCTTCAGCAAATGACACTTAATCAAAATGCATGATTTCCAGAAAAATGTGGTACATGAATTACATAATGTTTTCAATCCCTCTGTTATCAGATAGTAACAGATTTAACAACTTCAAAAATATAATTTGAAAAAATGCAATTTGTGTAGTGTAATACGCAATAGCTCTTTAACAGCTTCATTTTAAAAAAAAATCATTTTAGAAGAGTGTTGCACTCCATGTAAGCATGTTGAAAAATTACCCCTATATGGCTATGTCTACACTTGTTAAATTAAGTCGACCTAGCATGTCTATACTAGATATTTTTGTAAAGTTGACTTAGAGCATCTACACTAGACTCTGAAGTCAACTGGCTAGGTCACCAGAGAGCCACAGCTCCGAAGGGAGCCACGGCTACCAGGGAAGAGGGAAGCTGGGGCCCCTGGCCAGGGCTCCAGCAGGGAGGGATTACCCTCGCCACCCTAGCCCGGGCTCCAGGGCGAAGGATTCCCCCGCCGCCCTGGCAGGGGCTCCAGCAGTGGAGGATTCCCTCATGGCCCTGGCCAGAGCTCCCCATGTGGCAGAGGAGCATCAGCAGCAGGGAAACCCCCGCCGTCTCAGGGCTCTCTTTGCGCAGGCATGCAGCCCCCGCGTGGCCACGGGGCCCCAGCTGGGGGATGCCCCCAGCCCTGGGGCTCCCTCTGCACGGGCTTGCCAGCTCCTGTGCGGCACAAGAGCCTCAGCCGGAGGAAATCCCCCTGGCCCCACGGTTCCAGCCACGCAGGCTTGCTGGCAAGCCTGCGTGGCTGGAGCTCCGGGGCCGGAGGTTTTCCCCTGGCTGGGGCTCCTGTGCCGCGTGGGAGCCGGCAAGCCCAAGCGGATGGAGCCCCGCGGCTGGGGATTTTCCCCCAGCTGGGGCTCCTGTGCCACATGGGAGCCCCGGAGTGGCGAGGTTCCCTCACCGCTGGGCTCCCCTGCTGCGCAGTTCTGAGGTTCCTCAGCCAGGCGGGGAGGAGGTTGACCTAGGGCTTATGTCAACTTAGGGCATCCACACTAGCTTAAGTCAACTAAGAAGTTGACTTAAGCCCTAAGTAGCTAAAAGTAGGTTTTATTAAGTCGACTTAAACTTTCTTTAGGTCGACTTAAGGAAATGCTTAAGTCGGCTTAATAAAAGCCCAGTGTAGACATGGCTTTGTTCAGGTTGACTTAAGCATCCTTAAAGTCGACCTAACTTGTAAGTGTAGATGCACCCTGTGGCTATGTCTGCACTAGGAAAAATTAGGTTGACTTTGTTAAGTCGACTTAATAAGGTTAACTTTAAGTCGACTTAAAGTCGACCTTATTAAGTTGACTTAACAAAGTGACAACACTTTAAGTTGATCTAGTCCATTTTGTTAAGTCGACCTAACTGCCCTTAGGTCGATTTAACAAAGTGGACTTATGTGTCCACACTGGGTTTAGGTCAACCTAAGGAAGGGTTAGGTCGACCTAAGGAGGTTTAAGTCGACCTAATGATTAGTAGTTATTAAGTCGACTTAAGCTTTTATTAAGTCGACTTAAGGATTTTCTTAAGTCGACTTAATGAAAGCCTAGTGTGGACGTGGCTTAATTTAAGTCAACCTAAGCCTCCTTCAGTCGACTTAAATTGCCAGTGTAGACATAGCCTGTGAGTTTTAAAATCTTTTTAATGGCATTAAATGTAACATTTTGGGGCAAGTTTTTGCTTTGCCCTCTGAAGCTACCACCCTGGACATCCTAAACCTCACTAATAATTCTGCACCGGGACCAGGCACAGTACATAATTTTTGCCTTTACCTGGTGCAGAGGGGAATCTGCCTTAATAATTTGACAAGTTCCAAAGGGGTAGTTGTGTTAGTCGAGGTTAACCAGACAAACAAGGAGTCCTGTGGCACTTTTAAAGACTAACAGTAAATAAATAAATAAATTTGGTAGTCTTTAAAAGTGCCACAGGACTCCTTGTTTGTTTTAATAATTTACTAACCATACTCTCTTACTCTGAGGTGTTCAAATTGCTATGCTATTTAACTCACTTTTAGAATTTAAATGCAAAGACCACTACTTATGGTCTCACTAATTTTGTGTACCTTATTTTTCGAGTGCCAGGTTTCAGACACTTAGGTTCTCAGATTCAGATATGCTGAACTTCTGTAACTCCAGTCAAAGCCAATGTAACCTGGAGATGCAGGCCCTTCAGAAAATCAGATTCTTGGTGTGTCCACTTAAGTAGCCCATGTTGTACCAAACATAGTGGACAGTTTTGAAAGAGCTTGTTTCACTTTAACTTAAAGCTAAGCATTTCCTTCAAGAGGTTTTTTCCAAGTGTTTGCTGAAGCTAAGAAATGTTTCTGCTATCTGCTGGCTTTTGTTATGAAGTGCACCACTTGCGCTGTTAACTTTTTGCATCTCTACAATCCAGATAAATAAATTAAATAAAAAGTTTGTTTCAACAGGGAGAAGCTTTTGAAGTTTGGAAAAAGTTGTTTCTCTCAGAAGCATCTATTGCTGTTTTACAGGATTCTTTTTGGTGGTGGTTTCTTCAAAAGTTTAAGGTAAAAAGAAATAAAAAAAATATTCTTTCATCTCTTCTAGTCAAACGTGCAAAATGCAGATTTCTTGTTTAAAAAATCAACAGGAACAGAAGTAGGCCCAGAATGACAAATCTAACTTTAACCTGATCTCACGGCATAAGTTTTGTGAAGAGCCATTTGAAATAGTAGGTTTGTATCATTAAATGCTAAAATAAAACTTTAAGCCAGAATTGATGATTTACTTTAGCTTTACTTACTTTGTTTAATACTTCTAAGATTTTATGCAAGATTTTGTTTTGAAATACTTATATTTAAGAACATAAATAAAAAATATCATCACTTTTGTTACCTGAAAATATCAATATGTGCATAAGTGAAAAGACGAGGGAAAATGTTCATACCCTACTTATAGCACTGTGCTTATGAACTATGGCCTTAACTCAGTACAGAACTTCAGCGCAACAGTTAAGATGGTCCTTAATCGGGGTGGATTAGCTGTCACTGGGCGGGGAGACAAAGCACTACACTAAGCAGGCACGTATTAAATACTTTCCTTAACTGAGGAAGCATGTCCCAAGCTTCAGAGACTTCCCAGTTGATATCCTAGGTTAGACCCTACTTATAGTGCCGACAGACCATAGTCATCAGTGGGTAGGTTTGAACTGGGTACTGCTGAAGCTTAATGTATGTCATGAGCCACTACTACATGAGCTAGAAGGCACATCAGCTTTAACTAAAGCAGTAGTAAACTTATCAATCGCTAGGTGGGCTAAGTGGCATTAGAGGGGAACAAACCACCACACCAGGTTACACATGCACACCCTACTGAGTCAGAGTCTAAGTTCTGAATATCAAGTTAAGTCATAACTGTTTCTGATTTTTGTTGATTTTTCCTTTTCAGCCTAATCAAGAGGATCAAGATCACTTGTTCGACAGAATTGCAGACAGTTTTGTGTCACTTTTCTTATGTGTCCCCAGTGATACTAAAGATGCTTTTTTTCAGGTAAATGGTACAGTGACAAATGAATTGCCTTGATTACTTATGTGAGTTTGGGAAGTTTTTAAGGCTCTTCTTCCTCTTCTATGTGGTTTGGAAAATTGGTGTGTAAGAGGGGAAAGGCATACAGCTGCTTAGATGCCTAAGCCCTACCCTCTTTCGGTCCTTTCCTCTGCACTTCATTACTGGTTAGCTTAGCCCTCCACTCAGCTTGCTGGTCTCTGTGAGTGCCTTTCTTAGGTGCCCAACACTCCCTATGTGTTGTATGGGGAATTGTGGTACCAAACTCAGTGCTGTGAATACCACTGGGTGGCAGGGTGCCTAGGAGTTAGCCTCAGGATTACAATGCCTAAGTCCCCTTTATGAATCTAGCTGTCAGGCACATTTAGATGTGCTACCATCCGTAGCAAATTCCTACTGAAAAGCACAATACAAGTTTCTACTAATTCACATGTAAGTTTATGGTGAGCATGTAATTATCAACTTCATGAGTTAAAGGTCATCTATGGCAGTAGTTTTCAAACATTTTTCCTTGGGACCCAGTTGAAAAAAAATATTTATGCCTGCAACCCAACAATTACATCTTTCAGCAGTGTTTTCCAGTCTTTTAGTGGTGGCAGCAGGAGGTGGCACAACACAGCATCTGAGGGTCTGCAACCCAGTACTGGCCCCTGACCTATGGTTTGAAAACCACTGATCTGTGGACCTTCCAAAGGGGTTGCACTCTTCCTTATGATTAGTGGGACAATTAAAACTGAACTGTCAATTAACTAATATTAGTTAAGCATTCTGAGATCCTCAGATGACACGCTGTATACTCATACTCTTCTCATATAGGCATTATGTGGATTATTTCATTAATTTGTGAGATTCTTAGATATTCTGGTGGTGAACCAAAGAACATCCAATAACGTAGGATGTATCCTTGAATTTTCTGCCAGTAGTGCTGACTCTGAGAGGCTGTGGTATTTGGAACTCACTCCTGTTAGGGGCTGCATTCAAGCTATTACTAGGCTAGTTCCTCATAATTTCCTGTGTATATTTTATAACAATTCACTCTAGCTAGACGTCTCCTAATGGTGTCGCTATTTGGGAGCCTGTAGCCACAAAGTGGTACGATCAAACAAGAGTAAATAGTCATCAGGCCAAAGAAGTCCAAGAGGTGTTGTTCTGGATGGGACCTCTTACCACCCAGCCACATGTATATTGTTATGGTGTAAGTGTTCAGTATGCAACTTCTATTATGACATTACTTGGACCAGAATTCAGATGTGTGCTAGGATTTAAAATTCAGACTGATATGTGGCATCAGCTATGTTTTTTATTCAACCTGCACGTGACTGATAAGAGATTTAAAATAAACTCATACATTTAAATTGTTAAAACGAAATGTTTGCATTGTATTTTCTTATAAAAATGTTATCTGAATATACTCTTTTTAAATGTTATAAAAATGCTGACATGGTGCAAAAGTTAGTATGCATGTATCTAAACCTATAAATATATTAGGTAGGGAAAACATAGCTGTATGCTGGTCAGAGAGAGGACAGTGACAATTTCTAATGTTAGAACAACATATCAGTAATTTGATATTAATACCTGACTCAAACAATATGTGACCAATGAAATTTAATACTAAAATAAACATGGTGAAGTTTTTCCAAAATGCTTACTTTTCATTACGTATAGTGATTACTTAAACGTTAAGCAATTTTTTTATTCCCACTTCACTTTTCCATGCCTCATTTGAGCCCATAATGACTCATTCAGAGATTATAAACATTATTTGTTAAAATCAGCATTTTACAATTCTTGTTCTAAATGGCAGCCTTCACTTGTACCTTTGTTCAACAATGTATTGACTGCATTACACCTGCTATTATAGTTGACACAAATGTTTAATATTTCATACAAATAGTAAAGGTTTAACTTATTTTTGAATGCATTGATTCAATGATTATTGCATTGTGCTTTGATTTATTAATATAAACAAATTATACTGTATTAAATTTAGTACTAAAGCTCTTTTATTATAATTTATTATAAGCTTATAATCTTCATATTCTGTTTAATTCTTATTTTGGCAGGTGTACCCTGGTTGTTTATCACAAGTCATCTATGTTGCTTTCTGTAAAGCATTTCCAGAATCCCAAAAGTGTTTTGATGATGAATTTAAAGATGGACTAGTGGATTTAATTTTTCAATGGATATCAGGTACTGTTAGTTAATTTAAATATATTGATTGAAGTGGATTATCACTAAGACTTCCAGATTTCAATATTTCAATATATCTTTCCCTCATTCAACATTTTTAAACTTTTATCTCCATTAATGCTATTTAATAATAATAATAATAATAATAATAATAATCAATTACTAGAAAAACTGTTGTCAAAGATACCCTTCTGAATCTGAAGTTTTCACATCTCAAATTGCAGCCCTTGATTAGAAAACTGAAAATAATTGGTGGTAAACTGCAAAACAAATGGAGATAATTTGAGCTGATTAACAATCATCTGTGTAGAACAAATGTTATTACTTATTTACGGAAATAATAAACCTAAACCTGACTGAGGATAAATTTTAGGTCAGTTATTTTGCAGCTGCATGTAACTCAGTACCTTTCCCCTTGCACCTTAGCTACTTGGATTTGTGAAAGCTTGTTTAGAGCCTTTACTTGTATTCATTATTGAAATTGTAAATTCATTTATTATTCTTTTTAAATTTTAATTTTATTTAATGTTTAACAGTACTTTAAGATGCCTCAACATTACAGAATTTGAGGTTTTGTGAGTGATAACCCCTTTAAAATTGAAGGTTTCTTGCTTGATGCTAGCACTTAACACATTTAACTTAAAACATCTGACCTTATGAGCCATCATAAAATCTGTAATCTGTACCTCATTGCAGGTGTCCTGGGAGCTGTTATAGTTTATATACTTGTAAAAATATTTCACTTTTGCAGAATTAGCCCATAAATGTATAATGATCTCCAGTCATGTGTATCAGAGTCTCCTTATGGGTGAGCTGCTGTCTGTGGTCACTCTTCCTCTGTGATCCCTGTGAAGGGAATATTCTGGAAGAAGGTGTGATGACCACAGCAATGCAATAAGAATGAAAAATCTTCAGATCATGACTGAAAAAGAAATTGTATGATTACTAACATAAAGTAGGCAGAGACAGATAATATGAATTATCCCTGTTGAAGACAGCATTAGAATATGTATTCCATGAATTAATCTGTCATGTGAAAATACTTGCACCTGGAAAGTCTGGGGTAAATCCAGTGTATTCACTCATCCAAGAGCAATTTTTGTCAATTTCTATAAGGATTATAAGAACCAAGCTGTGTATGATCTTCTAAGAAGATAGACCTTCTTTGATAGCTGCAATTTGATTTTAAAATTTTATTAATAAATGTCTGCATGGTTTATTACAAAGCTATATTAATAACCAGTCCTGCGGTGAGCGGTATGCCCCATCACAGGACCAATATGAGATTTCTAACGATAGCTACAGCACTTAACCCAAGGTTTAAGAATCTGAAGTGACCTTCCAAAATCTGAGAGGGACAAGCTGTGGAACATACTGACAGAACTCTTAAAAGAGCAATGTTCCAATGCAGAAACTATAGAACCCAAGCCACCAAAAAAAAAACACAACCTTCTGTTGGTGGCATCTGACTCAGATGATGAAAATGAATGTGTTCATTCACATGCCTTTGGATCGTTATCAAGCAGAACCTATCATCAACATGAAAGCTTGTCATCAAGAATGGTGGTCAAAGTGTGAAGGGGCATACAAATGTTTAGCATATCTGGCGTGTAAATACCTCGTAATACTGATTACAATAGTGTCATGTGAATACCTATTCTCATTTTCAGGTGACATTGTAAATAAGGAGCAGGCAGCATTATCTGCCATAAATGTAAACAAACTTGTTTGTCATACTGGTTGGCTATCAAGAAGTAGAACGGATTGAACTTGTAGGTTCTAAAGTTCTACATTGTTTTATTTTTGAAGGCAGTTATGTAAAAAAACAATAATTATACATTTGTAAATTTTACTTTAATGATATAAGATTGCACTACAGTACTTGTATGAGGTGAATTAAAATACTATTTCTTTTGCTTATCTTTTTTACAGTGCAAATATTTGTAATAAAAATAATAATATCAAGTGAACACTGTACATTTCGTATTTTGTGTTGTAATTGCAATCAATATATTTTAAAAAGTAGAAAACATCCAAAAATATTTAAATAAAATGTATTCTGTTATCATTTAACAATGTGATTAAAACTGTGATAAGTCATGACTATTTTTTTAAGCTCATGATTAATCACAATTAAATTTTAATCATTTGGCAGTCCTAATAAAAATAATTTGCACAAAACATCATCTGATTTTTGCATGCATTGTGTTTAACCTTAAGCCTGTGAGTATACCTATGAAAGTAAGTGGGACTGCTTACTAGTTTAAAGTTAAGCACAGGTATAAAGGTTTGCAAGTTAGGGACCTGAAAAGGAATCAAAAGTCTTAACTTCATTTGAAAGGATAACATGTTAGCTGTAGCATAGCTTTCAAGAGTAATACCAAATACTCCTGTCTTCTTCTAAAGTTAACTTAAACTTTTCAGGTGTAAAACCACAGAAATTTGCTTGGAAAAAATGGAATCTAGATTGCCTGAAGAAGCGCACGGTGAATAGTAGCAAGAAAGATACTGTTACTAAAACACCAGTTAAGGAGTCTGTCAAATCAAAAACAGCCACTGAAGTTTGTGAGTATTTTTTAAAATACGCATAATAGATTGCAGCATGACTATCCAAATGAAATATACAGTACTTTGCGAAATCTAATATAATTGTGAACAGAAATCATTATTTACACTTCCATTTTATTTTGTAAAGAGTATCCAAATGAAAAAATTACAATAACTTGGAACATTATGAACCTTGGATTTTTAACTCATACACATATCTTGCTGTTTTACTGATATTTGCAGTTAGACAAATCTGTAAAGAAAAAAGTGAATGTCAAATACTTAAACTAGCTGCTGATGTGAGCACCCCATATGTCCATTCATCTCTTGTGCAAAGATCTCTTTCTCCACTTCATCAACTGGTACATAAGCTTTCTTCTCACTCCTTGCAGCCTGGCACTTACTTCCACCATCTTCCCTACTGTCAGCATCCTTGCTCCTGGTTGGTCAGCCTTTTCATCACTCCATCTCTTTATCAATATGCCTTTCTTGTCCTTCCAGCTGCTCAGCATCCTCCCTTAAGGCCATTCTCCTGATCAGGGGCGTTGCTGGATAGAAAAAAGATCCAGGGCTGTGGCCCCCCCACCCCATTCCCTGCTAGCTCCTGCCCCCCAGCTAGGCCACACCCCCAGCCCCCACCTCCACCCAGTCCCCCCACCACTACCCAGCCCCCACCAAGTCTCCTTGTCCCCATGCCCCCTTCGCCTCTCCCCAGGCCTCTAACTCCATCCATCCCTCCCCAGCCCCCCCATCCTGACCCCTTGCTCGACCGACTCAACTCGTGAGTCCAGACCCCTCCATTCCCACCCCCGGTCTCCGCATTCCCCCCTTACCTTAACCCCTGATACAAAGGCCCAGGACCGGCCTGCGGTGGCGGAGCAGGACAGCCGGCAGAGGAGCCGGATCAGGCAATGCTGCCGGCTGCTGCGCTCTGCTCCCGTCACCGCCACCGCATGCCGGCCCCTCGGGCCTGATCCTGCCCCACTGCACGCCGGCCCCTCGGGCCTGATCCTGCCCCGCTGCCGCCGCATGCCAGCCCCTCGGGCCTGATTCAGCCCCTCTGCTCCCGCCGCCGCATGCTGGTCCCTTGGGCCTTATCCTGCCCCTCTGCCGCTGCCATCATGGGCAGGCAGTGTGGCCAGATCAGGCCTGGGGCCCCTTTCCTGGCTCCTCTGTCCCCCTCCCCCGTGCTCCTTTCCCAGCTCCTCTGCCCCTTTCCCGGCCCCACTGCCCACCGCCTCCTCCTCCTCCCAGCCCCCTCACCTGGCCGGAGGCTCGGAGCTGCAGGGACGGCCGGCAGAGCTGCTTCTGGGCCAGGCCGCTCCCACCCTGAGCACGCTCTGTCTGAGCACGCTCAGGGCGGGAGATTTGAATTTGCTAGGGCCCCTGGGCGGAACGCAGCGTTCCGCCTGGGTTTTCTATTTTTAGGGGCCCTGGAACGCTGGCCCCTAAGAATTGGGAGCCCCGAAACTGTTCCCCCTTACTTTAACCCCTGCCTGCTGGGGAAAATAGATTCGGGGCTCAGGCTATTCTACCCGGGGCCGACGCCCTGCCAGCCCAACGGCAATGACGCCTCTGCTCCTGATGTCACCATACCCCTTCTTGGATCCACTTCCTAGATCATTCTCTTCACTTTTGATTCCACTTTTTTGTTTTCCCTTGTTAATCAGAATTCTCCCTCCACCTCCAATGCCCAAATCCCCATGTGCTCCTTCCCACTGACTCTGCCTCCAGTTTATCATCGTCTAGTGCCAGTAACTCTTTCCTACTGCTAAGCTTTTACCTTCTACACCTTCCCCAGTCTAGCAGTTCCTCTCAAAAAAGAACTCAGTGATGGTCACGCTGTTTGCTGTGATGAAAGATCACATGTAAACTGCAAAGGGCATTATTGGAACACACTGTGGATTACTGCTGATACAAATAAGACATAAACAATGAGTCTGTTCTTATACCAATGGCTATATTGCCAATCCATCAAGATTGTGGAGGGTAGAAATGTGTTGTGGAGCCATAAATGAATCCTTCTTCTTTTGTGTGCCAGTTGCTGCTCAGGCACCTGGGAATGTGACCCATAATTTTTACTAATGCAGCAAGCATCTTGAGGTTATGCCCAGCACCAACTGCCTTTGCATGGGATGTCTCACCTGTGATGCTGTAGAGGGTCTAGGAGCTGGTCCTCTCTATTGACAATTTATACTTGATTATAAATTGGAAAAGAATTCCCTGAGCTGCTCTCCGTGACTTTTAAACTGAAGAGTTTGAATCAGCCCCATCTCTGTGTGAAGAAGGTAGAGAGAGCTGCTTTCCTAACTGCCTCCCATCATCTCCTCTGAGACCTCAAAAGCAGCTCTTGCATGAATTGAAAGTGCTCTAAACAGTAGTAATCCCCTCTCTATTGCTCCGTATCTGCTTCCTTGTTGAGCTGTGGCAGCTCCAGTACAGGATCTTGACTGGCTCTGTTTCAGTATAGAGGAGGGAAGCGGGCGTGGAGGGGTAGAAAGGGCTTTTCTTTGCCAAACACAAGAGCAGGAGAGGAGGAAAAAAGAGAAAACATTGAGAACCAACAAGCTGTTCTGTGTCATTGGTTCTCTGCTCCAGCCCTGGCCCTGGTGAAAGTTACAGCTACTTGGAGGCTGCTGTAACTTGCACTTGTTAGTTATAGCCCAGAAAGGATGGACCAAGGGAGTACAGTAGGGCAGATAAACTGTCCCTAAATATTGATTTGTCCCTTTGATCTTTTTGAAATAATACATTTGGATCTCAGACGGAGAAGGTTGGACACCACAGCTCTACAGCATAACATGCCTATAGTGTTGGTGGACACTTCATTTTGCATTGACTCTGCTGTGTTAGCTTCTGCAGTATGCCTTGTGATCAGCTTTGAAAGAGGGAGGAGTAGAACAATCACAGGGTGTGTTTTATGACCAGGACACCTGGCTTTGGACTAACACGCACTAATGGACTAATCCTCACATAGCCTGCCCATGGTGAAAGGACAGGAGAATCACTCTAGTCTGACTACATTTATGGAGCATGCTGCCTAATTGAGGGTAAAGGATTTACGTCCCTATAGGGTCTTCAGGATTGGGCCCCTGTACAAAAAAGCATTTTACTCTATATAGGCCTTTCCTTCATTTGCAGAATTATTTTTGCTTGTATGAACTGGCTACCCATATTTACTGCATAGTAAGAGTGGGCATCTCTCAATCTTCAGCTACTATCTTGTAGTTTTCCTTGCTCCTCTTCCTTGGTTTAAGTTCTGTATTTCCTTTCAAGTACAATAAAAAATGAACCACAGTTGCATTAAGGAATGCTGAAATTAGCCCTGTCATCAAGCTTATTGTATTATTCCTTCTTATCACTCAGTTCCAGTCTCATAGGGAGGCTCTTTCTTTGCTTTTATATGTTGCTCAGCCTGCAATAACAGGGTTTAAAAATAGAAGTTTATCTAAAATAGTGAAGGGGTGTTGTTGGAAGAACATTTAGATTTTGAAAAACAATAAGTTTTTACGAAATCTGATACCAACAAAGATATTTGCATGCATTTTGCAAGTTCTCGTGATTTTGTTTTTAAAGAATCAGCTTTCCTTTGCAGCGCTGGAACTCCATCATTGCAGAATCATGCTAGCACAAGAGAACAAGAATATTAAACTAAGTAGAAAGAAATTATATATGCAACACATTAAATAAAACACTCCTTGTTTTGGACATGATTCTCTTCCCCTTACAGAAGCTGTGCTGCCAATCCACAGAAGCTGCTAAAGTCTTTGGGGTTAGAGTTACTCCTGCGTTTGTCTCCAAAAGAGGAAGGCAATGACTTGATTTGTGTGGTGTGTAATTTAGGTGATGCTCTCCTATCACCATTAACTAGAAGTGTCACTATTACTATTGTAGGCCATACATTTAGAATTCCCATCCCACCATTTACCATGTTCTTTTAAGGGTTGCAGGAAAGATGAAGTCCAAGGAACTGTTCTTATTTGTGACAATTGAGAGTCTGGATCTAGAGACAGTCACATGATGCTCAAAGAGAATCATGCTAGTGTGATCTATCACTCCCCAGAAGAAAGTATTTCCTAGTTTCAACAGTCCACAGAGCCCATAATAACAATAATACTTAGCTCTTACATGGTGTTTTCCCTCTGTAGGTCTCCTAGGCTATGTCTACACTTGTAAAGTTAAGTCGACTCTGTTAAGTTGACTTAAAAAGGTCGACTTTACCTTGTTAACTTAACAGAGTGGCTACACTTAACAACTTAACAGAGTGGCTACACTTTAAGTCGACTTAAGTCAACCTTGTTAAGTCAACTTAACAGTAGACATAGCCGTCCACACTGGCTTTAAGTTGACTTAATAAGGTCGACTTAGTGCTATTCCCCATCCACACTGGCTTGAAGTCGACTTAAGAAGTCGACTTTAGGCTTAAGTTGACCTTCAGAGGTGGTGTTATTAAGTTGACTTAAGCTGTTAATAAGTTGACTTAAGAAAACACTTAAGTCAACTTAATAAAAGCCCAGTGTGGACACGGCTTTGTGTAGGTTGACATAACCGTCGTTAAGTCCACCTAAGTTGCCGGTGTAGATGCACCCATAGTGCTTTAGTATCTTTATTTCCGTTTCGCAGTTGGGGAACTGGGGTTGTGAAGTGATTTACCCAAGATTGTAGAGCAGGAGAGCTGCACAGCCAGGAATAAAATCCAGGTCTGGCAGGCACCCTGTCTAATGCACCAGGCTGACTCAGCAGCCGACAGTGCCATTGCGGCTTTATTTCCTTACAGATGGTGCTGTTCAAGGTAAAATCAAATCGATGGCTGCCTATAAGGTCTAGATTTTGAGAGGCTACACATTGTGCCCATAAAAAGGGAGACTGGGAGCCATCGGCAATGTGTGGTCGGGGGCACACAGGATCACATGCCCCACCACATTTCTGCCAGGGTGGGAGTTGGGCTGAGGGTGGCTGATGTGTCAGAGAGTCACCAGCAGCTAGCACTCCCATTGAGCCCTGCTAGGCAGTGCCTCGAGCAGGGAAACAAGACCTGGCAGGCAGCACAGCCCTCTGCCAGAGGGGGATCAAGGAAGCTGACTGAGTCCCATCCCTTTGCTGACAGCCACAGTTACCTGGCCAAGTACATGTCTGGACTAGCCTGCCTGGGCTGCACAGAAAAGAGCGTGGCAAATCACGGTAATTGGGCAGCTTGGCCCATGCTGCTTATGGTGGGTGGGGAGTTCAGGGAGGCAGCAGGGACCAGGAGGGAGGGTTGGAAGTCAGGAGGAAACAGTCGGGCTGGGCATGATGGGTGGGGTAGGCAAAAAGGTTGCTGCTGGCTGCCTTGGCTGTCGTGGTGAACAGGGGGCCTGCCGTTGTGCCCTCCCACTATCAGCAGTTACTATAGCCTCTGCTGGGAACACTTACCTTTAATTACAGAAAACATTCCCAGCCTGAATAAAAATGTATAGTACTAAAATGGCTACCAAAACCAGAATGGAAATGGAGATTTTAAAAATAAGATTGGTGCACTGAAACATGGGTTTTGGTTTCTTTTGACAGGGAGGGCAGGTTTATACTGTTGTTTAGAGTACAACTTAATACAGTTAGGCATCTTTTGAAAAGCCCACTAGTTCCTAAGCAGGTTAGGCATCTAACTCCCCTCAGCCACCTTAAAGCCTTTGAAAATCTGGTCCTCAATCTACTTCAATGGGAGTTACAAGTGCTCAATGCTCAAGGGACACTCAGTTCTTTTGTAGGATCAGACCCTTGACCACCATCACTGGAAGAAATATTCTAAGAACAGCAGTAAAAAACTAAAATGTCATAGGTAAAGAAAGAGTCAGATATCAAAATCATCTTCCTCAGGCACAGGTCAAAGTATACTGTAATTTTCAAGTATGTTACCTCTCTTTAAAAGTCCTGTATTCATTGGGTCCCCACCAAAGGAAAATATTTGATTTCCTCTTCTCATTGTGAAATGATTTCTTTTTACTTCAATTCTCTGTTCAGCTGATGGTGTTAAAAGACAGCCTTTACAAGGGTAACAGAGTCTTGTGGCACTTTTAAAGACTAACAGATTTATTAATCGCATAGTCTTTAAAAGTGCCACAAGACTCTGTTGTCTTTCTACAATAGACTAACACGGCTACCCCTGTGGAATTTGTTTACAAGGGTAGAGTCTCTTAAAAATAGAGTAAAAAGTCTTCTTAAACCAATGGATAACAGGGAGTTAAAATCTGCCTCACAAACAAAATTGAAGAAAATCTCCCTTTTTAGGTCTGGAATGTAAAGCAGTTATACAATTTTAGTATCTGGAATGCTTCAGGATTTACAAGCCAGCTTGCCTCAGCGAGTGCATTATTAGGTTATTTACAAGATTGTGGCTTTTAATGCTTGATTTTCTTTATATTACTTGAATTTTTGTGTAATTTAAAAGCAATTTATGAGAGTCCAAAGATATTAAATAATTTGGATTTACAGTCTGCTTTTTCAAAGCATTGTGAGGCGTTTTAGCTGTGTGAATCATTAAAATTAACAAGTCTTAAAATTAAAATTAACAATTAAAACCTCATGTAATTCCTTGAAAATTTACTCTTTAAATTAAAGTATAGATCTACTCTAAAAAATGACTGTGTCAAATTAGGAGAGTAGGGTTTCGTGTTTATTGACAATAATTATTCCATATCAAGTGAAAAGATAGCTTTGCTAACTGTCACCTCTGAAAACTCAACCTGGAATGGCAAGAGCGAGCTGAATTCTTTCCTTTTCAAGAACTATTGTCAGTAAATAAAGAAAGTAAAATGGGGATAATAATACCTTACCCACATACTTCAATGAGGTGTTGTAAAAATAACTTAATTTATCATTTGTAAAGTATTTTGACTATGAAAAGTACTGTGTAAGTGTTATTATTATATAAGCGAAGTGACAGTTGCTTTCTATACCAATTTGAACATGTTACATTTATATTAGCTTAGGACTGGACTCACCAAAGCATTTATCTTTAAGCACGTGAGTAGTTCTATTGACTTCAAGGTTCCATCAACTTCAGTAGCACTAATCACACTCTTGAAGTAGCTTGCTAGAATAGGACATTCAGGAACAGACCAATTGTGTGTTCACCCAGAAACCAAATTATCCATAAAAGTGTATTGGTTTAAAAAGAGCAATATATTTTTATAAATATGGTTTCTTACTTGCTGAATAATGATTAACCATGTGGCAATCTGAGTGGCTGGTATAATTTCTGATATTTTAAATAGCAATATAGAACTAAAAGTGAAAACAAATTATATATTTTATATTTTAAAGGCCATGGAACCTAGCCAAAGTTTGCCATTGTTAGCTTTACACTATATAATACATATATTTTACAGTTTTAGACATTTCATAGGGTAAAACATATTCCAAATACAACCAGAAGATACATTTGTATTTATCCCATGCATGGAAAATATTTTCAAAAAGATCAGACTTAAATAACTCAGAAAAATGGTATGTAGTGTCCCATGGGAAGAATATCTAAGGAAAAAGGAGATGAGGACAACCAGTAGTTTCTCAAAAAGGCAACATTAAAGGCACAGTGGGAAACAATCCCAGTGTAAAGGACAGGTAGAAAGATCAGCCAATGTGGTTGTATTAGGAACTTGTGAATAACCTACTAATCAAAAAAGGAATCCTACCAAATGTGGAAAAATTGGACAAGTTGCTAAGTATAAAAGAATAGCACGAGCATGTAGGGATAGAATGAGGAAGGCTAAGGCAAGAAATGAGTTAAACAAGGGACATAAAAGTCAATAAGAAGAGAGTCTATAAACATATTAGGAGGAAGAAAAAGACAAAGGGAAGTATACGTCCACTGCTTAGTGGGGAAAGAGAGCTGTCAACAAATGACACCAGGAAAGCTGAGGGGTTTGTTTTCACTAAAACTAGATGTGTAACACAATTAATATTAATAGCACGGTGGAAGGAACATAAGCCAAAATAGGGAAATAACAGGTTAAAAAAATTAAATAAGTTAGATGTCTTCAAATCAGTAGGACCTGACAAAATTTGCCTGAGGGTACTTAAGGAACTAGATGAAGCAATCGCTGAACAATTAGTGATTATCTTCAAGAACCTATAAAGGACAGGTTGAGTCTCAGGGGACTGGAGAAGGGATAACACAGTACCTGTGTTTAAGAAGGGGAACAAAGAAGACCCCAGGGAATTACAGACCAGTTTAGCCTAACTTTGATACCCAGAAAGATACTAAACAAATTAATAAATAATCAATTTGTATGCACATATAGGATGATAAATACCAGCAAACATAAATTTGTCAAGAACAAATCATGCCAAACCAAGCTAATTTCCTTCTCTGATTACTAACTTAGTGGATAGCGGGAAACCAGTAGATGTGTTTTATCTTGATTTTAGCAAGCAAACGAGGGAAATATAGTCTAGATGAAATTACTAAAAGGTAGATGCACGATTGGTTGAAAAACCATTCTCAAAGAGTAATTTCAATGGTTTGCTGTCAAATTTGAGGGATGTATCTAGTGGAGTCCTTCAAAGTTCTGTCCTGGGTCTGGCACTATTCAATATTTTCATTAATGATGCCATTTCCAGAGGGGTAGGCATGTTAGTCTGTGAACAGCAAAAATGAGTGTCCTGTGGCATCTTAAAGACTAACAAATTTCTTCGGGCATAAGCTTTCATAGGCTCCAACCTACTTCTACTTCGTGGAAACTGTAGTAGAGAGGTATATATACACATGCCAGAATGAAGGAAGGTAACTGTTAGCAAAGTCAATTCAGTTAGGGTAGATGAGGCCCATTCACACCAGTTGATTAGAAAGCAGGAATGTGTGGACAGGGACAATCACTTTCTGTAATGTGCTGACCATTCCAGGTCCCTATTCAGACCCACTCTGATTGTGTCAAGTTTGCAAATCAGTTCCAGCTCTGCAGTTACACATTGAAGTTTGGTTTTTTTTGTTGAAGTATGGCGACTTTCAAGTTTGCTACTGAGCGTCCAGGGAGATTGAAGTGTTCTCCTACCAGTTTATGGATGTTGCCATTTTTTATGTCCGATTTCTGTCCATTTATTCTTTTGCGTAAGGACAGTCCAGTTTGGTCAATGTACATGGCAGAGGGGCATTGCTGGCACATGATGGCATATACCACATAGTGGATATGCAGGTGAATGAGCTCCTGATGGTGGGCTTGAGAGAATGTGGGATCATCTTCTAGGATAGGTTGTAGATCTTCGATGATGTACTGGAGGGATTTTAGCTGGGGGCCGTTAGTGGTGGCCAGTGGTGTTCTGTTATTTTCTTTGTCAAGTCTGTCATGTAGTAGGTGACTCCTGGGTACCTGTCTGGCTCTGTCAATCTGTTTTTTCACTTTCCCAGGTGGGTACTGTAGTTTTAGGAATGTTTGGTAGAGATCTTGTAGCTGTTTGTCTCTGTCTGAGGGATTGGAGCAGATCCAGTTGTACCTTAAGACTTGGCTTTCGATGGTGGATCGTGTAATGTGTCCAGGGTGGAAGATGGAGGCATGTAGGTATGTATTGCTGTCAGTTGGTTTTCGGTATAGGGTGGTGGTAATGTGTCCATCCCTTATTCATATTGTAGTGTCCTAGAAGTGGATTTCTTGTGTGGACTGGTCCAGGTTGAGGTTAATAGTGGGGTGGAAATTGTTGAAATCCTGGTGGAATTCTTCACGGGACTTTTCCAGTGGGTCCAGATGATGAAAATGTCATCATTGTAACATAAGTAAAGTAGAGGCACTTGGGGACGAAATTTGAGGAAGTGATGTTCTAGGTCAGCCATAAAAAATGTTGGTATACTGTGGGGCCATGAAGGTACCCATAGCCGTGCCACTAACTTGCAGGTATAGATCATCTCCAAATCTGAAGTAGTTGTGGGTCAGGACAAAGTCACAAAGTAGCTGAACTGGTAACCTTATGCTCTGATTTCCTCTATTTAAGATCAGTCATTGGTCAAACTTTGCCATCTCTTCCTCCTTTACATATAAAGGTTCTGCTGCCAATAGATGTGCAGTCTGGAACAATTGTCTTGGAATTAGTTGTGCATCAGCTGGTAATTCTGGAAGGTGTTTGTGTAATAACAAGTAAGTAGCCACATGTAGTTAATTGTTAGTAGTCAGCTTTGAAGTTCAGGAGCAAAGCACTGAACTACAGACAGTACATTCACTAGAACTGCACTCTTTTTGTATTGAAAAGTTGTGAGGGAAATGGGAGAGGAAGACTAGATAGCAAGGAAAGAAGCTGTATTGGCAAAAGGATTTGCACTCCAACTATATACAGAAAATTGGGGTTGATGTGAGGATTGTCTTAAAATATTTGAAAAAGATTATATTGGAAATATTTTAACAAAGAAGTCTCACAGCTATTCCTTTTTCTTTTTCTTTATCCTTATGTTTTTAGGGTCTTCTTCTCTTTGGCTTAGGCTGATTATTTCTGCCATTCTTTAACATCCAAACCTATTTTTCAAGAAGCAGTGTTCTCTGAGACTGACATGAGGTGAATTTTCTTGTGGGATGGATTTTCAGGGCCGGATCCTTAGGTACTTGCATAATACAGAATAGAATTTAAGAGGCAGACTAAAGTTCCCACTTGTGCTGTCGTGATCTTTGCACTTCACTGTGTGTGTCTTCCACTATGCACTGGGTTAGAGTAACGTTAAGAACTCCTCTAAGTTACACTGACCTGTAAAGCCCAGGAGAAAGGCATAATATTGATTTCCCAGTCATGGCCCCTTTTCTGTAACCACAGTCTGCTCTTTCTTGCTAAATTGATAGCAAGGAGGTCAGTGTGGAATATAAGGCCCTGCACTGGATCTATGCTACTTCAGGATCACCTTTGCTATGGCCTGAACCACTTACTCAGCTTTGCAGCCAAAGTTTGATAGTAGTGCAGCACAAAGTGACCAGAGCACACCTGAAGATCTGATCCTCTTGGTCCTCCATTTCTTTTTTATTGTTCTTTTCCTCTTCCGTTATCCATTTTCTATTTTTTCTGGTTGTTTCTGTTAACCCTTGCCTCTTTATTTTATTTACTACTACTCTACACTCCCATAATCTCTGCCTCCTTCTTCCTCTTTATTGTTTTCTTCTTCCATCCATATAGACTCTTTCCTTCCCTTGGTACCTGAGCTCTCTTTCCTTTCTTTCCCCATAAAAATGCTGTATTTCCCTTCCTTTTCTCATGTATAATCTATCCCTTTTCCCCATTCTCTCTGACTTATATCCTACCTATGGTTCCCTTTAGTCACTCACAGGCATTCTTATCACACAGCTGCTATTCTGCTGAGCTCTTGTGCAGCACTAAAACTTCTCTGCCTATGGCTCCATCTAGGGAGGCAACATAGCACTTCCTTTGAAATAAGGCTGTCTACTGAAGAACCAATTCAACAGCGTATGAGATGCATCAGAGGATCTGGCAGAATAATTTAGATGATAGGTATAAATGACACCTCATAAATTTTGATATTCTGGCAACTATTCTGGTTACCCAGTGTAGCCCCTGACTTTACCTATGTTTGGCTTGCATGCATATATCACTTTATATCTCATTTCATACCTGTATATGTTTCTTTAAAAGTTTAAGAAATCCTGTTTTATAGCTTATACCCAAAGAAATTTGTTAGTCTTTAAGGTGCCATAGGAGTCTCATTGTTTTTACTGTACACAGACTAACACAGCTACCCCTCTGGTTTTATAGTAGTATACTTAACATAAGTTGATATGTTAGCATAAGTTTTATATTGGGTCTTTTTGTAAGAAATTACAATATAAGCCTGTATGCAAGAGCTTTGCAATAGGATGTAGTACAAGTAATTTTGAGATTTAAAATATCAGACAGGGTGGGTCTATTTGTTCAACAATCTTTGATGGGACACCCCAGATAAGTTATTTTGGATCATGACACATATATCAGCAGGTGAATAACAACTTAAATAACAACTTAAGGTGAGACCTTTGACATTTGGCAAACCCCACAAAATTCATAATAAGAAAAGGGTAAGGCGGTTATACGTTAATCAATTATATGCACAAACCCCTTAACCAGTGACACAGATGTACCCCGACAATTTCTGGGGTAAGGACCCATATTTAGATGAGGAAGGATGATTTAATCTAACTTCTTTTTAGAAGGGTATAATGGTGTAGATCCTGTTGTTAGTGGGAAAAAGGGATTTAAGACCTTAGGATTTGAAGAATGGGAAAGCTTCCAGTCCTCAGTTCTCCACTTCAACCTTTCTGGAAAAAGAACACCACAGACGCATTTTGCTCTTTCTTAGCTATCTAAACTTTATTGTTTTAATAAGTTTACATATAATAGTTAGGGTTGCAGACTCTGCACTCCTCATGTCTATTTAAGGCATCAAGCATCCTTCTTGACTCCGGGGGTGTAAGTATAGCAACTGTAAATTTTAACAGGAAACATAATCTATTAAATTATAAACTGCATAAGATTTCCTAAATGCATTCTGTATGTATAAGGTGATTATTTCATTGTACATTTATCAATTAACCTTTTCTCAATTCTATGCTTTATGCTTGAAGTATTGTGTGACAACTCTTAGCAGTTCCCTGGGGTTTCCGTGTTTATAAATATTTTCTGTAGTCATATTCAGACTCGAACCCGAATTACTCAGCAAGATTTATTGGCAATCCCAATCCAAATTCCCAATCTAAATCATAATCAGGCTACACTAGTACAGACATTTTTTTAACCTCATCGAGTTTCCGTACATCGTATCTTATTATGTATGTGACCACTATAGAAAATAAAATACTTACCATGTGTTATCGCTGACTATTAGTTAAAGGTTGGTTGCAAAAGTCTATTTTATACTGTAGAATAAAAATACTAACTTTGACAATTTATTCTGGTAAATTACTTTTGAGTAGTCAGATTTGTTCTTTAGTAGGTAGTTTGATATGTCTAGTTCTTGTTGCTAAAATAGAAATGAATTTGAAATAATTATGTTGTGTTTTATAAAGCACTTGGAACTGGACAGGAATCAGAATGTCATGGTATGCTTTCTACATATTAATTTCATAAAAATGCTAGAAATACTGCATAATTATATATCATAGCCCCTGGAGCACATCCAATTCTATTCTTATAGTGGAAAAGACAGGAAAGATTTTAAATTATATGAGCACTATCATTACTGAAAATTGCTCTTAAAGTACCTTGATTTCAAATAGCAGTGGGATCTCTCCACACAGTAAACCTTTTGGGACAGAGCTAAGGGGAAACAAACTCTGCCAAGATCTTCTGGGACAATTTTCCTTGATGATTTCATCTGGGGCAATGGGGTATGGGCACATCCCAGAGAACGCTGCAGATCCAAATCCTAAGAGATCTACAGAAACCAACATAGTTTTGCACTATCTTTAGAGCCCTCTATTCTTGTAGCATGACCACCTGCAGAGCCACTAGCCTCAGCTGTCCCTCAGGATTGACCTTTAAGGTGGATCCCTCAGACAAGGACCCACAGGAGAATTAATGCAGCCCAGATGGTATTAACTTTCCCAGGTAATGTCTGTACAAATGGTAAGGAGATAACATGCATCTATAGGCTTCACCTGCACTTAACACTAATCCAGCCACTCTCTGCCTGCAACCTACTTCTTTTCACATGGGGATCCATAGACTCACCAAGCTGCTCTCGGGGAAGGAAGAGTGTACAGTGCCACAGAGGTGGTTAACTCTGATTTGCCCAGGATGGGGGGATGGAGATGAGATATCCATACAGATTCTGAATATCTTTCCCCTCCACTTCCAACCTGGGCAGAATAGTTAATTATAGTTAGTGATTTAAAACGTAACTGCAAATCTAATTTTTTATTAGACAAGCATATCTAATAACTGAGAATTTACAATGTGTTTCTTATAAAAGTATGAATATGAAATGAATTATTGGTCCATATTTGTAAAACCCCTCATCTCCTATTTAGGCACCTAAATGGGATGGCCAGATTTTCAAAACTGCTCATCTCCAATGGCTCTGATTGAGAATAATGGCTGTAATTATGGAGCCACACGCTGCTTCATTCTTACAGCCACACCACAGGCAGAATTCCCTTGACAACAAATAGGTAGGCTAGTCCATGTAGAAAAATAACATCTCATCTCTCCATAGCAATAATATTTAACATTTTATATATGCTTGTTATATTCAGACATTTAACAAATATTCAGCTAGGTAGTTCCCCCTCGGAGTCAAAGGTGATGGTCTGTGTGGGAAAGATCCTTTATGCATGAATTAAAAGCCTCATGATATGGCCTGTTAATTACACTACAGGTATTTGAATGTTTTCTTTGTAGCTTGATCATCTTTCCTTATAACTAGCAGTTTCTGATCCTTGATCATATACAGATAGTTCAGCGTGTCATAATGTTAGCCCAATAGGCAAGGGCAATCATTAAAAGGTGCAAATAAAAATTGTCAACAGAGTTTAAGGAACATTTTCAGATAAAAATGTTTAAATTACCTAATCATTAGAGCTCTAGAAAAGCCTATTCTGATTCTGGATTTAATTTTAAGCATGTTGGCATCTGGTTGCATTTTAAATCCAGCTTCAACAGAGTAGATCATTTTTTGCTTTCAAAATTTGAACTAACCTAGGTCAGGTCTACACTAGAAACTTTTGCCAGTACAGTAATGTTGTTTAGGGCTATGATTTTTTTTTTAAACAACATTTCTATACTGGCAAAAGCCCTATGGTAATGCAGCTCAGGAATTTGTATTTTGAATTTTTTAATTTTGAATTTGACTCCAGTGGAAACTGCTTTGAATCTATCCTAGCTTAACAGTGATCATCTAATAGCTGCTTTTTAGTGTAATTATTTGGCCATCTCTGTCCATTTCCTTTAGCAGACTAGTATTCATATCATATTAACTGGCAAACTTGGCGCCAGTCTGAAGAGTGTGGGCAAGAATTAAAGTTGAGACACAGTTATTCATGTGGCAGTAGTTATGGAACTGTTGCTTTATATCTGTGGATAGAGGATTTAAATCTCTAGTGTCATGAGGTTTCATTGTTATTGGCTAGACTTTCTGGACCTTTTCCTCAGCTGGTGTAAGTTGGTGTAGATCCATAGAATTCAGTACTGATTTATATCAGCTGAGGATATAGCCCAATATCTATCAGGGCTATAAACTTATTTTATCTGCTGTAACTCTGGGAATGCTATCAAACTTAATTGGCAGGAGTACGTGGCAAAAGATTTTTTAGATTTTTGGGTTATTCCCTGTGAGACTTCCATCGTAAGAATTGCTGCAGGCTGTCATTTTTGTCTGCCATCCAGTGCACGTTGGCAAGAGTGTTGTGTACTAGACTTTGTGTCTGGTCATAGAAAAAAAACCAATGCAGCTCAGCCAGACCATTTTGTTATTCCTTTAGAATTAAAAGCATATGAAACAGATGCAGCTTAATAAGTTTTTTTTTATAAATAACATCAACTTAAATAACTTAGAACAATAAAGTTCAAATACAGCTTAAAGTTTAATGCTGTAACATCAGAAAAAGCATGAATAACGGTGGAAAAACAATATTAAAAGCCATATGCCCTAACAGGAATTATACAAAAGATAGGTTATGTTACATAAAAAACCTTAAGATGTCTGAATTTTTACTTCGTCGTTATATAAAATATTATTTTGTGGAAAGTGAGATGAAGTACATTTTTCTTTATTCCTATTCCTATTATTTTACATACACTCTTTTGAAATATTTTTAGAGCAGTGTTAGGTATTTGTTCTTGTTAATACATTTGACATTTTGTAGTGGTGCAACCTTTATTTTCCAAACAAACTTCTTTTTATCTGAAAATGACAGTAATAAATTTACAAGATTTAATTTTTTTTCTGATCCTGCTTTATGTATATTTTTTAGTTTCTCTGGGAAGTATTTAAAATACTGCTCAATCTCCACATTTAGTATTGACTTGATAATCTGACAAATCATTCCAGCAGCCTTAAATTCCGACATATTTTACATAACATTATCATCTGCTTTATTATTATTATAGCAGCCATGTTTAATAAGCAGATAGGTTTTTTTAAATAAAATATCATCAGATAATCAAGTCATGACTTTCTCTTAAGGGTAAATTAATTTAAGAAACTACCCAGTTACTATTACTAACATAATGAACTCTTTACAATTCTTTACAACTTTTAGATACTAAATCTGATTGTGTATATTTTCAAATCTTTTTTAATGAAGTCTCTTTAAAATAAACATAAATGCGCAAGTCCAGCTTGTTCAGTTTTTCAGTAGTATTCCAGCCTCTGTTGATTGTTTGACCAAACAGTCTCCTTAAAAATAATCTTCCTGCTGGAACTAGTTCTCCACAGATCACATATGGATTAAGATATTTGCAAAGGAAGAAAGTGGGATGCTTTGTGTTCTTTCTTGGTTTTTTTACCTTTCATTGGGATTCCTTTGTGGTTTAATGTCACAAACATCTCTTTCCCTTTGTTTGTCCATTTTGCTGAAGCGTAAGTGTTGTAATGATTTTCTTCAATCAGTTCTATGAAGTTGCAGTCCTCATTGCAAACTTTCTGTTAAGAATGAATGATAACATAGCATAAAATTAACACTTTTGTTCTTTAAATACATAATGGGGGGGAGTGAGGAAAGGATATATACCACATAATAAATACCATTCATTATTAAAATATTCAATAACTGACTTAGATCTCTTAAGTCTTTACTAAGATATATTACGTTTTACTTTTGAATATCCTCCCCTAGCAGCTGAAATATTTAACAAGAGGAGGTTTTTTACTAAAACAGGGTTAGAGGTCTAAGCCTCAGATTTTATAAACAAGCCACCATTGCCATTGGTTAAAGGTGCAACACATTTCCATTTGCTAGCAGTAATTTACAAAAACTACACAGACATTCTGTAAAAATCAACAGAAAATGTACAAAAGTATGTATTTCCATAGTACAAGTTGTTTGCAGTATTAGCAGTACCTTTCCATAGAGTTTTCCAGACTTGTTCATTGCTAGAAAGTATTCACTTTCCACGCCTTTGATTGCCACGACTCCAACTGCCACTGTTCTTATTTCCAAAATACCTACAAAGAAATACATTGAGGTCTTTTCATTTGTTTCTGAAATCAAACCAAAGAGGGCTATTTGTCTTAACGATTCTACAATAGTTCTGGTTTTATTTAAAAACTGTTAAACTGGTGAGAGTGGTTATTAAAATAAAAAGTTCATGTAGTTACACATATGGCATGCAGACTTGATCATGGTTTCCTCTTTAAAAAATCTCTTGTGTACATGTATATACAAACACACACACACACTAACTCTGCATGCCAGTTTTTAATGCTACGTTTCCAACTTACCATGTTATTCAAAATTGTATTTGCATTTTTTAAGAATCAGACTTTTCTTAAAATTTCTGTGGTGCAGGTTTCCAGTTGAAAGAATTATACATGTTTTAGCCAAGATTCACAGAATTTTTGTAAAGACTATATTTAAAAGATTTGTGAGAATTTTACTAGTGTCACCTCCTTGAAGAAGCATAAACCTTAGAACTTGTAAATGATGGAAAACAGACCACAGTGTCTTAAGGAAGATAAAGTACCTGCTTGATCTTTACAGGCTTTGAAAACTGATAGGAGCTGAAAAGATATCTGCATTCGAAGAGAAATAATCAAAAGCTACAATTGAAATTTTTTTATTCAAATATCTCTAACCTAGAAAATTTGGAGTTGTTCTTGTATTATACTGTATTAATTTTGTGTTGACTGATAGATGCTGTGAACAAAATGCCATTGATACTAGCGTGCTTTAAAACTACTTGTAACATAAAATACTCCTTGATTTTAAAACAATGGGATTCAGAGTTCACTATGTAGTTTAAAGAATACAGTACTTTTGAGATTGGGCCACACCTGTTCTGATATAAGGACATCCTCAGCACAGTTGTTATCTAGCTTCCTCTTGTGACTTATTTTCCACAGAAAGATCTTTTCAGGGCAGCCAGTTCCACTCAGAATCCAGTACCCAACTAAAGTGGGCTGGGCAAGAGAGAGAGGATTAAGGGGGTAACCTTACATCTTTGACAACCAGCATTTACCCATCTTAACCACCTCTTTCTCAAATATCATTTTTGCCTGATGGTTCAGCATCCCCATTCCTATCTACTTCAGTATCAGGACTATGCAGCGGCAATATTATCTATTATCACTGCAGTAATTCAGGAGTGTTAATGTTACATTGTCCTCACCATAGTGTGAATTTTTCATTCAAAAGATGCATATCTCCCTCCCAAACATCCATTTTATTTTATCTTTGTTTATAAATTTATGCTCATTCTTTGTGAAATGAAGGAAGGAGAAGTGTGTCCCCTGTGGTTGAGGGTTTTAATTATTTTTTTCATTTGTGCCACTGTATATATCTGTTATATTCCCTTTTCTACATTCTCCTGCCCTTCTACTCCTTACTCTTCCCTTTTGCCTCCTTCGTTCATTGCCTCCTACCTGCTCTGCTTCCACACCATTCCCAGCCTGTATATGTTCTTGCTTTTGTTCTTCCTACTAGTAGATCTATTGTTTAGCTATTCCAAAAGAAGGACAAGAGATACTTGATATGATTTTAATCAGGACATAACTTGATGATAATGATGTCATCTGGAACTAACTAACAGATAAAAATGTACAGTGCAGGTATCCCCATATTCAGTCAATAACTATGTTGGGCTTTTACCAGTGCACCTCTTTTTTCCATATATATCCCCGAGCCAGTTCATTTCTGGGAGATAAGACTATGAGAAGGGCCATACTGGATCAGACCAATGGTTCATCTAGCCTAGTATACTATTCTCTGACAGTGACCAATGCCAGATGCTTCAGAGGGAATGAATAGAATAGGTAATCACCGAGTGATCCATCCCATCAGCCATTTCCAGCCTCTGGCAAATAGCACGCCCTGCCTATCCTCGCTAATAGCCATTGATGGCCCTATCCTTCATGAAATTATCTAGGTCTTTTTGAACCCCATTATAGTCTTTGCCTTCACAATATACTCTGACAGGGAGTTCCACACATTAAATGTGTGTTGTGTGAACAAAATACTTCCTTTTGTTTGTTTTAAACATGTTGCCTATTAATTTCATTTGGTTTTTGTGTTATGAGGAGTAAATAACACTTCCTTATTTACTCAATCCATAGCAGTGATGATTTTGTAGGCTTTCTATCATATTCCCCCTTAGTAATTTTTTTTCCGTGCTAAAAATCCAGTTTTATTAATCTGTCCCGATATGGAAGCTTTTCTATACCTCCATTTATTTTAGTTATCCTTTTCTATGTCTGTTCCAACTTCAGTATATCTTTTTTTTTTTTTTGAGATGGGGCAACCAGATCGGCACACTGTACTCAGCATATGGGTGTACCATGAATTTATAAAGAGGCAATATGATATTTTCTGTCTTATTATTTACCTCTTTCATAATCATTCTCAGTATTCCGTTAGCTTTTTTGATTTCTGCTGCACATTGAGTGGATGTTTTCAGAGAACTATCTACAATGAATCAAATATCTTTCTTGAGTAGTAACAGCTAATTTATACCCCATAATTTTATATGTATAGTTGGGATTCTGTTTTCAATATGCATTACTTTGCATTTATTAACATTGAATTTCTTCTGCCATTTTGTTATACAGTCACCCAGTGTTGTGAGATTCCTTTGTAACTCTGCACAGTCTGCTTTGGACTAAGTAGTTCAATATCATCTGCATCTGCAAATTTTGCCACCTCATTGTTTACCTCCTTTTCCAGATCATTTATGAATATGTTGAACAGTACTGGCCCCAGTATAGACCCCTGAGGGATACCACTATTTATCTCTCTCCAGTCTGAAAACTGACCATTTATTCCTACCCTTTGTTTCCTATCTTTTAACGAATTAGTGATTTAGAAGAGGACCTCCACCATTATCCCACTTATTTTGCGTATGAGCCTTTGGTGAGAGACCTGGTCAAAGACTTTCTGAAAATAAAAGTACACTATATCCACTGGATCACATTTGTCCACGTGGTTATTGACCCCTCTCAAAGAATTCTAGTAGATTGGTGAAGCATGATTTTCCTTTACAAAAACTATGTTGACTTTTCCCCCAACAAGTCATATTCATGAATGTGTCTGATAATTCTGTTCTTTATTATAATTTCAACCAATTTGCTTGGTACTGAAGTTAGGTTTATCAGCCTGTTATTACTTGGATCACCTCTGGAGCCTTTCATTTCCTTTAACCAACACCTCCTTTTCAAGTCCTTTACCAAGCCATTTATCTGATCTCCATATAGTTTCCCTATGAAATACTTGCACTGGACATGTGCTGCACACTTAAATAACGATTTGTGACATACAGCCTAACTGATTTCACACCTCACCGTAACAAAACCCTCGCTGGACTTGCTGTGGGGAAGATGAAAAACTCCCCTCGGGCCAACCTGAGGGTGAGGGGAAAATTCCTTCCCAGCCCCTCTGAAAAGGATGGTTAGTGCAATGCCCACAGCAGATCCTGACCAGCCTTGGTATTTTGCCACCAAAATGGGAGATAAGGTGGGGGCAGCCTCGCTTGCTCTATGGAAAAGGACTTCTGCCCAGGCTTGTCCCTTTTCAGCCCTCCCAGTCCCAGGGGATGAGTCAGCATTGCCATGCTGACCATTCCTCCTTTTTGCAGCAGCTTCTGACTTCTCTTCCCTCATCATCACCCATAAAGCACTGTTTCCTTTCCCTTGGCTGGAAAATACCCCCTCTCCCTGCTTCAAGGTGCAGTGCGGTCAATGCCTCTTCCCTTACTCTTTGTTCCTCTACCCTTTAATCTGTTCCCCGTTACAGTATAGAATCTAAAAAACTTCAAATAAAATTTTCTCAAGTTTTTAACAAGTTTCACTCTGCCTGCAAGCATTGTATAAAGCATTTGAGCTGAGCAACTTCAAAGTTAAGCTCACCAAAAATTGTATTAACTTTCACTTTAAATTAACTTTCACTTTAAATTTTATGGTTGTGAAACTCCAGTGGAGCATTCAAACCAGATGATCAACCTGCATCTTGCCAGTCAAATATATGTTTGGTATTTCTCATCTACGTGGAAGGAAAATGAGTTAAATATTCAGAATGACTTTGCAGAACAGAATTTAACAGTGTCTGCCATTTCATCAGTAACAAGAATTGAGACATCCCTGAGTAAACTGCTATTGTTGGCTAAGATAGGGTGACTGTGCCACAGAGCAGCATTTAGTGGAAAATAAATATTACTTTTAAAACCGGAGATGCTAAAATCTGCTGCCTAAGAAAATGATACTGTATTAAACTTAGAATTTCTGGATCTGTAATTTTTAGGCCATTATTTCCTAATTTTGTGATGAAATCCACCATTAGATTGTTTGAGCTTTTTGTCTTCCATTTTTTCAGATTAGGGTCCTGTTAGGGAAGAAAGGAGCATTATGCAATAATGTCACAATTGATCATGTATCTTTGTGGCAAATGCCCAGGGTAAGTGTTCCACAGGGAGTGGACCAGGAGGAGTAAGGGAGAAGGCTAATGGCAAACCCCCAAGTATATGGAAAGAATTATTTGCATGGTACAATTTTATCTGCCAGTTAGTCCCAGATATTTAAGAATAGAGTTATGGCCTTGTTAAACCACATCCAGTGCCTTCTGTGTGCCCAGCATAGCCAGACAATGTCTTGATGGTTCAACCTGGCCCATTAGAGAGTGAAACTGTGGTAGCCTCAAATGTTTTTGGATGCTTCAAGATCCTGAACAGTAGCTTGAAAGACACAAGATAGCTCTTTAAAAACTGAAATGATCCTTTGAAAATCAGAAAGGGTAGCAGTGCTAAACCACACAAAATAAGCTTTTCATTATTTTACTGAAATCAAACAAGTTAGAAATTATCTAAGATGTTTTCCTCTTTTTTTAACAAATAAAATCTTTAAGCCTCCTGTCAGGAAACCATCACTGTTCGGGAAAGCATTTAATCTTATGGGCTATGTCTACACCTGCAACTTAGGTCAACTTAACAACGCTTAAATCGACGTACACAAAGCCGCGTCCACACCGGGTGCTTAGTAAGTCGACTTAAGCGCTTCCTTAAATTGATTTAATAACTTCCCCTCTTTAGGTCAACTTAATGCCTAAGTTGATCTTGTTAAGTCAACTTAAAGCCAGTGTGGACAGGGAATAGCCTAAGTTCACGTAATTGGACTCGGGCTGGAGAGAAGGGGAGAGCTGCGGCTGGGGAGATGGGGCTGGGGAGCTGCAACTGGGGAGAAGGGGCTGGGGATCGGGGGCTGGGGAGAAGGGGCTGGGGATCGGGGGCTGGAGAGTGTGGCTAGGGATCGAGGGCTGGGGAGAGCCGCGGTGGGGGATCGGGGGCTGGGGAAAGCCGCGGCTGGAGATCAGGGGTTGGGGAGAGCCGTGGCAGAGTATCGGGGGCTGGGGAGAGCTGTGGTGGGGGATCGGGGGCTGGGGAGAGCCGCGGTGAGGGATCGGGGACTGGGGAAAGCCACGGTGGGGGATCGGGGACTGGGGAAAGCCGCGGCAGGGGATTGAGGGCTGGGGAAAGCCACAGCAGGAGTTCAGGGTCTGGGGAGAAGGGAAGGGACGCGGCGGGGGATCGGGGGCTGGGGAGAAGGGAAGGGACATGGCGGTGATCGGGGGCTGAGGAGAAGGGAAGGGACATGGTGGGAATTGGGCTGCACGAGGTGCGTGGGTGTGCGGCGATCCTTGGGCTGCCACACACCTGCAGCTTAGATGGAACATAGCTCCAGGCCCCCACAACACTCCTCCGTCGACCTAACATCTGCCAGTGTGAACGCAGGCAGTCAACTGGAGTGTTTAGTGTGGACGCTCTATGTCGATTTAACAACGTTGACTTTAACAGAGCCTGTAGTGTAGACATAGCCAGGTTTAGTTCTATTGACCTCAATATCCCATATCAGTTTTGTTTGTTTTTTTACATAGGGAGAGATTTAAACATGTGCTTAAGTGCTTTCCTGATTAGGAGCCCAAAAATGTAAGGATTCGTTCTGCATACAGTAACTAATGGATGAGATTTACAAAAGTTTTCAACATTGGCCTAACTATGCTCCCATTAAAATGACTGCACATTTACCATTGACTTTAGTTGGAGCAGAGTCTGGCCTGTGCAGAACATTTTGAAAATCATACATTTTTCTCATTAGCAGAGTCCCTTTAAAGTACTTGACTTAAAATAAAATATATGTGCCATAGGAACAGTTTGCATGTTTGAGTTCAGAATTCTTATTTTAGGAAAGACCTTAGTGTATCCCTCAGAGCCATTACTTAAATTTGAAGTGATATTGATTCCACAGTAGCAGAAGTGGATTTCATTTCAATGGTTGATTTTACCATATAATATTTTTGTATTATTTAAATTCAGTTTTTTAATTCAATTAAAAATTTCTGAGCAAGTTTCAAGGTAATGATTTTTATAAGTATTTTTGCTAAAACCATGTCTTGCTTTTCACGTCTTATAGGCATTTATAAATATCTCACCTGTTGTATTCTGACAAGGAAGATATACATGAAAAGATTCTAATGACATCAGTCATGTTATTAGGTACTCTAAATAGGTTTATATTTCTATGCCATTTTCAACTATTAGAGAATAAATTATAAACAAAATATTGACACCTTTTTATATAATTTACTGATAATAATGATGTAAATATAACATATACATATTTTGCATATACCCATATATATACCACATCCACATAACCATATACAAATATGCACACATTATATTCTGTATATTCATAGAACAGTGATATCCCACTATATATGCATATGGACTTTAAAATAGTATAATATGTGATAGATTTAAAAATTGAGGATATTTTAAAATAATTCAGAAGATCAGGTTACAAATTTTAACAAAGTTTTAAAAATATAATTAAACCTCCCAAAACTTATATAAAACATAGATGCTTGGTCAATTTTGTCACTGATTCAATATGAATATGTTTTTAATTTAACAATGAGGTTAAAATATGTCTCCCTGCATATGGCAATGATTTTAATACCTTGACAAAAATCACAAGCATAGCAAAACGTTTTCACATGCAAGTTACTATTAGGATAATAAATTTAGCATCTGTCAAATTACTCCAGCCATGGTGTGGTGGAGTTTTACTATGAATATGAAATCTGCAGTAGATGCAGTAACTACATGTGTTGCATGAATCCATGTGTGTGTGTGTGTGTGTATTATATATTTTCACAGAGAGCGTCTTCATTTCACCTTCTCTGCTTAGTCTCCATCCAAAGTAGAAAATTTTTGGTAATTTTAAGTAAAATACCCTCCACGGTTTTTGCACTAGAAGAAAATGTTTCTTCTTAATAAGGATGGCTAAAAAATGGCTGGATTTGAAACCTGACAAGGAAACATTCCTTGTTGAGGATTACCATACATCCATGACTAAGTTAAAACAAGACTGGTTGAAAAATGAAAAAAAAAATGTGAATGTTTGAAAATGTCATTCAGCATTTGAAGAATAGATTTTCAGTCAAAGTGAAATTCTGATAATGAGCACATAACCTGAGTGGTCAGCCGTATGTGAGTGGTCCTACAGGAGCAGATTCCTCAGCAATACTTTGTGGTATCTGGACTGCAACCTTGGTGTTGCTAATAAAGAAAGGTATGGTGTAAGGTTGCCACAGCTATTCCCTGATATATATTTGTATATGGCAGTGGAATAGTTGGACCAACTTGTACAGCGGTTTGTAGCCGGTAGGTCTCACCTCTTGCCTTTTGTCATAAATGTAAGAACCTGCAGTTATAGAGATACAGTGGTCCTTTGTGAATTCTTGAACTAGTCTTTGAAAAGATCATGCTTCAAAGCGTCTGACGAAGTGGGATTTTCTCCCACGAAAGTTCATGCGATAAATAAATCTGTTAGACTTTAAAAGTGCCACAGGACTCTGTTGTCTTTCTACAATAGACTAACACGGCTACCCCTTTGGAACATGCTTCAGTTGTATGTTATTAGTCTGACTGAACAGAAAACAAAGAAATCTGTTTGGCAGAAGATTCAAAATATGGTTTCATTCTTATACAAAACAAAGCCAAGAATTCTAAACGTTTCGTGTAAAAGTTGAGGGAAGTAAACCCCAGAATAGCGAAGTGTTGGGGCACACACCTAAAATGCAGAAACTTAGGTTGAAGTTGCTGCTACAAGTTAGACAGAGAAGGGACATGAATCTGGGTCTCCCACATCTACTTTGAGGGCCCTATCCTCTAGGCTAGTGGTTATTCTGCAGTGCAACACACTCTCTCTCTCTCTCTCTCTCTCTCTCTCTCTCTCTCTCTCATTTATTTATTTATTTATTTATTTATTTATTTCCATCCTGGACCTGAGAAGCCTTTCCTTATGAAAGTGTTGTTGAAATTAATAGCTTTCTGCAAAATATAATATAGTTCTGCAAAAAAAATTAGGTTTCAACAAATCAATGTTTTCTGTCAAACAATGTTTTGGCAAAATATTCCTGACCAACTCTAGCTACTAGCAACTCAGTTGTGACTGGTGTTATGCCACTGTATGCTTTCCAAAGTAAACTAGGAGGCATCAGCCAGGTTTGTGAGTGATATCTTTCTTATCCTGTTTTTCTTACTTTTTATTTTCCCCTCCCCCTTCCTCTTTTTCTTTCCTTTTTCTTTTTCTTTCTTCAGTAAGGATGATCATATGGAACATGTGGATGAAGGCAATACAGCTGATGACAATGAGTGTCTAGAAATGGAAATTACCACATCTGAAGTGTAAGAAAAATGTTGAAGAACCTAATGCACTCAAATTGTGGGGACTGGATAACTTCCATCCCAGAAATAGTGAAAGACTGGCTAATCTGGTAGAAAGGATTTTTAATAAATCTGTCTGTTTGGGGGTACTACAGTATGACTGGAGAATAAGTAACATTGTATGTATGTTTAAGAAAGATAGAAAAAGTAATCTGAGCAATTGCAGACCTGTTCATCTCATCTCAGAACTATATGTGGCTTTAGAACAAATAGTGAAGGAAAGAGAAGTGAAGTGTAGTATATCTAATATGCTTGGACATAAGCATAGCATTTGACATGCTACCACATTAGTTAAATTAGGAAAAATGGGGACCAGTACAAGAACTATAAAGTGGATAAGGAACTGACTAAAGGAGAGAAGGTTGTGCTGAAAGATGAATTATTGGACTGGAGGGAAGCTACTAGAGGAATTCCTCAAGGATCAGTCTTGGGACCAATATTATTAAATATTTTTATTAATTATCTTGGCACATAAAGTAGGAGCATACTGATGAAGTTTGCTGATCATGGTAAAACAAAGCTGTGAAGCCTCATCAGTACAGCGGAGGTTCAGAATATTGTGCAGGAAAAGCTGGATGACCTTGAAGACCGGTTTGAAAGAAATGGGATGAAATTCAATAGTACAAACAGCAAAGTAAGAATTTCTGCTAGAAGTGAGTTTAAGTTGTTTGCCCCCACAACTCCTATTCAGGGGCAGCTTTACAACCTTACCTCTCTGACGGTTAGAAACTTTCTTCTCATTTCCAGCCTGAATTTGTTCACGGCCAATTTATATCCATTTGTTTTTGTGCCAATGTTGTTCTTTAGCTTAAATAGCACTTCACACACACCCATTTACCTCCCCTTGTATTGTATTTATAGGTAGTAATCAAATCTCCTCTCAGCCTTCTTTTTGCTAGACTAAATAAGCCAAGCTCTGTGAGTCTTCCCTCATAAGAGTCCCATTCCCTTGATCATCCTGCTAAGCTCTTCCCTGTAGCTGTTCGAATTTAAAATAATCTTTCTTGAACATAGATGACCAGAATTGTCCACAGTAATCCAAATGAGGTCTTACCAGTGCCTTGTACATTAATACTTTTCTACCTCTGCTAGAAATTCCTTGCCTGATACACCCGAGGAATGCATTTGCCTTTTTTCACAGCTGCATCACATTGGTGGCTCATAGCCATACCGAGATTGACCCACATATCAAGTCTCTCTCTTCCTTTGCCACTTCCTAGTTCTCTGCTGTAAAATCATAGGAAACTTTGAAATTACCAAGCTAGTTCAGATCTGGAATCAATCTGAGGTCTTATCTTGACTTTTACAGTAGCCAGTAACGTATGCTTCAGAAGAAGGTGCAAAAAATTCCACCATAGGGAGATATGGATCTTTTTCATGCCTAATAGTTAAACCAATCTCTAAAGCTTGAAGCACAGGGTTTTATATCCCTTCCAATTCTTTTTCTAAGCATTAACTGTTAGACATTTATCTGGATAACAAGAATATTCACAGTACTAATACCACTTCGAGTAATAATAATGAGCTCAGAGGTGTATTGGTTTAGAATATCAGTGAGCCAAGATTCCAAAGAACAAATTTACATTCCTGACTCATTCCCCGACCTTGTTCTGTAAGACAGTATTACAATCTGAAAATCTAGGTATGGCATAGTATGCGCTTCGCTCTCTCACTGATACGTAACTGAACATCCTTCTGTGATTTGATAACACTACAATATTAGTTATTTGAAAAATTGGGATATTTGCCAACTTTGTTTAGACTTGTCTGAAATTGAAAATGTATGGTTTTATTAGCTATTCATTGTACAGTGAAACCTAGCTGGCTTCAAGACTGAGCCTGATAAATTTATGGAGGGCATGGGACAACCTAATTTGGCAATTGACTGGTCTTTGACTACTAGCAGTAAATATGCCCAATGGCCTATGATGGGATGTTAGATGGGATGAGTTTCTGAGTTACTACAGAGAATTCTTTCCTGGTGTCTGGCTGGTGAGTCTTGCTGACGTGCTCAGGGTTTAACTGATCAGCATATTTGGGGTCAGGAAGGAATTTTTCCCCAGGGCAGATTGGCATAGGGCCTGGGGGGCGTTTCTTCTGCACTACAGGATGCAAATCACTTGCTTGTGGATTCTCTGTACTCTAAAGTCTTTAAATTATTATCTGAGGACTTCAATAACTCAGCCTTAGGTTAGGGGTCTATTACAGGAATGGGTGAGTAGAGTTCTGTGGCCTGAGTTCTGCAGGAGGTCAGATTAGATGATGACAATGACCTCCTCTGCCCGTCAGTCATAGGTTGGTGGCTTATTGCTGGAATGGGTGGGTGAGGTCTTGAGGCCCGCATTTTGCAGAAGGTCAGACTAGATGATCATACTGGTCCCTTCTGACCTTAACCTCTATGAGTCTATGATGACAAGTTCCAAAGGGGTAGTTGTGTTAGTCTAATTCAGCAAAACAAACAAGGAGTCTGGTGGCACTTTTAGTGTATGTCTACACTGGAGGCTCTGTTAAGTCGACTTAAAGTTGACTTTGTTAAATCGACTTAGAGAGTCCACACTGAACACTCCAGTTGACTGCTAGCATCCACACTGGCAGGTGCTAGGTCGACAGAGGAGTGGTGCATTGTGGGCAGCTGTCCCACATTGCACTGGGGCCTGGAGGCCAATTTGGTCAATTTAAGGGCACTCCCTGTCCACACTGGCTTAAGTCAACTTAATAAGGGTCAATTTAAGCATTAAGTTGACCTTCTGAGGTGGTGTTTTTAAGTCGACTTAAGGAAGCGCTTAAGTCAACTTAACAAGCGCCCAGTGTGGACGTGGCGGTCTGTAGGTCGACTCAACCATCCTTAAGTCGACCTAAGGCTCCAATGTGGACGTACCCTTAAAGACTAACAAATTTATTTATCGCAGGAGCTTTTGTGGGAGAAAATTCCATTTCATGTGATGAAGTGGGATTTTCTCCCACAAAAGCTCCTGAGAAAAATATATTTGTTAGTCTTTAAAAATGCCACCAGACTCCTTGTTTGTTCTTCTGCCCTTATAATCTGAGTTTTAAATTCTTATTTTTTGATTATTTGGGACTTTTTTGTATTAATAAATAAATTTTATGTAATATAGAAATGGTCTCTTTTTTGGTAATTATTTGCTTGCATGATTATACAGCTGCTTTACCAATTATATTCTGCTACTTTCTCTTTGGATATGGCCATAACTAAACAGGTACATCCGTTTCTTAGAGTATGTCTTTGCCTATAAATATCGTCAGAACAATACCGATCTATTCCAGAATAATCCAAACACTGAGATCCAATAGTTCTTAGCATAGAAGCTACATTAAATAAATTAGAAATAAACTAAATGTGCACTTTTAATTAACATGGGTGGTGAGCAAAAGGCAAACACAGTCATACTGAGGCCAACTGTTAGAGCCAATGTGGAAAATAGAAAACAATGAACAAACAAGACACTGCATTCAAATTATGGAAAAAATATTCACCTTGAATTAATGAAAACACACAGCAAGAGAACATTAAGAAATCAACAAGGTTAAAACAATACTGCAAGACCAAAATGCCTACAGACCACAAAACAGATACTGGCATTACTGTGAAAATACAGCTGTTGCCTTGCAGAGCATAAGTTTGTGTAGGGAATGTGGTTTTTGGAGGATGGATTCTCATATATAACTTTCAACTACAAATATGGAAGCACAAATTAACCTACCCATAACATTCTGTTGAAACAGCTCTGTGAAAGAAGCTTCTAGCACTGCTACCTCTAAACAACCAGAAAAGTTTATAGAAACGCCTTGCATATCACCTTCACTAGACAGCAGCTCAATCTACTTCCTCTACTTAAGAGGTGTATCTTTGGCCTTTACCCTACCACTTAGGAAACGTTTTTCCAGTCCAACATCACTTAGACTTGTGCATGAGTAAAAATAATTACATGAACTTAACTGTGCCTCATACTGAGAAGTTGTTAGTCTCTGTGCTGACATCCTTACTCTTGAATGTTCAGGATAAAAAAGGAGCAGTGCCCAAGTGGAATTTTAAAATGTCTGAAGAGACATGCATCGATCGGTAGTCTCCAACATGATGATGAAATGTTTAGCCACTGGTATTTTTACTATTACTTGTTTTACAGTATACAAGCAGAGATTATGGTGCGAACTGTATAGACTGAGGACAGGAGAAAGGCATGCAAAAAATCAGTAGAATGATTTGAGTTATGGAGGGTAAAGGTTAGGTTGGTTTCTTTTTACTGTGTGCTTCTGAAGGTACGGGGGGCTTCTGAAGGGTGGGAGTTCTATTGATTTTAAAATGTTTTAGAGTTGAGGTCAAAGGGAGAAGCAGGAAGGGATGAATTAACAGGGTCAAGGAAGCAGGAAAGAGAAAGGTATGGGAAGAGATAAATTGAAGGGAGAGTAAAGGAGAAATGAGAAAAGGAAAAGACCAGTACGGTGAAGAAAGGAGGCAGACAAGGAACTGTGAAGGAGAGGGTGGAGGCAGTCAAAACAAGTAGTCACTGAGCAAACTGAAAATGTACAAAATGTAAAATGAAGGCCGTAGTGCAGGGATCAGGAACCCCCCGACACATGTGCCAATAAAGCATGCGAGGCCATTTGGAACAGCACACAGTGCCCTCTGCAGCACCGTGGAAACTGCCACTCGTGCCCTCAAAAAGCTGCTCTGGGAAACTTCTTTCCACAGCAAAGCTGCAGAGAGGGTCTGCTCCAGGCAGCTTATTTCTATGGTGTGCCTAAGAAGCTGTCCCCAGACATGCCGAGAGGAGCCACTCCTGGCTTCCCAGGCATGCTGCAGAAAGAAGGCACATGAAGCAGCTCCTCTCCACAGCATGCCTAGAGACGGCTCCCCAGGCACACCTGGGAAAGAAGGCACCTGGAAAGGCTCCTCTCTGAGGCATGCCTGGGGACCTCTGCCCCAGCCGAAAGCATCTCTAGGGACTCCACGGAAAGAAACCAGTTTGAGCAGCTTCTTTCAGCAGCGTGCCTGGGACTCCCCAACCCCCACCTGTGGCCACCATCACATTTTCAGGCAGCAACCGCTTTTTTTCAGTGGAGGGGGCCACTGGCATGGGCTAAGGGTCAGGGCGGAGGAGCTGGCATGGGAGTTGGCAAAGGTGGCTGTCCCCTGCCATAGTGTGAGCACATCTGTCTCTTGGGAGCTGTGAAGTGAGCTTATTAACTGCGTCTGCTGGAGTAGTCTCCCATTTGAAGGACTGGCTCTGCCCCTGTTTTCCCTACCCAAAACATCCATGGATGGGGAAAGAGGGCTTGCATGTGACCTAGTGCCTCTAGAAGGATCTTTAAAACTCCAGTGAAGTTAGAATCCAGAGGAAATAAGGGTTGAGACATGTTTCCTCCTTATTCCTGCTAGAAGGCAAGAATTACTTGTTGGTGCTCTTTTTTTGTTTTTCTTGCTTCATGTTCTGCTCGTCATATACCTTGGACTTACACATTCTGGCATGTTTTCCTGCACAGTGCAGGATCAATTATTTTATTTCTCTGTGAATAGCTTAGCAGCCACGATGCTGAGAATATGCCTTTTCTTCACGCTTCTCTATTTTGGTGATGAGAATGTGACGGCAACCATTCCATAATGTTGCTAAGAACTGTCAGCTCCACAATCAATGCAGCCTGATTTTTGGTATTGCACCAGCTTTAGCCTACCTGGACACATCTTTCCTCCTAGTTTTCTTCTAACATCTCCTTAGTTCCAAGCAGCTTATATGACAAATAGTCTGTTACTGGTCACCAGTATATGCTAAGAGGCTGGCCTCTGACAAGAATGTCCAGGGAGTAGTGGGAAAAGATTCTTAAGTGTAGGTTTTGCATGGTGGAAGCCCTGTGCATTTGGCTCCATTTCCAAACACTCCAACATCATTTGGTGTTTTTGCAAGTAGCTGTCTCCTCCTAATCTTTCTGTGGGTACTGCTCTCCCACTAAAGAATGTAGTTCCACTCACAAGTACCATTATTTCCATATTCTTTGCTATCGGAGGGTTTTGGCATCAGAAACATTTTTCAGCAGAGCAGCTACCATGGATTTTTCCTTCAGTAGTTCTTCTGTATTTATATATGTGTATGTTACTAGAATACATTTGCAGGTAAAGAACAAAACCAGTTTCACAATGGCTCTGAGCCGTCCTGCTTCCCTTTTACAACAGCCTTTAAATGCTGAAAAGAGAGAAAGCAAAATAGAGGACGCATTGTTCCTCAGGAAATGCAGACAAATCAAACATTCACCACAGGATCTATTTCTTATGCATTGTAAGCACTTTGCCTCTAAAACTGATAGGTTTGTTAATTTCTAAAACATCTAAAGCATATTTTAAAAAATTCGAAATGTTTCATAATGGCAGAATATTCTTCCATCTCTGCATCTTTTTTAACCTTCTGCATGTGATATATCATATTTGATATGTATATCAAAATCAACAATCATGAAAACAGAAAATTTGCTAATTTTTATGGAGACAGGAACTAGAGCAATGACACAAAGCATTTGTGGGAACCTTGCACATGAAACAGGCTCTATTGCCCTTAAGTTAATTGTATTGAATCTCTAATTGGTATAGGTGGGACAGAAAAGACTTGGATGGAGAATGAGTCAAATAAAAATTAAACTGTCTTTAGTTGTGGCTAACTTGTGTTTCTAATTAATTAAGTTGGGAGTGCATGTTTATCAATCCAGATGATCTTTAAGATGATTCAAGGTCAAGTAAAAACCTCTATTCTTTGCTTACATGACAGTGTTTAAATGTAGTTTATGCTATTCATTCTTTTGTTCTGAAGATTTAATGAGTTAATGTTTGTGCTTTTTAAAGCTTTAATTGCAATCAAGATTTATTTTATATTCTTTTGGAAACATTTCAAATAGACTTTATTGATGTTAACTTGTGCCTGCATGCATAATGTGAAAGAGCACAGTAAATGCATTCATTAACTAGCTTACTAAACTTGAAGAGTCTTTCCAGAAGACTGTATCAATATTTGTATACTAAAAGTAGTTGCATAATCTAATGTGAAGATTTGTAGATCAGTTTTAAGAAGCACCACCTTTTGTTCTTTGAAAACAACTATATAAAGATGCAGCATTATCCAGAGGTTGTCACTTTAGCTACGATGATTTCTTTTTAAAAATTGTATGCATCTTTTAAGTTCATTTCTAAGGAGAGCAATCTGTGAAATTATTTTTTTTAAAGATAGGTTGGAGTGGCATACAAATTAACATAAATAAAAAGGTAGTCATCTAAAAGAGATCCGATTCAACTCTTTTCCTTTCTTGTTATTGAATTAAATTCTCTTTTATCTTATTAAAGTTCACAGAGTTTCAAATCTGAATTTATATTCTGACCCAGCTTCAGCAAAACAATTGATGATTTGTACTAACATGTTTCATACCTGTCTTTAGTGAACTCTATAATTTCACACAGAAATTTTTAAAAAAACAATATATTTTACACAAAGAAGAATAAATTACTTTTACTTACCTGGAATATACTGCATATACATTTTTAATAAATTTCTAATTGCTTCTGTTTTTTCTTACACTTCCTAAGCGCTGTTCAAGTGGTAAAAGAAAACAACTGACACATCAGACGTATTCCAGCTGATCCTCATATCCACCATTTCTTTCCTTCTCTAAATATAACCCTTCACCTTTGCTTCTTCCTTTGATTCAATGGTAATGGGAGTCTGGATTTCGTGACATGACATGCAAATGAAAAATGTACTATCATTCATGGAAAGAGCCAGTGCCAAAGGGATAAAAAAGATTTTAGACTGAATTTGTCTAACTTCATTTTCCCACCATTAGATATTGTTATACCATTGTCTTTTTAGATTAAAGAGCCTTTTAATAGCAGAATTTTTCTTCCCATTTACGTACATATTCACCACTATTAAATTAACTCTTAATCCAGGGCTCGACAAACCTGAGCACCAGGTCTCCATGGCGCCCAGCATTTGTAGTGTGGTGCCTAGCTCCACTGCAGAACTGCAAAGGCGGAGCGTTCTCTAGTGCCTAATAAGAGAGCCGCCGGCTCTTACAGTGGCGCTCTGTGGATTCGGCAGCAGGGGGCCCTTTGCTCTCGCCAGAAGTAATGGTGGCATTTTTTCAGTACTGGGGGTGTTCCAGCGAGGCGCCTTAGTTTGAGGCTGGGCACCTAGCTGGGGGGCAATTTTGTTGAGCCCTGTTTTAATCTGCTCTTTGATAAACTGAATAGAATGAGCTTCTTAAATCTCTCACTACAAAGTAGAATTTTCACATCTTGAATCATTGCTGTAGCTTTGTTCTGAACCTTTTCCAATTTTTCAACATTCTTTTAAAAATGTGGACACCAGAATTGCACACACTATTCCAGTAATGGGTTCACTAAGAAGTAATACCACCTTCCTGCCCCTACTCAATATTTCCTAACCATCATATTCTCTATCTTAGTCACAGTGTTGCATTGAGAGCTCATTTCAGTTAGTTATCTACCTTAACTCCTAAGTCTTTCAGAAAGTCTTTCAGTCTCCCATCTATTAAATGGGCCCTACATTCATTTTGATGATATGAGGGATCTTGAATTTGTCTGTAGTAAAGCACATGTTGTTTAAGTGAGTCCAGCTCAATAAGTAATCCACTTAATCATTAGAGAGACTGTCTACAGCTGCACTTCCCTAATCATTATTTACCTTTCCACCAAATGTTGTGTCCCTTGCAAACTTTCCCACCAATGATTTCCTGTTTTTTCCACATTATTGATAAAGATACTGAATAGCATTGGGCCAAAACCACATTTCTACAGGACACCGCCACTAGAAACACCCCCAATGAATGATGTTTATGATGGTTAACAGTTACTTCTTGAGATACATCCATTAGCCAATACTTAATTTATTTTGTATGTGCTATATTGATTTTCTAAAGTGCTATTTTTAAAACCAGAATATTATGCAGTACCAAGTCAAATGGCTTACAGAAGTCTAAAAAAGTGTTAGCATAATTATCTATATTTATCAGTCAAATTTATAATTCATAAAAACATCAAATTTGTTTGACAAGATCTATTTTGCATAAACCCCTGTTCATTAGCACTAATTATGCTATTGTCCTTTAATTCTTTATTGATTGCATCTGGTGTCAGCCTTTCTATGATTTTTTCAGGATCAGTTGAGTAAGCAACTATAGTGATAGTTCTGTTATCATGAGTGTTTTTTCAAGTCGTTCTGTGTGCAGATGTTACATTAGTATGGAAATTCAGTTGAGAGCATTTGGCAGATTAGCTGTTCTTGTGGAAAGTTGAGAAATAGCTTTGTTAAGAATACATATTAAGAAAGAGACATTGTGTTGTGGTCAGGATTATTCACTCCATAGTGCTGCTCCACAAAAGTAAAAAAACCAAGTTTACGCAAGGCCCTTTTGGTTAAAGTAAGCCAATTACATGCATTTTAATAATGTTTGCTTACCCAATTAATTCCAAGCTAAATTGCTACATGGTTTGGGAAATGGCAGTCTCCCATGATGGTTAAAATCAACAAAGGTGCTTGACATTCTCCAGATATTCTCTTTTGGGGATTGGAGGCAGTATGTTTTCAGTCAAATGTCCTCAAGCTGTGGAACTCACTTTCTCTGATGTTTTACCAGAGCCTACATTAACTTCTTTTCAGAGAATAATGCAAGATATCTCTTTGATAAAGCTTATGATACTCTATGGACAATTACAAATTGAGTTATTATTGACTGGGGCAATATGGGGAGAGGAACTATCATGTGTTTTATGGTCAGTTTAAATTTATCGGATGCTTCGTTTAATATAAGAAATGCATTGGGCAAAAACAATGGCAGCAGGGTATAAAAATATCAGTTAATAAATAAATGAAAGTGCACCGAAGTGGGAAGTTATTCAGTTTAAAATTCCCTTATTTGACATTTAATCATCTACGCATTTCTACTTCTGCCTGTTTGTAATACTTCAACAGTTTAATACACTTTCTAGAAGGTACGAGCTAATGACCAAGTAGTGTGTGGGTGTGTAACAATGGATAGATATGATGAAAGTGAAATTTGAGCCACTTGAGTCTATTGAGAAAGAAACTACTTACTAGTTAGCTGTTTTGGAGAATAAGGATGATATTAGAACTGAATTTCTGAAGGAATTTGAGACTAATTGAGAACTGAGTTGGTTGGAAATAAGATCATGTGCAAATAACTAGATTAATGTCACTCTCTGGACAAAATTAGTTAGATCCATTGATCTGGAAGTTCTGGAAGATGGCTATCTGAGGTACTGACCTTTGGACCTTAATTATGGTGATTGGTAGCCTATAAATACCTAAGACAGACAGCTTCAAGGCTGCAGTTTGTTTTTGCTGTACTACCAAGAGTGAAGTGCCCAAGGAATGTCTCTAGGAATGATTTGAAACTGATCCAGGAAGCTGATGAGCCCCTTTGAGAGTTGCTGAAAACTGCTCTACTCCAGGCAATTGGAATGAAAGACAATTGGTACTTTTCAGGAAGCACTTAGCCTCTTGCAGGATCAGGTCCTTGAAAGCAGTTGTTTGTGATCAAAATAAGATTACAAAGGCTGCCAAAAATTTAATGACTCCAGCATTAAACTGTATCCAATTTATTTCCCTAATGACTTGCCCCCATTCATGTCATATAATGCATCATGCTGAGAGGTTTTTCATACAAAACTGCTTTATTCAATTGTTAACATATCCTTCAAGTTTCCAATTCCCTGAATTCAGTTCTTGCTAACCAGTGTCAAACTTAAAATGACAAGACCTCTTTGGGAGTGCTAGTTGCTGAGCTCGTTATGGACAACACATCTAGATTAGCCAAAAGATTATGATAGTTTGATGGAGAAATTATGTTGACTAATATAACTTGAACTCTGATAGGTACTTTTTTCCAGTTGGCCAGAGATAATTTTTGCTGGCAAAATCTATACAGAACATTTTTGCAAAAATTGAGAAAGAAGAACTTTGTATTCAGTTTCTCCTATTCCTGATGTCATTAAAACCTGCATGTGTTTTTATGCTTATCTTTGTGACAAAATTACGTTTTTAATACTTATTACTCCTTTTAGCCCTGTAGTGCCTAAACACCTATGAAAGAGTAAGCTGAATTCTATTCTTTGTTCTGCATCATCAATAGACTCATTTAAAATTCTTGTACAGACTGATGTCATACCTGTGGAACTTTATTAGCTATCATTAAGAGCGGAATTTGGCCTTCTGAATTCACATTATTGGAGGTGATGCATGAGAAGATAAGAGTTAGGTCTGAATTTCTAGGTTGTTATTTAGAAAAAGCAAATGTTTTTTCACTCGTAAAACTTAGTACATTCATCCGGATATCGTTGAGGGACAAACACAGCATCCTACAATGCCATTTTTACTGTCACTGGTAAGAGTAATTTTGGGAAGTTGTCTACCAGTTGGCCAGGACTTGTATAAAGCTGAATCATCCCTCCTTTCAGTATTGAAAAATGGGGATTTCAAAGAGATGCTCTCATGATAAAGCTTTGCAGGGTTTGTCCTTTTCTTGGTGAAGGAGGAATGCTTTAGAGAAAATGCTCGATCTTCCTTTACAATATAACCGTTTTGGCTTCAGTGTTGCATTAAAAATTGGTTTAAAATAGTGTGTGTGTCAGTCTTGTAAAATAAGCGGTAATTTAAGGAAGTATTTTGGACATGTACCCATTGTATTTTAACATAACCTTATATTTTATTAATTTGCGTGACTATATTTAGTTTGCAGATTTCCTCTGTGGCATATTGCTTGACTTTTTTAGTTAATGTTAAGTTTTGTGCATAGCCACAGAGGCTATATGAGTGCTTTCTCACATTCTTAACATATGTATTATCAGTGATTTTTTTGTTTAAAAAAAAAAAAAAAGTGCCAGTACTCAGTACCCTTGAGTACAATCACATTAAAAGCCCTGTGTATTATTCTATCCATCTTTCAGATAGGGAAACTAAAGCATGCAATTGATAAGCAACTTCCCCTAAGTCACAGAATGTATCACTGACATAGTTAACAGTTGATCCAAGTTCTGACTCTCAGTCCCCTGCTCTATCCACCAGACAACATATCCTGAAGATGTAGGTCAGTTTGTAGTGGTGGCACTTCTGGCCTCAATCTTTTTGGTATGTAACTCAATACCTAAACACCACATGTTAAAAATCCTTGGTACTATTACAGTTCAGAGAAATGTTTTATGAATAACAATATGGTATCAACCACTTTCAGAAAAATAATGCCTCTCTTGAGTATTGCAGTGAATCAGTGAATTTCTAATTAAACCAGAAGTGTTGGAACAATTTTTATAGTCGGGGTGCTGAAATCCAAACTGTAAACCATGTATGTAATGGAAATCACTTCAAGTCGCAGGGGGGGGAGGGGGTGGCGACACCCTCTGCGCTCCTAATTCCACTACTTATGAATTAAACTCATTAGGAACTCTTTACTTTCACTGGTCTCCCTTGTATACTTCATGCAAATGTTTTCTTGGTCAAACTCTTTTACAGTACCTAGTCTTTTTTCTTTTTGCTGAAAACTACATTTCACTCCAAGAAAACATTGCCCCTAAAGCTAAACATATGGTAATAATAAGAAATAATATTGTTATTCAGGATTAATGTTCTTAAATAAATCCCTTGCTTTATACTGAGTGTGACATAGGATTGGGTGTGATGGTGCTCCTTTGTATTAGTTATGGTGTTAATAACCTAACTAGCATTAAAAGAGAAAAAGAAAACAGACAAAGTTCAGAACCACAGTTTGCAAAAGTAATTGTTACCAAACAATAGGCAAATGAATCTGTTTTAACAGTTTACAGCCAAAGCCAACCTTTGTACAACAAATACTGTGTCTTGATCTCACGTGAAGGATAACCCTAATCTTCATCTTCTTCATTAATACTCAGTCACAAGGAGTCATTCATTTTTTATATATTCAAAAGTAAGTTCACAGACCCAGGAAAAGAAAAGGCTATCTCCCTGAATTCTGGCTTTTGATTTACTGGAAACAAAATGACTGCCTGAACACTTTTGTCCATGAAGGTTTACTTTAGAAGAACAAGTTTCCCCTTGGATGTGTCATAATGTTTAGATTTGAGGAAAAACATTCTTTGGAGCTGATTTTTTTTCTGTTACCTCTAGTGGGGTCTTCCTTCTTCACTCCTCTTCAGTGTTGTGCATCACAGGTCCTTTCAAAAATGACATACCCATTTTCTCTATAAGAGATCTGCTTGACTTTGGCTTCTCTTTCCAATTTTCATTGCTTTTTTAATTTATTTATTCATTTTTCTTAATACCCAATACAATAAAAAGCTTTTAACATGCACTATGTTGTGCAGTAGCATTAATAAACAGATAATTACGGATTCACAGTTATAACTGTGTACACAACTCATACCATGTGGAACATTTTTGCTGATCCTCTTCTGTAAATCATTCTTTTCAGAGAGGCCTGTGATAATTCAGTCAATTCCTTTTGATGCTACCTTGCTCTTTTTCCAGTGTAACCTGATGGACCTTCTAAACGGGGATAGGAGAGCACGAACAATCTTCTGTCTGTTGGAGCCTGCACCTACCAGGTCACTGATTGTGCAAACTCATGAAGCGTTCATGTTCTAGACTTTCAGATGTTTCATCACCCATGCTCAGAAATTTTGGATTTTTATTTTCCTATTTTATTGAGGCTGTGGATTCTTGGACTGTAGAGCTTACATTTACTTTAAATGGACCTTTATTGATGGTCTCTTCTTCACCTTGATAGTCTTGATAACTGACAAGGAAGAATTCTCCTGGCTGATTTTTTTTTTTATGACTCAAGTGAACAACATCTTTTGGGGGGCCATGAGTGGCAGGAATCTGCATTCATTGACAGGATGGGGGAAGGAATTTAAGCTGCCTTTCAGACTAATTGTTCCTCAAGTCCCAAGCTGATGAATAAGGGCATACATTTATACTGTTCCAGTATTATCTTGTGAATTCTGGTATAGTTAATTTAATTTCTAATTCTAACATCAGAATCTCTATTTCTTCAGCCCATCTGAAACAATTTGCTTATCCAGAGAAGATCAAGACATTTTACTAAAAACCCATTTCTCCGCTTCACTAACTCTGTATCATGTTCACTGAAGTTTTTCAAAACTTTGTACAAAACATCAAACCCCCTTAGTACATAAGTATGCTCTTTCATGCACAGAGAAGTTTTTGATACTGTGAATAGGCGTTTACCTGATATTTTATTTCCTAATTTTCTAAGTAAGTATTCGGAGTTTCCATTAGTAAGATTCGCCTTGCAGCTAAATCTGTCTAATTTATACATTTGGATTGTCGCTCCTTTTATAAACCCTAGAGTTGAATAGTTTTATCAAATTTCTTCTTCAATCTATTCCCAGTTAAAGGTTTCTAAGGATCTAAAGTTTCTTAACATCATAGCCTAATTTAAGAAAATTGCTTAATCTCTCCTTCAAGATTATTCATGAATGTACATGGTCTTTTACAATGGCCATAATTTTAAATATACTAAATGATGAACTAGTCAAGGAAATTTGATATTTTACTAGTATCCCTATTTTTCAGTTCTTTACCAGTACTTATGTCTCCTTTCCCACTCTTGCCTTATGTGGACCATTTTATATTAATTGGATTTCAACAAATCTCTTGATTGTTTTATGTTGAGACCAAGAAAATTTTGTAGTTCTTTGCCTCTTTTACATCAGTGCCTACCAAAGCAGACCACGAAAAGAATGATTTCTTAGTATTTCACTAATGATACTCATTTCTGAAGGTTACAATGCTTGCCTGACTAGAAAAATGAAATATTTTTGTTGTTTATTTATTATTATTGTCCCAGTCATGGATAAGGACTCTGGTACTAAGATTTTTGGCATAAACATAAAAAGACTGCCCCTGTCCTGAGAATTTACAGTCTGAATGCCTTTTGCACCTGTTTTCACAAGATTCTAAAAGGCAAACTTAGTGCGGTAGCTCTTGGGGTTCAGCCCATTCTTTTTCATTCAGATTTCTGCCTGGGATACACATTTAGATAAATCTATCCCTCACTCCTTCCAAATATACAAATATCTCATCTTGTTACATCTTTTCCATTTCAAAGAGTGCGAGCCTATAAGGGCTAGGATTCTGCCTTGCCTTTAATGAGAGTGCATAACTTTTTCCTCCAACGGGCACCCTGCATAATGTCTGACTATTTCTGCTGATCAAGTACATTTGGTAGACCAGATGAGAACTCCTCCCATCACTTTTGGAGCAGTTTGCACTCAGTATGACCAAGCATTAGAAGATTGGGAGCAGGCAACTGAATGCTCAAACCATTCAGAGGGATGCACGCTCATTCCATAGCTATGCAGCCAAAGCCTGATGTCCTGCAGCTAGTTGGCTATGTCTACACTTGCACTTTTAAGTCGACTTTAAATAAGTCAACTTAGTGTGTCTACACTTAAAATTAAAGTCGACTTAAAGGGGAACTTACAAAGTCAACCTAGAGCGTCCACACTGGATGCTCTAGGTTGACTTTGTGGGGCTAGGGGGACCTTGGGCAGGTCCACGGTGGCAGGGGGGCACCCCTTGTGTGCAATGGGGCAAAGGGGGACAGGGACCCTGGCAGGGCAGAGCCCTGTGTGTGATGCTGTCTGGATTTAGGGAAGCATTTATGATATTATCTTCAATGGATATCTCATAAATGCTATAATCCATAGGAACTATGTCATGTTTGGTATCAGTAGAAAGGTAGTAATTTGCTGGGAATGATTATATAGTTTATGTCTAGGAATTCTATTTCGATTAGAAGTTAGGAATTTGGTGTTATATCTATACTTTAACTTGTATGATTTTATTGAAATACCTGAGAGAGGTGGATGTGTAAAACCATTGTGTCCTTAATGTTTAGGAATGTGCCAGGGACAATGGTCCCAGGGACTAAACTGATGAGCCATTAAGGACACAATGGTTGTATTCCTTATGTCCTTAATGGCCTTAAGTCGAGTAAGAAAGGTGGTTTTATAAAGTCGACTTAATTTTCATTGTCGACTATTTTGCTTAAGTCGACTTAAGCAAGCTGCTTAAGTTGACTTAAGCAAAGTGTGGTGTAGACGCAGGGCAAATTAAGTCGACTTAAGCAAAGCTTAAGTCGACTTAAGCAAAGCTTAAGTCGACTTAATTTACCAGTGTAGATGCAGCCGTTGAGGGGATGTATTACTATAAACCAGAACTCTGGACAGCTGACGATGGTGTAATGTTTTTAAATTTGTTGTTACTGCCTCACAAGTTTGCAGATCAAGCCAGTCTCTTTCCCACCAGCATTTTACTTTGTACAATTTGACTGCAAAGAGACATTGAAAAGCAAAAAGGCAGCAAAATACAGTCACACTATAGCAAAAACTGTATATAAATGCACATTGCAAACTGATATCACCATAATAAAACTAGATACGTCAGTTTAATGATGGAGAGAGCATCAACAGTGGTAGAGTTCAGGTGTTTAATATATTTGAACTATTTAATATTACAGAGAACTCCATTGGGTGACTGAGCCCTTTCTCCCACTAAATCTCCTTAACCCAATGGCTTTAAATACACTATCTCCTTCCCTGACAATCACCATCATCTTTACTTGGTGTTTTCTTCTACCAAAAACCTGGTGACCTGGTATCCTCCTCCAGTATTTTTGGTAGATAAGCTCTCTTCTTCTCCAGAGTCTGATTGTTGGTCACCAAGGAGGACTATTACACTCCTCAAAACATCTGCTGCTCTATGCAGTTTGCTCCTGACTGGTTTGAAGACAGCAGTTAAATTATAGCCATGCTTTCTGATAAAATGAGTCATAATCCCTTCTGCTAACTCTCCTGGCCACATGGGTTTCAGGAAGCCAAACCCAGTATTGCAACTATTACTGAAAGCAATCAAACAGTTCATCTTAAAATTAAATGTAAGTAATAAAAACATTTTCCTCAAAATTTTCAGTAATTCTCCTGGCAATAAAATTGTGAAATTTAGTCAGGATATTTCATAAAACTGATCCAATAATCATAATCTTTTTTGTAAACTTGAAGAAAAAAGTACTTTTTGCCAAAATACGTTCTGGTCCAAAATTTCTCCTAGGTATAGTCTTTCATTATGATTTGCATAGTATTAGTGCCAACACGAAATGTTGAAAAATCATGAGTCAGATACTAAGAAATGATGTGATCGACTACAAAATCATAATATTTTAAAAATTATTGTTGGGTGCTTATTTGCCTTTTGGGTTTTTTGAGCCATTAGGGTTTGTGTTCTCAATATTTTCTCTGCAATCACGGTGGCTAGAAACTTACTTTTTTAATTACGTTGAGAGTCTACTGTAATAATCTGACACAAGAATCGAGGTTTTAAGAAAAACACCAAATAGCCCAAGAATTGGCAATAAATTATGTACACAATGAGACGTAGTTAAATAAGAACTTTAGGGATGGGTGAGTATTCCACTATTTGGATGATATTTGTACTCCAGGGCCGTAGTTCTTGGGAAGTATTTGTAGACCCCAAATAATCTGCCCCTTTTTGATCCTGAGGAACAACAGCTGGCCCACCTTACCTCTTGGGTTTGTCATGCAACTGGCAAAGCAGGCATACTTCCCATTTGTGACCAATTTTCTGAAACAAACTGAGTGAGATAATATTAGGATCTTGTGTTGCTAATATTCTAATATTCAGCATTGAGCACTGATTAGGAATAATAGGAAGTAAGGCTGCTTATCACTTCACAGGAAGCACTTAACATCTTGCACACACAAACTGTATTTGCATACAAAGTAAATATTCTGGAACAAACACAGATACAACACTGCACACAACAATGGAAAGTAATTTTCAGAGAAACAGGCAGCCCACCTAGCATATCCATTCTGCAATATGGGAACCAGGCAAACACTTTCAGTTAATTTTCTGCTGGCACAATTGCCAAGTTTCACACAGTTTTCTCAAGTAGTCATTTTTTTATTTCAAAAAGTATCGTGTGTATGTGTATAGTTGTGGGTGTGTGTTTATAATTATGAATTAGAAATACTAGTGTCTGAATATCTGCATTCGGTTCTTCAGAATTTCAAGTTCAGGCATATTTTATACAATATACAATTGCCTGTACATTTATAAATAACCTCTTCTGGCTGGCTGTAGAGACCAGAAGTCATAAGTAATGCAAATGTTATATTGCAGAGCAGAAGCCACAGCCCATGGGGGTCAAAGATGGCTCTAAAGGTTACGCTGTTTTCATTTATAATGTGTCCCCCTCTCCAACAAAGATAACCTGTAGATGGTTTTGCAGCTTGCAGTAGCTGAGAAGCTTCACAGCATACATTGTGAAGACTCTCCTCCCATCCTGACACTCTTTCTCAGGCTTCTGGCACAATGTGTATCATAGCTGGTGAGGCCTGGACAGGGGGAATTCTTCTCGGGCAGCCTGTATGGCTTTTAGGCCCCCATGTGTCATTGCTGCAGTGCACAGGGCCATAGCCAGAATTTTCTCTGCTATGTTTTAATAGATTTTTATCCTAGGATTATTATAAATTGTTGGCAAGCATTACTAAGAATAGCTTTTCCCTCTAATTGTTAATTAAAGTGTTCATAAAATAAGTCCAAAAAGGAACAACGTGACATTCTGATAGCTGGATATTGTAAAACAAACCCATGTTAAGTATAAAGTAGTGCACTTCCTTATCAGTGAAGTTGAATAGCTAGCAAGTGAGCTCTTTTAAAAAACAAAACAAAAAGAATAAGGAAACCAATAAACTGGAGACATAAGAGCATAGCTGGCTACAGTATTAGTTAGTTAAACTTGCTTTCTAGAGCTTTGGCAGAGGAACAAAAGAAAGATTTCTGATCATTTCAAGCTTGGGACAGTAAAATCTTCATCTGAACAGGTTAGGATGTCTCAGAAGAGACAGTTTCATTTCTAAACACTGCATTACATGCCGTAATATTGCTTGAATCTCAGTACTCAGTGTAAAATGTAAAGAAAGCACTACTTAACTCATAACACATTTTAGCTAGATTTTCAAACTCAAATCTGTGATTTGCCATGGAAACAGCTGAAGAAAGACATCTCAACAAATTAATTGCAGTCTATGAAAATACAAATAAGCAATACATAATTCCTTGCAGTGTACAAAATCCAAGTGACTTAAAATGTATTCTACCTCTCCACTACCATCACCAAGAGTCACATGTGATAGAAAACATCTGGCTCATTGTTTTGCCTTTGAGACACTCACTGTACATATATTTATATACTCTGATTCAGTAACTTAGATTGTTCTGGTTCCACTGACAACAAATAATTCAGATTTCAACAGAACCTGAATTAGAACTGAAAACTGAACCATGGAATAACAGAAATAAGAAATGAAAAATACCTAGCAGATCTAGTCCATTTCCCATTAAACAAATCAGGATGTTGTCCACAATAATTTGTTTATATCTTGTCCGGTCTGCTGTTCAAAATGTCCTTAATCTCCTTGATCAACTATTCAACAATCAAAATTGCTCAAAATTTTTTCCTGATATTCATTGTAATATTTCCTTGTCTTAACTTTATCTCATTACTTCTTGTTACACATCCTTTTACTAGCCTAAAAATGCATTTTCTAGGTTTAAATCATTTTCTAGTTTTAAACACTTACAAGTTAGGTCGACTTAAGGAGGCCAGTGTGGACGGGGATTAGTGCTTAAGTCAACCTTATTAAGTCAATTTAAAGTGTTAAGTCAACTTAATAAGGTCGAAAAGGGGCTATGTCTACACTAGAAAAGTTAAGTCAACTTTTGTTAAGTCGACTTAATAAGGTCAACTTTAAGTTGACTTAAAGTCGACCTTATTAAGTCGACTTAATAAAGCTGACTTAACTTTTCTAGTGTAGACATAGCTGATGAAGTCAATGGGAGTTTTGGAGTCTCTGAATCATATTTATTTTTATTTAAAATATAGAGAACACATTCTCCTTCCTGCTTCAAAGCACAGTCTTTCTTCATGTGTAACCTTTGTAACAGCATTTTATAGTCCATAAATAGTAATATTTGTATGATTTTAGTTTGTATATTGAGGAACAAGTAGTTTTTCTAGATGTTTGCAGTCTTAGGATGTCATTTAGCTGAACAGTTCCACAGCAGAACTGGACAAAACAGCATCAGCATCAGCATCAAAGTCTGAATTGCAAACAATCTTCAGTCAGAGGAACTGGCTATCAGACCTAAGGAATTATGGTACTTATAGCTCACTTTCTGTTTTGTTTTGTTTTGTTATATTTTACATTTTTACACTTTTGTTTTTGTCTAATATTTTCCAGGCTCAAAAACAAATCTGCTTCTTCACTGATGGTTTCAAATGTTATCAGGGTATTTAAATCAACTGTTACTCTTGTAAATCCCATGCTACAAACACTTATACATGTGCATAACTTTATAGTATGCAGTCAGTTACATTACATGTGGGCGCTGAAGTCCAACATAATGAATTGTTGGAGCTAGTAGTTTATAGGAATAACAGAGGTATTTTCCACATGTTTTTTTCTGCAGCCTCAAGGGTATGTAATGCATTCCTTAGTCTGCACTATATGTAGCAGTAGGGCCCTACTTAGTCTGTATTATCTCTAGTCTTTCAGCAGATATTCAACTAATTTAGATCAAGTGTATTTAACCTGGGGGTTACTACCCCCAGGAATGTCAACGGGCAGAATCAGTGGGCATAGCAAGTTCAGGGTAAAAATACATTATGTGGGGTCCCACAAAATTAAGCTATGTGCTGCAGCTCCAGGCAGCGAGGTTTGGGCTTCAGAAAAGGCTCACAAGTGAAAAACAGGCTAAACTATCATACTGAAATGAAGTACAATATTTATATTCCAAACAATTGGTGTTATAATTATATTGTAAAAATGAGAAAGTACGGAATTTTTCAGTAATAATGTGCTGTGACACTTTGGTGTTTTTATGTTCGATTTTGTAAGCAAATAGTTTTTAAGTGAGGTGAAAGTTGGGGTATACAAGACAAATCAGACTCCTAAAAAGGATACAGTAGTCTGGAGAGATGGGGAACCTTGAGTAAATGAGCTAATGTTAACCTGGATATAAACTGGTGGAGATTTATTCACTTCATTGGAAGTAGGCACGCTTACACCAAAGTTAAATTTGGCCCAGTGAGTTTGTAAATTAGGAAATGTCTGTGTGCGAAAGATTGGGTTTGTTTGTGTGCACACAAATGAATATATGACTATGCAATGTGTACAGTAGGGACTGGGGTTAAATCAAAAGGCTCTGAGATTGACTCTCGTTACATAAAAAACAGTCTGAATTCTTAACTGAAGTCCATTCACATTCACTCTATTTCTCTTATCTGGAAATTGGTCTTGAAATCTTTTGGGATTTATGTGCAAGATGTCCAGCATCTCCTAGTTTCTCATGACAGTTCTCATGCATTTGATGAAGTGGGATTACACTCACAAAAGCTCATGCAAGAAATAAATTTGTCTTTAAAAGTGCCACAGAATTCCTTCTTTATTTTGGTTCTGCTGGAATAGACTAATACAGCTACCTCTCTGGAACATAGTATTTCTGTATTTCCAATTCCAGCCAGAACAAGGAAAGCGTTTTAATAGAGGGATTTCAATTTTTTTTTTAAATAAGATGCTTTAGGATTTAGTTTAGAGTTTTGGAAGGAGGTCTAGACCAGTTTTGGTTTTATCCAAACTGGTTTACTAATCCTCAAGATGTAGATACAAAGTTGAACAGACTGCTATAGCCCTCCTTTGGAGACACAGCACTAAGCTAGTGCACTGGTCAGCAGAAACACTGAAGCTTTATCCTCAAATGCTGTTACTTCTAGTTACTCCTGAACAACCAAGGGCACTGAAAAGGGGAAGTGATAGGGAAACAGAGGGCATAAGATATTACTATTCTTTTAAACTCAACCTTTAAGGCTGTATTCTGCTGTCCTTACTCAGACAACATCTCCTATCTATTGATTTTATACATTTTTGCTCTAGAGTTCATCATCATCATCATCTTCTTGATTACCATGTAAAAAGTACCTTCATGAGGATTAAACAGCAGGTCTGAAAGGGCTCTTTAACCTAGTGAAGAAAAGTAAAATAAGATCCATAGTCTGGAAATTAAAACCAGAAAAATTCAAATTAGGAATAAGAGAGAAATTGTTAATAGTGAGAGTGACAACAATGGCACAATCTATCATGGGAAGTGATGGATTTTCCATTTCTTGATGCCTCCATATCAAGACAAGATGCCTTTCTGCAAGGTAGGTTATAGTCAAACCTAAGTTCTTGGGCTTAGCACAAAGGCAACTGAGTAAGTTCTTTGGCCTGTGCCATACAAGAGGTCACACTACTAGATAATCTAATGGTCCTTCTCGCCTTAAAATCTATTAATAGCATCTGAGCATGACACATACAATGAGATTATCCTTATAATACCTCTGTGAGCAAAAGAATATCAGAAGCTAGCATCTTACCTGAAGATCTCAAAGTGTTTAAAAGATATTACTTCTCAGTCCCATTTCATCCACACCCCATCCCCAAAGTATACACAAGCAAGAATGTAATCCACCGTGTAAGGGCTGGTAGATGGGTTAAAGGAACATTTATATTAAATAAGGTCCTAAGAGAAATATATTTGCAAGCTATACTCCCCTCCAACAACAGTGCTTGACAGACACATGTGCAGAGTTCTAGCAGGGAACCTGCAGGGACAGAGTGCAGCTCAGGCACTCTGCTTCATAGTTGGTGACCATAGGGGCTAGTGCATTTATTTGTGATGGCAGTCTCACTCTGTTCCACCTTATGGATGTGAAATCAATTGTAGCAAGAAATTCTAAGGCATCAGGAGAAACCAAGTAAACTCCAATTCCAAAGGGGTAGCCGAGTTAGTCTATTGTAGAAAGACAACAGAGTCTTGTGGCACTTTTAAAGACTAACAGATTTATTAATCACAAGTAAACTCCAGACAGCTGGACACCTGTGTCATCAGATCTGCTGAAGCTGATGCGAATGTGCTCAGAATTAATTCATGTGTGATTTAATAAAAATGTTATGCTGCTTTTCAGTGGGAGTATTCTATAAAGAGCAGCTGCTCCCTAATTTCTCTGTCATTTTGGCTAGCTGCGCATTACGTTACCTAGGATCTGTTGTTGCATTATGAATGGAAGACTATGTGTCAAAACTGCCTTTCCCCTTGTCTTCCCTTATACAGTCAGGGCCAGATCCTCAGCTGGTATAAATCATAATAATGTCATTGAAATAAACACACCTTTGCTCATTTACACCAGGTCAGTGTATCACTATCTTCACTCTTTGCTAATAAAACACTCAGGAAGTATGTGGGTGTAGAAATAAGGAGGATATAGGTATTAGCATAGTTTATAGGATTATAAGTAAGCATAGTATGTATAGGATAAACTGTAGCTGAATCAACATTCAAAGCCTTACTCTGCCTGACGACAAGACTAAAATAACTATATAGGTCTTGTCTGCCCAGCAAACTCTCTTCTTGATTTTATGCCAAGAACTTGGGCCGTCTGCAAAAGCCTGAGGCCTGCCCCCCCATAAGGGCATGGGCCCAGGTGCTCGACCACCACTCCGCCTCCCAGAGAGAGGTGTGAAGTTTCCCACTCGCTTTGGCCATCACCCCCCGAGGTGTGATGTCTATCCCCCCTGAAGTGTGAAGTTTCTCATGGGTTCGGAGATGGGGATGTTGTTCACACCCCTGCCTTCGACCAAAAGGTGTGAAGCTTCCCAGGCGCCTTGGGCAAAAGGTGCTACCCGCAACTTAAATGTCAACCAATCAGGAACGACAGCATGCGGCCACAATCTCGCACCCCAAGAAAGGTGAGAGACGGGGGCCAACCCAAAATATACTATAAAAGATGACCCCTGACTGCAAGGAGTCGTCGGAGTCCAGAGCTTCTGAGACGTCAGAGGTCCCCTGGACAAAGGTTCTTTGGTCACAGGGCGTGTCCTTGTGATCATTGAGTCTGGGCAGAGGCGTCAGCGGCCCGGCCTGGTAACAGGTAGAGGGACTGACACGGTGGAAAGGACCTGAGAGGTCGATCCAGCAGACGGATCTGACACGATTGGCTGAGAGCGCTGGTGAGTAACTGGTAAAAGGCACGTGCAGGGACCTAGGCGAATATTGGCCCGAATGCGGGAATAAATTACTTTAGTGAAGGGACCTAGGCGAATATTGGCCCGAATACGGGAATAAATTATCTTTAGTGAATATTGGCCCTAGTAAGGGAATAAATTATGGTCCTGGAATAATATTGGCCCTGGTAAGGGAATAAATTTGGTCCTGGAATAAAGGAATAATGGAATAATGGAATAATAGTAGCTACAAGATAATAATGTTTAGCACCCTTCAAGTTTAGAACCCCGCAGTCCTGGAGTAAGGACAGAAATAGGTTAGAACCCCGAGCCTGGGAGTACAGGTAGGTTAGGGCTGCAGTAAGACCCCTTTAAAGGTGGGGGCAACGTCAGCAATATAACAGGGTGCAGTTTAAGTATAATGCGCATGTAACTGAACTTTAGTGTACACATGGAAAGTTTGCAATAAATATATACTGTGGCTTTAAAAGCAGTTATAACAAGGAACCGCATAGTAAGGCATAAACAGACACATAATCTCCTGCTTAAGCAAATCGCATCTCTGTACCTTAAATTCTGTTTTCTGTTGTTCTACAGAGTTATGATTTTTATAACCATGAAAAATAAATTGTCTCTTCTATTTACACTACTCTTTGTAGCCTCCCTGTTATTTCTCCTGACCCTTCCCATTTTCCTGGCCATGGCCCCACTCCCAATATTCCTCTCCTGGGACAAGGACCCTATGTTTCTACTAATAACTTGGGCCCTGGGAGGATTTTGTCCTGTGTTCTGTTGCTCCTATATCCTGCCTTCCTACATTACAACACGGGCCTCCAAAAATCAGTCACCGAATAAGGGCGGGGCTATTATCCCCGTCTCCAAAAGGACCCAGGTCAGCACGACACCTCCGATGAATAAGATCCCGGAGGGTGACCAAAATATTAGCGGCGTCGAGTGGGTTTATGAAGGGATTAGAAAGAAAGAAAGAAAGAAAGAAAGAAAGAAAGAAAGAAAGAAAGAAAGAAAGAAAGAAAGATGTGGCTGAGTACTCAAGCAAACAAACATTTTATTGCTGAACTTAATATAACTTTAAAGGTCCTGATCTCATATAAGTAGTTTGATTAATGTAAAACAAGCAGAACTTTTCAATATTTTTACAATTATTTCATGACTTTGGATATTTTTACTATGATTAATTGCTGTTGGTTTTTCTCAAAATTCACTGTAATAAAATTTCAGCTTTAGTTGTGATCATGTCAATAAAATGTGCAACCTTTAATTCTGGGGCCCTTCTCTCTACCTTAGGATATGAGTAACTCCTTTTGGTTCTAGGGCATGTACACACGATCACTTTATCGCGCATTAACAGTCACTACCGCGCGATAACAACAACAGCGTACACACGTGTAATAGGGCTCTTGCGCGTCAACAGCCCAGTTGTAGCGCAATAGAAAAACCACCTCGACGAGGGTGGTAGCAGTTAACGCGGAACAGCTGTTGCGCCTTTCCGCTCGTGTGTACGCTTACCGCGCAATGATTGGCCTCCGGAACTGTCCCAGCATTCCAAAGTCATCCTCTCTGGTCTTCCCCCCACCCGCTCTGTGGCCGTGACGAAACAGTCAGTCCCCGCCCTGTTTCGATTCCCAGGATTTTCGAATTTCTCGTCTGTTTCACTTCCTGTTCTCTTCCTCGTGGAGTGGAGTGCAGCTCTGATCTTCACTAGCAATGGCGGCCCATTGTGGAAGACGCGCACCCATTTGGAGCATGGCAGAGGTGCTGGACCTGATCAGCATCTGGGGAGAGTCTGCTGTGCAGGCGCAGCTACGTGGCAGCAGGCGAAATTTCGACACATATGGCATAATTTCTCGGGCCATGTCCGAGAGAGGTTATGAGAGAGACACTGTGCAGTGCAGATCTAAGGTGAAGGAGCTGAGAATAACCTATCACCGAGCGAAGGAGGCAAACCGCCATTCGGGATCAGCGCCTGCTACATGTAGGTTTTACAAGGAAATAGAAGCCATCCTCAGTGGGGACCCCACAACAACCGCCAAGAATCCTGTGGACACATCGGCCCCCCCCATCCAATGAATGCCGGACCCGAGCAGTATGAGGACGTGATCGATGAGGAGGAGGAGATGGAGGATGACCTGGAGGAGAGCACAACAGCGTGTAGCCAGGAGCTGTTCTGCACCCCTGCTGAGATGTCCACCCAGGACATCAATTGCAGCGTGTCCTCTGAGGCGGCAGAGGAGGGTTCAGGTAAGTTTCTCTTACGTGCAGCTACGGCTCCTGCTAAAAAATCATTGTCCGAGGCGGGGCGGGGGTGCTTGCTGTCTCGGTCCCCGCTGTGCACGCTCTTTACTATGCATTCATTAGAAGTGCATCAACACAAGCACTGATTGTCAAAAAATCATCTGTATTTAGGTCACTAAAGGTTTCCTCGATGTACCGCCAGAGCCTCCTACTCAGGTTAGATGGGATAGCATCTGTGTCTACGCTCCCGTATAAGGATACTCGTCCTCGCCAGCTGCAAAGCACAGCCCTGGGAACCATGGCAGCACACAAGGCAGCAGCATACGGTCCCGGCTGGCATCCGGAGGCATGTCGGAGATGTATTCTAGCTGGCAGGGGCACTCTGAGGAGAGAGATATCGGGTTCCATCTCTGTGCCCAATGCAGAATGTTAGCCCCCAGTAAGGTTTCTATTAGGACGTACCTTGTCCGCTTCAGCAAAGCATAGGATGTTGACTGCCCTGTACCTTCCAGTGGAATGTGCTACTGGAAGGTTACAATGGTTATCTAGGCTATGTGTTAACAATAGCTTTATTATTCTTTTTTTTATTAGATTCGACCTTCACAAGGCCGGTGTCTACCCCAGTTGACCGCATGAGAAACGTTCAGCGGCGTGCTCGAAGAAACAGGGAGGATATGTTTCAGGAGCTGCTGAAAGCAACACAGGAATCCGCAAGGGAGAATCAAGCCTGGAGAGAGGAATCCCAACAGAGGAGGCAGAAACATAGGGATGAACTGATAAGCGTCATGAAGGAGCAAACAGAACTTCTCAAGAGCATGATTGCTTTGCAGTCCCAGGCGATTAATGTCCGGGCTCCACTCCAGACAGTTCAGCCATGTCTGCCTCCCACTCCCCGTAGTCCCTCAAAGCATTTCTTTGAAGGCCACCCATCCCCCTGGTATACCGCAACATCCAGTCCCTCACAGAGCTACTTTTTCGAGACCCGCAGCTACACCCACCTGTAACCCCTCCAAACCCCCCCCCCCAACCACCACCACCCCCTTTTATCTTTTAATAAAAACAGTAACAAAAAATTTGAAGAGTGGCTTTATTTGTACACAGCACAGTGCAAATCTCATAAGGTGCACTGGATGCGTCCTTGAAGGAAACTACGGGAAGGCATAATTGAAATGCTCCCTGAGTGCCTCCCTTATGCGAGCAGCTCCTCGTTGGGCCCCCCTAATACTCTTAGTGGCTGGCTGTTCATATGCTGCCTCTAGGCGCTGTGCCTCCATAGCCCACCCCGGGGAAAACTTTTCTCCCCTATTTTCACAAATGTTATGAAGGACACAGCACGCCGCAATCACAGCAGAGATGTTGTCCTTGTCCAAGTCCAGCCTCCCATACAAACATCGCCAGCGCCCTTTTAAGTGGCCGAAGGCACACTCCACAGTCATTCTGCAGTGGCTCAATCTGTAATTGAACTGCTCCTTGCTGCGATCCAGGTTCCCGGTGTACGGCTTCATGAGCCATGGCATCAGTGGGTATGCTGGGTCTCCAAGGATGACTATGGGCATCTCCACATCCCCCACAGTAATTTTTTGGTCTGGGAAGAAGGTACCCCCTTGCAGCTTCCGGTACAGACCAGTGTTCCTGAAAATGTGGGCATCATGCACGTTTCCCGACCACCCAGCATTGATGTCTGTAAAACGCCCCTTGTGATCCACGAGTGCTTGCAGCACCATGGAGAAGTAGCCCTTCCTGTTTATGTACTCGGTCGCGAGATGGTCTAGAGCCAAAATCGGGATATGTGTGCCATCTATGGCTCCCCCGCAGTTAGGGAATCCCATGGCAGCAAAGCCGTCCACAATCTCACGAACATTGCCCAATGTCACCGTCCTCCGTAGCAGAATGCGATTGATGGCTCGGCACACTTGTGAGAGGGCTAATCCGACGGTGGACCTCCCGACTCCAAACTGGTTTGCAACCGACCGGTAGCAGTCAGGAGTCGCCATCTTCCAGACAGCAATCGCAACACGCTTCTCCACGGTTAGGGCTGACCTCATGTTGGTGTCTTTACATCGCAGGGCAGGGGCCAACTCTGAACACAGATCCAGAAAGGTTGCTTTCCGCATTCAAAAGTTCTGTACCCACTGCTCGTCATCCCACAGCCGCATAACAATGCGATCCCACCACTCGGTGCTCGTCTCTCGCGACCAGAAAAGGCGTTGCACCGTGTGCAGATGATTGGTGAAGGAGCTGAGCAACGCGGTGCTGTTGCTCTGCAGGGTATCGATCAGCCCCTGCTCCTTGGCGTCCTCATCTGATTCGGAGCTCATTGCGTACTGAGCAACCAGCCGAGATGTATTTAGAATGCTGAAGGCGACAGTGGAGATCAGAGCAGGATCCATGCTGTCGCTGTTGTGATTGCTCGCAAGTGGTGCGGTGCAGTGCGTCACTGCACTGTTGAAAATAGGCGCGAGTTGCTATTGACAACGAGGAAGATGCAAGGGGAACACAGTGCACCACGGGAAACTGAGAGTTTACCCATGGTGCTTTGTGTTCCTTTCCTTCATCCCATGATTCCAAGCGCCAATTGCGAGAAAATTGAACTGTGGGATAGGTGCCCAGAATTCATTGCGCTACAGCGAGATATAGCACAGAATTCTGTTGACGTTGCAAGGAGCGACGTGTGTACGTGCTATCCCGCAATAAAGGTCATGTGTTTTTTATAGCGCGATTGCCATGTTGCGCTTTAATCTGATCGTGTGTACATAGCCCTAAATGCAGTTAGTAGCATATATTAACTCCCTTTCTGAGAGAGGAGGGGAGGAACTGGATCACAGGTGTTTAGTATGATATTTAAGTAATCTCTTAAAGGCAGTGCTGGGGAAGAGAGAGAGATGGCAGTGCTCTCCCTCTCCAGTGCTGCCGTATCTCCCTTCGCCCCCTCCCCCCCCCGCTGCCAGTGCTGCCGAAAGAGCCGCCAGTAGCAGCTTTTTTTCTGTGGCAAGGGAGGAGGTTTCTTTCAGCGGCAAGCACAGCATGCTAAAGAACCCCCTCCCCAGCTACCAAAGAACCACTGCCACTGGCTCTTTTGGCAGTGCTGGCGGGGGGGGCGCAGCCGCGGGGGAGAGACGGCGGCACTGGAGGGGAAGAGCACTGCCGTCTCTCCCTCTTCCCCCCGTGCCGCCAAAAGAGCTACTGGCAGTGGCTTTTTTTTTAGCGGCAGGGGCGGGACTTGCTGCCGAAAGGAGCCCCAGCAGCTTTGCGGCGGCGGGGGGCTCCTTCTCTGCCGGATACCTAGGTGCAACCGAGTTTTGGGGCTGGCCCCTAGGTGTCCAGCAGATTTGTCGAGGCCTGGTGTAAGTTAGGGAACTCCATTAAAGCCTGAAGATTTGGTCCATAGTTTTCTTCCACAAGACCACAAACAAATTGGTCATACTAAACAAGTCACTCATTCATGTGGCAAGAGTCCCGAGAAAAAGATTCATTCTTTACACCACACAAAAAGCTTACAGCAGCTATACATGGGGACTATTGTATCCTAGTGCACCAAAATGCTATTATGAGCACTATACAGGTGTCTGTAATAATAACAGTTAGTCTACTGTATGAATCCTGCTTTAGTTTTAAAATGTGAGAGGGTGAAAACTTTAATGAAAAAGTCTATTCAAAGAATGTAATAAAGATGGCAACATTGTTCTTGGAGACATGGATAAATTGCAGAGAAATTATTCTCATTTGAAAGAGAATTAGAAGGAGATTGGCAGAGAAAATTCTCTTTTCCCTAGACCCGGTATATATTTGATCATCTTAGGAAATGACATTTAAACTGGGGGTGGAGGAAGGGGATAGACTTGACAGTACCTCAGAGTTTTCACCCATATGCTTGGGTGAAGTCCTGGTCTCACTGAAATCAATGGCAAAACTCCCTTTGGCTTCAGTGGGGCCAGATTCCACCCTTTGAGTAGATCATTCTCCTTAGATATGAGTGAGCTTCTTCTAATACGAGTCTTTCAATTCCTAAGCTGTTTTGTCCTTGATGAAGTTAAGTTTTCAGGACTAGAGAACTTTTCCACGAGTTATAATTTAAGACCTCCACAGCTATGTAATATATCATTACTTTAAAATATAAAACAATTTAGAGTATTACAGATGCTCAGCCTCATCAGGGTTGTGAGTAAGCCAATTTTGGTATGAGGATATAGAATCAAAATTTTGACCATTATGCTGAAATAAGAGGGGATACTGTATTTCTGGAACAATTATTTCACTGGGATCATTACATCTTTATACAACGAAAAATTTCTTTATGATTTTCCAGATATGATGAATGCTAAGAGTTGAACATTTTCCATATATGGAATATGCCATTTGGTCTACATGTGTCAGAGAAATTAATATGGTTGTGGGTGTATAATTCAGATTTATTTTGTTTAACATCAAGAATAATAATAAAGTAAAAATGTTTTTGCTGGGAAACAGGTCAAAGTAAGTCTGATTGTGTAGCATACTATACATATAAAATACTAAACTGAGTATTTAAATACAGTATTAAATACTGAACATATCAAATAGTAAACTGAATATTCCTCAATATTGCACTCGGATAAGAAGATGATGGGTGTCTTAAAAATAGCTGGTACAGAAAATCAGATCAACCCAGTCAATATAAATAAGCTAATGTAAACACAAGAGAGGTTATACTTAATGGGTTAACTGTCAATATATTAATTTATGTATTTCCATAATCGACTGATGGCTCATATTTGAAAAGAGATAAAGGAACAATGAGGGAGTTATTAAGTCAATAATAAGTCTACAGTAATTAAATGATATATCAACAAAGAGTCCATCTGATATTTTGTTTAGTTGACACAGAGATTTGTATTTTAAAAAAAATACTTTAACAATTAACAAATTTAAGTATTGTAGTGCTTTGATATACCATATCATCCTCATGTCAAGAAAAAATAACAGCGCATTGGAACTGTTTTAAAAAATAAAACTTATTTATGTTCATTGTATATTTCTTGGATTTGGTTCATTTTGGGTATGTCTACACTCGGAAAGTTAAGTCGACTCTGTTAAGTTGACTTAACAAAGTCGACTTAAAGTTGACCTAGTTAAGTCGACTTAACAAGTAGACTTAACTTTTCAAGTGTAGACACAGTGAAGAGCCGAGGCTCCCCGCTGAGAAGGAAGCCACTGCTCCCTGCTGAGAAGGGAGCTCCAGTTCCTGGCAGAAAGGACCCATGGGTCCCTTCTTGCCAGGACCCACAGGCTTCCCAGCAGAAGGGACCTGTGGCTCCCCCCCAGTCCCCGGGGGCAAGGGAGCCCTGTACGGCTCCCAGGGAGAAGGGAGCTGCGTGGGACTCCCCAGCCAGGGCTCCAGCAATGAGGGAATCCCCCACTGGGGCTCCAGCAGTGAGGGAATCCCCCACCAACCCAGCCCGGGCTCCAGTGGCGAGGGAATCCCCTGTCACCCCGCCGGGGATTCCCTCACCGCTGGAGCCCCAACAGCGGGGGATTCCCTTGCCACTGGAGCCCCAACGGGTGATTCCCTCCCCGCTGGAGTGTTGGCTGGGGAGCCCCACGCGGCTCCCTTTTGCCTGGGGACCCGTGGCTTCCCGGCCAAAGGGAGCCATGCTACCTTTTTGCCAGGGACCATGGCTTCCCAGCAAAAAGGGAGCCATGGGTCCCCGGCAACAAGGAAGCCACAGCTCCCTTGTCCCTGCCCCAGGTCAACTTAGGTACTTAAGTTGACCCAGGGCATCCACACCAGTTTTAGGTTGACTTAACAAATTGACTTAGCTGTTAAGTCAACTTAACGACTGGTAGTTATTAAGTCTGGTGTGGACTTAGAGTAATTTAGGTTGACTTAAGCGTCCTTAAATTGCAAGTGTAGACATACCCATAGTGTCTTCTGGAATGATGACATGACTATACTTTTTGCTTTCTCTCATTCTTCTTAAATGTACTTCAGATGGGCCATACATACCATAAATCGAAATTCTAGGGCACGCTCGCGGCATTGCAGAGAGATGTATATGCAAGACTGCGCTCCATGATACCACGCTCTCTCTCTCTCTCTCTTAGGGAAGTGCAGTCTCGCATACCCAGTGCTCCGTGACGTCACAAGAGCTGACGCTATCATGGCCAGGGCCAGATTACTGCTTAAGCCCCTTGCTCCGGGCTAAAAGGGGGCCTCACGGCCCCCCCAAATCCAGCCTAGCTGGCCCAAGTGGCGGCTGCTGCCGCTCAACATCAGCCTGCCTGTGCCTGCCCAGCCCCCACGGCCTGCTGGCTGGTGCTCACAGCCAGCCTACGGGTGAGGCAGGAGTACCCAGCCTCTGGCCCGCCCCTCCCCAGGAGCAGCACCGGCTTGTGCAGTATGGGGACCCTCCGTCTTGTTGGCACTGGGATGGAGTGGGGCGATCTGGCCCAGAGGCCGGGCTCCATGCTCCTGCCCTGCCCCTGAGCTGGCCGCTCAGCCCCCATTCCCACCCTGCCCCTGGGTTGGCTGCTCTGTCCACTGGGGCAGGCCAGGCCAAGTGTGGCTGGCTGGTCGGCCTCGGGGGGGTGGCAAGGCCGACTGGAGCGTGCAATACGGCCTCCAGCACAGCCTTCAGGCTGCACTGTAAGCTGCACTGTGCACACCCGTTGGCCCTACCACACCTGGGGGCCGACCAGCAGGCTTTGGCCAGCCTCTTGTTGCCAGGCCCCCCACCCCACCCCCCCCAGCTCTGGCCCACCTGCGCCAGGGCGGGCCATAGGCTGGCAGATAGGGGCTGGGGCCCCAGACTGGGGAGGCAGTCCTGGGAGGAGGCCACTGGTTGAAGAGGCCCAGGGGCCCTGCAGTTCCTGATCTGCCTCTGCCTGCTGCGGCCCTCTCCCACAGCCCTGGCCTGGGCCTTCCCCAGCAGCGTGGCCCCCTCAACTCTGTAGCCTGCAGCCACACCAGCCAGCGGCAGCCCAGCCAATGCCCCTCCAATCTCCTCCAGCGTCAGCCGGGGCTCTGTAGCCCCTGAACCGAACCGCAAGGGTGTGCAGCCTCCGGCGCCCGGAGGCCTTGATCTGGCACAGATCATGGCATCACAGAGTGCTGGGTATATGAGACCTTTCCCTCTCTCTTTCTTTCTCCCTCTCTCAGTTAGAGGGAGAGTGTGGTCCTGCACAGTACAATCATGGGCCAGATGGAAGAGCTTTATGGGCTGCATGTTTGACACCCTTGCTCTAGAATCTGGTTGGAAGTGTAGTTGCAGAGACTGTCTCATTAAGTAGGTCATACTATACCCACAAAATAGAACAGAACAATAAAATAGATTTATTCAAATGCAAAGGACAAAATAATAATTGAATGCATCATTTTAAAATTTATATAGTTTCCTAGAAAGATGCGGCAATATCAAATCTTTTTGCATTTGACTGCCCTATACTCTCTAAACAGATGTCTACAATTAATATATTTCTCAGATCACAGAGAGAAGCAACGAAAAAATGGAGGTATGTCAGCTTAAATCAAATATTCTCAATCAAGTAGTCTGTGCGCCTGAATATTAATTTGGACATTTGGGTGTCTATCCTTTAATTCCTCAGTGTAATTTCTATGTTGATATGTTTACTAGATAGATGAATTGACCACTTGGGAGTAGAGTTGTTGCAATCATATATTTTGACATCAGTCAGAAATAAATGGATTTTTTTCCTCTTTCTCAATTGTCTCCATACAGTATTTCATATTTTGACATCTGAAGTTGAGTATTAGTATATTGTGTGACAGATATAAGAACAATCCTGCTAGCAATTTCAAATGTTGAGAGTCTTTCTATTTGCTTCTGACATATGGGTTAAGGACAAACTCTTCTTGCTTGTTTTTCTGTTTTCTTCTTGGATCTGATGCCATTTATAGAAGGGAAGGGAATGACTGGCTCAATGCCTAAGACAGAGTAGATAGGTTTATACACAGAATTTTTGTTATTATATTTGTGGTTTTCCCAAGAAATTTAATATTGAGTATAAAAATCTTACCATTTGTTAGTAAATGTCCGCAAAATGTATCAAATACAATACAAATTTGTACTGACTGATCACAATTTACTAAAGTAAATAAAAGGTCTCCAAGCCAAATTATGTTGATTCTTTAAGTAATAAAAGTTTTAAAGTTATTATTTACTAGGAAAAATAATGCGGAAAGCCAACCATCCATTACAAATCATTGAAAACACAGTTACGTTTATTAAATTTTAGCCCCAGTTTTTTGCTTTTAGTTCTCAGGGTATCTTCTAAACAAGATTGTTTAAATTGCTTAGTGCAATGCAAAGGGTTGCTGGAAACTTTAGAGAGTGAGGCTGGGTGGGGTAAAATCCCCCAGCTGGGGAGGAGAGCAGCCAGGCTACTTCACTGTGAGAGACCCGGCTGAATTAGGAACTGACTAAGTGCTAAGATCTGCTGGTAAGAAAACAGTCCTGATCTGGATGATTGGAGCACAAGTGCTGCCAGGCACAATGAAACAGGCTGTTGCTACTGGGAGCCTGCTTGTAAAGAAGGGTACTGACATTGAACTCGGAGGGAGCTGCAGGCTCTCTTATTTTGGATTTTTTGACTCTGGAAGGGGTTGAATGTTTTAAAGTGACTTGGCTGAAGATTGACGAGCTCTGCAATATTGGGGCTTGCTGCAAAGAGGCTCTCCAAGAGGGTAAGTCTTTTAACACTTTGTGTCTCATCAGAGGTCAGCTTTTGTAGCTAGCTAGTTTGGGAATGGCACTGAAGTTTTCTTTTTCTTTGTAGCTAATCATAAAATACTTGTATGACAAGTAAATGGGTCCCTTGCATACATGATATGTTGCCAAAGGTAGTTTTTGTGATTGGCAAACAAAGCATCTGGAGGACCTAAATGGAGGTGAAACTAACTTCAGCTGCAAAGGCCATGCAAAACCCATGGTTTTGGCTCTTTACACTCCTCACCAAACAACTGGGCCATTCTGAAAGCTCCTCCTACGACACCAGTGGCAGAAGGTGTGTTTCTGGAAGGCTACTCTCTAGCACTGCTGGCACATGCCTTTCCCCTGGAGGATCTTGTGTTTAACTTTCTTAGTGGATTGAATTTTGCCTGGGCTTATAAGGTGGTGCTAAGAAACAAGCTATCCTTCTATAAAACATAGCCAATTGATAATGCATGCTGAGTTAACAAACATCATTTGCCACAGTACACTCAGCTGCTGCCTCTCAAAATCCCACCAATAAACCATAGAGGTTCAAGCATTCAGAACCTGCCTGGAGTGAGTTTTTGCTATCTGTCGTCTAGTAGGCTGTGTCTGTTCCTGCATGGTGCTGTGAATTGTGTAAGCAACTGTGAGGGAAGGAAACGAACATGGGGTTGGAATTCCTCTGCGAGGCAAGTTACAAGTCAATACTATTAGCATCCTCTTCAGTCTGTAGAGTTCAGTTTTTACTTCTACTCTCCTTCAGAGTTCCAGCCATCTCACCTGCCTGTGGTAATAGAGCTGACCCACAGGCAAATAGGGTTTTGTCAGTTCTTTACTAGTGGAGGTTGTATATAGCCAGGCTTACACTGTTAGATGTCAGTATAAAACAAGAAACACTATTCTAATATGTCAGATGTTGCTTCTGAGTTTGTCAACCATGTGCAGGAAAGAGACACAATTTCATAGTAGGCATCATACCAGCTTTAAAGATTATTCTAACAAAATACCTAGGGATACATTTTCAAAGATGATGCTGATATTTTCACACATCTGACATGCATATAAACCTCTCATTTGCCCATTCATCATTTACAAATGTGCACACAAGGAGGCAATTTATGGGCTCAGTGATCCTATTTGCATGAGTAGCTCTAAGATTTACAAGCTCTGGAGAGCCATGTGTAAATTTGGCAGGTGCAGTATTTGAAAACTTGTTCCTAGTATTTCAGTCTTAGATAAAATAATGCATAGATTCACCTCTGGAATCAATGGTAATGCTATTGATTTATGCATATAGATAGTCCTGTATGCACTCAGCCATTTAAAATGTGATTTATAGTTAAATGTCACATTTGAGAAATTAGTGCTTTTATTCTATTTTGAAATTGTTAGCTTACTAGTGAAAACTCATTTCCTCTTAGTCGTCGTTTTTGAGAACACTGCATTATGGTTAGAAACATATGCATGCATGCATCATGAGTAAAAGGGCTGAAACCAAGTTTGATCAGATTCTTTTCAGAGTCTACAGCACCTTCCTGTGTTTATTAACACATTTAAAAGTAGGCTAGACATGAAGGAAATGAAGTGAGGTATATTAAAAAATTCTTCTGTGAAAAAATATTTAAAATTATGTAGCAATGAAGGAGAATTTTCATTATCCAAAAACTTAACTATTCTGTTGATCGGGGTGAACTGATTGAGGTAAGGTGATTGTTGCTGTCTCTAAAGCAGATACTCTTGTGATTACAGGGGTTAGGAAAGTGGGCAAAATTTTTGTTTACATTTATGGTTACATGGATTTATTAACACCCTAACTCTGATGTCTTTTGGATCATATTCCATTAAAAAGAAAATAAAATTGTATTGCATGTTCTTGTTAAACTGAGCATCTGGATCATCTTGCTATGCCAGCCTATTGTTTCTAGCTTAAAGTGTCAAATTCCCAATATAGGATTATTCCTATTTAACCATCTGAATAGTCTCTTAAAACTATAGCAGAGCTACTAAATCCGGTCAAAATTGCTTATGATTCTAAGTTCATTTTAATATTTATGAGGTGAACTGAAAAGCCAGATTCTTTCTCCCTTCCCACTCCCAAAGTGAATGCCAATTACTGCAAATTAAATCCAATCCTTACCTACACTGGTAAAAATGGGAGCCATATTTCACTGCCAGTGATAGTAATCTTGGAAGCTGTCATGGAGACAAAAGTCAATCAATTTACCTGTCTTTTGTCTAGTCCTATTTAGTCTACCTGGGTACAGTTTACACTGTATCTGCTGTTATTTCTACACAGGTGGACTGCACCAGTGGGAAGCAGCAGTGAATGAATTACAGCTCCCATTATAGCTAATGTAAAGCCAGTCTATGCTTACATGATAGAAACATCATAATTTATAGAAATATCCACAAGAAAAAGTGGGAAGTTGAGATACTGTGTCAAATATCTATAGTATTATGCTGATCTGTAAACTAAATACAACACACTGAAAATGCTATTAGCAAATATTTTCTAATACCATGTTTCTCTCTGCTATAATTTTATGACAATTATTCCTCGAGAGAAAAACAACCAGATCCTCAGATGGTGTAAATTGGCATAGTTCCATTGACTTCAATGAGCATAGGCAGACATATACTAGCTGAGCATCTGGCAATTATGTTTAGAACACCTTACTGTTCTGTTGATAAATCCTGTGGATAATTTAATACACAGTACATGGAAGTTATGTGAAAAAATTCAGTTATAAATTCAGCTTCACCTTGTCCTTTGTTTCACAAGCTAAATGCATAACATGTCAATAAGGCATATTGATTGCATCAGTATTTTTTACTGCCTCTGTGCATTATGCGTGTGGTTGTCAGCCACATCTGTGAGTATCCATTTCCAGCTTTTCAACACCAATTGTTACACAGAACTTTTTCCATGCATACAAATGATGTCATGTGTTATGAAACTTGTTGTCTAACAGTACAGCAGCTATAATTGTTAACCTCTATTGTGCTCTTGCTGTGTGAATCTGTTTCACTGTTAACATTTATTTAATAGTTTTCTAACTTACTGTAGAATAGTAAGTTTATATAATGCATCCACTAGCTCATACCTAGAATTTAAAATGAATGAGTCAACAGTTAATTTAAACAATGGAAGTTCAGCTTCCAAATAATCCTAGGTGGTCAATTATGCAAGAAAGCAATGTGCCATTCTAGGAGGAAAATGGTCTTTCCTTGCCTAAATTAATTCTTCAGTGATGAGGAAAGTGTTCCACAATATATCACTATGTGATGGTCTTGAGGCATGGAGAAGTATGAGTACATTCTTAAGAACATCTAGGATATTTCACAACTCCAAAGGAAAAAATAAATAAATCACACTGTCCAATTTACTGAGTACTCAAAGACCCTACAAATCTGAAAAAGTCACTTTCAAAAATTCACACACACTAAGTTTGACATGGCAACCAAGGAGATCCAATGCTTTCCAACAAAGACTATATTAAGAATCAAATTGATTATCATCTGGAAAAATACTGCTTGCATTGAGATACCAACTGAAATTCTGTGCTTCTCTGTGCAGATGAGTGGTTCTCAATCTATTTGCCATTTTGGGACACACATGCAGCTCTCTGTTTATGGGAGCCACATCCGCACATTATATATACTATCTGTATGGCCTTGAAGATGTCGCATGGACCACAACTGTGTGCTGATTAAGCCGCAAATGGCCAATGGATCGAGGATTGAGAACCATTGGTCCAGATAGTAAACTATGCCTTACCTTAAGCTATTTTCAGCTCCTGATTCAATGTAATGATGCTTTGTCTTTTTATTAAAAGGTATTTACTATATATAACATTTAAAACAACACTCAGCTCTTTTATATGACTTCCATCCATATATCTTAAATCACTTTACACAAGAAGGCAAATGTCATCCCCATTTTGCAGATGGAGAACAGGGTAAAATGACTTGCCCCAAGGTCACTGAACTAGTAAGTTGCAAAAACTGGAATAGATATCAGGTCTCCCAAGGCCCAGTCCAGTACCGCTAGACCATATGTCCTCCCAGAATGGAGCAATGTCATTTAATTCTTTGCATTTTCCCAGAAAAGACCATACCAGTGTGGTACTGGGGAGATGTTGAAACAAACTAATTTAACAAATTATAAACATTGAAAAAAAATATGGCTGGGTAGAAAGGAGGCAAAGTAATTTATCCTTTTATAAAAATAAATCTATTTGCTTCAACTACAACTGAAACTACATTGAATCATTAAAAACTCATAACTTGACAAGGAGTTCAACATCAAATACAGAAAGATTTGATTATTACTGCAGTGACATGGTCAAGCTTTCGCTAAGATTTTGATTCTGTACTGTCTTGCTCCTTGTGTGGTCATTTACACTTGTGCAAAACGAGACCAAAGTGACTGGAAATGCTACCATTCTAATTTGGTGATGATGGTATTTTACACACACTTTGCACAGGTCGTTAAGATCATGCTACACAATGGCACAGGTTTTTCAGACCATCTGAAGGGCATGCAGCTCAAGTGCCGTTAAGTCACCTTTATGATCCCAGGCCTTCTAGGTACCAGTTTGGCCCCAGAGCAAATTAAAACAGCATGGAGACTACTGGCTCTTGCACCAGCTGCCCAGGGTCCCAAGGAAGAGTTGGATGCAGGGGCACCCCAGTCATACCCTTTTCCCCCTGACTATGCCCCCAATTGCTGGCTGCCAAGGAGCCTGTGTGTGTGGAGACAGTATTTAATAGTAACCACTGAAGTGCCCCTTCTCCTCTTGGGACTGTCCTGGGCAAGAGAAACAGTCAACTGACCAGTCTACTGCCTTTAGACCTGCTCATTGTTCTGGGAATGCTCTAGAGAGAAAGTTGTGACAAAGATATCCTAAATATTGATATATATAAAAAACACTTTCTCTGATGTAATAAATTACAAAAGTTAACTCAGAGTTCAACTCTGAGGCAAATTGAGTAGAATTTATCTTGAACTGAGCCCTGTATCTCAGTTAAATCTACAATGTTAGTAAAACTTTGACTGCAATATACATATATGGATTTCCCATTTGGGTTGGGTATAATCTGAGCTTTTTTATTAAATCAAGGACATAGTCATTGAGAACTGTGAATTTTTATCCATAGCTTACTGAGAGGAGTACACTAAGAGACCTTTGAAATATAATATCCTTTAAAGATAAGCCTTCCCAATGTTTAGATATCAAAATGATTCCTCACAAACCTTTATATTATGTGTAAGTTTAAAAGTTTATATCATCATACAATCATCTAACCATTTTAAAGTAAAAATTAATATATAAGCTACTATTTAAAACAATCATTACTGTTGAAAAAATGTTGATTCCTATAGTGATTTGATTGAAACAAAACAGAAATAATTTTAAAAATACCTTTTTAAAATAGTGTCAAAGGGGAAAATTGTAGAATACATAGAAGGAGATGAACATTAAATGTGCATTAATCAGCTTCACTTTATATAGGACATTTTTAAATGGTAGGTTGTTTGGGCAAACTGGAGAATAGGAGAGACTTGCTCTTTAGAACAAGTTCCTTTCATTTTGTACCATTGTACCTTCATTAGAGTTAGCCAAAATTTTTCAAAGAAAAAACTCATTTATTAAAAAAGTATTTTTGTGAAAAATGTACTCTGAAAATTTTTCACTTTTCTGCCAAAAATGTTGTGCCTTATTTTTTCAAAATTGTTACCTGAAATTATAAAAAATGTCATCAAAATGGTTATATAACTTTTTATTTACTAGTAAAAGTCTCGGGAACAGGAGAAAGAAATTGATTACCATTCTATAAGTATTTTAAAATTCAGGATTTTTTTTTTTTTAAATAAAAAATTGAGTCAATTTTGAATACTTGAAAATGAAAACATAATTTTGAAATTAGTTTTCAAAATTAGGTTTTCACTTTTAACCAGTTCTAACTTTATCAGGTAAAAAGTCTACAGATCTGAAAGGAAACTCTAAGCTGTTTTAAGTTCCAGAGTCAGACCACCCTATAAAAAAAATAAAGGAATTTTTTATCCACATATTCCACACTAGCAACAATAAAATTTAGTTCAGAGACGCTTCCAATTTCCACTTCCTTGTGAAAAGAAGTACTTTACTCATTGATTTAAATGAGAAACAACAATTTCTACATTTTTAGAAACATTTTTAAGTAAATTGTTTTCAGTTTTTATAAATAGACTCATTCTAGAATTTGTTCATTAGGATAGATTGTAAACTCTTCCCAAACTCTGAGCACAGATACCGTTACTTTTAGGGATATTTTGAGGTGAGAGAGGACATAATGGTGGGCCAAACTCTTGGCTTCTTACTCAAAATGGTGAACAGTTTGACTCAATATAACTACATATGTGAGTAAGTAATTGCCAGTGAGACTAAGTGGTTCGCAATCTGATCTAGAGGAAGGATAAAATTATCTGGCAGTGATTTTTACTGCTTGATTCTGTCCTTAGATAGTCATTCTATTCTTATACTGAGATTATAATGTATACCATTTCTATGTGAAATTTAGGATATGTGTACAGGTCAGTAGGAGATACTACAACATGGTTCAGCTGTGTGTGTCTCTTATATAACATTTGCTGGAATCTAATTAAGCATGAGCTTCCATTCTTGGCATCACCTACCATATGCAATTTATATTATTCTGTTCACAATTAAATCATACTGGCATCTTGTGTTTGTGTGTATATATTTTTGATACACTTCTAGATTAAATGTTGTTAATTGTTGGTGTGTTGAGGTTTAGGGTTGGTCTAGGTTTCAGGCTGGGGTTTAATATGAGCTTGAGTTAAGGATTAATTGATGATACTGAGACCTTGTATGATGTTTTTGTAAGATTTTGAATAAAACAGCAGAAGTCTCACAAGGTCAATATTTTATGACATTTCTGCCATCTTGTGCTAAGATCTCACTAGAACCTCATTTAGTTTTGGTCTCATCCAAAGCAGAATGGGGATGAGGGTAGGTATTTCCTGGATTGAGAACTGATTTGAACAAAAATCAGAAGTTCAATACTAAAAATACACATCTGAAAACTCTCACGCTTCTTAAAGGGTTAAGATTCTGGTAACCCATATGTCTTTAGAATGACAATTCAAGACCAACATAGCATGTAATTTCCTAGGGTGCGTCTACACTTGTAAATTAAGTCGATTTAAGCTTGCTTAAATCGACTTAATTTACTCTGCGTCTACACTACACTTTCCTTAAGTCGACCTAAGCAAGCTGCTTAGGTCGACTTAAGGAAAATTAAGTCCACTTTATTAAACCTCCTTTTAGGTCGACTTTTGGCTTAAGTTGACTTTCTAAAGTTGACTTAAGCCAGTGAAGACCTGGAGTAGCCCTAAGTCGACTCTAAGTCGACTTAGGGCTCTGCAGGACTCCCCCACTGCCCTCCCTACCAGGGGGGTGGCACAGGGAGAGCCTGGCATGCCCCCCCCCAAAGGGCAGGGCAGAGCCCTGCCCACTCTGCCCCTATGCCCTGCCAGGGTCCTTGTCCCCCTTTGCCCCATTGTACCCAGGTACAATGGGGCAAAGGCTGAGCCCCCTGGCATGGGGTGCCCCCCCTGCTACTGTGGACCTGCCCCAGGTCCACCTAGCCCCTAGAAGTCAACCTAGGCATCCAGTGTGGATGCTCTAGGTCGACTTTGTAAGGTCCCCCCTAAGTCGACTTAGAATTTAGGTGTAGACATGCTAAGTCGACTTAGCTAAAGTCGACCTAAATTTACAAGTGTAGACATAGCCCTAGAGAGTCATCCAGTTCTAGTTGTAAATCCTTTCAAACTGAATTAACATCAACTCTGTTTTCGACTTCCATTCTGCACAAATCTGATATGTTTGCAAGACTTACATAAGTAGAGCTGAAATGATCGGAAGATCAAGCAGTAATAAAGGGAAGCTAAATTTGTTTCAAAAGATAGAGACTGATCACTGAGATCTATCTCTTACACTTCTGTGCCACTTGCCAGGTCTTGTTCTGTTACTGAGACAGGAATACCTTCTCAGTCTGTATTTTATGTGACAGTTTAACTCTCTCTTAGATGAACTGAGAGAAATGGTAGACTGTTGCCTAACAAACTTAGGTATAGTAAATGGGTGTTTGAAAGCAAAACTGAAATTAAGAAATATTCTGAAGGGCTGAGTTTCTTCTTCACATCTGTGTCTTAGTGATTATTTTAGTTTTATGGTGAGAGGCTCTTGGTTCTTACTCTGCATTCAACTTTGAGCCTGAGGAATAGGGTTATTTCTATCAGGTGTGGTGTGATTGACCAAATTTGCTCTGTGGTATCTCTGCCAGCAATATACAGCTGTTTGATACAGAAGTCCTTGTTCCAAGGAAAAAATTGAATATTTCAGTAGCTATTTATTTAAAGTTTTCTTTACCGAAATGGGTGTGCAAACATTCTTCTGATGCCTAAGGGGGTAATCATTGATCTGGCACAGGATTCAGCAATTTGCTTTGCTAGCACAGAAGACATGATGACTAAGTTAGAATTTGGGGTATATGATGTTTCTTGGGAGTAACAAATTAACTTTGAACAATGAGAAATTATATTGAATTAATATTAAGGATTTCATTCAATATATGTTGTTAGGTAACATCAACTAATAAAATGAACTATACATCAAAGTCTGTTTGATGAATGTGTTCTGTTTTCCATGTTTGCTATGATTTCCATAGGGTCACATTATTGTCACCTCATTCTATATGTTAGGAGAAGTTTGATTTGCAATTCTTTGCATATAATGTACATATTAGATGTGACCCTGTTCTTTTATTACTTATTGACTCTTGCAGTCCTTGATTTGTATTCTTTGGAACCTCAGATGCATAATCTTGATTAATAGGAGAACTACCACATATTTGTTCCTTATCAAGTTGCTGGTTCAACATGATGGTGTTATAGCATTCTTTGTCCATGCTGTCAAATTCCAAAGGGGTAGCCGTGTTAGTCTGTTGTAGAAAGACAACAGAGTCCTGTGGCACTTTTAAAGATAAATCTGTTAGTCTTTAAAAGTGCCACAGGACTCTGTTGTCTTTGTCCATGCTGTACAACATATGGTGTGGATAAAGTAGTGGTTTCTGTCTGAAAAAGTGTCAGTCTGGCATGTTTCATCAACACTTAAATATTAACAATGCGATTTCCCTACCTAAAGCTGAGTTCATCTCATGCTCTGGTGGTGAAGAGGGGTGTTGTATTCTTCTTCTACACCTGTCACTTTGACAGTTGCTACCTTAGATTCTCCTGTACATACAAGGTACAGGAAACCACAGTGTTTTTACATCAGCATTTTCATTTCTTAGAGGAGAAATTAGTTTCCTCTTTCAAATGTAGAGAACTCTCTACATATTTTTCCATTGTTCTAAGCTTTATACAGTGGGGCTTGCAGCACAGAATATGAAGACATTTCACATAACAGCAACCGAATCAATTAACAGCCACAGACGCTAAGTTGGTTGACTCTGATGTGACACTTTTGGGGCCCCATCCATCCTGATTAAAGGAGTAGTCTGGTTTACCACTTCCAGCACTGATCATTGCAAACTAGTGAGTCACCAACAGAGATGAGTAAAGTTTACACATGTGGATTTGTCCATTTAGATAATAGATATTTTTATCTAATTTGTTTTTTAAATGTTAAGACATGTCTGAGTCTGCTGTAAAAATAACATTTGCCTGGGGGAAAGCAAATTAGTCCAACTTTTTTCTTATCTGAATGTAGTCTGGAAATGTGTTAAATATATGGCCATAAACACATCTTTTAGAAAGGTTTCTTTCATGTTCATTTGGACTGAGGTATTCCAAAAACAAAAAAAAAATCCTGAGTTAAATAAAAAGGAAATAAAGTGAGTTGGTTCTCATTTATATTTTGATTTGATAATACACAGGAGCTCCTCTGAAAATACTACCCTGTTATTATTGCTCAATCAGTTTTTCCCATACCCTCTATCGGTATATTGTTTTCTTTATTCTGCTTATCCAACAAAAGCATTAAAATAATTATATCCAAGTACATGAAGTATGGCAAGCAAATAGCATTTAATATGCTGGGCGACTTCCCACTTATCTATACATAAAATTACATATGGCAGAGACCTCTCCTTATCTCATACCTGATTTAGTAGAGAAATGTATTCAGGATTTTGTGTTTTTTAAAAAAATCTTTGAGGCAAATAAGCTACTTTTAACTAAAAACCTAAAAGATACTAGTAATCAAATCCTAAAATAAACACTACTTAAAATAATTAATATGCAGCAACAACATGGAATCACAGATTAGGAGCCTTTACTTGAATTTGAAATAATACTAAATTACAAACCAGCACATTGGTTAAACAGCATGGTATCATGAAAAGCAAACTTGTATAATTATTCAACAGTGTGTGATGCTATAAACTCGTCTAGAGAAACTGTGTACATGTTATAATCAGATAAAATATTATTGTGCCATATATTAGTATTGAAAGAAAATTGAAGTCAGTTAGGCCAGGAGCTCCCTTATAGAATACAGTCCTGTGGTCTTTACTCTCACAATGTCCCACTGGAAGTCAGTGAGACGTTGCCTGAGTAAGAACCAACTAAAATCTCTGGATTTGGCCTTTAGCCAATAAATGGATGTTTTTACCTTTTTCCAAGCCATATGGTTATGCATGATGTAATAGTTTGGAGAGAGGGGGAAGAGAAAGTAGACTGCTATGAAACTGTTTTTAAAAAAAAAACAGTAAAAATTGAAAAGAAAACTTTGTTATATAAAATGCCAAATGCTAGTTACAATCTTAAGGTAAATATGATGCAGACAAACCAGGCATGGTACTTCAAAAGAATAAGAATTTGTTTGGGGGGGAGTATATTTTCAGTTAAAAAACCCCCCAATTATATTGCCATCTCTTGCACTTTGATTTTGTTGTTACATAATTCACAGTAATTTATATGGCAAATAATAAAACAACATTTAAAAGCATCGCAAGATAGAAATTTGTTGTTTTAAGATGTCTATAAACACTTCACGAGAACAACTTCCGATACTCTAAAAAGCAGTAAAGTTTTGTAATTGTGGTCTTCATTTTAAATTTTACAATGTATAATTCTCTCTATTCTTTCAAAGAAATCATATACCAGTTTTTTTAAGTAGATTTGCTTAAATTTATAATACTGTACACATTGTCAAATTTGTAAAAACAGCACATCTAAACACAATGTCTTAAAATACTTATAAGAAAATAATTCCAAATATTGATATATGTAGATCGGGATTACTACCAGACACCCTTAGTCCTTGCTAAATGTATATTTAGTATAATTTTATATGTCTGCCCTTTCTGGGTGAGTGATCTCTTTGGAAGTGAGAGAGCGGAATATTTTTTCATTATTTTAGTAGTAATGAGCACTAGAAGCACTACTAGATTTTATTAGTAGCCTGGCAAATTTCATAACCATTTGGACTAAGCAATTTTCATAATTCTCATGGAATTTTCTAATATTCAATATCTTTTAATTTTTCATTCAAACATACTAAACTTTTAGGTAGTTTGTGTACTGCACAAATGTGGCTTAATGTTTCATAAGTGCTTTATGAACATAGACTTTGTGGTTATACATTTTCAGATGTACAAGCTTAATTCACTTGTTAAAATAGGCTCTCTGTTTGTTAATAGTTACCAGCTGTAACTAATATATTAGTAGATCTACATCATACTAGTAATGTATTATTTAAAGTGACGCATTTCAAAATCAATACCAAATGTCCTGCTGTACGATTAATTGGAAAACATGTCTGATAGAATGATCACTGCACTATACAAAATTATTGTGAAAGCATCATAAGTGCAGAGATTAAAAATCCCAACAATACATAAATGTAACAACCTTCAATACAAATTGCAAAAGCAGAGAAATTACTTACTGTAGTTGCTGTTGGCTTCTCGTGTCCCTTTTATTTTGCCTCGTTTATCAATCCTCATATACCACTGAGTTCGACAGAAAAGTCTTCTCACTCTTACATCCCCCCCTTCCATATAATCATAGCTTCTGGTATGTCGCTCAGGACTGGAACAGTTCACATTTGTAGCCATTTGCTCTGGAGTCATGTCATTGCAAGCTAAAGATATAGTGCCCACTAGAAAGATAATGTAAAAGTATGATCTGTAGAGCAAAGTTGGCAGGATCCATGTCAGTATCCATTTGTGCATTATAGTGCGGTGTTCTGGGTATTCATGAAAAACATAATGAAAATTCAATCTCAAGTAGATCGTTGCTTCTAGGTCATTGACCTGCCTTCTGTCTTTACAGCGAGCTGTAGATTGATTTAATTGAGATTGCTCCCTCTTCCAGAGTTCTGATCCTTATTCCTTAATAGTTACTGATGTTGAAACAGGATAGCTCCTTAAATATCTTTTCAGTCGGGATATCCTTTAAAGAAACAGGTTATAATAACCTTGGCTGTCATGACCTTCTGTACTACTTGAATTTGCTGCTTGCGCTGAAAGTAAAAGATCTATGAGAAAAGTGTCGTGCATAAATTTTATGGTCAATTTTTACATGTGTGCAACTAATATATGCTGCATGAGTACTATAGTATAGTAAAAAAATCTATATGCAGTGTGTCACTGTTAACTTCAAAAGAAATACATGAGCGCACAGACAAGATATATTTCTTAAAACAAGCTCTTGACATCAGCACTCTTTTGAACTGACTATGCACAGTCCTTTTTGTAACTCGGTAATACATTCAAAAAAGCTGTTGGTTCAACTAAGCTACTAAACTTATACACAATAAAATAGTATTGCATCACTTACATTTGATTACTTCATGCCTATACCTTTGCAGCTAGCCACGTTCTTCCTAGGGGACTGCCCACCCTTCTCTAGTTTAAATGTCAGGACAAACCAAATATTTGTGAAATTATATTTTTATACACCATACATGTGAAGTTCAATTACTTTTAGAATTTTTAGAAAATGTCAAGAAGGTTACTTCTAACCTCTATCAATCAAAAAGACAGAAAAAGTCAGTAGTTAGAATGTCTTGAGCCTTCTTTTAAAGGACAGATAACTTACTTCTTCCTGTTGATAACAGCTGGATACACAAGTATTCCATTTCTGTTGTCTGCCTTTTGCAACATGAGACTCTCTACTGTAGCGACAAACTTTCTCAGCTCAGAAGGACTTCAGGAGAATTATAATTGTTTCCATAAATCAACACGCAAGAGTAGTGGTGTGTGCATGCGCTTGTGCGTGTGCATGTGTGTTGAGCCTGTTGTTCAGTCCTTTTCGATAAATACCTTTGCTGACCTCACTTGGAAGCAATTAGAATTTAACCAGTCAGCTGTCAGTTGAATGCATGAACAAAAATAAAAGAAGACTTATGTTGTGTAGTGTCCAATGGTCATCAGAGGGAGCTATAAACATAGTTTATGCTTTAAATCTCCAAGTACATACCTACTTTTAAGAAACAGCTTTCTGTGATCACTGGATAAAATAGCTTTGCATGTTAGTTAAAGTGTTCTGTTCTTTGATTTGGCTCATTATCCCCTTATCCTTAGGAACAAACATACACACACCACATTTCTCCTCCAAATCTTCTATGCAGTTTGATGGGTACATACTGTGCTTACTGTCCTTCCTTTTAGATATCTAAAGTATCCAGGTGAATTATTTAGTGTAAGTGGGTGCATGGTTGCTATTGTGGATTGTATATTGTGTTTTTGTATTGTAGACTTGTAAACGAGGAACAATTACAGAGAAAATCCAGAGGGTTCTTATTTAAATGGCTGTTAAGAGCAAACCACAATGTATGTTCTAAACATGGCAGTTAGTCTAGTCTTTTTTCAGAACCCAAAGAAAAATATAAGGAATGATATTCCACATTTCCTCAATTAATACTTCCTAGAAATTGCAGCATGAGAATTAAAAGTTTCAGTAATGCACGTTATCCATATTATCACACTGTTGAAAGGATGATCTATATAGTCTTAGTCTTGGGAAGGCAAATATAACAGCTACGTATTATCATCTTGTTTCTACATATTTATTTCCAACTTTTTTCATCAGTCTGTTGCCCAAAGTCTCTGCTCCATGTCATCCTTAAAATCTTGTAGTGATTTTTGGTGAAATCCAGCAATTATAAAAACGTATTGAAAATCTGGTTTTCACTCAGGAGTACAGCAATGCCTTTATATCTTGTTTAACATGAATTCTATTCTTATCTTGCAGAAAAATCTTTGTAAAAGTGTGGTAAACAGGAATGGGGAAATATTGTAATATACTGTCCTAAAGAGAAAAGGTCTGTGTCGGTAGGTCTCTGAAAGTAGTATTGTAATTGTAACATATTTATGCTTACTCTGATCCACAGTCTTTCCCAAGAGAGATGGAGAATAATTATTTAGAATACTGGAATTCTTTAACTTGATTGCAAAGAGTTCTTGAGCTAGTTAATTGCCATTAGGAGCATTAAGGGTAGGTGTGTGCCACCTAGTGGGGAGGAGGGTTTAATGATTTGGGACTTACTCCTGGAATGTTCATCCCTCACAGGTGTGTGACTGCAGGGGCCATATTTCACTCAGCCTGCCCACCCATCTTCCCAACCCCATGCACAAAGTCAGAGGATATGAGTGACTTTCCTTGTCAAAGTTCAGATACTTCAGCTTCTCTCTCAGCTCTCCCTTGAAATACTCCCCATTTCCTACTCCCTGTGTGCTCACTTGAAGTCAATGAGGGGAAGGGTAGGGAGAGTACTTTATCATCATTATTCCCTGACAGAACAATGATTTACATGCAAATACTTGTATAATCATGAAGTGCAACATGATATTTTCTCATTCTCTTGAGAAATTATTTTCATAATTGTTACAAGTATGCATTTTTAACATGAGGAGGCAATGGAGACCCATTTAGGAACACTAGAGCCACACCAGAGATTCCAGTACAGAAGGGATAAAGCATGAGAGGAACAAACATGAACCTGAGTGACAAATTGACTGTCATTTTGAACAATTATTTAATAATAATGCAATAACTTTGTTTATGGATTAATAAGTGCTTATTTTGGGTATATTAAGGGAGGAAGTATAAAAGGTACAAAATGCCTTTGGTCACACAAGATTTCTATCTAAGAATCATGGTGAGTTTGAAATTCTGTTTTACACACACAGACAGAGTCAGGAATGAACGATCATACATTTCCAATTCACCCTACATAACGCCAAGCCTCATGCTTCGATGTCTTTAGGGGAGACCCAGCAGTGTGCACTTGTCCTGCCTAGAACGTTTGGACCCTAAAGCTTCCATTGGACACCCTCAGAAATGACTTTTGTACAGTTCACCTTTCAAAAGATATGGCTAGTGCTATCCCTAGCATGGAGGAATTAAAAGAATTTCTGCCACTTCTAATAAGTTTCTTCCAAACTGCTCATTTGGTATCTAGAAATTTGGTGGCTGGGGGGAGCTGCTCCTTTATTGTGTATTGATTGTGCTAATTTCTATAGTCCCTATTATAGTAGCAACTAGGCACTTCCAATGGTAAATAAATCACAAATTTTCCTAAGTAAGACTAGGAACAAAAGAAAATCAGTCAATTAAGCACTGAATAAAATGGGGCCAGATCCTTAACTGGTGTACACGGACATACTTCCATTGAATTCAGTGGAGCCATGCTGATTTACACCTGTTAAAGTTATGGCCCATCAGCTTTGTGACATGGGCTCTGAGAAGTTACCAAGAAGAGTGCATTCTGAAGGTGGGTTCCTCAGTTATGAGAATTTTGCTGTCAATGGAGGAACTTTCAAACTTTGGGACCAAGACCTAAAGCCACTCAGCTATCTTTGCTGTCATGCTAGAGTACAAAGTTTAGATGAATTTTTGAACTGTTCCAGTCTTTAAGGATCTCCATTGACACTTGAAGTTGCAGCCCAGAAATGAAAAGAAACCAATAGAAACATCAGCACAAATATTATTTTTTCATTCCAGCTTGCCCCACAAAGGGGGTGAATTCTGTTTGATATGGAGTGTCTAAGTAGATTGCAGGAGTAGACCTATACTACAGCTCATTGCAATAGTAACCCCTGGAAAATGATGCAAATACTGCCTCCTCCAAGTCCTTTAAAAGTTTCCCTTGCTAATAAGCCTAACCCAGGCTAATGTGTAACTAGTTAATTCACCTGCAGGTTCCCTTCTTTATCAGTAGGTGGCCGAGTTCAGTGAAAAGAAGAGGTGAATTCTACAGATAATTTTGATGAAATCTCAGCCCACAGCATCTCACAATCTTCCCTGCTGATTTAATACTGCACAGGAGGGTTACAAACTTCTGTAGGACTCCATGTGAGGGCAATTGGAGAAAATTAGCAATACTGTCTAGGACATCTTGGAGAAGAAGAATAAATCCACTAATGGTGCACTTACCCAACTCCTACAAGATTCTCTGGACTAGTCAATAATATCTTTTGGTTAAAAGTATTTAAAAAAATACAGGCAAATCTGAAGAAAAAAAATCAGCATCACCACTGATCCATTGTCCATTGCTAAAAAGAACTCACCAGCCATTTATACCAAAATACATTCTCAGTTCAATTCCCAGATCTAAACTCCGACTGATTAACAATGAAAAAATCCTTGGCATTCAAGTAATCTGGGATAAAATCTTACCTGTGTGTTGCTTCTCACAGCAGAATGTCAGTGGGATATTTTTTTAAAATGTTGTTTCTTTGCTGGGCAAAAGCAACTTGTACTTGCATCATTTAAAACCTGCTTTTTTCTTCATTTGGGGATTGCTAATTTATTTGTGCTTCCTCTGGCATTTAATTTTATATAAAACCATAGCATACCTGAGGTTTCATTTTCAGAAAGCTGCCGATACTCATGCTCCAGCCACAGGCTTTCTGCGTGTATCTCTCCCAGCTCTGTAAAATAAATCATTTGATACAGCAGTGTGTTCTTTAGTGCTGCTTCAGCTCAGCTCTTTATGAGGCTTTCTATTTAAAATAAATAAAAACCAATTTAAATAAGACACCAGCTGTAAGTGTAACTAGTGACCAACAAGTTATTTTAATATGGCTGGTGGCCACATCCTCCTCCTCGCTTTGCCCACAAATAACAACCTTTTCAAAACAAAGCTGTAGCTTTAAATAAGTAAATTATAAATATAAAATGAAACCTTAGACCAAAAAGCAAGTCTAACTGTCTGTTGTCTAATGAAAGGTCACCATCTTGACCTTTCTGCAGGTATTCCTTCATCCAAATTTCCTGAGATAATGCAATCCAGTTTCTGTATAAGCCAGGTAGTAACCAATGCATCCTCCAAAGCAACCTACTCTATTTTCATGAATTTGCTCACTGTAACCTTTAGACAAGTGGGTATTTGTCCAGATAGCTGGAAGAAAAAGAGCATTGCACCTTTAAGGGCTTCCCTACAGCAGGTGGAAAGAAAGGTAAAAGTTTAGAGTGATGGACAAGAAACACTTAGGGCCAAAACAAGACATAGTCATTGCACTGCCCTTCCTGCTGACTGAGCAGCCACAGAGAGGGTCTTGTTACCATGTATATAACCCATGCCTTCCCCACAGGGGCCTACTCTATTTTCATGGAAGGTCCTCTAATTGTGTTGGCTAGCACTTCAACTTTATCTTAACCCTTTGCAAGCAAATATGTCCAGGCCTTTGCAAATTGAATCTCAAGCAAGTTTTACATGGTGCTGTTCCCTTAAAATTCCCCCAATTTTATGATCCTTCCTCTGACAGGCTTTTATTTGAAGAAATATGTGATAACTTGAAAGCATTAAAAGTTACAAAAATGGGGAGAAAATTGCATATATGTACTCCACATTTTTTTAAACCATCCCCATAATATACCATAAACCTTTTCCCATTACAGCATTGATCTGGATGCCAACTCCTGCAGTGTGAGCAGGTGGGGAGTTGTCCACAATGTTGTAACAATGAAAATACTGGAGATCAAAGGCAATTGTGAAAGTTGAATACAGGTTTCTGAATCAAATAACAGAAACCCAAACAGTAGTAGTAATAGACATGTAGATGTTTTTCAGTCTTCTGCTAACTAAAAGAAGGCACACTTTTCTTGCAGATGTGCACTTAGCCATGGTAACCCTTACCACCTTCTTCTCCATGCTGGGCTCCTACAATATGTTCCACATGGTTTGATTATAAAGGCAATACAAACATTTCCGTTACTCTAATGTGTAGTGGCCTATGTACTAGGAAACACTAACTAGTGAGAGCACAACACATTGGTTCTCTGCACTCTGCTGGCTTCCTCTCCTGTTTCAGATCTCCTTCAGAATCACAGTTGCTAATCTTCAGACCCTGCAATGGAATGGAACATATCTACCTTAAAGATCAGCACACTTTCTGCAGCAACAGCTGCAAATAGTTGAGATTCTGGCTGACAGAGACCAGAATAAAATTCTCATGGTGCAGGAACTGGGCATTCTCAATATTAGGCCCTCTGCTGCAAAGCTCCCTATCATTACAAATCAGGATTTGGGATGCTATGAAAAATCTACTCTTTCTCCTTTCCGGAGAGCTGCAAAACATCCGGCAGCATCTCTTGAGATAAAGCAGAAGGAACAATAGAGAGATGATGGGAATATGGCACCTCTGCCTGGAATTGTTGCTCCTTTAATTTTTGGTCTAAATAATATGATATCAAGTGGATTAAAAATACATAGACCTAAGGTATGGCTTCCTTCCTCTGCCTGATTGTTGGGAGAAGTTGTTTCTCCTGCTAATTTGCATGGGTTGTTGAAATTGCAATTTTTATAGGTTTGCCAGTATTGGATAAAATAGTGTACTGAAAAAAAATTCTATACATTTTTCATCACAAATATTTTGCAAAGCTAAACCCAAAAGCCTTAGCCATCTCTATTTGCTGCTGTAAGCATCCCAATTATGGTCATATGGAATGGATTTACGCTTTCAGGAGAGCTGGAAATGGGTATACTACTAGTAGATATCACAATACTTAATAGCAAGTTATTTATCTGAATGTAAATTTTTTTGTTCATAAACTCTCTGCAGTAATTTGTTTTTTCTTGAATTTACTTGGAGGAAAATAGGGACCTTGGATGGTATAACTTACTTCATTCTATAGTAGGCTTCAGAGGGAGACTTCTAGGCTTACTTGGCCAGATGATGAAAAAATGGAATCCCAAAGATTAGCATTTTTTGATAAGGATGGATTCTCCTCTGAGTGAAGCCTACATGGTACACTTCCCTGTATTTATTTTGCTCCCATTCTGTAAATTCCCCATCTTCAGGCATCTGACGAAGTAGGATTTTCTCCCACAAAAGCTCATGGGATAAATTTGTTAGTCTTTAAAAGTTCCACCAGACTTCTTGTTTGTTTTGCTGGACTAAACTAACATGGTTACCCCTTTGAAACATGATACACATGGTTACAAAAGCTCTTCATTGCTATTAGTAACTTTATTACTAGTTCTGGCAGTCCTCACTGGGGAGTCCATTCCCTTGCGATCATACCAGAGCACACTGAGTAGGGTTATCAATAATTTAAGATTATAGCAGCCATGTATTGTAGCATAATGCTTTGAGCGATGGCAGAGAGACTAGAAAATGATATTCTATAGTCCACAGAAAACAATGATTTTGTTTTATTATATAGTAGCTGGGGTTTTTCCCAGCAGGTTTTGCAAGCGTACAGTTTACCTGACCAGCCTGCTGTATTCAACTTTTACTGAGAAGACAGAGTATCTCCTACCACTTTCCATTATCTTAAGTAGCTTTTTATTTCTTTTTCTGTTTTTTTGTTTTTGTTCTTGGTGCGTGCAGCATGCCTTCCTTTTTGTTAGAAAATATTTTTAGTATAAACAAAGATGTTTTGTGTAAGATTTCATTGCAAACATGTCATAGAGTTTTGTTGAAATCTCTTTATTTAAAGAACAAAAAAGTATTTCCAATTTTTAATGATTAAAATATAGTTTTAGCCAGTAATGAATATGAAAGAAGCTCTTCAATAGAAACCTATGTTTATCTCTGAATAGAGCTAGGCAAAGATTTAAATGCCATCTATAATCAACAGCAACATATGCAAATAGATTTGTATCATTTGAGTTTTTATATGTCCAATCAAATTAGAAATTTTGTAACCCTGTGTAAGGATTCACACATTGAGCACTGAATTTCATGAAGATTCATGCAATCTACTTACCAGTCAAGCATATATGAATATTAAAAGCCTTTTAACACAGAAAAATAATTCTTTACTGAAATTTCAAGCAAGAATGCCTTTTGCCATGATGATAAAATCCACATCATTAGCCTGTCTATCTGCTAGACTTTTAATCTGACATCTATTTTGTGTTCCTTCTAATTGGGATCTATCTGAATTCTTCAGAGAGCAGACTCTGTAGCCCACTTTTCTCTAGATTGACTGTTTTTTTTTTTTGAAGATCTGCTAAATACTACCTATTTGAGTAACCTGAACAAAGTATGATTGAAAGTGGAAAATTATTCTCTGTCAAGTTCAAATAATTCCTTATATCCCTATTTAAAACCTATCCACAATGAAGAGTCTCAATACAAATCACATGATATCCTCTTAAATTTACAGCTATATCGTATTAAAGGTCAAATTATCAGTAGACCCCTACTTACTATCAATTGGCATCAAGTCAGATAAATAAAGTAATATAGGCATTTTGTCATACAGAATGCATATTATTATCCAGTTCCCTTAGAAATGCGTTTGTGACAAAAAGATGCTATTAAGACATATCATGTTAGTTTCACAAGTTAGCACATGCCTAAAAACAAATTAAGGAAAAAAATTATACTTAAAAAAAAAAAAAAAAATGACAACCCAGACATGAAAAAGTTTGCTATTCTCAGTATAATGGCAAGTGAATCCCCAGTATTTTAACAGGATAAGTATACCTGCCTATATACAAACTCATCAGGAAGCATACGTTAACCTCCTGGTATCTGATAAATGGAGTCCCTTTGTCTAGGGGAACAAAACCTTTGCAGTGATGTTGAGCAGTGTGTTAAGAAGAGATTATAAATGGAATGTTTTTACAAATTGCATTGTTGCCAGCAGCACCTCCATATGATATTATTGTAGTCATTAGGCAACTTAAAGTAAAAAATTGTTCCCTTTGTCTCCTTCTCCCATTAACACCGCTGTATCTTTTCCCCTGCTCCTGCTGGTCCATGGAATGACTTTTCTCTTTCAATACGAACATCTGCTTTTCCTTCACCTTTGTCCTCAAACCTAATTTCTTTCTCCTGCTAACCTTTTTTTCTTGTATTATCAATACCTTTTTTTTCATGTCCTCCCTTGATAGAATAGCTGGTACTGATAGGACTGCCTATTATTACGGAACTGCCTGGAACTTCCCATTATAACATCTTATTTGTAGCTGATTATAACTTTGCCAAATTGTAACCGTTGGGCTGAAATTATCCTTGCTGGGTATTTGCCTCAGGATGAGTATTTTGGAAAACTTCAGCCAAAAGGGTTCAGGTGTTTCTGAGAACGAGCTTGGTGAAAAAAATGTAGCATTGCTCAATGTTAAATTCTGGAGTTCTTTTCTTTGAAAAGCTCTAGTGCTGCCATGCATGGGAGCGAGTATTTCAGATTTGGCTGGGTGGAGGATCTCTTCCTCCTGACTCCTGAGTGTTTGACTTTAAAATCTTAATAACATTCTTTCAACATAATCTTTGTGTGTAAAATTACATAAAATCAGACTGTACAAACTGTGGCCCACACTTCAACACCATTATGTCAGTTTATATCAGCTAAGTCTCTCTCCAATATAGAGATATTTGGGAGCAAGTTTTGTGCTACATTTAGGTTTTTATTTCTACAAGTTACCAGTTTAAATTTTTTAAAATAGATTTCCCTCAATTCCATAGAAATTGTCATCCAAATGAGCTTTTGTCCATTCACTGGCACATATCCACAAAAATCCCAACATTTTTGTTAACTACACTGTATATACAATATGCACCATGAGTCATATGTAGAAAATTGTAAAAAGGACATGACTCAACTATGTAAATATTTTGGTTTTCAATTTCTAAATGTATTGCCCTTGTGTTTAGTTCATTAAAGGCTTGCACACCAGGTAGTCACACTGTTGGTGAGCAGAGAACTTGATACTAAAGATGACTGTAAAAGAAAATACTTCTAATTTTCTTCTCAGAAAATTCTAACCCTACATTCCATGCTTTAAAAGAGTCAATATATGCTATAAAGTTAAGGCATATTTACCTGTTCAACTGAAGGGGTGAAATCCTGGCTACAGTAGTCCTAAGATTTCATCCAAGGTTTAGCAATGAGACATTTTGTTGTCCACAGTTGTCACAAATCTTCAAGTTTAGGTAGACTTTGTCAGTGGCTTGTTATCTGTGCATGCTTGGCCTCAAAGCGGCCTGGCTTCATGAGAACAAATAAGTGAAAAAATGATACCGGAGATGATAGAAATGCTTGGGATTTATTCCTACATATTTTGTTTTTGACTTTAGGAAGTGGCTGCACTCAGACCTTTCCTAACCCTCTTCAGCTAATTGTATGGCAATGAGTTGCTTGCTTTTAAAACAATGCAGAGTAGGGGGCAAATAGCCAGCTACACTGCAGAACTATTTATGTGGAATAAGAATATGTGTAAATAGGTTCAGAACAGGAGCAATGCTCTTCAATAGTAATATCTTTCCAGTATTTGTTATATTACCAAGAGACAGGAATACTAGTTAGTCACCAAGATATGGCGTATCAAAACTATTAGCCATTCAGATGATAAATAATCATAAACTCAAGTGAAAGATGCACCAAATATTAATTATGCAGGAATGGTCAATCAATGTTGCAATCATGTAGACATTTCCTATAAATTTGGTTTTATAAATAAATTTTGCTTAATTTTTGATATTACAGTATTGAAAAGAGTACTTCATTGCAAAGTGACAAGGAGAAAATGTTTGACCTCTCTTGGTTTATTTCTGATGTGACTATACATGATTTGGTAGGATTTCCATATAAAAATTAAATTAATTAAAATATTTGTTTATCTTAGATAATCTGAACACTGTAATTGGGCTCAAAATAAAAAAGAGTGCTTTCACATTGAATAGTTAAATAACTTAATAGGAAAAATTGTAATAACTCAAACAAGTAAAACACAGGAAAAATGGTCTGGCAAAAACAGAAGACCTAATAGATGAAATCATAGCTAAGAATGATAGAAGAAATCATAACTAAGAATCATAGCTGAAAATGAAAATAGATGAAATCATAACTAAGAATCAAAGAAATAACTAAGGTAATTCAATTAGTAACATTTGAAACTTCGTATTTTTTGCTATTAGACAATCTAGTCTGGTACCAGGGAAGGATGCATTGTGATAGAAATGTAAGAATGTGCCGTACAGTTTCAAAATACTATGGATTGAGCTTTAGGATAAATAGAGAAAAATGTTCCAGGGCAAATACTGATATTAATGGGTCAAATACATCAAGAATTTGACAAAATAAGTGAAAACTATAATCCCAGGGTGTCCGTTGCATTTAGAGCCACTGTGGTAAATTGGTAAATCTGCCACAATTGCATTGCTTTAATTGAGATGATTGGGTATAAAGCAGGGTGAGGTATTTACTAATTCAAACTGGTTGCAACCTTTGAGATACATATCAGACAGAAGATTTTCAGTTAATACCTCTCCCTTCTCTGTTTGTGACATGTATTACTGCTGCCAAGATTTGAACTTGGATCTCATCTGTCCATGCACAGCTGCACTGCCATGAGATTTTAAAGAAATTGTGTTGCTTATGCATCAGAGGGGGACTCCATGCCACTATTATTCCAGTTTATGAGTTTAAGGAAATGGGACAATTTATTGTGGATTGGAATAGTATATGATATTAAATCTGTGTAAACGTGAATTTGAGAGGCCTACTTAGCTTGTACTTGTTCCACCTCTCTTGTGGTCTTCCTGTTATGCTATATGGTGACAGGTTGGAGATCCTTTTTCTAGTAAGTAAGGCATCCCGTGTGTCCACTCTGCCAGCAGACTCCATCAATGCAGCCCTCACGATGCAAGGGTTTACATGATGTAGAAGAAATTATTCTGGTTCTTCACACAATAGAGTAATTTCCCCACAGAATACATACTACTCTCCACGCCTTTTAAAAATGTTAATAAAACATTTGTTTAAACTGTTAAGTACCAGTGAGACTGTTCTATGCTGTGACTTCTCTTTATATGATCACCACCTAAATTATAAAGACAACAGAGAGTTGCATAAAAAGTTAATCTTAAATTGCACTTTGTTCTTTTGTGTGTCATCTAGATTGTAGACAGAAACTAACATTCCTGATTCACAGTGATATTGGCGAAGGTCCTCAAATTTCCATGAATGTGAGCATCGCTGAACTGGATAGCAAGAAAAAGGATGTATAGTTTACCCAGCCTTTTCTTACATCCACTGGTTATTTTGGTGGTGGTGGCTTTCCCTTCCTTCATAAGCAGGAATCTTTAAAAGAGCCCTGCATGGGTCCCTATGGATCTTTCATGATAGCTGAGCTAGAGATAGTCCTTTTGATATGTGTTTTATGTGAGCAAAGCTAATTTTAATAGTTTGATAATTGTCCACAGATAAAAAGAATAACAACTGGAAGAAAGATTAGAAACAGGGAATGTTGTGATTGTTGGAATTGTTCAAACTAGGAGGCTGACCCTAAGGCACTTGCTCTGTGGCCATCTCATTGATTAACTGTTGCCTCAGTCTAGCCAAACATTTTCATGGATTGGGTCAGACAACCTACAGAATATTTGACATTGTATGGTATGGTGATAGCACATCAGGCTGACCTATTCAATAAATGTGTGTGGACAAACAAGTCTTTGTTCAGACAAATATCTGTTTTTCTTGTGAATATCTATATCTACACTTGAACAAGAGTATTTGTATGCAAATGGGAGTATTCACCAGGCGCTGTTCTTTATTCAGTATTGGGTAGTTACTAAGCTACAATTTAAAAATTTTCAGTTTTTAGCCAAGGAGCAGAAATAATATTATGATTTTTGGTGGCCACTCAGCATAAATAACAAGCGTATAAAACCATTCACAAACAAGCTGACAATTTGTCTTCCAAGCTGTTTCTTGTAAATTTAAAGTGATAAAAATCATGACTGATTTGCAGATGACTCATAACATGGCTAAATTAATCTAATAATGTATTAATTATAATTCAGCCTTCTTATAATTATTGTACTGAAATACATGATGCTGATGTGCAGAGAACAGGACATCACTGGCATGACCCACCAAGCCAGATTTAAAAAAAAAAAAAAAAAAAAAGACAGTTTTTTTCTTAGGATGTAAAATAAAAAATATATACTTTTCAGAGAAGTTAATGAAATGTTATTTAAGAATGTTGATGGGCAGATTTTTCCTAGTTAACCACTCTTTTAGTAAAATCCCCTTTTATTGTTAGCAATGAGCATTACATTGGCTAGCCCTAGGCAGTGGTTTTGGGGCTCTCAAATGAATTTGGTTGAAAAGCTTATTGAATTTAACATCTATTTCTTAATATTGTGCTGCTAATACATTTTTCGGCACATGAGTTAGCCAGTCTGTTAATGGGTTTTTTATTGCATCAAAGGGATTTCTAAATCCTTTGTACTCTTTTCTCCTATCTTTTCAGCTATCTATCTTGTCCCCAGTCTTTTGCCACCTCTCAGATAAGAGTTGGGAGATGGAACAGGAACCAGCTTTCCAAGACTTAAAGTTCCTCCAGAATGGTTTGGAATAGGGAGGAGTCTTTAGAACTTTTGAAAGTTTGGCCACCCTTACAAAGGGTTTCTCCAAAGTATCTTAGCCCCATTATCTAGGTTTGAGAGCAGAGAGCCTATCAGTAACACACAATCTGATTAAATTTAGTTCTCCACAAAGGGCTTTACTTTGCAATCATAACATTCTTTTAATGTGGTTTCTGTATGTCAACTTAAGCAATTTGGAGTATGACATAAGAGGGAGGTGAAGACTCTGTATTAAATCTGGGTGAGGTACTATCCTAGAAAACATTTGATACTTGCAATAATCTAGTCCATTGCAGAAAAAATACGTTGCTTGGCAGAAGTACTTTTGAGGCTCAAACCTCTTTGGCAGGAAATATTTAGCAACATCCAGAGCAGAGTTGTCTGCATGGCCCCACCCACACTTCAATTTGGTGGTAGAATTTTAACAAGGAGAGTCTGGGATCCCTGTCTCCCCAGCATATCCCTGAAACAATTGTCTTACACATAAGCATCTAGGACTCAATGAAAAAAATAGACTCCTGATGTGCAAGTAATGGAATTTTGATCTAGTGCCAATACTTTAAGATGGGCTTCCACAAATATCCTATCCCTCCCCCCCCACGCTTAGCTTGTGATAAATTCTGAGTACGAGGGGTACGTTTCCGAAGAGTAGAAAACGGGAGGGATCATGGAGTGTATTAATTTGCTCTCATTTGAAGCAAATGTTCCCATAAACATAACCAAAAAGGGAGGCAACACTACTTGGCAAACAAATTCGTACTAAGATGCACTTGCTGGAAGTGTTTATCCTTTGTTTCTGAAAGTTATGCTAAGTATATTGAGACTATATTACAAGTGTTCAACTTGAAAATAGGGTAATTGGAAGGATTCGTAACAGGGGAGCACAAGTTGTCTCCCATAGGTGCCATTAGGCCCTCTCCCCCATTATAATCTACAAGATTTCTGGCTTTTGATTAGAGCATTTTCCTACTAAACAAGCTTGGCCAGAGGACAGGATTCCCTCTAAAATCAGTCTATTTTGTTGTAGCTTTAACGTAATGTTTATAAGTCTTCAGACTGAGATGGTACTCCCTTAAATCATTCAAATCTGGGTATTAAGGATAGTGTCATTCCTTTCACCAGCTTTATCTCTCATTAGGCCTAAAAGGGGTTGGTGGGGGTGGGGGATGGGGTTTTTTGTTTTTAATGTGAGTGCTACTGACAATACTAGTGGTGGTGGTGGTTGTTATGGTGCTGTCTAGATGCATGATTTTAACTTAGTGTTGCTTTGTAATCTAATCAAAAATGTGTCTGAAAGTCTAGGTGGTCCCAAGATCCCTAACTTTTTATGGGGGAAAGGAGTTCTGTTATGAGGCAAAATTTCCACCCCCTACCTCACCCTCCCAAACACTTCTCTCTCACTCAGTCTTTCTCCAGTTTTGAAAAACACCCGCAGGGCATCCTTTTTATTTGAATTGATTTTCTAGTTGTTTATCTTTTTCAATCTGGTCATGAAAGGCACATCTGGTTCCTATTTTAATCAGTAATCCTGTGGGAGCAACATCATATTATAGAGGGCTAACAATGCTAAAATAATAATCCATAATGATGCAACTTCTGGTAATATAAAACTGTTTTATCCTCTGTTTGTATAACTGTGTTAATGAAGTAGGCCAACTGATTTTTTTAGTTGATAGAACTCACTAAGGATCTTAATAGCAGAGATATTTGGATATTCTCTGACATCTACATAAATGAACTCTTCAGCTAGTTAGAAATTCCTGCATTTTTTTAGTGTGTGTGTGTGTGTGTGTGTGTGTGTGTGTGTGTGTGTGTGTG
>ML685765.1:17245332-17559510 GCA_007922175.1 Pelusios castaneus | reverse complement strand
GTGTGTGTGTGTGTGTGTGTGTGTGTGTGTGTGTGTGTGTGTGTGAGAGAGAGAGAGAGAGAGAGAGAGAGAGAGCATTTTCATTCTCATGGAAAGTGCCAAGCAACTAATCTTGGAGAATTAAGCCCTCTGTTTGCAGGCACAACAGGTACAGCAAAGCCACCACCCATGCAAGCTTCCTAGCCACAATGCCTTACGCTGTACACTGGAGGGTCCCACATCCAGAGGCGAGAGGGTAATTCAGTCTGCAAGATGATTCGATGTTTGGCGAGACTGCCCAAAATGGTGCTAATTAGCCTGATGATAAAACCACCACTGTCTGTTCTGAGGGGCTGAAATGAAACCAGCTGCTTTCGCATAGGCTGTCAAACAGCCATCAGATGAGTAATGTTCATTTGCTACCTATGCGGGCTGGCTTTGAACCAGTAACCAAAAAGAGGGGGTTTATTTTACATTATCAATGAAGTATCTGCTCTTAGAAATTAAGTAAGACTGAAGTATATGTGCTCTGATATTTTCACATAGTATGAGAAAGCTAAAACATCTGTTCAGCAGAAAAGCAGACACTGGATAAATTTATATCTGTAGGCGCCAATGAAATGGTGGACCTACATGTAAATTATGCTCCTATCTGCCTCATTCTGTATTACTGCTACTTTAAAACTTACAGGCTTTCATCCTATATCCACCTGGGGATCCCACAATATTTCAATGCTGTCTGAAGAAGCTCCTTCTATTCCTAGGAACTTTGGGAGTTGGAAAGAATTAATGAAAGAGTTCTATTTAGAATGATCGGATTACAGAGTGCTGCATCTAAACCTTTCGTTCAGCCTTCAAAATATTTCTTGGAACTGACACTTTAAAATATGCCTGCTTCTGCTTTGGTTAGTTCACCAAAACCTCTCACTAAAGCAGCATGTGCATATTTTAATGACATGTCAAATACTCACAAGACTGCAGAATCCCGAAAGATTTTCTTGACTGTCTGTGTTATAAATTAAACAATTATTCTGAAGACTAAATTTGAGAAATTCCAGGTCCACAGCATCCATTTTCTCAGTAATTTCTCCCCAAACCCATTTTCAGGAAAAGCCAGTGCCTATGTAGCATCAGATGGGAACCTTTTTTCAGATTTAGTGTTAAAGCAGGAGTGGTTTATTTAAGAACGTAGTACAAGTAACTTTAATGGAAGTCTCCTTAGATTCACACAACTTACTAGCTAGGTTGTGGGGAGGCACAGAGAAGCTGCTCAGCAGCTGTGTTCTCTAATTTTTGAAGTTCTACATTTAATTCATATTATCAGTTGAGAACCAATATGATTAGAGATACGAAAATAAGGAACAAATGCATAGTATCTGTTATTTAACATTGTACACTATCCTACTCTTATTCTTTTGGGAGCAAAAGAGGCTATTCTGAACCTCTCTGTCTAATACCTACTGTTATAAAAAGAATACATGAAATGTAGTAAGGGCCAACAAATCTAATAAAATAATACAAATTAGAGAGGAGCCAAACATTTGAAAGTGCTGTTTCCAAACTTTTTTGCCTTTACCGACTTGAGATATAGCTAGAAAAAATGCTGTATTTTAGAGAAGAAATAGTGATATCCAACAGCAGTTTATATCAAATATTGTATTGCTTATCACTTGAGGTTTTCTTTAAGCAGTACTGGAAAGAGCACTGGTGATTATGTTATAGCTAACAGTCCTTCATTGGCAGAGGAAGTGGCTTCGATAAATGGATTTCCTCCCGCCCCTCCCCCTTCTTAACTTCTACCATTCTGAAAGTATTGTCTATTAACTGGCTACATGAGGGACTCTTCAAAGGATCTTAACGTGCTCTTTCTTGGCATGAGCAGGAATACTTGAGTACCCCAACCTAAGTTATCTGGTAGAATAATATGGTCCAATGTCCTGGCCAAAATCCATCTGTACAGGTCCCATCGGATGGTATGTGCTTCACCTCATATACTAAATTGCTTCGTGTTGCTTGCGTACTTTTAAACAGATGCTACATTCTTCACAGAAGTGGCTACATTTCAGTGGTGGATTACAGGCAAAGAACTTTGGAATCTTTATAGTGTTCTCAAAATGCAGTATTTCCCTGCCAGATATAATTTTAAGAAATGTCTTGTTGAAATAATTCATTTGAATTGTAGTATTTCAGTTCAGCATTGAAATTCATCATGGAAAGTTTGAAGTTGTTTGTTTGTTTTTTTTTAAAATTAATTTAGTGAACTGAAATGTATTTGTTTTCCTGTTGCTCCCATATTGACACTATAAAATACAGCTGAAATATTGTAATTTCCAAACTGTTCTCATCTTCAGAAATTTTTCACTTCAGATATAGTTTCATGAGTCAAAACATTTTGTCATGTATTGGAGAAAGAGGTGGGGAATCTCTCCCTTCTGCAACCTTTCCCCCTCCCTCACATCTGAGCAGAAGTTATTTTGAAGAAATAGTAATATTTTGCATGTATATAGGACCTTTCATCTTAGTTTCACAAAGGGGAAATTGAGGCCCAGAAGTTAGGTGATGCATCCTGTGAGACAACAGCAGATTTGGGCATAGAACTAGAACAAATTTCCTCACAGTTCACATAGTTTAATAAACTTTAAATTTATGTAGGTTATACATTCAGGTTTATGGTAAAGACTTGTATTGGCGTATGCTTGTCCCTAGTCTTTATTAGAGGATTCATTACACACTTATACTGTTGTAAGATGATATTTATAATGTTAAATATTTATTGCATATAAGCTGATTAGTACAGTGCTATATTACTCCCTAGTGTGTAATGAAGGCTCAATAATTGACTAGGAATCACACAGCTTTTCTGGCATTTGACAAATATTTTCAATGGCCAAATCCATTGCTCAGCTAGTTGGAACTAAAATACATACCTTCTCTAAACACTACTGCTTGGACTCCAGCACCAGAACAAATGTTCTCTGACCAAGCCTTTTTATAAAACCTCTTTTTGTACAAGGGATCATTCGCTTATTTGAAAGATAACTGCACTCTATTCTTCTAATGTGTGTGTGGAAGGTCGTTCAGTTTCAGCTTGGCTGGAGAAACTGTTGGCTCCCTAAAACTATTTTTGTGGGTGTGGAGAGTCGATATGGAATTTTTCTTGAATAACAGAGTAAATAAGATCCATGGTGGATGGAAGAGACCTTTGGCGAGATTTTGCCATCTCCAAGCACTTTTGTCATGGGAAGCACTTACAGAGCCAAACTAATGTGGTCTGGCCAAGTGTTTCTGAATATGTCGAAAGATACAATTGCTGTAGATCTCTTTCACTAAATAGAGTCCAGTATATTCATCAGTATATACCACTTCAAAGCTGAAGAAACATATTAATACTTAAATTCCTTTTTACAGTAATGCTTCCTTTTAAAATTATGTCCCAGGGCAGGAGTAATCTGTTTTCCAGACTGAAGCAATTAGTTAAGGAATTTTAGAATAAAAAAGTACAAATTTGTGGCTGTTAACTTTGCACCGTAAAGGGAAAAAATTAAGAAATTTTATTAAACTCATGACAAAGGTGAAATGTGAATGTTGTAATGCTTTATAAAATATGATTTCCCCATTCATTTAAACAGGGAAGTCTATTTACAAATCAATGGTAAACTATGGGTATGCATACACTAGAAAAAGTGAAGTCGACTTAACAAAGTGGACTAAGTCGACTTAAAGTTATCATCTTAGTCCACTTTAAGTCGACCTAACTGCCCTTAAGTCGACTTAATAAAGTAGACTTAAGGGTTACTCCCCATCCACACTGTCCTTAAGTCGACTTAAGGCTTAAGTTGACCTAATGAGTGGTGGTTGTTAGGTCGACTTAAGCTTTCATTAAGTCGACTTAAGGAATTTCTTAAGTCGACTTAATGAAAGTCAGGTGTAGATATGGAGTAATTTAGGTCAATTTAAGAGTCATTAAGTCAATCTAAATTGCTAGTGTAGACATACCCTATGGGTATTAGTATGTTGTTTCTGATAGTTGTATATCAGATTTTATTACAAGAAAGGTGATATTAGTTCATATTGTATCATTATTTTTCAGCATAAGTCCCAATTGACTACTTCTGCTAAAAAATCCAGTGAAGCAATATGACCCATTGTAAGAGATACTTCTAGGAAATAAGAATAGTAAGAGCAGTTCTTGATACACAAAATGAAAACAGCTAAATTAACTAAAATTAAAGAAACTGATGTTGCAGATTTAGCACTTCTGTTAATTTTTCCCCCCAATGAAAGTATAGCATATCCTAACAAAGAAATTATCTGGGTGAGTCCGTGCATCTTCAAGTTACCATCTGTCTTAGTAGCCAAAAGTTAAAGGCGTTACCTGAGAAGATGCTATCTTTATAGATGAGAAAACAAGAGCACACGTTGTAGTGAGACTCTTTGAAATGATACCACTCTTGAGATCCTTCATGATTTTTGACAGGATTGCATGTCAGGTAGTGCAAGATCTGCAGGCTTTTACAGGAGCAAATGAAAATAGTGAGTATGGGGAGAGGAACAGTTGCATATTTCTACAAAAGCTAGCAAAATTTCCTGTCATTTTTCTGGTAGAGTTGAGCAAATAATGGGGGGAAGGGTCTGGTCAAATGAAAACTAACTTTTTTTCACTTCATCTTGTCAATGAAAGCCAAAACAATTTCATTTCAGTTGTTTTGAAACAAAACAGTTCATTTTGAAACAAAAAGTTGAAATTATTCATTTTGATTTTGACTTTTTTGTTTAATTATGGTCACCCTAAAGAAACCCCTCCTTCCTTCACATGCCACACACACCAATGAATTATTTAACTTCCTTCAACAATAAGAAAATGTTTCTTTTGAAAACCATGGTTTGAAATGGGAAAACATTAGTTGGAGTCAGTAGAGAAAACCATGATAGATGTGTAGGAAAGGGGGTGAATCAGGAATCACACTAAAAATCTTATAACAAAGATACTGTACAACTTTTCCTTAAAGACCATAAAGCAGAACCATAGCCTGCAAGAATTGTCAAGAGGTGCATTACACCATTCAAATCTATTCCAGGCAGACTTTACACCCCAAGATATCCTGATCCCTGGGATACAACAGCAGGCATCAGCATATCCAAGGACTGAATCAAGCCTAACGACTAGAATGTTTATGGGATTGTTCATGGTATGTGGAGCCTCTTATCCCTGTGTCACTAGTTCAAGGTCAACCCAAGGTAGTAGTGATCAAAAGAGTTTACCGTATGATTTTTTTTATGGTCTGACTGAAAAGTATTGCTGGCCTTAGTCCATTTTCTGATAGACAGATATCCTGGCTACAAAACTACTATCAGTTACCAGCCTCTTGGGGGTCTTAGAGAGCCAAGAACTGAATGGGCATAACAACCTGCTCTCCTGTGGAGTTGCCACCACCCTGTGAATGAAGCACTCTTTGAATGAAGTATGTTAGTCAATGTAACACCTTTCACAATAATAAATTAACTTTACATTGTAAAAAGATTAATTGAATATCTATTGATATGCCATGTAAAATAATTTTATTATTTTATTAAGGTTTCAGTCTCACATTCAGCACTATGCATGTTCATTTCTAAAAAGAATTTATAAAAAGTAAAATCTTTAAACTATAGAGAATAAATTATTATTTCCACTTACAGGACATCCATCCAGTATGAGAAATTGTAGGATATACTGTAATTGCTTTCAGTCTTGGCTTCTCCACTGATAGTGTTTCATTGCTAAGAAGAGCAATAAACTGAGCATTTTTGAGAAATCTAGGAGAGCAATTAATACTATATGCAATTAATTTCATGAGAGAAGCAGGGCCCCTCTTTTAAGACACTCACAAGGGGCCTATCAAAATAAAATCTTAAAGGAACTTTATTCTTATTTTTTAATCCAAGTTCCTTTCTGCATGCTGCTCCCATTGTATTAAACATCTGGGAAAGGCATTTTCTAATGCTAATATTTTATAATTTATAACATTGCCAGAATGGAGACTAGGAGGAAGGAAACATTTTCTCTCCATGGTGGGCTATTTCTGCTGCTAGAGAGCTAGTGAAGCATTGAATCTTTATAGCCATAGATAGATTATAAGATGTATTGGATGTACTAGCATTTCCAAGTTAGTAAGAGCTTTGCCACTTAACTTCCTTACCTGGATTTTCAAGTGACTTTTTTTTTTTATATTGGAAGTGAACAAAAGCACAAGTAATAAGCTTTATTTTAAAAGCTGTTAATGTAAGTTTCCAGCATGTGATCCAATCTTGCAAACATGTAAGCATGTGTATAACTTTTACTCAGCCCTATTGACTTCAGTGGGCCTATTCTCGTATTACATTTACACACCTGCTTAAAAATTTGCAGGATTGTCCCTTAAGCATGTAATTAGTATGCTTGTAGTTTTTCATCTCCAAAGTGCATGTTTTTAACAAAAGGAATTCAAAGGAATACTTTTTAGTGCATTGTAGGTCCCTAGAAAAGGATGAAAAGCAAGACATAGAGCATGCTTTATGGATTCTGCTTTATCCTGCTCAGTCCTCACTATATCATCTGCTCCTTAAAATTATGGTTTAATTCCTCTGAGCATCAGTTTCATTGTTTAGGAGAGTACAAAAGCTTGGCTGGAGAATGATATTTAGAGTCCATTTTTTTCTGTTTACCCTTTAGAAAACTTAGGCACAAGCACATGAGCAATAAAAATGGATAGAAGTTTTTTCCCAATTCCACCATGAGCTTCTAATTATCTGTTGGCTGTCAATTCAAAATTAACAGAAACTACAACCTCAGCTCCCTTTCCTTTTTAGATCTCCCACCTCTACTATAATCTTGAATAGATAGGCCTTGTAATATCATAGATGTTAACAGACTCTGGTTTTGTTCAATTGAAATGGAGGCAATTTGGATGTTTAAAAATCAATTTTTGCTCTTAGAAACAGCTGTTTAGATTTAGAATAACTCTAGGTGTGAACTACAGTAACTGAACAGAATTTTCCTAACTAGTTATTTGCATATTCATCCGAATGCACAAGTTGTATACATGCATTTTTCAACTCTCACCCATAAAAATCTGGGCTACAGGGTTTAAAAATCAGTCAACTATTTTCTACCAATACAGTTGCTATTGTCAGTTAAATACTTATGGGCACATCAGAATCATAGCTACTAAAGACTCAAAGTAAACAACATCTCACTGTGAAAAAGAGGGGGAATATCAGCTTATAGACTTATTTAGAGCTCTTCATCACTAAGTTGTTTGTTAAAATCTTTAGCCAGATAACACACAGAATATCAGTAATAGGAAGCATTACATTATAGATATAAACTAGAATATTTCTAATTCCAATATCTGACCCAAAGTTATTCTAGAATTGGATACAAACTGGCCATCAGGAAATTTAGACTTGAAATTATACGCAGGTTTCTAACCATCAGAGGAGTAAAGTTCTGGAACAGCCTTCCAAAGCGAACTGTGGGGACAAAAAATCTGGTTTCAAAACTGATCTTGATAAATTTATGGAGGGGATGGTTTTATGGGACAGCCTAGTTTGGCAGTTGACTTATCTTTGACTATTGGCAGTGGATATGCCTATGACCTCAGATGGGACATTAGATGGGCTGGGTTCTGAGTTATTATAGAGAATTCTTTCATAGGTGTCTGACTGGTGAGCCTTGCCCACGTGCTCAAGGTTTAACTAATCATGGGGGTGGGAAAGAATTTTCCTCCAAGACAGATTGGCAAAGTCTCTGGGGTTTTTTGCCTTCCTCTGTAGCACAGGTTATGGCTCGCTTGCTGGTGGATTCTCTGTACCTTAAAGTCTTTAAACCATCAATTGAAGATTTTAATAACTCAGTCATTGGTTAGAGATCTATTGACAGGCATGGGTGGGTGAGGTTCTGTGGCCTACATTGTGCAGGAGGTCAGACTCTAGATGGTCATATTGGTCCTTTCTGACCTTAGCATCTATGAGAATACATGTACGCTACTGTTCCTTATGAAGCCATAGCTACACAATGCAAAAGTTACCTTTCTGTTCTTATCTCTTTTTTGTGTCACTGAAAGTTAAGATTTGATTAACAATTCAAAAGTTAGGCCTTTTCTATCAACCTTCCCCAAAATTTATTCCTGTGAATGTTCTAAATTTTGCTGGGATTAACTTCCCAACTGAAGTCACAAAGCACTATTGTATCTTCTAATGTTTAAATCCTGTTCTATTGGCCTTTTTCAGAGAGATTTATAATCTTGATGTATCCATCTTCAATGTGATCTATCTGAAAACATATGCCCCCTAAGTGGAATTTCTATGTGCATACTTGCTGTTTCCACATGATAGTCATTTTTGTTTCTTTTTGTAAAAAGAAACATTCCAAGCATGGAAAAATTAATTTTTTCTTCATTTATAAAATTTGCAATTATAAATAAAACCACACTTGCAGGGTTTCTTTTTATATGTCTTTTGGTTACATATATTAACTTCTGAAAATTTTCTGACACGCTATAAATTTAACACAAGATAACTTGCTAAATACAAAGTCCCTGATTTAAAAGTAAGAAAGTAATTTCTGGGTAAAGGTTAAAACAATGCACTTAATCTATACCCTGCATTTTGCAGCAAATAGAGGGTTTGAACTTCCATGTCCTCAATCCCACTGAAATGGGAGCTGCACGTGAAGGAGGCTTGCAGGATCAAGCCTACATGGTTGTAGCACATAAGACTAGCCAGTGACAGGAATTGCATGAAATATTCATCTCCTTGAGTGGGTTGAAGATGTATTTTCACCTCTATAACTAAATTATCTTACTTTGGATGATACAGCTGTTTTCAAAGAGACATTAAACAGATTCTTGTAATTTTTGATTGTTAAAAAGTCACATGGAACTTCTTGCATAAGGGTTAAAAACTCTAATGGTTCTGGTCAAATTCCTACTCAAGTAGTTATGGTAGGTCCTACATTTGCCCATCACTTTCTGTTCCAAACCATTAGAGAGCATTATTGTGCACTGGGAAACTGCTGCTCTGTTCATACATATATTTTTTTTTAAATGATGATTAATGCATTCCCTATCACATCCTTTACCTTTACATTGTTGGTAATATTTAATAGTTGTAAAGCATTTGAAATCTGTGTGCTGTCTAAACATTATAGTTCTAATTGTAATGCTGTATATGCATGATAACTGTTCTTCTCACTTCATGTTGTCTGGAAGATGGAATTGTGGATTCTAGTCCCAGGTCTGCATTTTTATCTAAAATGTCTAACCATGTCTTCATTATGAAGAGGGAAGGAAAACTGGCAGACCTCTGGCAGGAGGCTGCAGTATGGGAAAATATGCTGTCTTTGTGCTGTCAACCACTTTGGATCCTGCAGACACCCTTCCATCAGGATATAGACCTGCAGTTGAGGAGGTGGGCTGAAGGAAAAGAGTATGGGTCATATAACATTGTGCATCATCTCTGTGCACATAGATCCTCCAATCCCACAAGGATTCCACTCAAAAATTAATCTACAAAGCATAAACTTTGGATGATCCAATTTTTCTCAAAACCCCTCAGTGTATGGGAACAAAGAAGGTCCATCTCTACTTGGGCTTTTATATGGTTTAGGAGTAGTGCCAATGTATACCTAACTATATCCTTTTTAACCTGATTACACAGGTGAACGCTTTGATCGTGTCTCTGTCTCTCTCTAGATATCAGTTTTATATGACTATTTTTCTAAGATGGCTTTTTGTAGATGTGAAATATTTTCATCAAATTCCTCTGAAAATTTATTGTAGCAAATGGGATATTGTTTCCAGCTGTTTCTATCCAGAACTGATATTAAGCACTGAAAGATGAGAGGTGACTAGATCACTTTCTCTATCAGTCTGAAGTTAACTCATAGGAATTAATAATAACGATCAGAATGCATGTCAGATTGAAGTTGGAAAAACTAGAGTCAGAGATCTCAACCAGCAGCAGATGTTAAAGCAGAACACTGATCCAATTATTACCTAGCACTACAAAAACTGGAAAAATATTCTGGAGGCCAACAGAGACAGTCATTCTTACTGGGTGGCCTGTTCGACTGGTCTCTGACTGCGCTCCATTTCAGAGCACGATCCAGGAGGAGGCTGTTTAAGTCACAAAGACCCATTAAAAATTCAGCTACCCAGGGATGATACCATTCTATCTCAATACACAGTAAGTTGTTGGACAATAAGACCAAGTTTATTTTGACATAAAATATAAACAATGGATAGAAGGGGACAACCAGATTCATTAGCATTCTCCTTAGTGACACATCCAAAAGGGCATAACATCAGCTGTTTTAGCATGTTCCCATACCATTGTCTTGTTTTCGTGAGGGGCTGACACTGCAGGTGATGTGAAATTATAACAATGAAGGAAAAAGTAACCCTATCCCTAGCACTCCCTTGCTCACCAGAAGCAATTTATCCAAAGCACTGGATGTTAACCACAGATTTTAAGTAATGCTTCAAATTATTATTAGTGAAATTATTAGAACATGTGATATGAAAGTATTTCAATCAAGGCAAACAGTTGTAGGCTACTTACAGGTTTGCGGAAGAAATGCATGTCAGCTATAAATTATGCTGCATATGTTTTCAGTGGTTTTTGGGGACACCATACGATGCAGAGATTATTTTTTATGTCCACGCTCATTTTCCCAAAATCTATACCACTCTTAACAGCTTGTTCAACACTTTGGATAGCATCACGCTAATGATGATTATTTTGAAGGCACAGGCTGTTGCCATTACTGAAAAAACCATAAAGCATTTTTTGGGGGGAGGGGTGTGTTTTAGATCTGCCAGACAGCTCTCATAACATCATATGACCGTAAAGCAACAGAATGTTTTAATTACTGGGAAGGAGGAAACTACTGCTAAAGTTGAAATAATTTTTCACTTAAAAAAATTGGCTCTAGAAGAAAATTCCTTTTTAAGAATGATGCATGCGTCGATATTAAATTTGTGTGGAGGTTTACAAAAAAGTGCAAAGAAAAGATCTACTTATAATGAGATTAGATCACTGTGTATGCTTGGACAATAACACTTAGAAGGTCTTCCATGTTACTACGTAGGATCAGTTTTCTTAAATTGTGTTCAGAATTCAGAAGTCTTGTACTTGTAGCTTAACTTGAATACCTGAGCTTCCTTAAAATCTGTTACCATGCTCCTAATCTCCGCACACAAACAACAATCTGAAATTCAAGCCCTCAGAGTTCTCATTTGGGAAGTGGATTGGACGAGATGCATAGTATGAGGCTCAAAAGAAATATTTGAATGCAGTGATATGGTACAGTATTGTGACAAAATGTTGTGGGACATGAGTCACATCTTTATTGGTTCTAGTGAGATCCTTTCATTTGAGTGCCTAACAGGACTTTGTGGAAAATTTTTGCTTTGTAACAGAATTCCTTTTCAATGTTCACGCTGAGTTTTTAGTTCTGAGTGCCTTTTATCATCATATTACTTCCTTGGATACTGAAACTAGCCATTTAAGCAACAAATGATCTGTCAATAAAAATGTTAAAAATCATCGTCATATATCCTTCTCTAAATAGGAATGGCAGCAGTAGCTGTAGATACATTACAGCCACTCTAGCAGCAAGAACAGGCTATGGCTCAATAGTTCCCTTCAACAAGGACACTGTGACTTTTACTATTCAACACACGTTCAAATGCAATGTGTCTCTTCATGAATTGGATGCTATGCAGTCCAACATAGAAAGTGGTGTCTCTTGATTTCCAAAAAATGTATCTTGTAATTTATTTAGTCAGTTGGGACTAAGAGTTAAGTTTCCAGGTACTAAAAATGACTTACAACGAATCTCAGTTGTCACCTAGGATTGCATTCAAATGTGAGATCCTTCTGGGCTGCAAGCTATAAGAACTATCTCAGTTCGGAGGAGTGCTTGTTTGAAAGAAAGATGAGATTTATTGCCTCTGCTGTATATCTGATTATTTTTTTCCACAATTATTAAAAGGGACAGTGGGCAAAACAGCTGATCTCCAACCATCTTGCACTAGGGACTGAATATATTTAACTCATTGCTCAAGAAAAAAACAGTGTAAAAGAAAATGGATGATCTCAACAAAATTAGTATTAGGAATACGAGAACCAGTGTGAGAACCTGAGAATACTTAATCCATAAAGCTGAAAGTGTTTCTTTTGCAATGGTTTGGGAATATTGAATTGGCAGGAAGAATGAAGATTGATTTGTGTCAGGAGACATTTAGAGGGGAAAAAACTCACCTGGTCCCAAAATTCAGTATTATACACGAATCTTTACCAGTCCAGAATGAGATATTATGTGTTGTAAGAGGGACTTTGATGGCTTCTAATTCTGTAATTGGGAACTGTCCAGATTGCTTTTTGTTTCTCACAAAGAGATGTCAAAGCTTCTCTTATGTAGTACAGCAGATGTAGGTCTTGGAATTTAAGTTTATTCATTCTTTTGGCTTCCATGGCTTTGTGGTCCCCTATTTACATTTCTACTTGCTATTAACATGTACAGTTTGTCTTTTAAAAATCTTTCATCCACAAATGACATAGGATCTAGTTACCCCTGAGATCGCATCCGTGTCTGTTTATATATTGCCACAATTGAGATTAGTAGAGACAGTTGCACTAGAGGAGGAGCTGACATGGCTTTTTCTTTAAGGGAACCTCGACTTTTGAACTTGAAACTGCAGCTCTTGTTTGACCAGAGGCTAAGTTTTACATTATCCACATGCTGCAAAGGCCATCTCTTTTCTCAGGTTTTTGAGATGGGACATAGACTGGAGGTTGCAGGAGATTCAGGAACTGTCCTCTTGTATTTGTAAAATTCTGGAGAGATTTAATTTATGGCATAGACAGCTAGAATTTTGAATTAGCACCTACAGGTTTTAATATATTCAAAGAATAAGCACATATGTTGTTCATGCTCAGGTACTGTAAACTCAAAATGTGGGATGATACAACAAAATCAAAATCAAGTAATTCCTGGATAGTCTCCACACATTAGCTGCATCAGAAAAATGTGTATCGTGGTTTATGCCTTTGGTTTATCATAACAAATTTTTCACTGAAGAACCCATATAATGTATTTGAAAAGTTGTAACTTACTACTGTACGTCTCTACTGCTTTTCTTCTTTCTTGTTTTTCCACTTCCCTCTTTCTTGAGTTCACTTCTATCCTCCTTGCTGGGAAATGAGAAGTTGAAGAGAAGGTGCTATCTCCTCAGAAAGAAGAGAGTAATCAGATAAGAGACAGGCTGCAAGGCTCTTCTCTGCAGAATGATTTGCTGTAAAGTACAGCTCTGTTCTGAAAAGTGACTGTAAAGATGGGGGGGTCCTATAATTATTATCTCTTAATCACTTCCAGATCAGCTTTGCTCAGTTTGCAAGTAAACTTTTTCCAACTGCTTCTTCTGCAAACTCATCTTGGTCTAAAAGTCAAGTTGTGCTAAGGCTGCTGCTGCATGAGTCAGTAATAAAAGGTTCAGTGGGCTAAATTCTGCCCTCCGTTGCATTAGTCAACCCCTTTGTCATCAACTGGTCTGCAATAAGATTTTAAGTAATAGTTCTGTTGATAAGCATGTTAGAATTAGGCTTTGTCTACACATGGAATTATTGCTAATTACTTATTCCTGATTAATACCATGTGTAAACTTTAAAAAAAAATGCTGGAAGAATGCCTTGTTCCTATTTAACTGGGGCTCCCTGACTCCTGGAGCAACTGGTTTCAAAAGCTATAGGAGTCTATCAGCCCATTGAGCAAACTGGCCCAGGAGTGTGGAAGGCCGTCAGTCTCTGGCCCTGGGTCAGTCCATATGGCAGGACTGACTAGGAGCTATGGACCATGGAAACCTGTCCCAGGATTTCCAGCGCCACCATTCTGAAAACCCCAGCCAGTGCTTTTTTTGTTTAAAAGAGAGAGAGAGAGAGAGAGAGAGAGAGAGAGAGAGAGAGTATTGGCACCCATATCGATTGCAAATTTGAAAAATGTTTCTCCCACCCCTCTTCTTCTGTAGTAATCCCTCTTCTTCCAGCAGCACTCACCTTTTCCCTGCTGACTCCATTCCCCCCAGCTGGGCAAAAAAGGTGCCAGTACTCTGTACCCTGTGTACTGTCCCAAAAAAAGAACTGGCCCCAGTTCAAGGGAGCCCTCAGGGCTTCCAGACACCCTGCCACTGATCTAGGAGTCTTAACCTTGAGAGACCGTGATAGAGAGAGAGTTTCCAGCACTGCCTGTGAGCCAGCTCCCGAGGCTTCAAAAGTTGGGCAGCCCTGGGAATCATCTAGCCTGAAAGTCAGCATACTATGGAGATCCTGGCCATTGAGCAGATGCCAGAGCCACATTCCCTAGGAACCCTGGGGTCTCAATTCCAAGGCAGTCCTACAGACAGCTGCTGAGAAGGTGGGCAGGCAAGTTGGCAGACCAGGCAGATTTCCATTGTGTGCCTGATGGGCAAGTTTTGAAACCTGCCTGGCAGGTTCTTATGGAAGATTAGTCAAAACTGGCAGGCTTTGGGGAAGGAGGGGGAATTGCTTTCAATAAATCTGCTTTTTCCTTTAGAGAATTTCTGACAGGCAATATTGCTCAGCTTGTGGCTGAATTAATCCTTAGTCACCATATAGCAGCCAGTACAGTAACAATCAAAGTAACATTTTGAACATGAAATATTCATAAAATAACACAGACATCTTCCATGTCCTTCTCACACGTGGTATCTGAAACAGAAGGAAAAAGGGAAGGCTGGCAGGGAGAAGAGTCCAATAGCCACTTTTTAGAGAGAAATGGTAATGCCTTATGTTAGTGTCTGGGTTATCTTTTAAATGGTTGCCAGGGAGCTGTAGCTCTCTTTTGCTGTGGAAGTTCAAGGGCCAGGGAGAGGTATGATGGGCTTCTATGCTAAGGGAGTACACTATAACCTGTTTGATTTTTGCTTGACTGTCTACGTTCCTTAAACAGAGGAAAAAACAAAAGGTTAGAATGTTTAGATTTAAAACCCTTTTCATAGTAGTTTAACATAGCCAATTATTATTTCTTCTTTGTATTTTGGTAATGCCTAAGAGCCTAAGACATGGACCAGGGCAGCTGGGCACTGTATAGCACAGACATAGTTGAATTTGAGTTTGTGCTAACAACTCACATATCTACCTCTCTCCTCCAGACCTATCCCCTTATGTCCAGACTAAACTTTACTGGTCTCTCTGACATCCCCTCATGAATGTCTAGCCATCACCTCAAGCTTGCCATGACTAAAACAGAGCTCTTAAGTTCTCACTCAACCTTCCCCATTAGCTACTTTTTCTATAGGTCTGTAATTTGAGTGTCATCTTTGACTCGGACCTCACATCCTGGCTATGTTTAAAATCTTAGTCTTTTTACATGATATCTCTAAGACACAGCCTTTCCTATTCATCCATTCAGCTAAAAACTCTCGTGATCTCACATCTCAAGTACAGCAGTATCCTTTCTTCTAACCTTGTGCCCTGCTCATATGCATTCAGAATGCTACTGTAAATATCATTTTCCTAGCCCATCACTTTGTAACCACCACAGAAGTCTGGAGGGCGGATGAGGAAGATGATCTGAAACACACTGAAGAAACAATTAGAGGGTTAGGAAGAGAAAGTATGAGAGGACAGTCACAGAAACCAAGGCAGGACAAGATTTCAAGAAGAGGAGCATAGATTATGGTGTTGAAGGTAACTGACAAGTCAAGGAGAATATGGACGGACTACTGGTTCCGAGTTTTGTTAAGTCATTAGAGACTTTGGCAACAGTAGTTTGAGTAGAATGGTAGGTGGGAAGCTGAATTGAAGGGGGTTTAAGATGGAATGGAGGAGAGGAACTCCAGATAGAAATTGTGACCATGTTCAATGAGCTTAAAGATGAGAAAAATAGTGTTGTTATAGAGGGAGTGACTAAAACACATTTGTATTGTGAGGAGAAAGACATAGAGGGGAATAAGGGGTAAAAGAGAAAGGGATTAGACTGAGCATGAGGAAGATCAGTAAATGGGATGGGACAAGTGGAAGAGAACAGCAGACAAGAAACGTCTGTATCTATGATATGGGAAGAGAAGAGATGTTGTGGTGTATTTTGTTAATAGTCTCTTGGATGAAATTAGTAAAATCCTCTGCAGAGGAAGAAATGGAGATAGGAAGGAGAGAGTTTGAAAAGGGTGTCAAAGGTGTTTGGGGCTTTTATTACTATAAAGTATTTTAGTAAAAATAAAACTAGTTATACCCCTGATGTCCCATTTCTTAACTTGAATTTATTTCCTAACACTTACATATTTGTCTGTTCTTCAGTTTTAGTGTCTCTTTTCCTTTACTGTTTCTTTTCCCTTCTGTTTAATCTCTCTGATTTTATTGTTCCTCATTTTCCTCGTTTCCTCTTCAGTATAGTTGCTGTTTTGACCTTTTTTTCCCTCCATCCTTCCTCCCCTTCCTTTAATACAACTTCATTCTTCCTCAAATATCTGGCCCCTTTTCCTTTATTTCTTGTTACCTTCAGTGCATTAGCCCATATTTGCTAATATAAACAGTCGACTATAATCTGCTAAAGTCCAAGAACTTCCAGTGGATTTTGGTTGAGCATTTCTTTCCACAGCATTTTGTAAAATTTTTTTTGCCTAGAACATATATCCCACGTACTTTAAATGGGATTTTGACTTGGGAATCTTTAAATCCAGGGTCTAGTATGTATCCTGCTGGAATTAAACATCACTCACTGTGGCTTATGTAGCCTATGAGAAAGATCTGATGTCCAACAACATCATCTTTGCGTTTGATTAAAAAGTCTGTATCGGGTCCTCCTGGCGTGGACCCAACAGACTACATATGTGGTAGATCGTGACACAAAATTTCAAGCAAGGAGGTGACGTAGTTACTTGGTAAAAAGCAAATCTGAAACAGTATAAAAAGGTGATTTTTGTATTTGTATCTTAGCAGTGAGATTTCAAGTGGGCCTTGATATTGGAGACCTAACTGAAGATAAAAAATATATGTGTATTTCATCAGCTGAAGAAATAAAGGAAGACAGTCAATGTAAAATGGATATGCCAAAAGAGTCAGAAACCATAAAAGAGGTTTGCTTTATACTCATTGTGAAGTTATACGCAATATGTAGTTTGTGTTTCCATCTATTATTGCTCTTCCCTTTTATTCTTCCTTGTGCCCCCATCACAAAGGATTTAGGTCATGATGACCTATCCTCCTTCCTTCTGGAATCAGTTTCCGTAGCCAAATCCACTTTCCTATGCCAAAACTAAGTAAACAAACTTGACACGAGGTTCTGCAGTGGTTGGAGTGAGGGAACAGAATCCTCCCCAGGCTGCTACTGCATCATGCCACTCATCAGGGGAATTTTCCACTTGGTCGTCTTTGTTGTGGATCCCCTACCATTCCACCAAAACCCACCAAAATATTGGCTCAGAGGATACCCTGACACCTCACAGTGCATTGTGTATAATTCTAATAATGCTTCCATAGTCTTAGAGGGCTCTTAGCTTATTTAAGAGGTTGGGTCAGGCTTGATCCCATAGGAACTTAATGTGAGGGAGTCTTGTTTAATTACCCCTTTAGCTTATGTATCTTTAGGAGCCTGATCCTGGGGAATAAGGACATAGTTCACTCATGTTATTGCAAACACACAAATGAAAGGTAACTAGGATATCAGAACCATAGGGAGATGTTTCATAAGTGATCAAAATAAAGCTGTTTAAAATGCCTCTGGTCAAAATTTTCAAACTAGTTACAACAAATTAAATACCTCAACCCATATTTAGAAACCTAATGGGCTGATTTTTCCAGAAGTGCTAACTTAACATTCACAATCCCAACTGAAGTTAGGCTGTGCAACAATTCTGAAATTCAATCTATTTCATCAAATGACTACCAGTAAGTCCCTTTGGATGCCTAACTTTTGAATGTGTTGGCTGCTGCTGTTTTTATTATTGTAATGCACATTATTGTGCTGATTATGGCCTTAGTATCTAGTAATTTGCAGTTCAGGCATTTAATAGTAACATTAAGTACCAGTGAGAAAGCAGTTCTTGACTTCTCCCCCTCGCTAACTAAGCTGTGTAGATGAAGAATACTGATGAGAGGGTAAAACAAACAAGGAGTCCTGTGGCACTTTTAAAGACCAACAAATTTATTTATTGCATGAGCTTTCGTGGGAAGTGGGATTTTCTCCCACGAGAGTTCATGTGATAAATAAATTTGTTAGTCTTTAAAAGTGCCACAGGACTCCTTGTTTGTTTTGCCGAACTAATGTTCCCCAGTGTTTGAATCCTAACACCTATTTTGATTTGCTGTTTCAGCCTGACCTGATCCTATGTCATACACTCCCCTGCATTTAATTTCCTCCCATTCTGTAAGTTTCCTGTCTTCAAAGCATCTGATGAAGTGGGATTTTCTCCCACGAAAGCTCATGCGATAAATAAATCTGTTTAGTCTTTAAAAGTGCCACAGAACTCTGTTGTCTTTCTACAATAGACTAACACGGCTACCCCTTTGGAATTAGACTAACACAGTTACCCTTTGAAACTTAATGAGAGGTTGGCTATCATAAACCATAATAATGAGAACCGTAACAAATTCAAGCTCCTTTTTGATGAGACAAAAGAAATTGTTTTTTGCTTTTTATACTTAAAGCAGAAACTTTTAAACAGAATCTTTAGATTTTATTTGAGTAGAAATGCCAGCAGGGTGGACCAAATATCCTGTGGGTACCTCCAAATGCTATAAAGTACATCTGATACAAGTGAAATTTCCAAAAAATAGAGGTGGTCACACTTGGCTCCGATTTAGTTCTGTGTGGGTGGGGGGTACTACTCCCCTCTTTGCAGGAGAAAGATGCTTTTGAAAAATCAGTTTACCCATGAAACATCCTGGCATTGTTTCATAAATATACACACTGCATAAACATAGACCTAGAACCATATTAAATTTGGTTAAATCCAGAGCAACTGCAGTGAAAACAGATGTTCTAGATTTGTGTTGGCTTAACAGATCAGAATCTGGCCCTTGGCTACAGTCCTATAACTTATATACATGATAGTACTGAGTGTCAACAACATATAACCAACCTTTTGTGTAGGGAACTAATATGTTCACTGTCTGTCTGAAGACAGCATCAGGTAAAGCAGTAAACAAAACCACAAAAGTTAGTAACATCCATAAACGGACTCCCATAAAGGGTATAGTTGATTTATGAGAACACTATTTTTAGCATTTAAATACGATTTTACATACTGAATGTCAGTCTCTTAATCCTGACTTCAGTTCTATTTCCATATGCTCATCAATTTTGATATTCCTGAAAATCATTTGTCTTCCTGAGTCTTGGAGCTCTGTATCAGCTTGTCACCAGGGGAAGTGACAGAGACGTGGCGTTTTTCCAGTTTCTGCAGTGGCCAGATCCCCTAATAAAGCAAGAACATACATGGAACATGTGCTGTTTATGCACATCAGCTCTTTCCAGTGATGAATCTAGATCAGAGCAAAAATTTATTTTCTCTGGATTTAGGTAAAATTTTAATTTTACAAAACTGACTTTTCACTAGTGCAAGCTTTTGAATTAATTTTCCTATATAGAATCACACTTCTAATAAAAACACATGATTTAAAAATTGAAACCTGAAAAGTACGTTGCTACTGATACTGAGTTTTAGTGGAAGAAGGGAGGGAAAGGAAAAATGTGAACATATTACAATTGTAACAAATAATATTTCAGTCCCTGTCATATCTTGGAAAATAACTACTGTATTTTCCTACCCAATACTATGCCAGATTTGTAATTTTTTGCATAGCTTTATATTTGGCTTACAAAATCAAAGGGAATTTTCAACTTACATTTGGCACAAAATTAAAGAAATTTCCCACAATTTAAAAAAAAATCCCAGGGAAAACAGATTTTTTTTAAAAAATGGACATCTGTGTGCAGTATCTGAAACAATCACACAGCAGCACTGAGCACATAAAAGTGAAAGTGAATATAAATAAAAGCAAAACTAGCTTCATTCTTTGAGCTGAAAAAAATAATGGGTATAAAACAAGTCAAGTAACTTGGTTTTTAATCTTTTTCACTTTTAATTACGATATTAATTAATTGCCTACTTTAGTCTTTTACCTCCTTTAATCGCGGAATCAATTAATTAATGTGGCAAAAGTGTGTTGCATAAAGGGTCAGATTCTTAGCTGGTATAATTCATCATCAATTCTGGGGATCCAAGCTCAATTGCATCATTTGTGACTCAGGCCCCAAATTCCAGAAAAACTGTTTTTCTTTAATCCCTTTCAGAAAATGTAACATTAGAGGTCATATGTAACAACAGTAGGGCCTAGACTATACTCAAAAACCTGTGTCGATCCTTGAGGATCGACGCAGCGGGATTGATTGAGTGGGTAGTCTAGACCCTCTCAGTCAATCCCAGAAGCATTCTCCAGTCAATGTAATTACTCCACCCCTCAAGTGGAGTAAGGCTGCGTCGACCAGAGAGCGCTGTAAGTCAACGGAGCCCAGTGAGGACGCTACGGTAAATAGACTTAACTAAGTCGATGGGAGATATATATTCTGCAGAATGCAGATTACGTATCTCCCCCCAATTTAGAGCTGTAGGGTAGCCCTGGCCTAGGTTAAAAATTGCACTTTTCTCTGATTTCTATTTTTAAACTGATGCTGTCATTTAAACTATCAATGAATTTTAAAACTCTGTTCATGTTGGTCATTTCCTTTTGCTCTCATGTCCCAATGCCCATGTTTATTCCATGTCTGTCTAATCTTTTGTTCATCCCCTTTCCTCTCCATATTTATAAAGCTCCTATTTACCTTACTACATAAGTACCTCAGCTCTACATTAGCATCAATGGTAGCCAGACAATGAACTACTATAACGAGCATAAATGCTGTACGGAACAATTTGGAATGGAGTTCAGTAATCACTTGCACCAAGTCATTTTACACAAATATTGGTTTAAATTTAATATTCCTAAAATATTGCAGTGATATAAAATATCATTAAAACAAGCTGGAGGTTACTGGCAGTTGTTCATCTGTCTCAGGGAAAATTTCCACACCACTTGATCTTGCTGTCACTGAAGTCTATGGGAGTTTTACTATTTAAAGTAAAGATGTGATATCTCCTATAATATTGAGAGGAAACGCGCATTCCCATGTTTTGGCATAGATCACCACCACCAATCTTCTAGAAACAATGGTCTCTGGTTATGCTGATTTTTGTGTAGTTAAAGACTTTCGTAATTGTTTTCTTTTATTTCTCATCAGGGATATTTGACAATATGCATACCCAAAATTCTCTGTTTTGCTATATTATTGTATTTATTTGCAAGAGAAATAGTCCTATAATATTGTTTGCTGACCTTTATCCACTCTGTACAGTCCTGTTATATTGGCTCAGGTCCTGACTTCCTGCGTGTACTCTTCAGACTTGGCGGTCGAAGCCCTCTGGTCTCACATTATCTTAAGATGCATGGAATCACTAATGGTGTCTCAAGCTCTTTGACTTACAAGATGAATCGTACTGAAATTTGCAGACTACCATATCCTTTTCTGCTGTAATCTGAGCTGTGTTCATAAACCTTTCACTAAAATAGTTTAATCTAGCCAAAGAAAAGAAAAGTGAAGAATGCACTTCAAATGTCTCACCCATGCATTTTGGTTTCTTTTTTCCCTATTATGTTCAAGATAGTTGGACATTTTCTCTTCTCTAGACTAAAAAAGACCACAGTAATAGAGAATCTCTCTTCCAGTATTTAGACAAGGGGTGTCAAACATGTAGTCCGACACTGGAATGTGGCCCACAGACCTCTTCTATTTGGCCCATGACTGCACTCCGCGGGACCACGCTCTATCCCTGAGAGAGAGGTCTCGTATACCGAGTGCTCCGCAATGCCATGGAAGTGTCAGGTCTTGCAACATCACGAAGCGCTGGGTATGCAAAACTAAGCTCTGTGAGACCACACTTGTACCTAACAAACACACACAGAGAGAGGTCTCTCAAAGAACACAGTTTCACAAACACAGCACTCTACGGATGCCTCAAGAGTGCCATAGTATTTCAATTTATGGTTTGTGCGGACCACTTGAAGTACATTTAAGTTAAATCTGGCCTGCCATAGCAAATGAGTTCGACACCCCTGATTTAGACCAAAACAGAAAAATTTAGTAGCTGTACAGCATAAAGATGGAATGTGATTGGTCCCTGGTTCTGTTACCCCTTAATATAACATATGATTTAAAATGTCTATATGATACTTCACCAAAACTTTATTACCAAACATTGTCTTTTGGATCCATATGTATCAGAGAGAAGTCAGAAACATAAATCCAAAACTTTATTACCAAACATTGTCTTTTGGATCCATATGTATCAGAGAGAAGTCAGAAACATAAATCCAAAACTTCCAAAATATTAGGAAAATTCATATTGGAATTGTAGCTTCACAACTCAATCTATTTCTATTTTGAGCCTGAACCAGAATCATAGATCCAAACACCTCTGAACTTTGAAAAAGTTCAGATTCAGACCTAAACCTGGCTATGAACTATGTGATCTGGACATATGTCTGGTATCAGCTTGCCTAAACTTTGGGAGATTGCATCTGTTCTGTTGTGGCTACCGTAATGTATCTACCTCCTTGGAGTTAGTTTACATTGTAAACTAATGGGTTTCGGAACTGAGGGTCTTCTTAATTAATTTTGTTCTTTCTTATATGTATAATTGTTTCCAGCTCATCTGTTTTTGGTAGTGTTCATGAATCCCTATAAAGATTAATACTTGAGTTCCCTCAAGCATTTTCTGATCTGAATTCTCAGAGTTGTGATCTCCGGTGTACCAAAATGTTTCCACATAATAGACTAGGAAAAATCTGTTCTACAACTGTTTGACAGTTTATTTCACTTTTATAAAGGATTTAAATATCAATCTTTATTTTAATTATCCTGGATCAGAATTTTTAGTGTTTTATTGAGTACTTTATAATTATTTACATAGTGGTTAATACAGTTTATTTGAAGACACAGTTCATTTACCTAATTCCAAAGGGGTAGCCATGTTAGTCTATTGTAGAAAGACAACAGAGTCCTGTGGCACTTTTAAAGACTAACAGATTTATTTATCGCATGAGCTTTCGTGGGAGAAAATCCCACTTCGTCAGACGCTTTGAAGATAGGAAAGTTACAGAGTGGGAGGAAATTAAATGCAGGGGAGTGTATGACATAGCATCAGCTCAGGCTGTAACAGCAAAGTGATTTGACCTCCCCCTCCTCTATGTGCTGTTCCCCAGTGTTTGAATCCTAACACCTATTTTGGTTTGCTGTTACAGCCTGACCTGATGCTATGGGGATGTAAGGGTGCGGGGATGTCCCTCCTTGTCAGTCCATGAGGTAGCTATGCCTTTGCACTATTGTACCTGTGTTGTACCTGTGCAGGCAGACTCAAAGCAGAGAATTATTTCTCTCTAGTGCTCAGGCCGTCAGGCAGTGTTGGTCAACAAAGTTGTCTATGCTCCTAGGCCCTCAGGCAGGGCAGGGCCACCAAACAGTCAAGAGCTCCATCAGAGGGGGTGGCAATTGAGGCAAACCCAGAGATAAACCAGCAGTAGTACCCAGCCAGTACCCAACCTGCTTTTCAGTGGTCAGAGTCGAATAGTCTTAGATGGTCTAGATCTTCTTGATTGAGGTCGCATTTTCCCACACCCATTGATGTGCCTGAGATAGATTGTTTCCTGCCAATCAGTGCAACACTGCTTGGGGTTCACTATCAGTTCTGCTTCCTAGAGGGTCCTCAAGATAGCTGCCACCTGAGTCACGTGCTCCTTCCAGCACCAGCTGTAAATCAGATCATCATCATCATCTAGGTAGGCCACAGTGTACTTGGTGTGGGGTCACAGGAGGCAGTCCATCAGTTGCTGGAAGGTTGTGGGGATTCCAGGGAGGACGAGGATGACCTCCACAGGCATTGTCTGGGTCAGTCCAGCCACCATCACCTTAGCGGTGGGGTACGTCTTTATATCCCCTTGCATGCATCAGAGGGGAATCTGACCTCAAGCCTGGCTGTGTTTTGGAATCAGCTGCTGGTGCTCTAAGGTCTGCCCGCACCTGGAAACAACTACAGCTTATAGGCATAGCTTTCCAAGGCCCACGGGAGCTGTGACCTTGGCGGCACAGGGCCAATGGACACAGATTTAGCCAATGAACACCTGGCCATAGGAGCTGATTGCCTTGGGGTGTTGAGGCTATAAATACCTAAACTGGCTATCATTGTGAGGCAGGGCCTGCCCCACAGTTGGCCAAGGGCTGGAGGGGGTATTACACTGCAGGAGACTCTGGTCACCAGGAAATCCTCCACCAGCCATACAGCTGTGCTCAAAGTGGGGGCCTTGTGCCCCCAGTCACTCTAATAGTTGGAGCTGCCACTGGCTCCCAGCTCACCATTTCACGTGCTGGTCCCAATCCATGGTGGCTTCTGGTGGTGGGGGGCTGAGAACAAGTGTGGTCCCCTTTGGCTTCGGGGGGCAGGCATGGCCCACATTCTCCACCATGTGTATGGGGGTGCAGGATCCTCCTTGTCAATCCATAAGGGAGGCCACCCCCCGCCCCCACTCTGTTGCATGTATGCTCAAAGCAGGGAATTGGCTCTCTCTGGTGTTCTGGGCCTCAGGCAGCGTGGGGCAGCAAGCAGTCTCTGGCTCCAGCCCCTGAAGCAGGGCTGGGCAGGGGTGAGCACCAAACACAGTCTAGGAGCTCAAGTAAAGGCTGAGCAACAAGATGTCTATGGCTCAGGTCTTCAGTGAGAGATACATGAGATTCAGAGCCATCAGTCTCCCTGGAGTAAATAGCTAGCGGCAACCCCAGCCGTTCCTTGGCATTCCAAGTGGCAGGCAGCTCAGCTTCAAACTCCGGCAGTGGGAGAGAGAGATCCTTGTTGTCATCCTCCCCGCAACTGAGCTACTTCCCTTTCCTGCCCTGCCCCTCTGCTTCTGGCAGGGCGGGCATGGATGCCATGGCTCTGCCCACCAGCAGTGACTGCAGGTTTCTCTTTGTCTAGCTCAGATGGAGGCCATGTCCCCTCACTACAGGGACAGATAAGCAATTATTTAAAATTACTTTGTGTCATCTCTCTGAAGGAAAGGAAGGTGTGATCCGTAAAGGAATTTAGGGGTGTGACACAGTGTTGTGGTGCCTTGAAAATCACAGGAACAACACTAACCCACAAATCCTGAGTTAGGGGCATAGGCTCCCTATAGAATGAATGAGGAGAGGTAGATGTGTTAGAATATGAGCCCCAAAAAACCAGCATGCTAGATGGGGATCTCCTTTGTCACCCAATGGGAGATGTTGACTGGAGGACTGTTTACTGAGTCCTGGTCCTCTCTGAGATAGGCACCCATCTCACTTGCCATTTGCCAACTGGGGGAAGTTGTGGGCAAGTCCAAAACAAAACAGCCAGGGGAGAGGAAGTCCCTCTGTTGTAATCTTCAGCCTAGTCAATATGGTATTCCCAGGATGTGGGAGCTTAGTAGAAATCTTGGCTTCATATGTCCTGAATTTGGCATTTAATCCTCCTCTCAAATGCCTTAACTACATGTAAGAAGACTTGGTGTTTCTTTCGTGTGAATTCACTTGAGACGTTTCTCCAGTGGATTGCACTGCAAGGGACTGAGTGCCAGGGACTGAAGATGAAATCCTGGCTCTGCTGAAGTTAATGGCAAAACTCCCATTGACATCAGTGAGGCCAGGATTTCACCCCAAGTGAAAGAATTCTCATCTGCTGATATTACTGCTAAAGCATTAGAGCAGACCTCAGGAATCTTTCCAATGGCTTGGATCGAAGCTTCCTTTTTTTCATCCATCTTGGCATTTTCCTATACTTAAGAGCCACTGAAGTAAAACCATGGAACAAGTCTCTGCAGAAGCAGCAAGTCTAATAAAAGCTGTCAGTTTAGATTGATACAGTGGTTCAGGCCATTAGGGCCAAATTCATGGTAATATAGAGCCTCTGAAAAAAAATGAGACCAGGAAGATGTTGGATAGTATTCAGTGGGAGTAGGGGTGACAGAACCTGTCTGTCCCTTAATAAATAAGGAGCTCACTCATCATGTGAGGTACTGATGTCACTTGATGTGGAGGAGAGCAGAGCTTCCACTGACTTGTTTGCAGCTGTGATCTTTTTGCTGTGATTGACAGAGGTGAATTCAAAGGATAAACTGAAGGTTAGAAGATTTCTTTGCATTCTTATGAACAGGCCTTTTCCAGCAGTGCAATTTTGTTTTCTCTTTTTGTTAAGGAACAATTTAAATTCCACACCGAGGTCTGCAGGGAAATCAATCAAACTCTCCTCTAGAAGTGCAGGCTCTGTGGAAGATCATGAAGATCATTACCTGAAAATTGTTCTTTGCCATGAGTACAGAAGTAGGGGGCACATGTTAAGGGAGTAGATCAAGGCTAGAGAGGATCCTTTGTCTCTGTGGAATGGCAAAAGGAGAATAGCTAAAACAAAAGAGCTGAGACTACAGGATTTTGACAGGATAACTGGCTGCCTCTGCCTGCCTGGCGACCACAAGCACACAGAATATCCATCAATCTGGGTTAGTATAATTATGTCACAGAGCACAATTTCCAGTTAAAATATCACCTTTCCTTTGGCATTGTATTTTATATTGCACCATCTTACCATTAACTAGTCCCATTACTGTCTTGAAATAAACTTTTATGATGTAATTGAACATTCCACATGTTTTACAGCGTGAATAATGCTGAACCATAACAATCTGCTTTTGTGGGATCTCATTTCTCAATAGGAATCCTTTCTACAGCTCATTTCATTTTATTGTCTTCTGATGTATATATTTCATGTATGTAAACAAAAGGAAAATTCAGCTCTAGTCACAATAGTTCCAGTTTTGTTTTGTTGTAGTATCTCTTTTTAGATCCACACAGATCTGAACTGAACGTTGTTTGGGGTGTAACTTTGTTTTGATTTTGTCCTGTAAATCTGAATGTGATCTAGCACACCAAGTAACTTCCCAAAATGTCTGTAAATAGAAATCTTTTCACTTGACTGGAATGGTAGCACAGCAGTTGCTCCAACTTATCAAGAAATTATTAAAGAGACACGAAGGCTCAGGAGAGAATTCCAGGAGGATTATACTGTGTAAGTTTAAAGCGGTTTTTAAAATACATGTGGCATTAGAATTATACCAACATGGATGCTAACCCTTTCTTCAGATGCTCTGTAAATAATTGCTATCAATGGGCTGACATATATTATACCACATGTCAAAATACAGATTTAATTACCTCCTCCCTGCATTGAAGTAAATGGCAAAACTCCCCTGGACTCTGAAGTGGAACAAGAGCAAGCCCCACATGCACAAGAGATGAAACCAGTGAATATTGTGCTGGAGAAGTGCTAGTCACTAGGATTAATCTAATAGCGAGTATTAATAGTGGCACCAGGCAATGCTGCTGCTGTTAAAAGTTTGGTGGTGTCTTTACAATAAATCTCTCTGGAAAGGTGTAAATCTCTTCTATTGCACCGCAAGATTAACTTACTGCGCTGCCATTGAATGTTACATTCATAGCCATTATATTAAGATAAAATCTGTCCATTTGTAGTGTGTGGATAATTCTAATGCATTCTAGTTAAGATGCATTACCACTGCAGAAATTTTGTTTATTTTTTTAAAAAAACAAAACACCTCAAATATGTACATTGATTGAATTCTTTTAGCTTGAAAAAGGCTGCAAATATTTTGCACCTTGAGTCAGGAAAGCAAACATGATTCTAGAAAGACTCCTTTGTTTTAAACACTGATGCTGCACATACAGGAATCTGGTCTATACTAGAAACTCATATCAACACTGAAATTTTCTTCATGCTTTCTGGGTAGCAACTGCTTTACTAGAAGTCTATACAGCACTTTGGGGATGTACAGTTTTAATGTTAATGTTATGCAGATTTCTTCACAGGTAAGGTAACGGGATGGCGTATAATTTCCCCTCCTTTATTGTTCCTCTCACTGCCCCAGATTATCAGTTTTTATTTCTAACCCTTAGTGTTCGCACGGTTCTTTTCTGCTGTGTTTCTTTGATCGCTAGACAAGCTTTAAAACATTGAGCATAAAGTTTCATCAACTTCTTTTACATAACAAAAGTTAAAAATTCCCTTTTCTCATATTTTCAGTGACTGCATAAAATGCTTGTGTACAATTTGAGTATTTTGGACTTTTAATTGAAAAGAGTTTAATATTTTTATATACTCAATTTTGATTTTGCAGATTTCAGCGGAAGTGTAGAGAAGACATTGCAGAAATAGAAAAGCAGAGAAAAGAAATTAACCAGAAATTTAGAAGGTTTGCTTAAACTATTTTTCAACATTTCAGGGTTTTTCCTAAGAAGTAATTGTCTTAATTTGCAGCCTGGGAAACCGGTTAAATAATAGGAAAACCTTTCTAAGAGGGTAGTTAAGTTCGGGAAGAGGCTTCCAAAGGACATTGCAGAATCCCAGCCGTTAGAGCTTTTTAGGAACAGATTGGACAAACACCCATCAGGGATGGTCTAGGTTTACTTAGTCCTGACTCAGCGCAATAGGCTGAACAGAAGGATTCACAAGATCCCTTCAAGCCCTACATATCTAAGATTTTATGATTACTTCATTCAGAAAGATATTCATTAACTGACTTACTGACAGCCCAGCTATGAAACTTATTGCAGCTTGATGCATCATGAAAACTTACCTCCCCGTATTTGGGGACATTCAGAAACGACAAAAAATGTCATGCTCAGTTAAACTATAATGTTGCTGATACAAATAATCTTTTATTCTGTTCCTAGACTGACAGAGAGCACCTCCAGGAACCCCTCTGAACTAAGACTGAATGCAGATATGCTAATGCATGAATTGGTATGTAATTATAATAATGCAATAGTAAAAATTCTGGCTCCTCCCAAATTTTAAAAATATGATCCAGATTTTTTGATGACTTGAGCATATACAGTGTACACCTAAGTTATTAGAAAAGCAGGTCTGTCGATGGTATAGTGTATAATATGCTACGGGCTGTTATGTAATTATAAAAGGAAAATCAATCATAACTGATTTACACCAACAGTCTCTGGCGATGTTGTAATAAACAAGATCAGAGAAAAGTAATTTTGGAAACGAAAGGCCAAATTACTTTTTCTTAAACATCTCTGAGCTTATTTTGCAGTTTCTGGAGGATCCCTGTTTGCAGGTCTGGCTGAGATCTGCACATCTGTTACAAATTAATAGCATGTATTGTAACCCATATGTAAGCTCATATATAAGCACTCATAGAGAAAGCATATTTTAAGCTTAGAACCTTTCTGAGGAGTTCTGCCTCGCTCTCTACTCTGATCCACATTCTTCATTGTCCTCCTTCCCCTTCCAAACCAGATCCCCCTAACTCATCTCCTCACAATCCCATCTTTCTCCTTCCCTTCTGCAGTTGCCCTGCCTTTATCTTTCCTCTGAGAACTGTCATCTTATTTCCCTAATCCCCCCAGTGTTCTCTTTCCGTCCTTTCTGGTTCTGAATCCCCAAGAGCAGAAGTCCCTATCTTTAAAAGTTATCCTTACACATTCCCAGTGAGACTTCTGAGATGGTCTGGAGGTCTGCGTTGACTCCTTGGTCATCTGCTGTGTTCAGATCTGGCACACTGTGTCAGAAGCACCACAGAACTCTCCCCACCTGGCACGGTCTGGGTAATGCATACCGCATTTCTTTTGGGAGATCTGTATTTGGATGCAGATCTCTGTACAATGAACTTTGAATCGCTTTAGAGATAAATACAGGGACAGGGACAAATCTTTCTGCCAGCAGAAAACCACAACTGAGTTTGCATTACACAGGGCAGGGAGTAAGGAATGTTGCATGCTACAGAGCAGAATTCTCTAGCAGCTCCTTCCTCACCCCTGCAGATACAGGTAGACTAGGATGGAGCCACTAACCAGTTCTCCTGCTGGAGAGAGGAGCGTGAGTTGTAGATGCTACTTTATTAATGATCATTGTTGGAACCCTGAGGCTGCCAACATTCTCTGCTAAGACTTGCCCTCTGCCCCCCATGTGAGTGAGAGCAACCCGCCAACAAATCTATTTACTGGTCAGAGGGTCTTTCCTTCAATGAGCTGTCAAAGGATAACAAAAATTAAGTTCTGTCCATGGCCAATGGGTCACTTTCAATCACTTGTGGCTTGTTCATTTGTAAGCTAAATTTCTCCAAACAGATGAAGTTCTAAATTGATTTGTTTTCGAGCTGTCTGAGCACCAGAAAGTCTATTTGGCTATTTGATAGTTAGAGGATTTTTTTTTTTCATGTTGCACAGCTCAAAAATAGTTGAACATTTTTTGTTAAAACCAAAAATGTCATTGTTGGGCTAAGATCAAGAAAGAGAAACTTTAGCCCAGAAGGAAAATATTTGAGAAAGTTATGGAGAGAAAGAGAGGAGTCAGTCAAGTAGTTCTTGCCGCGTTTCTGGTAGTTATGATGTCACTCGCTCTGGCCAAGAAACCAGGAAGTCTGTCACTCGGCCTCCTCAGGATTTGGAAAGATTTGGCAGTTGTCTCAAATGTACCGTGTTAACTGCATTCTAAACAGCAGCAACAGTAACTCAGACTACTTAACACAACGGGGTCCAAGTCCCTGACTTAGCTCTACAGGAGCTGTTCTATAAAATAGCAAATATAATATCTCTTTTCCTCACTGAGAATCCTATAAAAGTTTTAAAGTTCAGCAAAACATTTGCAATACCCTTAGCAGTTCAGTTTGATCCTTTGTTTTCCACAGGAATTAACAACGTGGGAAAAGAAACCATCCAGCACTCCAGGTCCAGCAGTGGAAGAAGGAAATAAACCCCAGTGTTAAAAAAGGTCTGAAATTGGGGGTTGAATATTACTTCATTTGGGTTTATCAAGGGAAACAGCTCTCTATTCAACCTGCACTTGCCTTTAGATCAGTAAAAGGAAGAAAGACGTGCTTCAGAAAAGTATTCCTTTTTATTTGAATTGTCTGTTTTATTGAGTTTTTCAAATCAGTATGTTTCAGCAAATCAACGTTTACATTGTGTAATTCAGAGAGAAATAAGTATTTAGGATGGTTTTGTTTTTTTATTGGAAGGATATTTTCAGTATGGAAAAATACATTATAAAGCCTAAGAAACCTCTTCAAATTGTTTCTTTAGAAATGTGTCTTGATAATAGCAACTGCTCTTTATAATACAAAACAGAAAAGGGACTAATTTGCTGTGGGCATAGGAAGTCCCGCCAGTTCCCAAATGCCCTGCATAGTTTCTTTCAAATTTTTACATTCTTTAGGCCTCAAGAAAAACCAAAGCTCCACCTCCAGGCTTGGTAGCAAACAGACTATTCTCCAGAGTTAACCTCTGGTCACTGCTTTTGTAATAAGCTTCTTTGACATTGGTTAGGAAGGTACTCAGCTGCTCAGTAGGCACCATGGACACAGTGCAGCCGCCCCATCCTGCTCCAGTCAAGCGTGACCCGATGGCCCCAGATTGCCTACAGTAACAACGATAAAAAAATTGAGTGCAATACCAAAGGAGATCATTTGTCATACATAAACTGCACACAGAGCACAGTAAACTTGGGATGCATTTATTTCTCGTTTTCAAAGCTACACGGTACGCTTGGTCTTGTGAGACGTTTCAACTCCATTTGCAATGAATGTTTTGGACAAAGATCTGCTCACAACTTATTCTGCAATATAATTATCTTAATCAATTGCAAAAATAAGCCTCTCTTAGAATGCTTAAAGACTTCGACAAAGCTGAGGTGAAGAAAGCAGGAGAAAGGCATTTGTTCCCAATTTTCTTAAAACACCAACCATCAAGAGAGATGACAAAATGAAAGTGAGTTCATGCATTGACCACCCAAGGTATGCTCATAGAAGGCATTTCTACATTAGGCCGAGTGAGCATAGTAAACATTTCTTCTGCTCCAGTATACACATAACATGTTCTGAAGATCCAGGGGTGTCTGCAGGACTATTCACAGTGCTAATAAGGAAAATTCAAAAAAGACAGACTGAGTGTCAGCCCCCAGCCATCTGATCTGCCTCAAAAACAAAATTTAAGAGCCAGAATCTGATTTTGGTTAGACTGGCTTAAATCTACAGTAATTTCCTGGATTTGAGTGAATTTCCAACAGTGCGGCTCAGATCAGAATCTGTTCCCAAGTGTGCGCCTTCTGTCCTTCAGGTGACAATATGCCACACTGGTTTGTATTGTCAGATTACTAATGCTTGTTTTCTGTTACTCCATTTGTTGTTTTGAAATCCCTCATACCAACATATACTGTCTTTTGTTTCATTACAATTTATTTCTAAATCTTTTTTAAAGAGAAAAATTCCCCCATAGGGAAGGAAAGGGCCAATGACACCTGCAAACATATCTCAACAACTTTTTTTTCTTTTTAATTGTCTTCTGGTGTATGAATCTCTGGTATACTTGAGCCACATTTTCACACTTGTCTCTTTTAACCATGAGGGCTACAAACTGCTTTAAAATGAATTCTCACAATCTCATGATTCCAAGAGATATGGATTTAAGAAAAATCACTAATTATTATGAGACTTGCAATAAAATTGCACAACTTAGTAACACTGCCACAGCAGATTGCATGAGAGACTGAACTGTGTTTATCTGTAAAATCTTTTATCCTCTTGTAAATGAGGTCTCCCCAGCTATCAAAGGCTAACCTGGAAAAATAGTAGCCAACTTTACTTACTGTGAGATTTTTTTTGATGAAGTCAGCCCAGAACTAGAGCCCATCACAAAGCCATAAAGTGCAATTTTCATCTGACAAGCATTACTCAGATGTCAGCAGAGAAACATCTGACTTACTATATTACGTCCCTTTCGGAGATTAATTTGGTGATCAGAGACAAGAGTATTTTTCTTTTCATTTTAAAACTACACTAGCTAATGATGTCATGTTTTCTCATCTATTCAAACCATATTCCCAAAGAGGATTTCTTGTTTCATTGCTGTCAGAACTTACAGGCAGATGTCCACCAGCTGATCTAGTTGAGGACAGCTGCATTCATACATGTCCCTGCAGCTGATATGACTCTGGTTCATTAATTCTCCCAGTAGCTCGATTGCATTGGCAGGTGCCTCACTGCATATCTTCTTAAATTCCAGCACTCTGGCAGCTTCACTGTACACATGCTTCGCACGCCAGTACAATTTGAAGGTGGTAACTAAAATAGAGTGAAAATATTCCATATTACAATTTATCCATTAACAGGTACTTAAATGAAAAAGAAAAAAATAGAAACTTACAAGATTTACATTTGTTTCTGTCATTTTTATATTAGACCTTCTCTAGGTCAAAACACTTTTTTCTATAATCAACACTTAGACTCATAGATTTTTAAGGTCAGAAGGGACCAGGACGATCATCTAGTCTGACCTCCTGCAAAATGCAGGCCTCAAGACCTCACCCACCCATTCCAGCAATAGGCCACCAACCTATGAATTATTTACCTCCTTAAATCATGATTTAAGGACTTTAAGATACAGAGAATTCACTAGTTGGTGAGCCATGCCCTGTGCTACAGAGGAAGGTGAAAAACCCCCAGAACCCAGGCCAATCAGCCCTGGGGGAACATGCCTTCCCGACCCCAAATATGGCGATCAGTTAAACCCTGAGCATGTGGGCAAGTCTCAACAGCCAGTTACCCAAGAAACAATTCTCTGTAATAACTCAGAACCCACCCTATGTACCGTCCCTTCGTAGGCCACTTGTATATCCACCACCCGTAGCCAAATATCAGTCAGTTTCCAAAATAGGCTAATCATACTAACCCCTCCATAAATTTATCAAGCTCAGTTTTGAAAGCAGTTATGGTTTTTGCCCCCACAATTCCCCTTGGAAGGCTATTCCAGAACTTTACTCCTCTAATGGTTAGAAACTGGCGTCTCATTTCAAGTCTAAATTTCTTGATGGACAGTTTATAACCATTTGTTCTGGTGTCCACATTGGTGCTGTACTCAAATAATTCCTCTCCCTCCCTGATATTAATCCCTCTGATCTATTTATAGAGAGAAATCATATCTCCCCTCCCCCAACCTTCTTTTGGTTAGGCTAAACAAGCCAAGCTTCGAGTCTCCACTCATAGGGCAGGTTTTCCCCTCCACAGACCATCCTTGTAGCCCTTCTCTGCACCTGTTCCAATTTGAATTCATCCTTTTTAAACATGGGGGACCAGAACTGCACCCAATATTCCAGATGGGGTCTCACCAGTGCCTTGTACAGCAGCACTAAGACCTCCGTCTTTACTTGAAATACCTTTCCTGATACATCCTAGAACCACATTAGCTTTTTTCACGGCCACATCACATTGGCGGCTCATAGTCATCCTATGATCAACCAGTACTCCCAGATCCTTCTCCTCCTCAGTCCATTCCAACTGATGCTTCCCAATTTATAGGAAAAATGCTTATTTGTCCCTAAATGCATGACCTTTCACTTCCCATTATTAAATTTCATCCTATTCCTGATACTCGAGTCTACAAGGTCATCCAGATCTTTCTGTATGGTATCCCGATCCTTCTCTGTATTGGCAATACCTCCCAACTTGGTGTCATCCACAAACTTTATTAGCACATTCCTGTTTTTTGTGCCAAGGTCAGTAACTAAAAGGTTGAACAAGATCGGTCCCAAGACAGATCCCTGAGGGACTCCACTGGTAACCTCCCTCCAGCTTGACAGTTCATCCTTCAGTATAACCTGCTGTAGTCTCCCTTTTAACCAGTTCCTTATCCACCTTACTATATTCATATTAATCCTCATCTTCTGTAACTTAACTAATAACTCCCTATGTGGAACTGTAGTAAATGCCTTGCTGCAATCTAAGTAAATTAGGTCCACCACATTCCCTTTATCTAAAAACTCTGTTATCCTTTCAAAAAAGGAAATCAAGTTGGTCTGGCACGATCTCCATTTTGTAAAGCCATGTTGTATTTTATCACAGTTACCATTATCCTCTATAGCCTTAAGTACTTTCTCCTTCAAAATTTTCTCCAAGACCTTGCATACTACCGAGGTCAAACTAACAGGCTTGTAGTTACCCAGATCATTTTTGTTCCCTTTCCTGAAAATAAGAACTATATTAGCGAGTCTCCAGTCATACGGTACAATCCCCGAGTTTACAGATTCATTAAAAATCCTCGCTAAAGGGCCAGCAATTTCGTGAGCCAGTTCCTTTAGTATCCTCGGATAGAGATTGTCCGGGCCCCCTGATTTAGTCCCATCCAGCAGCTCAAGTTTGGCTTCTACCTCAGGTATGGTAATTTCCACTTTCATGACTTCGTTCCCATTAGCTTCCCTACCTCTATCCCCCAGCTCATCTTCACTCTCATTGAAAACAGATGCAAAGTACTTATTTAGACATTCAGCCATGCCTAGATTATCCTTGACCTCCACCCCATCCTCAGTTTTTAACGGTCCCACTTCTTCTTTCTTTGTTTTCTTCCTGTTTATATGGCTAAAGAACCTTTTACTATTGGCTTTAATTTCCCTTCGCAGGGTCCAGCTCAGCTTGACATTTTGCCTTTCTCACTCTCTCTACATGTTCTGACCTCCAGAAGGTAGCTTTCCTTGCTGGTCTCTCTCCTTTTCCACTCCTTGTAGGCTCTGTGCTTCCTCCTAATCGCCTTTCTGAGATGCTTACACATCCAGCTTGGTCTACAGCTCTTGCCTATGAAATTTTTCCCCTTCCTTGGAATGTAGGCTTCAGTTAGTTCTTGCAACTTTGATCTGAAGCAATTCCAAGCCTCTTCTACTTTTACATTCCTGAGTTTTTCTGTCCAGTCCACTTCCCCAACTAATTCCCTTAATTTTCTAAAGTTAGCCTTTTTAAAGTCAAAGATCCTGGTTGCTGATTTATTTTTGTTTATCCTTCCAATTAGTTTGAACTGAATTAGCTCATGGTCACTTGAACTTAAGTTGTCCCCTACAACCAGTTCCTCTATGAGGGCCTCGCTACTCACCAGTACTAAATCTAAGATGGCATCCCCTCTCGTTGGTTCAGTAACCATTTGGAAAAGGAATTCATCAGCTATCACATCCAGGAAAAACTGGGCCCTCTTATTATTACTAGCACACGTCCTCCAGTCTATATCTGGGAAGTTAGTCTCCCATAATCACACAGTTCCCAGTAGTGTTAACTTCCTTAAAGGCCCTAAAGAGGTCCCTATCCATGTCTAAATCAGATCCTGGCGGTCTGTAACACACTCCAAGCACCATTCCAGGAGAAACTTTAATAGCTTTTTTCCCCCAACATGATTTTTACCCAGATTGATTGTCTTGTTAATTCCATCACTTTGAATTTCCCTAGGGTCTACCTCCTCATTGATATACAATGCCACTCCCCCACCTTTTGCCTTTATATCTGTCTTTCCTAAAGAGCACATATCCTTCAATACCGGTACACCAGTCATGACTACTATTCCACCATGTTTGTTATCCCTATAATATCTGGTCTCACTTCCTCTACCAGTAACTCCAGTTCCTCCATTTTGTTACCCAGGCTTCTCGCATTAGTATATAAACATTTTAGTTTTTGCTGCTTGGCCTCCCTCACTCTGTTTTAATATTGTTTGGGGAGCTCAGACAATAGTGTTTATTATATGTTTACTTCTGATGATTTTAGTTATGTTCTAGAAAGAATAAATCAGAAAACAACTGCATGGTGGATAAAGTGATAGATAAATCTTCATACAGACAGTTTGCAAGGTGCTTTAGCATCACATTATGAGGCTTGGAGCTGGTCAGACTCTGTGAATCCATAAGACTTTTTAAAAAGAAAGGGAAATCTTGCACAAAGAATATTGTTGCAAAACACATTTTAAACCAGTTCTAAAATATAACATTGCTCCTGCCACTGCACCCCCTATCTCCCTTCCCAAAGCTGAGGTTAAGCCACTGAAGTCGCCAGGGGCTGACCTTCAAGGATGCTTAGAAAGAGAAATGCAATGCAGGAGGTTTGAAGAAGTTCTCTTGCCGGGCCTCTCTGCTCTTAAAAGTAGTGCATGATTGAGAGCCACTTCACAGGAAGGCAGCCCTGCCTTATTTCTCCCTTTTATCCAAAGAATTGCTGCTTGTGATACCTCTAGATTACCATATAGATAGGGGGATGTCAACCTATAGTTGGCTGTCCCAAGTCCTTCAGAGACAAAAAGACAGCACATGCTTTCCCTAGAAACTGGATGGGAGTGAGTGACCCAGGTATCAAGTTCACACCTTAAGTTTTGAGGACGGGGCATGTGAGAGTTCTGCCCCATAGGCTCTAAAAAGAGACATTATACTGGGTGCTTGTCAAATGATTCCATAGAGGTATATGCAGCATGTTTACAGTTGAAATAGCTGCTGTGAAATTATGATAGGTCATGTTAGAAACACCATCCAGGAAATAACCTGCCCAGGAAATGAAGTAGTCAGTGGGTTAGTCTTAGGAGGCCAATCAATCACCGTGGTTTTATCCACTACTTTAGGGGAGATTTGTGAGAGATATGGCAATTTTCATGGGACATCTTACTGAATTAACTTTAAGTATCTTTGGGGTCCACTGTATTCAATGAATCGTTTATTAGTGTTGGCCAGGATTGTATGTAACCTCTTGAGGTAGGAGTTGTCAGATCCATCTCCAAGGGGAAGAAGAAATCTTTCCAGTTGGCAGTCTACTGATTATACTGTGAGTTGGGAATCCTGGTAGCTGCTTCTCCGAAAAAATCTCTTTTCAAGAACTGAGACTCTCTAGGGAAGAAGTCTCATAAAAGCACTAAAAATCTAAGTGCACAGAGTCAATCTCCTCATTGTATAAGAGACTATACAGATCTAGATGTACCTGGCACTGTCAAGGCCTCTATGGATCCAGCTCCTTGGTTCTAAAGGACTCAAATCCACTGATAGATGTTGAAGCTCAAGTCTATCTTTCTGAGATTGGAAGGATGGTCCTGGGTCTTCACCAGTTCCATCAGGGAACTCACTCTGGAGCCCAACTGGAAGTTGTCGTTAAAACGAAGAAAAGTTTCTCAGGTGGTTCTTGGATCTAGGCACTTTTCCCATTGATAATATTACTCTGCTTACTATGAAACTCAAATGCTACTTAATAAAGATGACTTGAATATGGCTGCCTTGGTTTTTAGACTAGGATTCAAACCAAAACAAAATGGAAAGACAGGAATGACCCTTGGAAACTCAATCTCATTGGAAATGTCACTGAGCAATTTAGGAAGCTTAAACAACCATGTCTGATTTACCCACTGCATTGACAGCTGTGCTCTGTCATATATTTCCATCATTTTGTTGCTTTGTGCCTGAGTGTTCAGGATTGCCAGGGAAAGGCGGCTGGTCACAGAAACCAGAGCATTCTTTTTTAGATGGTTTCTCTTTAAATATTTTTTCTCTTTCGAAGCTATTGTTTTACAGAAAGGAGCTTTCTAAATGTGCATTCATTTAGAGCATATCTGAAGTTGCGTGAGAGATTGCCATAGCTCACACTCTCTTGTAAATCACCATTGAACAGTAGTAACCCAAAAAATGAACTGAAAACATGTCTGTTTTCAATTTTAAGGTAAAAGTCTTGCCAAAGGCTGTATTTGATTCAGAGACCACCCTTTGGTAAAAGCAATGCTTTACTGGCCAGATTACCTTAAAACACTTTGTGGTTGTGTTATGCCCATCATGTTATGTACTGGCAACTACAACGGCTCTTCTAACTACTGGCTGCTAGCCAGAAAATCTGAAACCACGTCCTTGCCAGCATTCTCTCATGTCATAGAGACTCCACAACCTTGACATTTGGTTTGACTATAATCTGTTATCCTTTCAAGCAATTATTACATTCAAAAATACAGAAATGGGTTTGGTGGTGGTGGTGTTTTAGACTCCCTTACAAACATGACTCTTTGCCAAGTGAATATCAGTTAAGAAATGATATCATTAAATTAAAGGGTTCTGTTTCTATGGTATGAAGCTGTAAATCTAGATGTGGGGGAAAAAACCACAACTGTCATAGATATGACAGAGCATAGCAGCAGTCCAATCCAAAAAAATTAACCACGTGCTTAGCAAAATATTTTGAGCGTTTTCCTCCCCCTCAACCTCCACGTCTGATGCTCTGTACAAGTAAAATAATCTCCAGGCTGCCAACCCTCTCCGTATTCGACAGGCATTACCTCTGCTTCTGAAACTAAGGATATACATTTCTCCAGCCCCATGTGCAAGTAATGGAGAAGCCTCTAAATACCTGTTGTCATGCAATTAAAAATATCAACCCCAAAGCTGATGTTGCAGTGTAGACAAACTCTAAGTCCTCCAAATTTCCTACATCCATCAAGCCTCTGACTTCCCTTCTGTGCACTTGGCACAACCCAGGTTTTGGAGGGCACAGCCACTGAAAAGGCATTCTCTGGGGCATACACTAAAGACGAAGAGATCTGCAGAATCTCACAGCATCATTAAAACTGACAGAGCTATGGTAATTTACACCAACTGAGGATCTGCCCTCTGAGTGAGTCTTGCTGCCAGAGGGGAAGAATTGCTGAAATCCATGTTCCTAAATTTCCTCTACATTCTTTCCGTCCCTGTAAATAACCCTCTGCTATGTCAGATAAAATCCTTTGGTTCCTTATTACCATCAGTAAAATGCCCAAACCCAAACATACCTCCATAATCAGAATTCTCTTAGCTGATTTTTTTTAGTACACAAAATCCGTGAATCATGATTTCTATTGTACTATGTCTGTTTTTACAGGCAGAAAAAAGTGGGGATCATGAGACAGTAATGTATGTACGTAGAAAAAGGGAGAGGTCAAGATAACATGAAAGCAGGACCTTTACTACTAGGTTTGTCATTTTTCTTAATAGCTCTCCTCAAACATTATAAGCAAGAGCTAGTCGTAATCTACCAGCATACAGTATCCCGGTGCATTTTTACCTGGGGTCAGCCAACCCCAAAGGCAGCTTTTGGGGTAGGCGGAGCAGGCGCGCGCCGAGGGCCCTGAGCATTAAGGGGCCCCGTCACCCGGTTTGCCTGCTCCAAAAGCCACATCTACCTCGGCCGGCAGCAGGAGGAGGAGCTCGGCCCTGGGGCCCGAGTGGCAGAGAGCTGGGGCCATGGGAGGGGGGGGGGCAGGGTGGTGGGGAGCTGAGGCTGCGGAAGGGGGTGCTGGGGCTATGGAGGAGAGCGGGGGTTGGGGGGTGACGGAGTTGGGGTCATAGGGGGGGTCTGTGACCCTATGGGGGGCCCTTGAAGGCCTACAGGGGCCCCACAATGGGCCTTTGCCTAGGGCCGCCACTAGCCAAAGGCCGCCGCCCTACCCTAGGGGAGCCAATCCTCTTCCCAGGGCATAGCCTAAATAAATGGCTGAGTAATATTGTGGAGTGAAGAGAACTGAATCAAGCCACCACGTTGCCACTAGCAGTTTAGCAGCTACTCCCGTATGTCTGTCCCCATTTCCCCCCCACAAAGAGAAATGGTCAGTGGGGCCGGTGGCCTTACGCGTCTTGCCTCCACTGTTCTGCAAAAGACTTGCCCTTAAATGACTTCTTCAGCACCATTAGAGCCCTGCTGAGCTGAGGCCAAAACGTGCAGTGCCTACCAACCGCCTTTGGAGGAGACAATGGAATTTTCCAATGCACCGAGGTGGTTCGGGCCCCAACAACAAAAATGTAGCAATGCTAAAACGCAAACTGCCATTAATGAAAACTTGTCTGAAATCCACATAAAATGCTTTTCAAAAACAAGTCACAATAGTCCAGGAACTATTCGTCAAAAAAAAAAAAGTGGGTTAGTTAAATATAGCAGAGAACTGTGCTGTGGCTGGGTTTTTTGTAAGGTCATTCTTGAATTTTAAATCTGTGAAAATTTGTGCAAACCCATCTATGCTGCTTAAGCAGCTATTTTTTTAATAAACAAATAATAAAACACTCCAGTGACTTGTATTATTACTACGTCACCTACAGCAGCTTCCTTTCTTTGGGGTTTCCTGTACAATTTTATCTAGCCTTTGGGTAAAGATCAGCTGCTACCAGGTTATACATTTTTCAGGTCTCAGTGGTGTCTGCTTAAGATGCATTTCACTGTATGTTACTGCATTAATTATGGCTCATCTCTGAAGATGTAGTAGATTCTCAAGAAATTTATCCTAGGGGGTAGCACTCACCACCTAAAATCATATAGGGATAGAGTCTACTACCTTCAAAAATGTAAAATATACCTTTCCCCTTCAGGTATCCCACTGATTCCAGTGGAACTATGGGCAGAGAAAGATAATATGCCTCATCTGCCCCTTAATATACAGAAGAAAATGTTGCTACAAGGTGTTCTATTTCATAGGGGCCAGATTAGGGTTCCCTACCCCCTTCCTCATAAGGACACACGCGGAATGGGACAACTCCTGCGAGTAACTGCTCGTCAATGTGAGCAAGTGTTCACAGGCTGGGCCTCTGAAAACAAAGCAATGGGACGACCCTTCCCTCAATACAACCCCCCAGTCAAGAGACATTTTCGAGATTATGGCACCCACTGGTTTAACGATGGCACTTTTTAACCACAGAAATGCCTGGCTTCTAAAAGTGCTTTTTGTTGCTAATGCAGAACACTCCATTACTGTTTTAATCTAGTCCCTGGCATGCACAGTGCTAGTCCACGCTCCTGGAGCATGTTCTTTGGGACAAAACTGAGACTACAGCCTGCCAATGACAGTACACGGGGCAGTATGTTTAGAAACCCACTTCCAGGTAGGGCTTTCTGGGCAAAACCAAATAAAATGTTACAATCGGGTCTTGCCCGCAGCTCACCACTTTTTAAGACTACTTCGCAGTGTGACTGCAAGACTATACAAACCCGCTCATTCAAATTGCATTGTGGTTTGAGGCTTATTTTTTCAGTAGCAATATTTTTCCAGAATTTAATGTCCGTTTTCTCAGCGGGGGTTAAGCAGCCAAACCCACAGACTAAACGGATGCTTTTAGCTCCCATGATATTCTGTTCCCAGGTTTAAATGTCAAAATTAGATTACTGTTTTATATGTAAAAAAAGGAAAATTTGGTTGAGAATATCCCATTTAAAAGGGAAAAACATTTTATGGCAAAAAGAATACATTATTTTATAGAAGAATAGCCTGCTGCGGTGGGACTTATAAATACACAACTGCATCCTAAATACTTTATGAGACAATCAAATCCAAGCTGAAACTAGAGTGAACTGCACTTTAGAAGTGAATAATTAGTAATAAATACCATTTGTCTGAGAAGGCACAAAGTGGAGCTCAAGAGCCAACCTTCTCTGAACTTCAGGGCTTTTGGGGCCAGGATTTTGATTTGGCCCAAGCGGCCGTTGTGGAGGGTGTTAAAAGGTGGCTCTAAGCAATTTCCATGCCCTTCCCATCCTGAGGGAAGTGGGGTGATGTAGCGTAGACACCCAGAGATTTCCCCAGTCGGGGAGGACACCACAGCTATCTGGACAAGATGGCTTTTCAGCACCTCTGCGGTGCCAACCTGTGCAAAGAGGCTGGTGGAAAAGCAAACAGCTACTTACGGATATGGAGCTTAATAGTCTTATGAGCCATGGTTTTGGTTTGGCTCATCTGATTTGTCCGTTGAGTGAGGGAGGTGAGCTGCAGGTCTCAAAAAATTCAGCTTCTGATAGGCTTATGTACAGCATTGCAGCTATTCTATTGGTCCTCTTAAACGGGGCAGAGGGGGCTTCATGCAATTAGTTAAGAAGCATGACTAAAAGAGTAAGGAGAGGGCAAATGGGACAGAATAGGAATTTTTAACATGAACACTTAAAAAAAAGAGGTGGAGTGGACTGAAATGTCACTGTATAGTGAGAGGTGTGTATGCGTTCCTTTCTGATGGGCTAAGAAAAGGTAAATAGCCCACCTGGAATCTGCAGCATCCTTTTTCTGCATTATCATCCCTGGCTTCTTTCAGAGTGATGAAGGCACAGGTGAGCTCTGAGTCCTAGCAATCACAAATCCAACACTTTATTTCTCCTGTCCTCATCAACAGCATCTGGGAGAAGGGGTACTGAGACTAATTAAAACCTGTAAACCACTTTCGGGTCCTCCCCCATAAGATGCATTGTAAGCACAGAGCACTGCTAATAAACAACACTAGTCTTTGAAAGATGGCAGAAGTGGGAACTACCGCAAATTTATATTCAGTTGCAAAGGAAAAATCAGAATCCAGGAAATAATTTTACTAAATTCTCAAAAATTTTTGCTTTTGTTTGCCATATTCTTCACGGTATCATAATGACAAAGTTTGGTTTATTTATTGGTATTTTCTTCTCTTATAGCAAGAAACCAGGCTTTGTCATTAGGGTACAGTGTAAAATGCAACAAATAAAAGCAAAACTATTTTTGTTGAAGAAACTGCAGCATCCAAAACCAACATAAAGTGTAATTTCTTTGGTGTGTAATAACAATGTCTCTGTCTTATTTCTCATTGACTGTATCTCGTGTTGTAAGAACGTGTTGTTTAGTTTTATCTTGTACAAATGCACAAGGCTTCCGCACAACCTATTTTAATTGGCTTTATCAAACAATACTATGGTCATGCAAATTTTAAGAGATTTTGTTCAGCAAACATCTGCAAACACTAGACAGAGCTGTAGTATAAATTACCTTGGACTTTCTTCTCTTGCTTTTATGTTACAATTTTTCATCCAGCCTGGATATTTTTTAGTCAAAATAACCATCTGTATAAACAATTCAACTCTAGTGAGTCTTAAAAGTTAGCTTTAAAACTGTCTCTCTCTCTCTCATCATATTTCTGAGATACTATTCTTATACTGTTTCATACAGAGGGAAGGGGGCAGGGGGCAGTATAGGAAACTGAGAACCCCAATGATTTCCCATGAAAATGGAAGTGTGGGGGGCAGGAAGGGAGAGAAGGGAAGAAAAAAAAAAGCTATTCCTACCCTGCATTATCTAAAAGCACATAGTTCATGTAATATACAAGTTATAGATATACACAGTTCAATATATTCTACATATAATGCACACAGGTTTTGTACAACATTCTATAGAGACATCAGATCCTGGTCTCTGATTCTATGCTGGCGATTCTCCAGCACTGCAAAGGAGCAGACAGCTGTCCTAACTGGATAGTTCAGAATTCTCCTGATGTCAGGGAAATCCTGGGATGGCATAAAACTGGTGTAGCTGACTCTGCACCACCTGCTTTCCCCTCTGTATCTCTGGGTGTCCAGAGCAGGCCAGCGGAATGAGGACAGAAGGGGGCATGGCTACTTTAAATGCTGCTTGTGAGGGAATCACTCTAGTTCCCCATACGAGAGAAGGATAGCGGATAGGAATGGAGAAAAGGAAGAAGTGAGTGAGTTGGTGTCAGGAAGGGAAGGGTGTGAAATAGTCTCAGGGAAGTGTTTCAGGCAGGCTGGGCTCTGGGCCCCATAGGATCGTGTGCGTTCTGCAACAGGCACATTACTTTGTGCCTTTTTCTTGTACCTTTTAAGGAGGCATTCACCTATAGCTCCCTAGCCACAGCACTGAGCCCCAGACACACCATGTAGGTAACACGGAAATGGTTGTACCAGCTCTACGCATTTGGGGATTCTCCTGATGTGACCTGCCATGCTAGAAAAGTTCTGGGGCCCCTGGTGTTACTGGAGAGGTGCAAAGATGTGAAATCAGAGCCCTAAGTCCCTCTAAGGTTTTTGTCCTTAAACACTTTTTAGTAATTCCATATTTACATTAAGAAAATTGTTTGATTTCAACATACATACAGTCCGTGTTATAGAAAAGACCCATGTGTGCCCACGCCAATAACTAGATTGTCTAATAACTGGCACAAATACATGGAGGTATGGTCAGCAAACATACCTCATTAAATTGATGTCTTCAGAAAGAGGGTAAAAAAGAACTAGAAAGACCCTCTTTCAAAGAAGAGGATTTAGACCACATGCTATCTAATGCAAGTTCCCTGACGCATGTGCAAGTTTTCATTTGTTTGGATTATATTTGTTTTACTTCAAAATCAGAAGCTTTAGCCCCATCTATGGAAGGGCCTGTATGCCCACTGGGGTAATCTGCTCCGCAGGGGTGTGATTTCTAACCCGCACTAATGTGTTGCGCATTAACTAATTCACGTAGGGCTTGCTGGTGCACTTTGATGTAGTGCTATTTGAGACAGTACTGTGCTAAAGTGCATTAGGAAACCTTAAGATACATCTGCCGAGCCTCCCAGGCCGGGAGATGGAGTCCCACTGCCAGGGTTCAAGACAGTGTGTAAAAACAGCAGTATGGACGTTGCGGTTCAGACTTTCAAGCCCACCTGACCTCCTAAGCTTCAGGACAAACTGCAGTGGCCACATTGGTAGTTTTAGTGCACTCCCTCGAGTCCTCCAGTGTGAGTCTAGTGTGGATTAATTAATATGCAACACATCCAGAGCCAGATTAAGACGTGCTGAGGCCCTCAACTATGTCAAAATTCAGAGACTCCATCCCATCAAAAATAAAGAGTAAGAAAGTGTATAACAGAAAGGGTAATGAAAAAATAAATGATAATCCGTTATATTTGCTTATATACATAGGCAAAGATGCAACAAAAAACAACTAAATAAAACATACATCTTGCAAAAAGTCTTATTTGCATTATCAATTTCAATGATGCTAAATCTTAGTAATCTGTGACATATCTAGAGGCCCCAAGCCATGGCTTGGGCCTAAATCCGGCAGTGAACACATCAGTTTGCTGTAGAGCACAGTACCCCAGACGACAGCCGTTCCTAAGCCTTTAGTGTGAGCAAAGGGCTGGTGTTTCACACTGGTTTCAACAAGACTCCACTTCACTCATTTCTAATCTGGCTTGGCTTTGTTCAAGCTCTGCTTTCTAAGAGCAAGGATAGTGTGGATCCTTCCTAAGCCAGGATTCAAAGATGGCTTGGCTCTCTCCACAACAGCCATTCGAGGTGTTTGACAAACTTCTTTTGCTGGAGCTATGTTTAAATACTTTTCCCTATTTCAGTAGATCGATGGGGCTTATAGCATAGCATCAGTTCCTTCACCCTAGAAAACCTCCTAGCAGGGTCCTTTTGAACTCTTTTGGTGAGATTTCCGTGCCTATTATTTATCAGCACATAGACTTTTTACATAATACAAGCATTTTAAAATAAAAAACACCATCTAATGTACACTCACCATCTTGCGTGTTTTGACTGAGGATCTGAGTGCGCAGCTCCTCAAGGCTAATTCCCAGGCATGTACAAATTTCCTCCACGCTGTAAGGCTCAGGGTGAAATACCTCCTCGACAATGGTCAGCATTTCCTTCAGACTAACCCCTAGCTTGGCCTGCACATCTTGGAGCTTCAGCATTTTTTCCCATTCTAGGCCTTTATGCTTTGAGAGAAGCTACAGTGTGAAAAAAACAGACAATACCACACGTCGTCGTTTGAAATTGACATGAAATATTTCATAAAGCAAACAGATTTTTTCCAGGAAACATCTTCAAGCCATAAGTCCTTCCCCAGCAAATATGCAACACGTTTATATACAGATCTACTGATAGAACAGCAAGATTTCTGTCAATCACACCCCAGAAAAATTTAAGCATTTCTTTTCTTAAAACACTAGCTTAAACCCCTTAGTGAATTTATTTATGTCCAGTCAAATCAATGATCCCTCCTTTTCCACACAGCCACCCCTGCCAACTATTATTCATTTTATAAAACAAATTTCAGATAGTTGTTCATACAGATTCATCTGCAAAATAGCACTGGAAAAGCCCAGAAAGACTTGATATCCCTGCATTTATTCTCCCCCCCCGCCCATTCTGTAAATTCCCCATCGTCAAGGCATCTGACGAAGTGGGATTTTCTCCCATGAAAGCGCATGAGATAAATGAATTTGTTTAGTCTTTAAAAGTGCCACAAGAGTCCTGTTTTGCTGAACCAGACTAACACAGCTACCCCTCTGGAACTTGTCTTTGAGCTAATACTGACAACTCAGCCTGCCTGGTGGGTTTTAATAACTCCAAGTGGCTGCGGCTGTGGTTAGAATCCTAACTTTCACATAAAAGCCCCAGAGAAATTAATGTAGTGGTAAGGTTTAGGGTGGAACCTTAATGTAAGTTTTCTGACTTTCTAGTGTTTAGTATTTTCTGTAATTATAACATCTTGGTGGCATTCGTTTTAAAAGGAAGTCTCAGCCTTAACAGTACAAAAAGGGTTATTCTGAGCGTATTTTTTTGTTTGGTTGTTTTTGAGGAGTTTAATTAAACAGGAGTTTCTGTCCCATTAAATGCAGAATGTATTCTGCTCTCAACTGATGACCACTGGGGCAAGCATTTCATCCATCGTGTTCTCCTTTTTGTTTCAATAAATATTGATTCTAAGTGACACTTGTTTGAGAGCATCAAAGCCTCAATTCAGCAAATTGTCCCTTTTCAGTGGGGCTAACATTCAAGTTAGTGGGCCTTAAGCGCATACTGCAAATTAAGTATTTGCTTTGTATACCTGGGGCTTATAGATTTTCCAAGCACTGATGGCTACATTTTCATACACAGATGTCTGCAATCAGTTACAGCAGGAGACTGGGGGTCTGCCACATGAGGGACCTGCCTGCCAGCTACTTGCTAAAGCTTCTCAGGCTCCTCAAGAGTTACTGTACAGGGGCCTTTGCAAATTTTGCTTTATTGCAGTATACAAACATTAACCACTTTTGGTGCCACCTAGCGACGGTCTGAGATTTATGTGGACAGTTCAAAAGCAGGAAAAATAGGTCCCAGGAAATCCTAATGACATGACTTTGCAACCACAGAGTTGGCTCATCACAGACTCAGAAACACAAAGCCGTAGCATTGGGCAGTGGCTAAAGCAGAGGACTGGGAGTGAAGAAGTGATCTGGCTCTCACACAGTTTCTGAGATGGGGAAATCATTTACGGCCTGGTAAAGGTGCTGAGCACCCAGAGCTCTACAACATTAATCTGCCTGTAGCTCCATTTCCCTGCCTATAAAATGTGGATGAGGTGTGATGGGCTGCATTGGACAGGAAGGGGTTACAAAGCAGCAACAGACACAGGTAGCCACACCCTACCACACCTGAGAAGTATGGTAGACTTGGAGGAGGAGCTTTGAAAGGGAGAAACCCAGCTCTCAGGGCCCAGAGAAGAGTAAAGTAATGAGCCCAGCTGCCTTTACTTTCCTGGGAGCATCTTACACAGCTGGCTGGTGGGCGGGCCCTTCCAGGGCAGAAGGGTGAGTAATGCTCTTGATTTCCTTTAGTACAGTTTTCTTTACTTTGTCATGTTGGGAGCTGCGAGTCAGGGCCTGCCTAGCCCTAGCATAGCCCCTGCTGACCAAGTGTTTCTTTCCCTGCCCCTTGGAGAAGGTGAACTGATGTAAGAGGTAGCCTAAGAGAGAAGCAGGAGGCCCAGCCAGGGGGAGGGGAGGACTGGCTTTCCTACAGTGTCAATGAGAAGACTGGCATAAGACCACCCCATGCATAAGAATGGGAAGGACCAATGTCCTGAGCCTACCCTGATGAGCTGATGTAAAGTTGTGGGACTGCTGAGTTACCCTCTGGTTTATGCCAAATGGGAGGAGGCTAAATATGACCCAGCTGGGGGTCCAGGTCACAAGATAAATGGCTGGTCAGACAAAGCCTCTGGTGCTAGAAGTCAGCACGCCAGCTTGGGTCACTACACAGTGAGTGATATTTCCTTCCCATGTTTATCTTTTAACTTTAATCTGTCATATCTTTAATATTTGGCTGTAAAAGTGATTTGAGATCTTAGCTCAAAGATAATGCAAAGAAATATTTAGTATAATATTGCACTAATGATCAGCCTCTTGTAGCCCTTGTTGCTTGAAATTAAACAGGTACAATTGCTTAGAAAAACCAACAGAACGCTGTCTATTATCTGAACAAATAATTAACTGCTCTTATTAGTGATTCTGCCACTGGTGCACTATCACATCTATTCCCAGTTCCTCGAAGAGCGGCTGTATTTGAAATGAGCTTGTTACAGAGATAACTCTACCGACTAAACATGCTGAACAGAAATTGAAACATGTAGCAGCTGGTATTCTTGTGATCATTCTAAGCTGAGAACAAGAATGTTTCTCACTTTAAAAAAACCAAAAAGCTCATTAATGGCAACTCAAAATACAAAAGAGGCAGAAAAGAAATAGGATAAAATCCATCAATTGAATTTACAATGCTGACCCTACAGTGAGGCATTTCTTGGCAGTTACTGATGAGATGAATTGAAGATCTGAGGCCTGCTTAAATACTTCTGAACTGCCAGGATACACCCTCCTTTTCTGGCCATTACTGTTCAGCATTACAGTCTGACTGGAACACTACATGTATGGCCATCTGTCATACTTGACTATGATCTCATGGCGTCTTGTGTGTTCTCTTGTAGTCATATGAGCAAATCTGCGAGGAGTGAGGTCATGAACAGGTGTTGTATAGAAATGTTTAGGTACCCATCGAAGATTTGGCATGGTGCTTGGCCCTTTTTTCAATCAATTTTTTGCATCTGTTTTTTCTTAAAATGTTTCTAACATTTACTGATTGCTGCTCTACATTCAGATCTGTCCTTGGTGGGGCGACTTCCCAGTGATCAATATTTATGCCGCATGAGTTGAGATTTTGCTTAGGGGAGTCTTTGAAGTGTTTACATTGGTTGCTTTTTCCAAGTTTTTTTTTCCTAACAAAAGAGGACTATTTCAGGAGTCTATTACCCATTCTGATAATGTGACTTGTCCATTTCTAAGTTTACACTATAAGCGTGAAAGAAAAATATATTCCAACAAATGATGGGACAAACATAAAGAAAAGGGGACCTGATCTATAGCCAGGATTGGTATCCCTAGCCTTGCAGAACAATTCTGTCCCGGGACTTTGCAGTCCTACCATGGCACCTGAAGGTCTGTCAGTACTTCCCAACCAGTAAACAGCACAGCACCCAGTAAGGAAGACAGGCAAGCACAGGCACTAGAAAACCATTTTACATATGAAGAGAGTAACCTGAAGAATAGTACAAAGAAGTAGAGGCCTAAAATTTTGCTAATGATGGGTATCCGTCCTGTGACACCTCGGATGTAATTTTCAGAGGCAGGGTTGCATCCAGTGGCTCAGGGCCAACGTTTCTTCTCCAAAAAAAAAAAAAACTCTTTCCCAGTATCAGGAAACAAAATGGAATCGCCCACAGAGAGTGATTCATGAATGCTGCAGCAGCTGAGCCCAGCCATTACCAGTAAGTGCTGTGGGGCCATCCTAGCATCAGCTGCTGTTCCCATTGAGTCTGTGCCCTACTCAGTCCATCTTCCTGTCTAGCCCATCCATGTGTGGCGTCATTCCCCATCCCTGAGCTTCCCTGTTGCCAGTGAGTATGACCAAGGGGACTGACCATGTGCAGGAACATCTGAAGTTGTTACCCTCATCAGAGATGCTTCAGAGGAAGGAATAAGCAATGTTGCTCTGCCCCTAAAAATGGTATGGAATGGCCATATGGCGGTAAGGCCATTGTTCAAAGGTGTCTGGCAACCACTAACTTTAACTGGAATTGTGACTATGCTCAGATCCTCTGAAAAGGGCCCCAAGTGCCCCAAACAGGATACTCATTAATCAGTTATTAGGCATAATACTAAAAGTTGGAATCTCCCCCATTTTTCAGGAATGTCTGAAAGAGAAAAATCAGCATCTAGCAGGGTTTATTTTTTTTAAATGACAAAGTCAATACTTCTGTTAAATATGGTTCTGTCTTCTATTTGTTGGAAGTAGGTGTTTGACCTCCATTGTGCACAAAAGAGTCAAATGATGCCCTGGCCAAATATAATCTAGTGAAGTGCACCTTTAAGAATGCATTAAATGATCTCTGGGTTGACAACTTGGCTCCTCTGCCACAATGGAATTTTCTACAATACTGATGAAGTTCATCCGTGCTGGAGATGAAACTTTTTCAGGGACCGGCCCAGAACTGTGTGGCATAAACTCCCACAGAAATTAAGGACCATCACAAACCTCACTCACCATCTGCTGTAAGTGCAAGATGCATTTCTTTGACCTTGCCTTCCCTAACGAATAGAGCTCTGGGGGGAGGGGGTGTACACACACGTGTATATTTTATATGAAATCCAAGCCAAAACACTCCACTGCACACACTTTTCCCTGCAGGGAGAGGCTGAGAGAACAAATGTGTGACAGCTGTTAGTCATGTTGCTTAATGTGCTCCTGGACGGCACCCAGGGATGATGGTGATGAGCACAGTATAAGAATCTGAATAGAAAGGAAAAGAAAGAGGTAATCAAGGCTTCACTGAGTTACTTCATTATATCCTACACCAATCAAAGCAATTAGGAATATGTTATGCTGGTGTCTCTACTCATGTGTAACTGTCGGCAAGGGAAAGAGTAATAAAAATGAGATTAGTGCTAGAAGAGTGAAGGACAGATACTACCATCAAGACATCGATCAATAAGAAGGACCTAAAAAGATGTTTTGTGAGGTCTAACATGCTGTTTCATAATTCTGTTTTATTCTGCTGTGTTAACAGTACCTAAGAGATGATCTTGCCTCCCCTCATCTGCCCACCTTCACCCCACTATGACCTTTTCCTAAAAGAAACAAGCTTCTTCTGTCTCAACAGTTTTTTTTATTGTGCATGCAACTGTCCATCTGGGCAACATGTGCTTTAAAGGGGGCAGATGTAAACTGTTAGTTTCTTTAAAATTGCACATCTGTGAAAAGCCCTTCTTCAGGGATTGTGTCATATCTAACAGGTGGTGGAACATCCATCTTTCCCTCCCTTCCTTTGCAGCTTGCAGCAGAGAGCAACTAATTACAGCAATTTTTAAAATGTGGTGCAATTCACCTATCTTGCTTTGTGGAGCAACACTTAAGAAGCTCTTACAAATGGTCTATTTGAAATAGGGTATCTGGAGATTCTTGGACTTTTATATGAAGCAGTTTCCAAAAGAAACAAGGATTATGCAAGTTAGTTGAGTTACTGTTTTCGTAACCCCAAGTGTGAGATTTGTCAGTCCTGTCAATAGCCAGGCACAGAGAGGTCCGATTCGTGCTTGAGCTTAATGAGAATCTTGCATTTAACATCAATTGCAAAAAAAGCTGGTCATGATCCCTGGCAGTATCCCTGCAATCTCTTAAAGGCACCCAAAACATGATGCTCTCCAAGCTACAACCTTGGTTTGCTTTCCAATAGCAGCCCATATAGGATGCTTACAGTTTCACTGATCATTATATGCTCTCTTGGAAAGCTGGCAAACAGCCATAATAGGGTATGCATTCACTCAGATTCAGTGGCCTCCTTTCCTTGTACAACCTTACTGAGAGATGAATGAGGCTTTCTATCCCTTCCAAAACTTTTTCAGCATTCCCTGTTACAACTCTGTCTATTCTTCTTATCTATATAAGCATCCCATCTTTGAATCTCTGTTATTGCCTCAGCAACATCCAGTGGCGAAGAGTTCCACAGTGTAGCTTATGTGAACTCTCAGCTTAATTTTCTGGCCCAAATTTCACTTAGTTACAGCAGTGTAAATTGGAAATACGTCCTCTGAACCGAACAAGTTACTCTACCTTTATGCCAGTGTAATTGAGAAAAGAATAATCCCCTTTATTTCTATAACAGGCTGAATTCAAATTTCAATATTCCCACACACTGGGGTTCAATCCAGATCCAAATTTGAACTTTCTCAAGGCTTGGCATATTCAGATTCAACCTATTTTAGAGGCAGGTCCAAGCTGTAAATTGGCATCTTGGTCTGTCCACCTCTGTGGTTTTGGGTCAAGCCCATTCTCTAAACTCTATATATGAGTACCTGTTCTAATCAACACTTCCAACAGCATTTTAAGGTTTCTATGTCATATCCTTGATTATTGCTTTTTGCTTATCCCAGTAAACAGGCATTTAGTACATACATAACTGCCATGTGAACACAACTGTCTTTCTCCTCTGCCTTTTCATTATTGGCATTTATTAGAAGCTGTCTACTCACATTGACTGAGAAGGTTTGTGCTGAAAAGAAATGAGTTTGTTCTCTCTATCTATGCCTAATAAGCAATGAACTCCCTAGTGCTAAATCAGGTCCTTCTATCTAGCGCACACAGACCCTTCACACTTCCATTAACTCAGTGGGAGTTTGCCTTGCAACAGGGTAGAGGGGTCAGGCCCTGAGAAGATAAAAATGTCAATTAAAGCAGCACCTAATCTGGTGTTAAAGCAAAGCCATGACTGGTCGGGGAGGAGGAAACACATACTTGGATGAAGGTTTCATTAGCGTTTGACAAAAGCCATGCCGTACCTTTGTAGCCAGACGACACTCCATCACCCTAATATTGAAATGAGAAGTTGCTGCTTTATTCATTTCCACACAACTGTTAGCAATAACAAAAGCTGCTGCATTTGGAAGTCTCACATCAGTTGCCCTTAGAGGACTGAACTCTATCAGCTTGGCCTAGGAAAAGAAAAATGAATGGTCAGTTTTAATTTACTAGCAATGTAGCGAGCTCAATAAATCAAATACATTTACCTTTGCGAATGTTTTTCTCTCAAGAAGTCCCAGACGGTTAACGAGGGAAATTGACATGAGACAGTGAGAAAAGCCATTCAACCCCAATGGCCAAATTACAAGAAAAGCTTAAGTTTCTGCCTGGGAACTGGAATTTACAGCATCTCCGTTAAAAGTTCTTGTGCTTGCAGAGTTTCACAGAACCTATCTGCAGGTACCATTTTTCAAAATAACTTCATTTTGAGGAGCAGATGGTGTTTGGGAGACTGAAATCTAGCTGGGGTGGGAGTAGCCCAAGACCCTGTGACAGCAAGAATGGAACCCTAAATTTGCGAGCGTGGTCCAACCCAAAGCTTTGTCCCTGAACATCCCGCTCCTACCACTGCGGGGTTTATAAAGTCTTTCGACCCAGGTCTCACCACATAACTGCGCTGTATAGATTTTATTAGTGGGCTACGTTTCAATAAGACATTCAAAACGCTCTACCTGAGGGAGCCTGCAGCGCAAATCAAATGGCTGGAAATAACAGGCAACCAGCTCATTTTGATACAGCATATTTATACTCCAGTCCTACAGTGTTTTGTGTGGGTGAAGGCCTTTGCACCCGCACGGACCCCATCAGAATCAGCTTGCTGCCCACACCAGGGGCTTCTTGCCTCCTTCCATGATAGCACATAAGGTCCCTGTGTGCTGCCCTCCCAGGGCTGGCCCCACCATGGAGGAGAACTAGGCAGTTGACTAGGGCACCAGGCTTTGACCAAATTAGACAAAATTGAATTTTTTTATCTATTTAATATATAAATGATCTCTTATAAAAGGTGGAGGGGGGAGCGCCAAAGTCATAGTTTGCCTGGGATGCCAAAAACCCTTGGGCTGGCCCTGCGCCCTCCTATCCCTCTCTATATTTCTGCAACCATTCACATCCTTCCTACCAGGGGTGCAGTGTGCACCCCGTTCCTCTCTGGATCAGTGCCCCCAATCTCCCCCCAGTGCCTGGTGATTTATATAGGCCCCTAGAGTGGCAATGTGTGGGAGTTCAGATTTCACTCATGGCAGACTTAATATTCAATTAAAAGGATGAACATATTTTCCATACAAATGACAACTAAGAGAAAATACTAGGCTATGGAGCTAAGACACTATTATGTGCTGTAGAAAGATGAGGTCACCAAGTGACATGGTTAGTATTTTACAACATATGGCCAATGGAAAGGTTTTTTATGAATGGCTGCATTCATTCCAATAAACATATTTTTGTGAGTTTGTTATGAGCACCCAATGCCACACAAGTTTTTGAAGAGCTCCCTGTAAAGGGCACTTTTGTATAGCTCAGTAGCTCATGTACAGCAATGCCAACTCATCTCACTTTCTCATGGTTTTTACACCCCAGTCAAACATTTTATGAAATCCAAGTCTGAAATGTCTTTGTAATTCCCCACTGCATTTACGAGCGGATCTGGTGGCTTTACTAGAACTGGCCTGTCTCTAGAAGTTCCAAGAAACAATTCTCATGGTAACCATCGTCTTTGCATTGACCATAAGGAATACCAGCCATTCAGACATCATAATATAAGATGTACTCCAGGTTCAGTGTGCATCAGCTGACCGACATGGAGTCTTACTCCTTTTTGGCATCTTTTCCTTTCCCTCCCATACATTTCTTCTTTGTTTCCATACAGTTTTAATGTGTTATCAGTTTACACTAAGAGTCACATACAGTTCCTTCTTCTGCAAGGAATGATATGGATTGGTCCATGCCTCCTCCTTCTGTGCCAATGTAACGTTCACTCTTGGTGCAAATTTCTGCAAGTTCCACCTAAGGAAACATTGGAAGAAAAGTTTGAGCCAAGAGAAAAGATGCTGCATGTACAGTGCTTACATTTTGAACTAATGACAGAATGCAGAGGATACTTCTGAGATCACTCTTTCCCACACATTCCATACCAATAGACTAAGCTTTGGATGTTGTACAAGTCTGACCCATTCTCACTGTAAGCTGGTATTGCCATATGGTCTTTCTCCTTTTGCTCTGAAGTATACTAAGACCTCCCTGACTCTGCTAGATCCGCTGGCACTGGATGATTATCAGCGCCTCCATTATAGCACCACTGCTTCTCCCATTCCCTTCCCCGCACCCCAGTTTTACACTTGTGTCTGAAATACTGCTGTGATACTGACTACAATGTATGGTCCCTGGTAGTTTACATAATTCAGAAAAGTCACTGTACTATTTGTAATGTGCTGGTTTCATAACCAAAAGTTACTTAGTGAAGTTGAATTCGGGAGATTTATGACCCCACATTTATCAAGACACTCAGAGATTCCCAATTAGGGACGTGATCCTCCAGGGCTTACTTAGACAAAATTCCTATTGCTGTTATTGGCACTGTGTTTTTTGGTTTTTGGTTTTTTTTTTTTTTTTAAATTGGCAAAACTCCCAATAATAACAATGGGGAGTCTTGCCTTTGTAAAGAATGCATGATCAGATCCCCACAATCAATCATCTAGGGCAGTGCTTTTCAAACTACGGGTCAGGACCCAGTATTGGCTTGCAGATCCTCAGGAACTGAGTTGTGGCGCCCCCTGCTGCCCCTGCCCAAAGACTGGACTGCATTGCCGAAAGACGCAATTGTAAGTCGTGGGCACTGATGATTTTGAATCCACTGAGTCCTGAGCCAGTTTGAAAAACACTGATCTAGAATCTGGCTCGGACATTTTTACACCAAATGCCTTGTTCTACAAGTAGCACCCTGTCCTCTCAGAGGCACAATTCCTCATGGGCAGTGCCCGGTGTGCAGGGCATGTGGCAACGCCGCACTCTAGCCCAGTGGTTCTCAACCTTTTGCAGGTTAGGAGACACTTGGTGGCATATTATGATCCTAGAGGACATACCATCCCATCCTGCCCAGGCCAAATCCAGCCATTTCCCTGGCTTTCTGTGACACACTTACCACTGTGTGGCGATACAGTAATGTGTCCTAATGCAGTGGTTGAGAACCTCTGATCTAGCCCTTTTTGAGGTATGACTATCTAATTTGCCAACTCAAAAACAAACAAATGGTTAAAGAGCCAAACTCTGCCCTTAGATGTGAGTATGGTTCTCGGTAAAGCCCATGGGAGCAGGATAGATGCACCAATCACGGACAGCAGCACAGTGGATCTTGTTCAGGTGTGGGCAGTAGTTCCTTGACTCTTCAGGAGCTTGTGCATGTCCTCAGATTGTATGTCTTTAAGTAAATATATATGGGACTCAGCTTTTCCCAATGCCAGGCCCCACAGCAGCTCTTATGGAACATATTCCGTCTGGTCTGTGTTCTGATGTCTGAGACAACAGCCTTTTCTAGAACCTGTAACCACCAAGTCTTTTTGTGAGGCTTCAGCAATGTCGTGGCCTACTTTGACACCTGCAGGTGAAATGGTACTTTAGAAAAGGGGAAATATTAATGGTCTCATTGTTCTAAAAGGCACAGACAGGAAAGACAGCCCCTCAGAAGGCATGGGAAATGCTCTTAGAACACTTCATGACCGAGAATGCTGGCATTGCTGCATGCTCTCACGTGCCCTGACCAGCTTGCTTCACCAAGCACAGGGCGATCTGCATCATACGTACAAGAAGCAAGATAGGAAAAGAAAAAGGATTTTAGCAAAGAAGCAGTGCCCAGGAGCAAAGTCACATTCAGATCCCCACCAGGAACCTGACTCAAGATAACCACCAAAGTAGTGACATTAACCAGCTGTAGCGCACTACTGTAAAAGGTAGCAGATAAAGGCAGTATATCACCACACTTTGAGGGAGGTATGTGTGCCTGCCTGCTCAGTCACTCAATTTATATCAAGCCACTGGAAACAGACAAAGCTGTAAACTGTGGAGAACTATACGATCAGACTGAGGGGCTTGCAAATGCATTAGAAGTTGATTTACTTGGCCAACAGTGCTACTTAAGTTGTGCCAAATGCGCCATAAACTTCAGGATGATAAGAAAGAGCTGTCAAAAAACCATTACCAAACTTACTCTACAGCTGAGCAGATAGAAGCTTTTGGATACAAATATCAAGGAGAGTTCAGAGTGTCATCAGAACGCCATATTGGTGCCCCAAAGTAAACAGACCCATTTAACCGCTATAAGCCAAAGGGGTCTGCTCTCCCAGGAATGTACATGAGCTTATAGGGGCAATTGATCCCTCATGGGAATCAGACAGCTAAATCCCTGGTATAACTAACAGAAAACAGCCAGGGTACAACAAACGAAGTTTTAACTGTTGTCCCTTTGAAAGATGAACGAAAACCAGAGATTGTGGGGCCTCTCTTGTTGCTGGATGAAGTATTAAAAAGGCCCTACAAATAAAAGTACCAACAAGGAGTCCTGCGGCACTTTTAAAGTTTGTTTTCCTTGAAATAGATTAACACGGCTACCCTCTGGAACAAAGAGAAGTGTTTCCTCCTCCTTGATTTTCTTTGTCACCTTAGATGTATGAGGCATGTCAAGCCTTTCCCAAAGTCCATGTTCTCCCAGTCCCCAGTGAGAATTAGAAATAACTTGTGACTGACCAACATTAATGATGGCCTTTTTCCTCTTAAAAGAATCAATGAAGTATTTGCGTTATAAAGAAGGCTCCCCTCCTCCCACCCCCAGCACGTGCACACGCATACCCTGCGGTTTGTAGCTGCTCACTCTTCTCTGAAGCTAGAAGAGGGTCATTCTCAGACATACACTTGCTCCTGCACCAGGATAGAGTAGCATGGGGTGAGTCACACAGCTAGGCTGCTCCCTCCCTCCTCTGTCAAGGGAGAGTGATGGCTCATCACTTGTTTATGCAGCTACCTGTAAGAAACACTGGCCTGGGCTCCAGGCTCTGCATCAGCTGGGCAGTGGTGGAACTCTCGCTACAATTTAGGTGCTCACAACCATCCCCTCTGAAAATACAAAGTATGAATAAGATCAGTTTGTGCCCTGAAATATGCAGCTGTGGATTTACATCCACACGTTCTAACTGCAGCCTAACATGCAACTCTCGATGGACTCGTACTGTATATTTCGCTCTGAGGCACGGCAGCCTGAGGAATGATTGAATTTTGCAGATTTTGGGAAGAAGAAGAGCAAAACTCAGATTATGCAACTCTCCCTTTGCTTCGTCTGGATACACGTCATCTTCTACCACTGCACTTTTTGAGCAAAAGGAATGGTGGGGGATCTTGCAGCTGTGCAATGTCGACAATTAGCATGCCACCGCCATCTCCATCCCTGCCTGTGCTCTAGTGAGCTGTCCCTGCTTCCGCACTGGTCCTCGTTCTGTGCCAGCTGTCCATCTGTGTGCGTTAGGCATACAGCACTACTGGAGCCTCAAGCAACTTCTTGTTTTCAAATGCAGCAAGGACGGGCGGGACCACCAAGTAAGGCCTAGCTGTGGTTGAAGAACCCTCTCCAAAACACAGCCCAAGGCATCTCTGAAAGACTTGGTTTCTAATTGAAACAGGCTCCTGTCCACACAGATCAGCCTTCTACTAGGAATAGCAGCGGGATAGGATCAGAGCAGGAGAAATAGCTAGTGGAGCAAAAAAAAAAGCAGTTTTTGCTCATTACTGAAGCAAACAGCCAAACATTTGCTTTTTGGTAAAACTAGCAATATGGGAAAATTTGGGAAAGGGTGACTATAAAATTGAAAGCTGATGTGAGGGCTGAAGCTGATGTGGAGACACAGCAATCCAAAGTGTTTATGTTTCGAAAAGAAGGATGGTCTTGTGACTAAAACACAAGATGCAGGTCTCCTGACCCTGTCTCCTGTGCTATATTTGACTTCTTGCGCAATCCAGGACGAGAATCTTACCCCACATGTTAGAATGTATTACCATTTGCAAAGTGCTGTGGGAGCCTCAGACGAAGGATGCTATAGAAATGTAAACTAGAATTATTTAACACGGGCAAGCTGGGGAAAATTAGGATCTCAAAGATAAGAGGGCTTCTTAAAACAGGAAAGCAGGAAAAAAAGCCAGATGTGTGAGATGGAGAAAAATCACCTTGCCAGCGTATGAAATTGTGGTGCCATTTAGATTTAGCCCAGCCACGCGTGGAATCTTAGGTAGGAGCTGGGAGCCTGGGCAGCCACATAGTTTGCCTATGGCTGGAGCAGCCACTATCTTTCATTTCTCTCCCGTGGGCTCACGTCTCAGCCAAACCACAAAACATGAATAGTTCCCACACATTCAAGATCCACAACCTGTTAGCACAGTTCCCATCTCCAAAATTATGCATCTAATAAATGGTATTTTTATTGTACATTACATCTTCAAAGAGCTTTACAAACATTAACTAATCAATTCTCACAGCAGCCCCATAAGGCAGGAATTATTCCCAATTTACAGACAAGGAATCTGAGGCACAGATGTTTAAGTGACTTATCACTTAAATCAGTCACAGAAGAGGAATTAGAACTTGAATATTTGTGATTCCCACTGCTATGCTCATTCTTCTCAGCAATGCGGTCTCAGCTAACTGTTTCTGGAGAAGGTTGAAAGCTTTTCAAAGGTGGTGGTAAAGAATGTGAAGCAAAAAGACTTAGGAAAATACTAACATCAATGCACAAATGGACTAGGAAAACTGCATTAAGATCCCAGAAGCAAAAGTGGCTTCATGTAACAGGTAAATTAGAACCTTCTCTGCCTAATTCTTTAAAAATCCACACATACTTTTAAAAAAAAAAAAACAAACAAAAAAAAACCTCTGATTTCTCCAGTAGTGGCCCCAAAAAAGGGACCATTTCTAGCCACACACCCACAGTCAGGTGGCTGGAATATATATAATATTGATAACACAACATGTGAGTCTTAACCTGCAAAGGGGGTTTTGTATTCCACTTACTTATCTGTTGAATTAAATTAACGAAGTGGCCCGTTTAACAGAGAAATAAAAATGATCAACGTCAAAAAATAGTTTCCTGGATCTGAGCCTTCCCAGAAAACAAAACAAAACAAAATCTGCTCTAGCCCTTTGACTAGTCAAGTGTTTTTGGTTAGGAAAGGCCTGGGTCAGAATGCATTTTCTCTAGACAATCCTAGAGAGAATTTCCCTGTATGTTATCTAACTTTTATTTCGCATGACCTCAAATGAGCCACATCAGTTGTGTAGTAATCTGCATAGATTCATATTAACTCACCTACAAGCACAGTTCAGACCAATCAATTGACTTATACTACTACATGTACTGGGTACGCAATGCTATATCTAGACTTTTAATTATCACATGACTATTCTTGTAATCATTTAGGTCCAAATCCTGCAGTCCTTCCTAAGGTGACAAGCTGATGAGCCAGAAGCCCTTGCTGGACTAGGGAGAGGGAAAATAGGTGCAACCACCCCGACCTGTGGCACATTCACCAACACTGGTCAAAACTGTCATGTACGATAGAACCTCGGAGAAATGAACTCCTTGGTAATGGAGGTTGTTTGTAACTTTGAACAAAATGTTGGGTTGTTCATTCAAAGCTTACAGCTGAACACTGACTTAATACAGCATTGAAACTTTACTGTGTGGAAGAAAAATGCTGCTTTTAACTATCTTCATTTAAATGAAACAAGCATAGAAACAAGTTTATTTTATGCAAGGGCAAAGTCCCTCTTCTGATGAAGTAGGATCTCGCTCACAAAAGCTCATGTGTAAAATACTTTTGTTAGGTTTTAAGGGCACGTCCACACTGGAGCCTTAGGTCGACTTAAGGATGGTTAAGTCCACCTATAGACCACTGCGTCCGCACTGGGTGCTTATTAAGTCAACTTAAGCGTTTCCTTAAGTCGACTTAATAACACCACCTCTTAAGGTTGACCTAAGGCTTAAATCAACCTTATTCAGTCAACTTAAGCCAAAGTAGACAGGGAATAGGCCTTAAGTCGACCTAACTGGTCTACCGGCCCCTCGCAGAGTTCCTGGCCATTCCTCCATCAATCTAGCACCTGCCAGTGTGGACGCAGGGATGTAGAGTCTCTAAATAGACTTAACAAGGTCAACTTTAAGTCGACTTAAAGTTGACCTTGGTTAAGTTGACTAAACAGAGCCTCCAGTGCAGACATACCCTAAAAGCACCCAAGGACTCCTTGTTTGTTTTGCTGAACTAGAGGCTACCCCCTCTGGAACTTGTCAAGCATAGAAACGGTTTCTTTACCTTGTCAAATCTCTTTAAAATCTTTCCCTGTATTTGTTACGTAGTTTACATTTCACACAGTTCTGTACAGTATTTGCCTTTCTCTCTCTCTCCTGCTGCCTGACTGCATTCTTCTGGTTCCAAAATGAATTGTGTGGTTGACCAGCAAGTTTGTAACTCTGAGGTTCTACTGCATGTTCTAAAATCCTCCAGCACTACCCCTGGAATAGTGACTGCAGTAAACGTAGGAATGGAAGGGACCTCACGAGGTCATCTAGTCCAACCCCCTGCTAAAAAGCAGGACCATTCCCACTAAATCACCCCAGCCAGGGTTTTGTCTAACCAGGCCTTAAAAATCTCCAAAGATGGAGATTCTACCACCTCCCTAGGTAACCCATTCCAATACTTCACCACCCTCCTAGTGAGAGAGTTTTTCCTAATATCCAATCTTGACCTCCCCAGCTGTAGTTTGAAACCATTCCTCCTTGTTCTGTCCTCTGTTACCATGGAGAACAGCCTAGCTCCCTCCTCTTTAGAGCAACCCTTCAAGTAGTTGAAGGTTGCTATCAAATCTCCCCTCAGTCTTCTCTTCTGTAGACTAAATAAGCCTAGTTCCTTCAGTCTCTCCTCATAAGTCATGTGCCCCAGCCCCCTAATCATTTTTGTTGCCCTCCGCTGGACTCTTTCTAATTTGTCCACATCCTTTCGGTAGTGGGGAGCCCAAAACTGGACACAGTACTCCAGATGCGGCCTGACCAGTGTCGAATAGAGGGGAATTATCACATCCCTCGATCTGCTGGCAATACTCCTACTGATGCAGCTAATATGCCATTGGCCTTTTTGGCAACAAGGGCACACGGTTGGCTCATATTCATCTTCCCGTCCACCATAACCCCCAGGTCCTTTTCTACAGCACTGCTACTTAGCCGATCGGTCCCCAGCCTGTAGCAGTCCATGGGATTTTTCTGTCCTAAGTGCAGGACTTTGCACTTGTCTTGTTGAACCTCATGAGTAATGCTCCATAACATAAGAGAGGATAGACATATTTGGAGGACTGGGACTGAAGTTCATTTTTATTTTGTCCATGGTTCATCCCTTATGTTTTTTGGTACTTTTGTGTCATCTCATCCTGATCCCAAAGCAGGTCCAGGTGAGCTACATGAATACGTTTCTTCCTCTCATTCCTTTCCACATCACCTGGCCTACCTGCCACCACCATGATATGCTAGCACCTCTCCTCCTGCTGCCCCGAGAGGCTGAGCATTTCATTATCAGGCAGTGACTATATTCCACCACCAATCTGGTAAGCAGGAGCTTCACATACCATAGCTCTCCAACGTCACCCTCAAAGGCAAATGCAATCAGGGGGTTGGTATCTCTTGGCAAGTTCATATGGCTGTGCTCGACTTAGGGGATGTTTAGCATTAAGGAGTTATACAAGATACCATGGTTTAGCTTTTTTTTTTGTTTGTTTATGCAAAAAAAGAAAAGCATAACATTAGTCAGAATGTGCCCAATTAAAACAGAGCAAAACAACATTATCGAGAAGAGAATCTCAGGGCTTAAAATTCATTCTGTTCCTTAATGTTGCACAAGAAGAAGTCTTGTTCCTTAGAAATAGGCAAGAAGTAACAAACTTTTTAAGCAAGCTACTGTTTCTCACGCACTTTAAAATTTAAACTCTGTTTTTTTCAGATACCTGTCATGGAAGCATTTGGAAAAAGCAAAAGCATGTGTGCACACACACCCATCCACTATTACCTTTCTTTTCTCCTCCCCATTCTAAATTCTGATCAATAGTTATCCTTTACCAGAAGGCAATGCTTCCTGATAGGTAGGCCAGATAACTTGTTCACATGTGCAGAACAGGACAAACCTTTGATATCAAGGAAAGTTTCAAAAAATATCTTATTTCGTTTGAAACAGTTTAAAGTTTTTTCTGATAAGGAGTAAGTCAAATCTTGGGGTAGAAAAAAATTTCTACCACTTAGGAAATACTGTGGCTTAAACATTTTTATCAAATATAGGTAGCATGAAGACGGCTCCCCTAAGAACTCATACAGATGGACACAGTTTAGCCTAAAAAAGTAGGGGCTTTTTTATTTGTATTTGCTGTTGTTTTTAGGTGGAAAGATTTCTTGAAATTAGTCACAGCTAGGGCTGGTCAATTTTACACCTAAACTGTTTTTATGAAAAACTGAGGTTTTGTTTTAATGGAATTTTTCACTAAAAGTGTCTACTTTCTGCAGAAGTTTCAAATTTGTATTGGAAAAGGTGAACACCAAATAGATTTTATTTTCAGCTAAAAATCTTTTGGTTTTCATTCATCTGTGAAAAGTTGAAATTTTCCATTGGAGGCTGCAGGTGGAGGAACTTTTCTCACAAGCTCCATTCTCAGCCCAGCTCTAAGTTTTGTTTCCTCTTTGTTTTTCCAACACTCCTCTTTCTGAAGTATGACATATTGTTACACCCTGTCTCACTACAGTCTGTTGCATTGGGGGGTTTACTAATTACTAAATTACTTAATCTCCATTGGGTCAGCATGGTGATATTGACAATAGGCAATGAATTATAATAACAGATCATCATCCACTTTATATGACTTTCTCCCACAAATATAAACAAATCCACTAAGGAAGTGTGTGAGTAAGAAGTCCACATAAGGAAGATTGAACTGCAATAGTCTACCTGCTCAAACAGAGGCTAAGGCAGGCCTTGACAAATCAAGGTTTCTGGTTGCCACGGCAACCAGTTACAGTAGCATGTTGCCTAGTACCAATGCAGAAATGTAATAATGGAGGAGCACCCTCTGGTGACCAAAAGTAAAACTGCTGATGCCTAGCTGTGAGCCAGTTTTGTCCACCCCTGGGCTAAGAGCCAACTGCTCTGATTTTCACCCTGTACATGGTTTGCAACAGGGTGTACATCAGGCCAGAATTTGGCCCTTTGTATGAAAACAGGCTATACTGTCACTTTTAATATATCACATGCCAGTGATAAATTCCCTTTCATTCTCTCATAAACCTTTGAAGAATTAAACTCATGTAAGATTAAACCCCTTAAAAGAGTAGGGCAATTCATGAGTGGGAGACAGGCAAATATTTGTTAATAAAACAAAATTAGTATTGCTTGATATTTTTTGGAAGAGGACAAACTTCATTACCCAGAAATCTGATATATACAAATTTAGAATGAATGCAAACAAAATGAAGTGACCTTATCTATACCATGACGGTATAAAATTGCATTTACTTGGGTTATTTTATGTAAGACATCTTGGGTGAGGTTAGTACATTAGGTTTTGTAAATAAAAGAATGCAGGAAAATTGACACTAACATTTGAGCTCTAGAATAAAAATTTAGTTTCCTTTCTGTTCGAAAGGTATTACTCATGAGGCTAACCCCTATTATTAACAGCCCAGGTTATAATGTGCCACAGCCTTTATAGAATCAGGAAAGTCAAAAATCCTATTAGTTCATCTCGTCAATTCCTCTACCAATGCAGGAATACTCCCTAATTTTCATTTACCAATGTGTTGTCCAGTTTCCTTTTAGAGATCACAAGCGCTGTGGCTTCCAGCACTTGTTTCAATAATAGTGTGTGGAGATTTAGTGCCAGATGTAAAACCCATTGCAGATTTTCCATTTCTTCAATGGGGTTTGGATCAGGTCCTTGGCTCACAGGGCTGAAAACTATAAAGCTACATTTTATAGATGACTTTGATGTTTACAGCAGGATACAAAAGCAGAATATGATCATTATACTATATCACTAAAGATACAGTTTAAGCCAACAAAAATGTTCATATTCTTTCAGTCTCGGACCTTTAGGATATGATCCAATATCACCTGGAGAGAAAAGACCTGATGTTAAATATATGTTCTGTATAAAATATTTAGAGACTAATGAAAGTTACCATCTGCTTGGAGTCTGCATGCTAGGCTACAATTACCTGAATTTCACATATGTTTTGCAAGATAATTATACTTATTTTCATCAGAAGCAGGAAAATATTTGTCAGATATTATCTAGATGTCCTCATAACCACAGTCATTTTAATCTGACATGTCTGTCCTTTAACATGCTTAAGTGGTGGGTTTCCAGTCTGGTTCATGGGAGATTATGGCCTTTGATTACCACACAAGCTGCTCAAGAGTTCTGCTTCCACTTGATGTGAATAAACACAGTCAAACCTAACAACTTGTTAATAGCCCTGGGATTTTTTTTTTCCTGTGAAGCAAAGGAGGCCTGGAAGTTTTGGAAATGCTTTAAAACAGCAACATCTTAAAATATAAAGTTTACGCATGTATTTATAGATAAGCAACTTGGTTTTTCTGCACCAAGCTCAATCACTTTAATTTGACAGATACTTTTAAAATGGAAAGGCAATTGAAGAACTCCCTGCAGTAATGTTATAAAACAATCTGATAACTATACAACATACCATTCTACAACTTCAGGTCACCTTGCAGACCTTCATCCTTGCAAAAACTCCAGTAAGACAGCAGTGTTATCCATTTACTGGTGTGGGAAATTGAAGTCACAAGGGAGGTGGTTTAAAGGCTCAGTTCTGAGACCCTTCCTCACTGCACAGAGGTTTCAAAATCAGGGTAGGAACTTCAAAAGAGATAGGTGGCCTAACTTCCTCCGGTGAAGAAAATGGAAGTTGTACCATTGCATTTTGTGTGTGGGGGGCAGACAAGGCTAATGCTGAATGCTTTTGAAAATGACACCTCTAAATTCTGAGAGTGAAAATCATCCCAGTGTGAATGGTCAGCACATAATTACCAATATGGTAACACCCAACTTTAGGGACTGCCCTGGGGACATACCTTCTTTGCACACTGCAGAAAAATCAGTTTTGTTTACAGTAGACCTGTGGGCAACCTACTTATGTTTATTTTTGTGTGGTCTAAAGCCTCCAAAGATTTTAAATGACATGATGAGCTGTGCAGGAGAAGAGAGAAATCCTCAAAGCACATGTTCCCAGAAGCCTTCACCTAGCTGTTCTATTTCTCTAGATGTGATTGACTTTCAACATTTTGGGATATTTTTTATTTTCTTATGTCTCTCTAACCCAAACTCCTGCTGGGTTTTGGGACTAAAGAGCTATTATATTATTTTATGCATTCTGAGACCTGCACAGCTGGGAATTCTATACGTGCTGAGCCTCTGTGCTTTTCTCTCTTTTTTTTTTTTTTTTTTTTTTAAACTATTGGGCTATGTCACTTCCAGTGCACAGTGTGAACAAACCACAAAACTTAATTTTGGTTTCTCTAGTCTTCATTTCATATTTCTCTTTCCTCTTTATTAAGGACACTGGCACAAAAAAAACCCCCTTTGCTTTATAAGCATTCATCCACTCTTGCTGCTTACCATGTAAGGCTGTCTATGAAAATTATCTTAAGGCATTGTACCCCAAAATTCTGATTGGTCTGCATACTTGAAATAAATCCTTAACAAATGCTAGTAATGCCAGCTCAAACACCCAGTGGTTTCTGTTCTGAGAGAAATTGTGATCCTGGTCCAAAAGGCATCAGAGTCAGTGGAAAGAGTCCCATTGATTTCAGTGTTTTGGATCCGACCCTTAGGTGTGTGTCTTAGCTGCAAATATGACAGCAAACATTGCTTTTCTGTCTAAAGTTTCCAGAATTAGTTCGCAGGGATCCTGATCCTGCAGCCCTTGCTCAAGCAGGTTGCAATTGACCACAAGGCTGATGAACCAAGTAAACACTAGACTTGAACTTGCTTAGGCCTTGGAGTGGCTTTCTTTGTTTATCCCACGTGTAGTCCTATTGAAGTCATATTGCGAGATCAGAATGGATTTACACCAGAGAATGGTACCTTCTCTTTTAGGTTCAACAGACTATTTCAAGTGTGGGTCCACTGAAGACTCTTAAAACAGTACCCTGTGGTTCCATTTTTACTGTCTCTTAATGACATTTATAAACACGGAAACCAGTCTTCAAAAGTGCCACGGGATTCACTCCTTGTTCGTTTGCTTGACCTCGATTAACACGGCTACCCCCTTTGAAACTTTCAAGGCAGACACTTTTCAGACTAAAACCATTTTTAAAGCTGTTGTCACCTGAATTTCCCTTTCTCAAACACCATTTACTTATCTGAAACACTTATTCAAGACAAAAATAATGCACTTAAAATAAATATGAACACCACCTTTTGTTTCATCTGTTTTATTCACCTGTACTGCAAAAGTGAAGTTCTAATGTGCAAAGCTTACATCCCTATCTATCTTTTCCCAATATGCTGGATTACAAAAGGGGTCAACACTGGCCTTCAAAATTAGCTCACCTTTTCCAATCATTATTTTTAATGGCCTAGATTTTCAAAAGTAACTAGTGATTTAAAGCACTTCCATTTTTGGGTCCCTAACTTGAGACAACAAACAGGATTCTGGTTTTCACTCCTCCAGAAAAACCCAATAATTTTTTTCCAATACTTTTATAAAACATTGAATTGAAAACCTAAACTATAAAACCACCCATTCTCAATGACAATATAGAAAAAGCAAAGTATTTTAAGGTATCAGTTGTATACAAAACTAGACTAAGTAGCATATTGCATATAACTAACATTTTCATTTAAACTGAAATAATAATCCCTGATTCAATATACTGAGGATTTATTTGATTAGTGGAGTATTGAACCAAAAAGCTAGAAGATATAAACCAATGTAATGACAACAGATCTTTGGGCCAAGCTAAACACATTCAGTTAATCCACGTGTCAAAACCGCTACATTATAAATTTCAATCTGATGATCCCTTTCACTTTTATAACATACCCTTTGACTAATGTTTAAAAACTAATGCAGTTAGAGACTGATTCAAAACCCACTGAAATAAATAGGAAAACTCTCTCTGACTTTAATAGGGCTTCAGATCAGTCTCTGAGTCAGCACATGGACTGAAGCTCATGTAAGAATTGAGCAGCAAGACCTTTTTGTGTAACCTCCCTGCCCCCAGAACTGAAACAAAACTCAACAAAAAACCTGACACTAAGGACCAGATTCTCAAAAATATTTAGGTGCCTGTCTCACCATGGCACTGACTAAGACCCCATCACCAACTCCATGGCCCCAGTCTTGGAGGGGATTCCACTGGGGGGGGGGAAGGTGGCTGCCAAATGGATCACATGTCAGGATCTGTTTTGATTTGATTTCCAATCATAAAATCTATGTCAGTGTGTTTGCACGTACCAGTATGCACACCCAGTCCACAGTACAAATGCCCTTCCGTTTCTATATCCCATTACTTCTCTGGCCTCATTCTTTACTAAGTTCACTTACACAGGGCCTTTGTTTAAATATCCAGATACTACATGGAATAAATTTGTGAAAGGAACTTCACAAATCTGCACCCAAATATTGCAGCATGAAAATAACTGCACATCCAACTACTGGCTTTGTGTGAACAAGTGCAGGTTTCATGCATTCAGTTTTATAAACCCAGTCCTGGAGGCTTTTGAAAATCAAGGCTGATGTATCATTTTTTTTATTTGTCATTTATTTGAGCCTAATCCAGTGCAACTCAGTGGGAAACACTTTATTAACGTCAGGGCACTGGATTAGGCCCCTTAATTAATAAATATAAATGTTCTGCATTAGTCCTGCTCCTTCTCCCATTGAAATCACTGGGAACTTTGCCAATGACTTCAAGCTGAGTAATTTTGGGCCTCTTACCCACAGCTCTATAAAACGACTGTAATTGATCTTTCTAAGAATGTAGCTAAATGTTGTTCAGCCTCAGCCACTCAATGTTTCATGTGTACATTCAATACACATTATATGTTTTTGCTTTAGTTTACATAAGGAGTAAACACTTACCTAGCCACCCAGCTCTAAGCAGTGGAAAAAATGCAGAGATGTTAGGGTGGCTGAGTGCCTGCTTTTTTTTTTTTGTTTTTTACTGGAAAGTCCAGTAGCAAAGGGGACCTGGCAGTGTCCAGTCAGTTCTACTGACCAGCCAACCGAAGTCTGATTAATGCAGCTGGGGGAGACAGGGAGGTGCCAGGTCATCACTCATGCCAGGCCCTACTCAGCTGGGGCCGCTTCCTACCTGCTTCTGGCTGCTGCAGCTCCCAGCCCCACGCTCCACAGGCAAGTCCCTCTGGGCAGAGTGAGACTGGGGAGAAGAGGCGCAAGTGGGAGAAGGGTCAAGGTCTCCAGGGTAAGAGGTAGTGTGGGCCTTAGGGGAAGATCAGGGATAGAGGAGATTCAAGAACTTCTGCTGGAGTGTCTAATTTTTAAATACTACAATGTTGGCAACTTTAAGGAAGCCAAACAAACTTCAGAAAAGCAAGACTTCATAGCCAGAGTCGATTCACTCTCATAATCTCCTTATTTAAATATGCTCGCTAATCCACTGAGCTCACAAATTCTTACCCTAAAACATGAAGCTAGGACAATTAAAAACCTCATTCTGCTTCCAAGACATTTTTCTTCCATACTGAAAAGCTGTGATTCTGAGGCTCTGTTTCCCTAATGTTAACAGATGATATTACGGAGTATTAGTATTCTTCATGGTACGCTAGTGCAGGGGTTCTCGACCACTGGGTCGGGACACATCACTGTGTCACCACACAGAGGTAACAGTGTTGCAGAGAGCCAGGGAGATGGCTGGATTTGGCTTGGGGGCAGTGGGCTGGGGTGTCCTGTAAGGTCGCGATACACCACCAGGTGTATTGCAACCCACAAAAGATTGAGAACTACTGCACTAGTGTAGTGTTGAACTGAAATCTTGCAATGGAAGGGATGGATTCTTTTTTTTTTTTTTTTTTTTTACATTTCAAATTTTCCATCTTCCTAGCTGAATATTAGTGTATGCAACTGATTAACACTGTACATTGTGTTTGATTTGTCTTGGACGGGTATTTTGCCTAAACTATTATGTGTCTTTTTTAATAATTCTAGGCAAACTAAACCAAAGCTCTTTTTCAGATTTTTATACACAATAATTAGTGACAGCATTTTTTTTCCTGTGTTGACTTGTAGCGTCTACCAATAAAGCTCTTTTTAAAAGCCAGCACTGAAACCCAGCTATGACTTCACAGCACTTTCATTTTGCATCTTGCTCACTTCTTTCTTGTACAGATGCAAGGCCTCATGTTAAAGGGAGAGTATCATAGGATCACTTTAATTTTCAGTTACTTTTACTTTCAGTCCATTATTTAAAACTTCTATTACTAGGAAAGAGAAAACTGTAACTCAAAGTAGCTTCATAAAAATAGTTTTTGCAGCAAGAAAACAGATAACTGTTCCATTCAGCAAAAGGTCAAAATTCCAGAATTTTGGCCACAGAACTCCCACCATTCAGCCAAATCTCATTTTAAAGCCAAAAGTTTCTGTGCACTGCTTCTGCAAAGCATGTGTTTCAGGCTTAGCAACACCCATCAGACTCACAAGGGGCAAAAAGTCGATCTTCTCTTTATAACCTTATCAGTATAGTCCACATTGAAGACAAGACATTGTAACTTATGTAAATGACCTTCAGTTGTATTTATTGCCTGGGTTGGGCGCGGTATGGCAATGCTGTACTGATGTATTTTGTATAAGGGTTATTGATAGACCACTTTAATTATGTTAAAGATATCATCTCTGGGGGACCTCTTCCTCCAAAAAAATTAAATATCCAAATAAAGATAGACACCTCTGAAAGTTCAGATCTGCACTAGTCTGAGAAGTGCAGAGATTCTGAAAAGCACCTGTCTCTAGCCAGCTGAAATATCCATGGGCATGGGGAAGCACCCCACTGATGCACAGCTGTTATTGCTGGTCCCTATACCACCCACCACTTGGTCCAAGTACAGGGTGCATGTTATGGCTGGGATGGGCAGGGCCACAGAATATCTTATACTGAGCTGGTAAATGGGTGCCTAGAGCTCAGATCCCTAGACTGCTATAATTTTACATGAGGGCCCAGAATGCCCCAGATCCCTGAATTCTCTTGTCTCTTTGGTGTACCAAACATAGGCTTGATACGGCACAGAATCTGAGACAAGGTGAATATAGAAAAGCATTCTCTGCTGAGTGCATGCATTTGCTTTTGGCATCAGTTGTCTTCTTTTCTACTATGCTATGAAGTCTGCAGAACCTCCAGAGGAGAGCAGAACTCGTCAGGTCTACAGCACTGTCACCCAACAGCATCCTCAACACAACCAGATGTTTGCACCTGGGCTGACCTTTCTGCATGATGCAGAGCTATACTCCAAGACCATGTGTGAGTTTATGTCCACATCCAGCTAAAGGTACATACTGTATACAGTATTGTTTAGCATACAGCACCAGAGTTGTTTTGACACATGAACAAGTCTACTAACAGTTTTAGTGGTAACAACTCACTTACACAGGGACAGCTTTTTGAGGAAAAGCATTTATTTAAAAATTGACACCTAAATTCTGCTGATGGACTATAAATGGGTTAATTTCAAAATGCAGTGGAGATGAAGACTTCAACTCCTATTTTGCCCTGTCTATAATCCATTAAGAAGCTGTTCCACAGGCTTTCAACAGATGCTTTGCTACTAGAGCCACAGAAAGTCATTGAGGGAGGGATATACGGGTCAGAGGGTGTGGTCCACATGCTTTCGAACATATATACTCAACCCTGGCTTGTGGAGATTACATCTGGGCCAGGGATGGCCATGTGTGAGGCTTGAGTTGGCCAAAATACAGACTTACAATAATGGTCTTTCTGCAGCTTTAATGTATGCCTGTTCCTTTGCCAAACTCAAAGCCTGCCAAAATTTAGCCAAGGATTTTTCCTCAATTGTGCAATATTTTAAGTTTATATCCAACAGTTCTTTGTAAAAACAATTGCATTGTGTCTTTAATATTTATAGATGCTAACGATCTTTACAGTTGTGTTTTACAGTTTACATGCTTGGGTTTTATAGTAAATTACCTTTGAAAGGGTCTTTCCGTTAGCTGTAAGCGTCACAAGTCCCGCACAGCATACCAAGGCGCTGGAACTAGACAGACCAGAACTTGGTGGGATGGTCCCATCTAACAGACAATTCATTCCAGTTGGGCTATTAAGACTGAAATGTTCCTAACAATGAAAAAATAAACAATATGAGTATCAAGTACAGACCGCCTTAGACTTTCAATTATCCTGTGTTTAAGAAGAGATTTTTGTTGCTGAGTTGTTGAACTACTAATGTGCTATTTGGTGTCGCCCTAAAGAGAGAAGGATTTTCTAAAGTTTTCACTTCTGGTCCTTAAAAAGTAAGACTAAAATTCAGAAGAGAAGTGCCTAAATATAAGATTTTAAAACCATTTCATATTATGATTCTACCTTGATAGCCTCTCTTCATCTTAAAGGCATTATTTTAGACCTGATATTTTGGATAGTCAATCTCAGGACAGCAGATAATTTCTGAGGTCTCAGACCAGTTTTTGAATTATGGGTCTTGAAACATGTTTTTCTATTCTTGAAACTGTTGTACAGCTCAGTTACTACTAATATTTCTGAAATGGAAAAAAAAGCCTTATATAGCTTAGTTTCCACTAAATTAGAAAAGGCACTAAAGCACAAAACTATTGATTTCCTTTGCTACTGCTACCTCTAGACATTCTTCTGTTGTGACTCATGCCCTATAATACCAAATTAGTCCTCAAATTCAGGGTCTCCTAATATAAGATACTTCCAGAGCCAACATTCTGTATTTATAATCCAATATGCACTGGCAATTTGCAGAAGGTTCTTGTAAAACTGAAGTTTAGAAACATTTTAGCCATGTCATAGTTTTATATGATACCTAAACAGTGTCAATGAGTAGGAATGCAAACTCCCTGAATCAAACAGACATCAAATATAGAATCAGAGAATAGGGCTGGAATGGATCTTGAGAAGTCATCAAATCCAGCTCTCTGTGCCCTGGCAGGACCAATTCCAAAGGGGTAGCCGTGTTAGTCTGTTGTAGAAAGACAACAGAGTCCTGTGGCACTTTTAAAGACTAGCAGATTTATTTATCGCATGAGCTTTCGTGGGAGAAAATCCCACTTCGTCAGACACTTTGAAGATGGGAAAGTTACAGAATGGGAGGAAATTAAATGCAGGGGAGTGTATGACATAGCATCAGCTCAGGCTGTAACAGCAAATCAAAATAGGTGTTAGGATTCAAACACTGACCTCAGCACCTATTTTGATTTGCTGTTACAGCCTGACCTGATCTTATGTCATACACTCCCCTGCATTTAATTTCCTCCCATTCTATAAATTTCCCATCTTCAAAGCGTCTGACGAAGTGGGATTTTCTCCCACGAAAGCTCATGCGATAAATAAATCTGTTAGTCTTTAAAAGTGCCACAGGACTCTGTTGTCTTTCTGGCAGGACCAAGTAAACCTAAACCACCACCCCCCGACAGGTTTTTATCCAGCCTGTTTTTAAAACTTCCAATGATGGGGATTCTACAACTGCCCTTGGAAGCCTATTTCAGAGCTTAACTAGCCTTCCAGTTAGAAAGCTTTTCCTAATATCTAACCCAAATCTCCCTTACTGCAGATAAATCCCCTTACTTCTTGTCCTACCATCAGTGGATACAGAGAACCCAATCTTGTAGGCTTTATAACAGCCTTTAACATATCTGAAGACTGTTATTAGCCCATTCCTCCCCATCAGTCTTCTTTTCTCAAGACTAAAAATCCCCAGTTTTTTTTAACGTTATAGGTCAGTTTTTCTACACATTTTGTCACTTTTGTTGCTCTCTTCTGGACTCCCTCCAGTTTGCCCACATCTTTCCTAAAGTCTGGCAGATGGAATTGAACACAGGACTCCAAAGAAGGCCTCACTTGTGCTGAGTAGAGCAGAACAGCTACCTCCTGTGTCTTATACCCAGTTACACTCTGGTTAGTACACCCCACCGTGATATTAGGCTTTTTTGCAGCTGTTGATTCGTATTCAGGATCCTTCTCAGCAGTACTACCACCTAGCCAGCTATTCCTCAGACTGTAGCAGTACATTTGATTTTTTTTTTTTTTTTTTTTTTTTTTCCTTCCTAAGTGCAGTATTTTGCACCCATCTCTATTGAATTTCATCTTGTTGAACTCAGACCAATTATCCAATTTGTCAAGGTCATTTTGAATTCTAATTGTCTTCCAAAATGCTTGCAACCCCTCCCAGCCTGGTGTTATCTGCAAATTTTATAAGCGTACTTTCCATTCCATTATACAAGTCAATAATGAAAATACTGAATAGTATCAGGACCAAGACTGACCTCTGCAGGACCCCACTAGACATGCTCTTCCCATTTGATAGAGGACCATTAATAACTACACGATGATTACAGTCAACCAGTAGTGCATCCACCTTAAAGTGATTGCTTTTAGACTACATTTCCATAGTTTGCTTATGAGAATGTCACATGGGACTATGTCAAAAAACTTACTAAAATAAAAATATAATGCAGGGGTGTCAAACAGGTGGCCCGCGAACCTCTTCCCTCCAGCCTGTGACAACACTCGGTGGAACCACGCTCTCTCCCTAACAGAGAGAGCGAGAGAGAGTGTTGTCTCACATACCCAGCACTCCGCAATGCCGTGAAAGTGTCAGGTCTTGCAACATCATGGAGCGCTGGATATGCAAGACTAGACTCTGTGAGACCACACTCTCTCTCTGCCTAACACACAGAGAGAGAGAGCGAGGTCTCACAGAGCGCTGTTTTGCATACATAGCACTCGACGATGCCGTGAGAGTGCCGTAGTATTTTGATTAATGGTATATACGGCCCACTGGAAGTACATTTAAATCAAATCTGGCCTGCCATAGCAAATGAGTTTGTCACCCCTGATATACCACATCTGCTGCTTCCTCTGATCCAGTAGGCCAGTAGCCCTAAGGAAAGTAACCCTTAAATAAGGAAATTGGGTTGGTTTTCATGGTTTGTTCTTGACAAATCCATTTTGGCTATCCCTTATAACAGTATTATCTTCTGGATGCATATTGTTTAATGATTTATTTTAGTATCTTTCCAGTGTCAAAGTTAGGCTGACTGATCTATAATTCTCCAAGTCCCTTTTTGTTCCCTTTTTAAAAAACAGATACAAAGTTTGCCCTTCCCCAGTCTTCTTGGACCTCACCTGTCCTCCACGATACTTGCTAACAGTTCAAGATTGTTTCAGTTAGTTTCTCATGTATGCCAGGATGAATTTCATTAGGCCCTGCCAACTTGAATACATCTAATTTATCTAAATATTTTTTAAACTATTCTTTCCTTGTTTTGACTCACATTCCATCCCTCGTGTGGTTAATATTAATTTTGTTTGTATACAGTTGTATTAGCAGAAAAAAGCAAGAAAAAAGAGACAAATATTATAACCTTGATTCCTCTATATACACAGTATTATGAAGTCTCTTGATAGAAAGCCTATACACTAATTATATGTACATGATGTGATGTGAGAAACACTTGTACAAATAAGAGATGACCCTTTTTAACTCTCAAGGCCACTCTGCTTTTGATAACAGCTATCATACTATTTATTTTGAGGGCAAAAGGATCATTTTAAAGATTTCACTGTGATTCAAAATGCAATTGTGTGTGTGACTAGATAAATATCATAGATAAATATCTCATTCATTGATCTGAAAGCACTCTAGGTAAACTGTATTCTGTTCTTATGTTTTTAAATATTTTAATTCTCTTCTTTCATAAAATAATTTCTAGCACAGTTGAATTCAAAATAAACATGTGGTACCAACCAAAATATCACCCACATAAATGGTACAAATGCATATACATCATTGTACTGATGAGAGTTCATGCAACACCTAAGAAAACGAATCTTGTTCAATGTGTCCCTTCATTGATACAAATTATCTAAAACTTCCCTTTCTAGAAATACACACAAGCCGCCAATGCCCTTTCATGCAAAACATTAGACGAGCTTGTTTAAAAATCTACTTGAGTAATATATTTAATCAGAAACTGATCCCCAAGATTGCATTAAACATCCATGCAATGTTTAAATAAAGAATTTACTCCAATTTCAGAAATGAAAATGGACTTTGCCAAGTTTTGCAACAGTTCTATCTCTAAAGAATATAGCATTCAATTGTATATAAATGGATTATCCCCTTGGATCATCTGAGTACTTGCATCTGAATGTTTCTATAAAGCCCGTGGCATTTATGCTTATTTTTTGTCAACGTTGGAGCATACAAACCCGCTCCGCATATAAACCATCAAGTTTAAAAAAATTATTTTTAAGGTCTAAATCTGAAAAGCAGACCCCAAAATATGCAGGGCCATGTAAGTCATGTTTGCCTAAGCCATATTACTGTAAGAAAAGCTAGCATAAATTTGCAAAGTAAATACAAATTAAATTAATTGAAAATACATTAAATACAAATTAAATGAATTGAAAATATTCACAGATATGGAGCACTGATGGGAGCTTGATACATACAGGCCAGTAATTAAGGAATTTTAGATTATAATGAGAAGAGTTTGTGTTACTATGATTATACCATATGATGCATTTTAAAGGTGCAAAATGAATTACTGAAATGAATATTCACCATTCTGTCAATTTCAGACTCACTGTATTTTTTTTGTTTCCCAGCATAATAAAACATCATAAAAAGCTGTTTCATTCTGACTCAAGCATGAGATTTGCAGGTATAGTTAAGATAAAAGGGTAGAACTTTCAAAAGCACATAAGTGAGTCAGGTGCACAATGATTTTCAATGGTACTTCGTTCTTAAGTGAGTTATGAGCGTTTGCCAATCCCACCTCAAAGACATACATTATAATAATTGGCAGTAGATTTTTTGCTCAGCTGAAACCATCTTTAAAAACTAATTTATTTTGCTTGCTTTATGCTGTTTGTTTGGGCAGGGTGTTACATTTCCTTATGCTTAGCATGTGCAATAGGACCGGTCAATTTCACTATTTGGTTCTCATGCACAGGGGTGTTTGTCTGTGTGTTTCCAATACTCCCAGGAATTATTTACATTTTAAAATAGTCTTCACTGGGGAAGGAAGAGGGAAGAAATTATTATTTTAGGCTCCATATTTCCAAATCTCCAGCCAGCTCATTTTTAAAAATGAATCTTAAGCATGTGGCTACATTCAGCATGGCTACATTCATACATTTAAAACAGAAAAATGTAAACTGAAATAGTCAGTGAACCTGATCATGAGCCCACTAAATAAGTACCCTATTCAGTACAATAATATATATAATAAATGTAATGTAGGTATAGTGTCCTGCAAATATTTTCAAACAAGCAAAACAAATATTTGATAACTTTTTAATATAAATATAAAATGTACTTTAGTTAACAGGATACAAAAGATAGCCTCAAATTATAGTGAAAATGAAACTGTATGAGTAAAAAAATGCCCTATTCAATATATATGTTTATAAATAAATGAAATAGGACATTATATAATATATACACACGCACCATATTTTAATCTTAAAAGGTAGCCTGTATAATACATGTGTGCTAAACGAACTTTGGTTTACCTGCACTCCTTTCAGCCCACATAGAAAGTAGTTGTGCCACACAGGTTTGGTTTTGTTAACATGAATGTTATTCACACTAGTACTGAAATCCCTGCAAAACAAAGACATAACACAGTCTACGAAATGGTCAGTATGTTTAGTTCCCTGGCTTACTGCTGCCATCTGCTGATGAAACAGCAACATTTAAATTTTTGTTCTGAACATGGAGTTTATACTATATATATTTTATTCTTTTCCTCTGGCTCCTCTTCCATCTTATTTATCAATTGTGCAAAAAAGCTATGTTTAATGGAAACATTTCTACTACATAAATTTGGCCCCAAAACTAGGCTTTGAAAAAAAAACCTGAAATGTTTTCATGCCTTTTTAAACTTTCTAATGGAAGCAATTTTTTAAAACGAACAAATTACCTGAAAAGTTTGCATTCCAAATATTGCAAGCTTTTACTCTAACCATAAGGGGAAATTGACTGGTCTATTTTCTGACAATACTGAGGAAAAAAATTGTTTTTTGTTAAAAGCACTGACAACCACCTAAATATAAAAACACAGATCCATTTTGTCTTTTTTAATATTCTGTGTTATCAGTATAGGTGCGAACATTGGTATTTTTAAAATATATGGCTATGTCTACACTTGTTAATTTAGCTTGACTTTAGCTAAGTCGACTTAGCATGTCCACACTTAAATTTAAAGTCTACTTGGGGGGACCCTACAAAGTCGACCTAGAGCATCCACACTGGATGCCTAGGTCGACTTCTAGGGGCTAGGGGAACCTTGGCCAGGTCCACGGTGGCAGAGGGGCACCCCTTGCCAAGTGCCAGGGGGCTCAGCCTTTGCCCCATTGTACCTGGGTACAATGGGGCAAAGGGGGACAGGGACCCTGGCAGGGCATGGGGCAGAGTGAGCAGGGCTCTGCCCTGCCTTTTGGGGGGGCATGCCAGGCTCTTCCTGTGCCACCCCCCTGGCAGGGAGGGCAGTGGGGGAGTCCTGGAGAGACCTAAGTCGACTTAGAGTAGAGCTACTCTGCGTCTACAGTGGCTTAAGTCAACTTTAGAAAGTCGACTTAAGCCTAAAGTCGACTTTAAAGGAGGTTTAATAAAGTCGACTTAATTTTCCTTAAGTCAACTTAAGCAAGCTGCTTAAGTTGACTTAAGGAAAGTGTAGTGTAGACACAGAGTAAATTAAGTTGACTTAAGCAAGCTTAAGTCGACTTAATTTACAAGTGTAGACACATCCTCTGATTTGTAGCAAGAAAGCAGTGTTTTCAAGATATCTATACATATATTAAGATTTTCACAATTTAAATAGTGCCAAGTAGATTATAACCAAGGCTCTCTGTAAAATGAAGCTAAATTTTGCAGCAAGGAGCCTGAATTCTGCAGCAGTCTGGTGAGGCAGACTCAAACTTTGCAGCAGCTTCATATCAGTTAACATATGAATATGAAACACAAAATCAATATAGACCCCCCTGAATGATGTATTTGGATAGTAAATTCAGCTTAGTTTACACTACCCCCTTACTTTCAGATTTCAATGTGCTGCAGATTTTTGTCTGTACAATGTCTAATGGCATCACCAGAGCTGTCATCTAGGCTTTGAAAAGGTTTTCAGGTACAGTTAGGGTATGTCTACAGTGCAGCTGCGAGTGAGCCTCTCAGAGTGGGTAGATAGACTTGTGGCATCAGGAGCTGAGCTAGCACATTAAAAATAGAAATATGGGCATGGGACTGCAGTGTGGGCACTCAACCACAGGAGACTGAGGGGGCTTGACAGCCCAAGCCGAAACACCCATATTGCTATTTTTAGCCCATTAGCTCAAGCCTTGCTTCCACGATGCAATGTAGACATATCATTTGAGTATTGAAAACTGGGGATGTGTAAAGACACTATTGGATTAGCTAGACAATTCAGCTACTTATACTGTCTAAAGACTCAGGAAGAAGACACTATCGGTTAACTCAGCTCACATTTTCAAAGTTGTCTTAACCGTAAGAGCAAGAAGTATAATTTTCTAGAGAGAAAAGATTGTTTCTGAACCACACTTCTGGAACAAATGGATAAAACATAAATTCCATAGCAAATTTGGCAGCTACAGAAACATGGAATACATGGGTCCTCAGTTATACTCCTCTCTTTTGCTAAGTCAGAGAAAAATGAAAGCAGCATCATGGAAATAACTCGGGCAAAAGGAACTATTGAATCAATTTAAAATTCATCAGTAATGCAGAAGGAGATTCACACACGTGTAGTACTCCAATTAACATTGCTAGAAGTTAGGTATCTGTATCAAGAGGAAAAAAGACACCATGTAGTGTATAAAGTAAAGTGTAGTTTTTACTGGCAGCATCCAAAGGGTCCCATGTTCTCTCCCTTGTGAGAAAGTGAATTCCAACTCAGAGGTTCCTCTTCATTATTCTATTAGAAGACAGGTTTCCCATGCTGTAATATTGTCCTTTTATGCTGCAGACCCCTTCATATCCTCTGCACTGTCTTTAATCTTTCCTTTCCCAAGTCATCTCTTTAAACCATCCTCTTTCAAACAATCCTTTCCACCTCAAATGTTAAACTAGACAAGCGATAGTCTTCAACCCCATTCTCCTTCAAACAAGCATCTAAACTAGACCTGGCTCTTACAAGGGATTGTTTTTTCCTACTCACTTGGGCCCCATTCAAGGAAGCATCCCTATTCAGGACTGAATTTATTTAAGAACTTGCTCAATTTTGTTCTGAACAAGGATGGACTGAAACATATACTAAAGTGCTTTCCTGAATCAAAATCTAAGAGACCCAAAAAGCCTTAAAACAAATACTTATCATATCTATACATATGCTTAATAAATAAAAATACTTTTTAAAGTTTTCTCTGTGCTTACTTCAGATATAATCCACTCATGTAAGTGGCAGCTCACCAAGGCAGACCCGAATTTACCACTTTGGACACCTCAAACCACTTAATATCTGCATCCCATAATCCAATAGCAGTCTCTCAATGCCATATTTTATACATCAAATACAATATTGTTCTATCCTGTGGAGTTAAGATGTCATCCAGGATAACACTCAGAATTTTTTTTTTACTGCTCCTCTGTCACTTTAAAATGATAAGTCATAAGTTGCCAAAAAGGCCAATGGCATATTAGGCTGCATCAGTAGGAGTATTGCCAGCAGATCGAGGGATGTGATAATTCCCCTCTATTCGACACTGGTCAGGCCGCATCTGGAATACTGTGTCCAGTTTTGGGCTCCCCACTACAGAAAGGATGTGGACAAATTAGAAAGAGTCCAGCGAAGGGCAACAAAAATGATCAGGAGGGTGGGGCACATGACTTATGAGGAGAGACTGAAGGAACTAGGCTTATTTAGTCTACAGAAGAGAAGACTGAGGGGGGATTTGATAGCAACCTTCAACTACTTGAAGGGTTGCTCCAAAGAGGAGGGAGCTAGGCTGTTCTCGAGGGTAATAGAGGACAGAACAAGGAGCAATGGTTTCAAATTACAGCTGGGGAAGTCAAGGTTGGATATTAGGAAAAACTTTCTCACTAGGAGGGTGGTGAAGCATTGGAATGGGCTATCTAGGGAGGTGGTAGAATCTCCATCTTTGGAGATTTTTAAGGCTCGGTTAGACAAAACCCTGGCTGGGGTGATTTAGGCGGAGTGGTCCTGCTTTTTAGCAGGGGGTTGGACTAGATGACCTCGTGAGGTCCCTTCCAACCCTATTATTCTATGATTCTATGTTTGATTACTCCTCTGCGACCATATGATGGACGCCTTGGATCTTCCATCTGCTGTGATCTTTCCATTGGGTTTACTACCTTCCTCTTGATATCAAGTGGTGCAATGCCTGCCAGTAAGTACAGGCTATCCTTTGGTTTTGGCTTGAGACATCCTGTTATTCCACCACAACTGTCACTTAGAACAGGGTCTAATTTTTTAGCATGGATGGATCATTCCCAATCTGGACATGCATATGCTGCTATGGAGTTGATAGTAGTGGTTTGCTAAGTATCTGGATTGGCTCTCCACTTTGAGGTGACCAACTTTCGGAAGATGTTGTTATCGGCACTAGCTTCCTCTTTTGTCTTCTTTACTTTGAAGGAAAGTGTCTGGTCCATTGTCACCCCCCATGTAGACCAAGCTAAAGTGATTAAAGAGTGGGAGTCCATCCCAGATGATGTTTAGTTTCTGCTCAGCTTCTCAGTGAAGTAGGAAAAAGCAATCAAGTTAGAACAAAGCTTGTTCTTATTGTAATAAGTTGAGAAGTTGCTCAGTTCACATATAGTCTATTGTCAATAGTGGCAAAGTCTTTCTCCTATGATGAGATGCACAGATCATCAGCATGTTGATCTAAACAACTGCAGTACGCCCAATTCATCAAATAAGAAAGTAAATGGGGAGGTCAAAAACACCCACTTCAACAACACCCTCAAGACCAACATTGAGAGATGGAGCATTGACACCACACCATGAGGACAATAGCCCAAGACGTGACTAACTGGCAAAGACTTGTCAGAGAAGGAACAACAACTTTTGAGGAAAATTGCATGGCCCTGGTAGCAGAAAAACACCAGAAGGAAAGGACAGACAACTGGCATGCAGCAATTATGGTCCAACACTACCTTCCAACACCACCTAAAACATCTGCCAACAAGTCTATGGCTCAAAGATTGGATTCTTCAGTCAACAAAGGACCTCTCTGATGATAAAATCTGTGAAAGAGCTCATTCTCAACGCTGAGGGATCACCAATGACAAGATCATCAGCATATATAAAGCTCCTCATAGCACTGTGTATGGGCTGGTCATTGATATATATACTGAAGAGGACTGATGCTAACACACAATCCTGTGAGAGGCCATCTTGTTGTCATTTCCAATGTCTTTGTTTGTTGCACAGTTCTACATAAAAATGTTTGCTCTCCAGAAGAGATCAGATGTGCTGCAGTAGGTGGTAGTCAAATCACAGACTTTGTCCAGCAAGTTTTGGTGGTTGACTGTATTCTATGATACTGATAGTTCTATAAACACAACACCTGTTATAGTAGAATCATAGAAATATAGGATAAGAAGGGACCTCAAGAAATCTTCTAGTCCAATCCCCTGCACTCAAGGCAAGACTGAAGTATCATCTCAGCCGTCCCTGGTGTTTTGTGTAACCTGTTCTTGAAAATCTCCAGTGATGGAGATTCCACAACTTCCCTAAGTAATTTATTCCAGTGCTTAACTACCCTGACAGTTAGGAAGTTTTTCCCAAGTTTCCCTAAACCACCTTTGCTGCAATTTAAGCCCACTGCTTATCATCATTCTCCTGAATCCATCTTCTGTATGCTGGGTGATATTTAATGTTTGGCCAGTACAGGGCTTTCCTGGTCTTAAGTCTGGCTTGTTCTGGAAGTAGATGATCTTTGATAAGAGGTGAGAGTTGAATAAGAATGAAGTGTTTGTAAAATTTATTAAAGTGGCATAGAAGTGATAATGGCCTGGAGTTCCTTGGGTCAGAAGCATCCTTCCCTGGCTTCAGTAGAGCTATTACTTGGGCTTGTCACCATAATTTAGGTATGCTGGTTTAGGTATTCTAATTTAGGTTGCTGAGCAATTTTTTTAAAGGTGTAAGTCGCATAAATTGGTTGCAGCATCAAAATGCTTAATCTGCTCCATGCATATGTCAGCAAGTCCAACTTTCTTTCTTCAAGTGACTTATTCTGGCATTGTTCATCTATTGTGTATGGCATGCTGAAATGATTTTTTTCAGATCAGTTTGCTCTCTAATTAATATTTTGGTCTTCTTGTTCAGAGCTTTCCCATTGAGCAGCAACTGGTTTACCACCCGATGTTGTGGTGTTGCTCTTACTTTCTTGTGATCATTATTGAACTGGCAAATGGTCAACCATGCTTTCTCACTAGTGCGGGTTATGTTTATTCCTTCAATCACTTCTTTCCATTTCTGTTGCCTTTCTTCCTGAAGCTTGTTAGGTAGGGTTCTCCCTGCTGCGTTAGTGTCTTCCAAGAAAGGATCTCTTTTGAATATTTGTTTATATTTTTTGTGTTCAACTGCTAGTATGGGAATAAACCTTGATATGTGCTCATTATACATCCTCAAGATATGTACCTCTTGGAGGTATTGCGCAGTGCATTCACAAAAAGTTCATAATTCTCTGGGTTTGGATTAATGCGAATCAGTTTTTTGTCAAGGTCAATATTGCACTGTTATCAGTTGTTGCAATATCGCAAAGAAAGATCCAAACTCTTAAATAGCCTGGTTCCAACCTCTTAAGGCTTTAAAGATCAAGATAAATACATTTAATTCAACCCAGGAGACAGTACAGCTTACAGAGCATTGGTTTTATGAGCTCTCAGTATAATCTTAAGTGGGTAGTCACATTCTGCACAGACTTAAGTAGTTTAAGATGTACCCTCAAGCACAGTGCATTACAGTAATGTAGTCTCAGCAGTCCAGTCATGGATAAGTTTAGCAAGATCAACATCCAAACTAAACAGTCTCACTCTCTATACCACGTGCAAATGGAAAAACGTGCTCTTTGCCTCAGCTGCAGCTTGTGCCTCTACTAGCCAGGAGGGACACGTACAATGAAAAGGAAGAGCTGCTAGAACCTTTAGAACCTCAATAAGTGGCTGTAGTCCAACAGACAAAACTCCAGCTATCTGGAGTGCTTTGTGTCCTTTTACGCAGATTGCTGAGTCCAAATCAAAGAGATTTTAGCTGTGAAGTAACAGAAGGGTTTTTGCTTAGTATTGCACAAACCATGAAACTAAAGACAGCCTGCCTGGAAGGGTTAACTCTACGGTGAAAGAACAGGAAGTAGTCAGCAGATCATATGTACCGAATCCATGGGCACCTGGGAATCACATGCTTTCAGGAGCAGAGAATTCAGAACTACCCAATCTTCTCCATGTGGACAGGGCTCTAGCTAAATCTTAAGTAGAAGTATCAGGACCTATGAATATTGTTATGCAGTTCTGAGTCTGTCTAGAGAGATCAGTAATATATATACACCAGTCAGCACATTATAATACATTAACCTTTAATTTTTAGGCATCCATGCCTGAAGGCATGGGCACATTCTCAAAAATGAGCTAAACCATAAATCAGAATAAGCAGGCAACATCCCAGATTAAATTCCAAAGCAGAAACAGATTCTTAAACCACACCACAAGCAACACAAAACCAAGGACCACATACAAACTGAAAAACATAAATAATGAAGGGAAAATAAACTAGTCTTCAATATCAATTAATGCCATCAAGTCCTTTTGTATTAGCTAAGGGAGAAAAAATTCTAGAACAATTGGCCCTTGACAGAGATTTGGAACATAGGAAATATGACCACAGATCTGTTGGCCAAGAGATAAAGAAGAGCATATATGAAAGAGAATGGAGTTAGTTTAATGAAATACACAATGCATGCATATCAAGCAATTTCTGTTCCTCTCACTTTTATGCATTAGTGTGGCACTTGTCTTTTATTTTAAAGGACAGCCTTTGTCTGCTTTCTAATGTTCTTCACCTTATATTAAGTCAACATGATGGCCTGTATTTCAGCAATAATCATACAAAAGATCATACAGTGTGATTCAAATGTGTGGTTTTGTGTTTTGTTTGACTTTGTACTACAACTTGTCAAATAAATATTGAGGTCTTTTTCCTCCTCCTCATGATTCACATGAAGAGGAAATAGACTCTACTTGGAAGGATACTGAATTGCTTGATAGCTACGTAAGCAGTTGCTGCTTTCAAACCTGTCTTGAAAATTTAAGAATGCAGTCTGGATCCAACAGACACCACTCTTTCCTTTATTACAAATAACAATATAGGGGGGGATAGGTTAGCTTTTAGGCTATAGTGTTGCGAGTGTAGAAGAGGCACCAGCAGGATACCTTCTTTTCTGTGTCAACAGAAGAGTTATGGGAAAGTGGTCAGTTGCATCCTAGATTTTCTCCCATGAAAGCTCATGTAATAAATTCGTTAGTCTTTCAAAGTGCCACTAGACTTCTTGTTTGTTTACTGAACTAGACTGACATGGCTACCTCTTTGGAACTAGCCCAGAAAGGGTGATGGGAAGAAGAAAAAGAAGAAATCCTCTAGGAGATATCCAGGCAAAAGAGGGGATTAGTAAATGTTTTTGTGTTCAATTCTAACTGAATTTTCAAATGCAGGGAATAAAGAGGTCACTGTCCACTAACAGTAAAAAGTATCAAAAGATGGACCAAAACCATAACTAGATTTACTTGAAATAAACCTCATTCATATACCAATGCCATGAATTTCCCCCATACTTTTAAATCTGATATTAGCATTGGCATTCTGGTGCCCTCCATCCAAGATGAAGCTACCTATCAGTGAGTTACATATACTGCCTGTGAAGTGCTTTGGAAAGCATCCTTTAAGATGGAAGACATTGTATAAAGAAAATATATTTTAATTTGAATGGCTAATACATTTTTGGACAAATTTTCTTTTTTGAGCTTACACCCAGAGAGTGCTTATATGGTATATATATCCCCCAAAGAAGTCAGCATGGTAAATGCATTCATTTTTGAAGGACCCAGTTTTCTTAACCTTTGGAAAAGTAGAGTTGTGAATTTAAAAAAAAAATACTGAAACATACTTTGGTTAGATTAAGTGGAAGAATTCAGAACCTAGGGAGATTATTAAAAGATGTGAAAATAAAAGCACATGAATTAATCTCTTACTGGTGATTAATCAGTTAACATGCAAAAGGCCTTTTAACGCATTATTATTATTTTCAGATTTTGAACTGGGCACTAGTTTGAATCTCCAGATTGGGACAGTGGATTTGCCCCATCAGTGCAGTGGGTAGTTTAGAGTCTGGGAACTTAAAAATTTCATTCTGCTCTCTCCCATCTAAAGTAGGAGCAACTCCAGAGAACTCAGTGACATGACATCCACTCCATTCACATCTCGGGAGAAATACTGCTCCCTAAGATTGGTCCCAGTGACGCATGGACCAGGCTTTAGTCTTTTTAAGGCGCCACTTATGAACATGGGGGAGGGCGGGACAGTCGTCTTCTTAAAGATCCTGATAGGGCCCTACTGATGTAGATGGGGAAGCCCTAAGGGCCCTTAGTTTACAGTGTGTGTGGCTGGTGTAGTGCTGCCCCATGGGCTCCAATGATTTCTAGGTGGGAAGCACCGCTCTCCCTCCGAGCCATAAGGATTTTCGGAGGGGGTGGACACAACTGTGTGACGAGGAGGACCAGGCCCAAGCCGCCGCCCTGGTTGCTAAGGGCCTGTTAAGCTAGCTGCAGCCGCGCGCTTATTCCACTGTCGTCCAGCGCACCAACCAGCGATTGCTTTTCCAGCTTCCGGCTTCCGGGTTCGGACGAGACCCAACCGGAAACGGAAGTAAAAAGCCGGCCATATTTGCTCAGGGAATCCTCCTTGAACCTGAACCGGAAATGCGCCGTCGGCCATGTTTGTTCAGGTGTCAAGCTGGGTTGCTTTGCCCGCCTGGCCGCTGGTTTCGGGCTCGGTTGCCGCGCGTGTCCGTTGCGCCCCGTGGCAACGCCGCCTTCCCGTGTCTCCACGGATCGGGCTAGCGGGGGAGGACCAACTTTCGGGCCCTAGCTGAGCGGAGTCCTGTTGCCCAGAAGCCGCGGCGCGGAGGCTTGTGGGAGAAGGGGGCTGGCTCCGGTCTCTCCTCCCGCCCCCCTCCTCCCCTCCCCCCGCCCGTCCTCCGGCCAAGATGTCTGACATGGAGGATGATTTCATGTGCGATGATGAAGAGGACTATGACCTGGTGAGGGCTGGGGTGCGAGCGGCAGCGGAGGGGTGATGCGGTTCTGTGGCGCGCGGGGCCGCCGCTGTGTGTCGCTGCCTGCTCGGGGGCAGTGGCAGGGCGAGTTTGGCTCCCCAGCCCCTTTGGGGATCCCAGGGCAGGCAGAACATGGCTTGGGGGAGGGGTGGTGTTGATTTGGGGCCAGGCCTTCTCAAGGTTGTGCTCTTTCCCCCCCTGAAGAATAGGCCACTTCAGCCTGGGAACTCACTTAGGCCCCAGAATTGCCCCTTCAGGCCCATCGAGGCTGAGGCCCTGTTCGTTTCAGCTGGGGTCAGGGCTGTAATTCTCCTACTGGAGCCCAGCGAAGGGGCTCACACAGGTAAAAGGGTGCATTACCCTTGGGGGAGAGGTTTGTACTGATCATATACTAGGGTCAGACTTAGACTGTGTGGAGTCGGAGATAGAGCGGTTTCCCAGCTCCTCCAGCTGTCTGCTACATAACTCACTGCAAGTGCAATATACTCATAATGCATGTATTATTAATTTATTTGCTGTCTAGGTAGAATTGGAATTTGGATTTGTAATGTGCAAGGATTAGTTAGCTGTGTTTTGTTTACGTTTTGTCCTTTGTGTTTTCAGCTGATACAATAAAAATGTTTTTATTTAAAAAGAGCAACTGATTTATTCGGGGAGGAATCTGCATTTAGTTGAGCTTTATAGAGATCTTTTTGGAATTGTTGAAACGAGAAGCTCTCTTGTGAGGAGTAAAAACATTACTTTGGGGAAAGACTCAGCAGTATGGAGAAATGATGTTTGGTCTGTGTTGCCTAATCAATCTTAATGTTTTCTGTGCCTTTGCCTTTCAAAATTCTGGTACAATGCTAACACTGAGCCTTTTTTTAAAGAGTTCAGTATTCTGCTTTCCAGAGATTTTTTTGGCATGTTTACTTCATTTACTGTAAACTAGAAATGCAGTTCATGTACTGTTGAATTTTATAACTAAATCCCTTAAATCTCAGTTTTTAGAAGAAATTTTATGTAGTAAGTCTTGGAGTGTTCCTTAATATTTAGAGCAAATTCTTAAAATTTAACTTTGATTCAGTATCTCTTCTCATCAGTTTTTGTTGTGACCTGTCATATGTATATAACTGATATCTAATGTCTAGAAAAAGTTCTCCTGTCCAATCTTGTATTTTTAATTGAGATAGCATGCTTGGCCTATAGAAGTTATCTTTCTAGCAACGTAGGCTTTATCTTTAGTTTTTTCAGGTACAACTAGTCTTCACTTACCTTCTAAATATGAACACAAATTTTTAGAAACATTTTAAACTGAAATTGAGTTTAATTTTATGAATGATAAAATGGAAATAGTTCTTATCAGAATATTCAAAAAGGTTCAGTTTGTTTCTTCATCAGTCAGCAGCTATTTTTCATAATCAAGTTAATCAAATCAGATTTCAATTTTAAATATTTTGTCCATAAAATAAATAACAAATCATTCTGTACGTGTGTCGAATAATATGTAACTTGTGTTTTTGGGAGTTTAAAACAAAAATTTGGAAAGGCCTATTAAAGTGCAGGGTCTCTACTGTAGGTTTGTCAGTACAGCTCCACCGGCTGCGCTTAAATTTTACCTTCTTACGCTAAGTCTGAATTTTATGCTTTATTGACTGCCCATGAGATGGGAGAAATAATTGTTGTTTCTTGCTTCTGTATGAAGTATTGTCTTAGTCACAGGAAAAACTTACTGAATTCTCTTTCCCATGGCTGCCTACAAATAGTCGCAAAATTTACTTTCAAAAGGACATTTTCAACATCAGATTACTAAATACCCCTTGTCAGACTTAACTTTTAAAACAAGCCTAGGAAGGATTAGATTTTTGTTGATGTCATTATACTCACAGAAAATATTTCCATTAATAATTGAAATTTTCAGATAAGAAGCATTTTTCTTGTTTTGCCTGAGAATTTACTTGATTCAAAATCCAGTGATTTAAACTTCTGAATTAGGTTAATTACAAATAAACTAATGAATGTATAATAAAAACAGGTATGATTTGTTGATTTTTGTGTGTTTTGAAGTGATGCTGACAATGTTTTAAGAATTTATAAAATTTTAGCTTTTGAATCTCAACATCTACTCTCCTTAAATAAGTTTGCATAGCTTTCCTCACAATATTTTTAAAAGACTAAATTTTTTAAAGCTTTAAAATGACCATAGATATTATCTATCAAAACTATTTTTTAAAAAAAAATATTTCTGCCAAGCCAACTTGAAACACATTGAAAGTAGATATTGTTTTAACTAACTATAGGGTTGTGTGTGTTTGTACAGTTTTCTTTTCTTAGAATATAATGCCTGACAGAGCTCTTAGAATTACTGTATAAAGGGTGGAGAAGTTTTTAGTTGGAATTTTGGCTTAGAGGTGGTGGAAGGACAGTCTTTAAATCAAGTATAAACATTATTCTAGTTAAATTAATTTGTAGCATGCTTAGGGTCATGGAATACAAGAATAATGTTTTATAATGTGTTCTAGCCCACATCCATACAGTAGATATAGTACGATACAGCAGTGGTTCCCAATCTTTATGAATGAAAGCATCACTAGTTAAAACTAGATAAAACACATGCACGCCCTCCCCCTCCATGGGCCATAAACACATATGACCCCTATAAATACATATGATGATGATGATGATGATAACACTAAATTTTATAAATACTTTTTAAAAACTACTCTAAGCTAAGCCTTCCTTGTCACAGCTGCCAGTGCAAAGCCCGTGTGGCCCCTTCTCTTCCCATCCCTAATGGACAGAGGGTAACGGAAGTGGGCTCTGGCAGGTTGGGAGGAGCTGTTCCTCCCTGGCTGGGCACTGCCCAGCTGGTGCAGGGCTGTGTGGGGCTGCTGCTCCCTTGAGGGGTGGGGAGCGCTGCGTCTTCGCTCCAGCCAGTGAGGGGAGAGGAAGGCTGGACCTAGAATGGATCTTGAAGGGCTAAATGACCTCCATATTACTGAAGCCTCCTGGACCCCAAGTAATCTTTGGTGTGTCCCCCAAGTGGGTCCTACACCCCAGTTTGGAAAGCATTGCTATACAGCAAAACTATGTTAAAATCTTCTTTAAATGTGCTTTTTCTAAACATGGGAACTGATTTTCCTGCCATGCTAGTGTAAAACAGAAGAATCTCCATTGAAATTAGACTGGATAAGAGGAGGATCAGGATAAGCGATTCAGATAAATGAGATACTAAAAGTAAAAGAGCAGCTCTGAATTATGGGGAGTATTTTAGAAGGGAGAAAGACTGCAATAGCAGTCAGTCTGAGGGCAGCTCTATGTTTAAAATTCTTCAGTGAAGACACTACTGCGCCATTGGGAGAGCTTCTTCCATCAACGTAGCTAATCTGCCTCTGCAAGAGGTAGTAGCTGCATCAATAGGAGAAGGCCATCAGCATAGTGCTGTCTACACCAGGGGTTAGGTCTGTATAACTGTCACTCAGAGATGTGATTATTTCACCACTGAGCAACATACTTATATTGATGTAAATTTATATTGTAGGCCTGGCCTGAGTGAATTGAGAAATCAGTGTTTATTAGGCCAGCGAAGTAGAGTGAATTGAGTCTAGCTTGTCTGAGGTGTCAACAATTTTAACAGACTTTGTAAAAAGAACAGTATTTTGAACTGCGAGATATATAGAGTTAGAGGGATCACTTTTTACCTCTTATATATCCAAATGATGTGCACTTCCCTAGAACTGGAGTATGTACAGTCTAAGTTTCTGCTTCTTCTACGTTTCCCGTGTTGAGATTTATATAAGCTGATAATATTATGGTAATTATTGTGATAAACAGCTAAGAGATTACCATTTTGTAGTATCATAGAATCATAGTTTGCTATTGCTTCTTAGCCATCTTAATGATCGTTGTCTTAATCAGTGGTTCTCAACCTTTTATGGGTCACAACACGCTTGGTAGCATATCACAACCCTGCAGGACACACCCACCCACTGCCCCCAAGCTAAATCCAGCCTTTTCCCCGTCTCTCCGCAACACAGTGCTAAGGCACTGTGTTGTGACACAGTAATGTGTCCTGACCCAGTGGTTGAGAACCACTGGTCTTAATGATCAAACTCTGTATACAAGTGTCCTATGACATTCATAAATAGTTGTAGTTATATCTGCTTGGAAGTGTTTATATCTGCAAAGAATTTTAGTTCTATTTATGGATGGATAAACCTAGATTTGGAATTTCCTAGTAACGCAGTGCCAGCTATGATTATAACATGTATTATTCCATTTTATGTAAATAAGACTTCGGTTACTTTGTCACTATGGAAAGAATTGCGTCTTAAGTCCTTTCAAAGTCTACCTTGATGCTGCTTGGTTCCTTCTTTGAAGTTAATCTGTAGTCTCAGCCCCGTTTCTAGTAAACAGTTGCCAGTGTCAGCAGGGAAAAGAATCACAATTGCCCTCCTTGTTGGCAGTCTCAGGAAAAAGGCTATGTTTAGAGTAGACATAGAAACTGAACTTTTATTCTTTTCTAGGAGTGGTCTTTCTATTCACAATGACATCGCCATGGGGGGAAGCTTGTATTTGCAGTCCTTGTTGCATATCAGTGGGGGCTTGTCTGGTTTTGTAATAAATATGGAATGCTGTAGGCACATATTATCTGGAATGCTAAATGCACTTTTAAAAATTGGTAGGGAGGTAGCAAAGTCAAATCTGTTTGCTGAGCAACTAGAGTATATTGCATTATAGATTTATTAATGCATCTTTTTATTTGAATGTAAGAGAGAAAAATACTAAAGAAAAGAGAGAGTTCATCAGGAAACAGACTCAGTACTCCATATTCCTTTGTGTTTTTGCTGGAGTAGTCCAGGTATCCAGCAATACCTAGAACCCTGTTTCTTGACACACAATTTCACAGCAGCAGCTTGTTCTAGGCTAGAAACATGCATATCCAATTGGTATGATCTGCCTGAAATCCAGCCATGAAGTCTAGAAGCTTGTTAACAGATTTCAAGTGCCTTTATGAGACTGATAGTGTGTGTGTGTGTGTGTGTGTGTGTGTGTGTGTGTGTGTGTGTGTGAGAGATGATTGATATTTCAAAGCATACAGTCTTATAATAAAGGTGCCTTCTCTTGTAGTATATAGGTGTTTAGTTATCTAGGACTTCAGGACTAATCGTGTGGAAACCTAACGGATTAAAAACCTTTTGGTCTTTTTATTTATTGTTTTTAGTGCTTAAGATACTGGTCTTGGATTCAGATGTGTTTGAGGAGCAGCATACTGAATTAAAGTTTCAATCACTCCACACAATACAGCACATTGTACTTGCTCTGACTATACTAAATACCTCTAACTAAATGGTGTGTCAGCTGCTTCTCGGACCTAATACAGTTATGTGCTGTATACTTCTTACCATATGCAAGACTTTTCTGGATTTTGCAGAAAGGTTCATTTTCCAAGGAAAATTCTTTCATTAGAAATCTTTCATGTTCTCAGTTTGCCACATAATCCTTTTATCACTGATCTAATAAGGCATTATTTTAGCCATAAGATCAGATGGTGTATGGGTTTAAACTGTGTGTCTTAAAATTAAACTTTTCATTAAACCTAATGGAAATATGAAAAGGTTTGAGTTTTGGGGCAAAATGTTTAAAGGAAGGATGTCACCTCCCCCAAAAAAGGGGGAGAGAAAATTATAATGTTGTTAAACATGAGGCCATCCTAAGCCTTGCAATGAAATCATGTATAGATTTACGTACAAACTTACAGGGATTTCTCAAAGAAAACCATCTTGAAATTGAATCTGTTTTAAAAAATTTTTTAAGTAGCTGCAGGGCTAAGCCATGCAACTGTCTCCCTGCTAATTGTGGTTATAAAACCGAAACAATTTTCAGTGTTTTGTGCAATGAAACAAGATGCTAAAAATGGACAAAATAGACACATGGATTTTTTTAATTTTTCAGTTATAATAAAACTAATTATTAAAGTATTTAGAATCTAAGTAATAAATACTGGAGGAGGGCGGGGTGGTAATGTGATTCAAGCTTATGATAACCTTGGGAAAATCACTAAGAGTTAGCAAATGTTTAGAGTTATATTCTATTTATTTTTACTTCAGTCTGGACTCTGACTGCCCATAGGGGACAGAAGTGCTTGTTTTGAGTGAGTCAGCACTGTTAATCGGTAAATGTTTTCATATGAATCTTTTTAAAAGAGCTTTAGATCTGCATTATGGTATTTTGCTTCACAGGTGAACAAGAGGATTGGTAGCAGGGAGATAGGGGAAGAAATTCTGTTGGGATAATTTACAATCAGTGTAGATATAGTGTAGATCAGGGCAGTGCTGAAGAATATGTTGTATCCTGCAATATGAAGGGGCATAAATGTTAAAGGTAGGTACATTTAAGAAATTAAGTTCTTTTTCTTGCAGCATTTTGCAAGTGTCACACATTTGTTTTCCAAGGACCAAGCTTAGTTCAGGAGTGCCTAATGTGGTTCAATGTGAATCCCAATAGCAGAGTAGTACAGATCTCCTTCAAGGATTCCAGGGACCCACACAGACAACATATCCTTATATGCCTCATTCAGAGTCCTGTGGTGGCTCCATGTGTGCTGGTATGCATCAGGAATTTCATGGAAGGGCCAATGAGTCGGCCAGTACACAGATCAGCCAGCTTTTTGCACCCAACTAGAGAAGCCACAAGCCCATTTGAGTCAAGGGATTGATCCAGGCGTTAGGGAAGTTACCCCAGCCTTAGAAATTTCTTTTCCACGGGCTATGCACTGTGGCCAAGATTTGGAGATAAACCAGCACACCCTTCACTTCACCCAGCATCACACACTAAATCTGTGGTGCATACTGGACTAGAATCCATTTCTCCAGGATAACATTCAATTGCCCTAAACAGGAAGCCTTCCTTTTTAATTCTTGCAGTCGCCTACCACTTTCAGTATAAAAACCTTACTTTATTTTGTGAACACTGTCCATCCTAGGCACTGAATGAGGAATTCCGTGGTTAAAGTAGTATGTGATCATGTAATTAAAGATTATCCAAATGCATACACTTAAGGCAGACCACCACAAATGTATGTTTCAGGTCGCCATTGTGACCAGTTTTAGTAGCCTGTTGCCTAGCTCCACTGCAGAAATGTAATGGAGGAGTACCCTCCGGTGACCAAAAGTAAAATTGCTGGCGCCTAGCTATGAACCAGTTTTGTCCACCCCTGATTTAAGGGATCAGGATTAAGGCTGCATGCACTGTTTTAATTCAGATATTTGTGAGTGGTAGACTTTAACTTTGTTTTAATGTTGTGCTTTTGTGGGTAACTTCCTAAGTTAAAAAGCAAAATGAATGTAATCATTTGGAATCATATTGACCTTCATGTGGGTCATCAGCAAGATTAAAACCGTTAGAGCTATATTAGAGACTTGTACCATTTGAGTTGACAAAGTAACTGATAGCAGCAGTGGGTTGTCATTGCCTATGTCGACCAACCACTACAGGGAGATGACTTTTGTATTTTGCCAGTAAGTTGCATAAATATTGTAGTCTTGGAAGGATTCTTTTTTTATGAATAGATGTTGAGTTCACTGTGCACACGCAAACTGATGGAAAAAATATTTAATAATAAAAATGTATAGGTGGACAAAGTAATAAATTTGCTACTTGATAAACTTCCATCAACCTTAAGAATTTATTTATTTTGTATACTTTGACATTATGTTGATTTGTGTTTTCACAGGTAGATTTAGCAGAATTTGGGATTTTTATAATTTGGATCACTGGTTATTTTTAAGCATTTTTTATTTTTATCAATTTTAAATTTTCAGTTGCACAAAATTGAGTTAAGCATTTGTTTCTGTTGATTTAATTTTCACAGTGGCACAGATTTATGGGGGAGTTGGACAGTAATAATTATTTAATGACAGTAGATGTTGAGATTCAAAAAATTTAACTTTATAACTGCTAAACACAAATTGCCAACATCATGTGTCAAAATATACAAAGTATAAATATCCTTAATCAAACTCTAGGCTTTGAGACAGCACTTTTCTTACTTTGCCTATCCATAAACTTAGATGATTATATATGCAATATTTTTGTTGTTTTGTGTGTATGCTGAAATTGACATTAACTGAAATCCAATTTTTCCAAGCCTGGTTGTAAAGATTTAGCTTTTAGAATCCCAACATCTACTGTCATTAAATAATTATTGGCTGACCTTGGAATAGAACCGGGGTGTCAAACTCATTTGCTGTGGTGGGCCAGATTGGACTTAAATGTACTTCAGGTGGGCCGTACATACCATAAATTGAAATACTACAGCACTCTCACAACATCATAGAGTGCTGTGTATGTGAAACTGTGGTCTGCGATACTCTCTCTCTCCCCTCAGCTTCCAACAGAGAGAGTGTGGTATCACTGAGTGCAATCTCACATACCTGGTGCTCTGTGATGCCATGAAATCTGACACTCTTGCAGCACTGCAGAGCACAGGGTATGCAAGACCCCACTCTCTCTCTGTTAGGGAGAGTGGTCCCATGGAGCGCAGTCATGGCCCCTGTGGAAGAGGTTCACTGGCTGCCTGTTTGACACCTGTGGATAGAGCATGCTCAGTCACTCTGTGGGGTTGGCATGTGGATAGTCTGAGCAGGACATACAAGCAGCATGATGGTGGAACACATTAATTGCAGATGGGAAATTTAGCTGCTGAACTCCAAGCATTTTTCTGCAGTCTCAATTTTTAAAAAAACGGCATATGTTGAAAATGTTTGTGTTTCTAGGAAAGAGAGAGCTGAATATAGATGTAAACTTTTGTCTTTTCCCTCCCCTTTCTTTTGAAGGATTTTATTAAAACTGCTCAGTTGTTAGTGAATGGAAGAATGAACACGGGGAAAAGAAAATAAGTTTGTGGCAGTGAGGGAGGAGAAGTCCAATAGTTTTGCAAATGGGAACAAAAAAGGGTTAAAAAAGTATTGTTCACATCAGTGCAGTCAATGTACTGGTGACTTTGTCATTAGGGTTTAAACGGTTTCAAGCAATTTATCCTCCACATTTGATGTGTTCGGAGAAATTGGATTCCAAATTAAAAATAAAATTAAATGTTTATGTAATGTTTTAAATCAGTTTTTTTTGTTTAAATTTAAACATTCTTTGTAACTCTGTCACAACAGCATTGTGCTAATGCATAAGAAGCTGAAAGTAAAACTGATTAGCATTTTGTCATCCATAAAAGCTGAAGAGTATGTAGAAAGTGAGCCAATTGCATAATGGAGAAGGAAAATTCTGTGTCTTATCTGCTGTCAGTGCACATTATGGGTGGGTGATTCCTTAGACTAAATTATTCAGTGTCCATATTCCTTCACTTCCTCCTTTCAGCAACTCTTGCACACTTCCAATTATTTCATGCTTCTCAGCAAAGAAACAGCTGGAGTCATCATCATTATTGTTTTCCTACATGTCTTGGTGTGAGTTTTCATGGTGTAGAAAGGACAGGAATGTTTCCTTCTGTCTTCCATTGCTGAAACATTCTACTCTCTACTTGAACAGCAACTCTTGCAGTGTCTTCTGGACGGACAATAAGAATCTATAGCCCCTTTTAGAAGATTTGTAGTTTGCACTGGTATTCTTGGCAAGAGTTTCTAACCTCCTCCCACTATGCTCTCCACCAGCACCAGAAAATCAGTGTACTAGTTGGTTGATTCCCTTCACCCTAGACATGGCTGAATTCTAGTGATGATCTAGTGCAAGAATTCCCAAACTTTTTGTCATCACAACCCCATTTTAATGTAGTAGTTCTTGCTGGGACCCTAGACAGCATGGTGTCCTCTACATACTAGGGATTGAACCCCATTTGGGTTCACGACCCCCAGCTTTGGAACTGGTGTTCTAGTGAGAAGACAGGTTTCATATAAACAAATTATCTTTGTTTTAGTAAATGAGCGATCTAACTTTGGTGAAAGTGTATCGACTAACCATCATATTTATACCTGTTTTAATTGATAATGTTAACTGTTCTGAACCAGTCTCCTTTCAGAAATTTTGGTTTTCCTTTCTCCCTGAACCAGGAATATTCTGAAGATAGTAACTCTGAGCCAAATGTGGATCTGGAAAATCAGTACTACAATTCCAAAGCATTAAAGGAGGATGATCCCAAAGCAGCACTGAGCAGTTTTCAGAAGGTTTTTAGTTTTATGTTCTCCCTTTTATTTGTTTGAATGTATGCTGTAACCACAATTATATTTGATCTACTATGAAAATATTAACTTAGATTCAAGTTGATATGTTTGATATTGAAGATGCATTAATAATCTCCACTGATATTACCACATGAGGTTATTTCCAGGGATTTTGAGAGACTTTTTGTGGTAGTGTAACTTATTAGTGCAGGTGGTGATAAGTTTTTATCAGACTTCTTAACTCCTAGCCTGTTTAGACTTGTAATACCATATGGATCAAATATATTGTTCATTGTTTTGTGGCACAACTGAAATTTTCAATATTTGTAAAACTGTTAATCCTTGCAAACCTGTTAATCTAAAATATATTTTTATTCAGTGAGCTTGTTCGTCAGCTGTAGAGACTATATCCAGTTTTTTCTTAAATGAAAAATCATTTTCTTGAAATCTTACATAATGCAATACCAATGATTACAAGCTTGAGTTAAAAGCTTCAGATATATAAATGCCAAATGATAGAATACCTGTAGAAGATTTGTCATTCACATGAATTTTAAATTCTTAACATATGCATACTGCCCCAGAAAGTGGTGTGTTAAAGGTGACTAGAAAAAAACATTAGTCATGTTGGGCTTCCTTATGGTGTGTAAAGAAAGGCTCTAATATGATTGGTTGGTGGTTTTTTTGTTAGGGGGAAGGGAGATTCCCTTTTTGTTGCACTAAAATTTCAGATCATATCTAATCTAGAAAACTCTAAGATGACTGAAATACTATTGAAATTATTACGTCACAAAGCCAGCAGTGAGATTTTTAGTAATTGAGAGAGCAAGCGATTTTTAGTCAGATTTTTTTTAAAAGCATCCTCCCTCCACCCCCCTACCCTCATGTTTTTATTTAACCTCAATGCCTAACATTTTGGAGTAACAAAATCTTTGGGGGAAAAAATCACCATGTTCCATTAGTTAAGGTGTATGAATTAACAACAGTACATATTCTGAGGACCCTAGCAAGTCCCCTAACAAAATGAGGGAAGATCAGAATTGGTATTCCTTTGCAAGGTGGAAGACAAGCAGACAAATAAATTCAAGTTTCTTTTTATATCATCATTAAATTTTAAAAAGAGACTTTTATCTTTTTTTTTTTTTTTAATCCCTTGCATGTCGACTTTACGAACATTGGGTTATTGAAGAATAATTCTCTTTCTATTTCAGGTTTTGGAGCTTGAAGGTGAAAAAGGAGAATGGGGATTCAAAGCACTGAAACAGATGATTAAAATAAACTTCAAATTGGTAGGAGTTGCAGCTATCATTTTAGGAGATGTTACACTGCATTAATATTGAATTGATTCACAGTTCTTCAATTGTTCTCATTTTTTATCTCCAAAATCACATTTAAGACAGCTAAATATATTAAATAATTCTCCAATAAAATATCCACATAAGCAATCATTATAGTTCCCACAGGGAATTTATATGATCAAGGTTAACATTAACCTTATGATTAAGAAGTTTGAGATCTGACCCCACTTTTTCATATGCAACCCCTCTCCCCAGCATACTGGGGTAGATTACTTGTGTGTAAATACAGCTATTGACACACAACTTGATAAGCTTGTTTTAAAGTAACCAATGGGAATTACAATAGAGAGACAGTGTTTTGGATATTCATAGATTTTATTTGCATATTCATATATGTTAATGTGTACTCTCAACATTCAAAACACAGTTTTTCATGGTTATGAATTATATGTTTTTTCTCACAGACTAACTTTCCTGAAATGATGAACAGATATAAACAGCTATTGACTTACATACGGAGTGCGGTTACAAGGAATTATTCTGAAAAATCCATCAATTCTATTCTTGATTATATCTCCACTTCCAAACAGGTTAGATTACCAGTCCTTTAATATTGGTAGTCCTCCACCTGTCCGTTTTTTGTATGGACTTTTTGAAAATCTGATTCTTGCTATAATTGGAGAACAATCATCATATCGTATTTGTTAGAGTATGTTAAATAGTTTCCACAGTTTATTAATCATATGTTAAAAATAATTTGTCTTTAATGTCATCTATAACAGATTAAAGCAGACTAGTAACTACTTAGTGTCTCTTATGTGGGATTTCTGTGCAGCTAAAGTGTCACAAATGACATGTTTTTCAGCAATGTGATACCACCATCAATAGATTTTTAGATATAATTTGTAAATAAAATAACTCTATGTACTCATTAGTTGTGTATTCAGTTATGCTAAGAAATATGTCTATCTTTCAGACTAGTATACTAAGCAGACTAAGTACATAGGACCAGATTCATGAACTAGCTCTATTTTCTTTGTGCTGCTGGAACAGTATAAAGAGAGAAGAAAGCTCCCTTAAAACTCCTAGGTGGGGCTACCCAGTATGTGGAGAATTGCCAGTACACAAGAGTTGACTTCTGTGCTTTCCTCCCCTCCTGCAACACTGGGAGACAGACAGGTGAAGTGGATAGAATATGAGGGACTCTGGCAGTTCCGAGAATGGCTTAGGGACATACCTAGTTGGCACAGTTTTTCACACTATGTCTCCCAAGTTATGCCCAGAGCTAGAACTGGAAAGAATCAAGGACTTGTACTTGAAAGGCACTGGCCCTCTATCCCTACTGCACCAGCAGAAAAGCTTGGCCCTTAAGTTTCTCTCAACTTCCTGATAACATTTTTTTAAAACAATCAGATTATGAAGCACTCTGCAATTTTGGGTGCTACAGTTTGTTTCCTATACAGGAATATGTTCTGATCTGCTCCCAACAAAAGTTGTTTGTTTGTTTTTTTTATTTTTTATTTTTTTTTATTCTCGTTTCATGCAGTATTTGGATTGGAGGGAGAAAATATCTATCTTTTCTTGATTCCTTTCTTCCTTATGTTTTCACCCTTGTTAGTCTCCCTCTTTTTCACTTTCTAGTAATAGTAATGCTAGCTTTATATTTTTCTTACTTAATAAAAATCATTGTTATGTATCTGCTTAAAATGGATGTCTTCACTAATCTGACAAAAAATAACAGATTTTAAAATCTTGTGCCACTTTCTTTCAATTTAAAGTTCACATGTGGGTGTTTTTAAACGATTATTGTCCATTCTAAACTTCAGTTAAATTCTGTATTTTGTTGGTTATTTATTATGCTTAAGTTTTGTCATTTTAGTTGCAATTTCCACTGTTTATAAGCAATGATTCAATAAGATGCAGATTTCTGTGTCTTATTTGTGTTGAAGTTCAAACATGCACTTTTAGTTTGTTCAAACTGACTCTATTAACAGGTACAAATTTGCTGTTTACAATTATAGAATTCTGATTTTTTATGTCAGATGGATTTGCTTCAGGAATTTTATGAAACAACACTTGAAGCTCTGAAAGATGCTAAGAATGATAGATTGTGGTTTAAAACAAACACAAAGGTAAAATATGTAACTATTTTTATATTTTTGCTTGATATAAGTTCCTTGAGCTACAATCCTTAATTTTGTCAATTAAAAAATCCTAATTGTCCTGATGATTTTAATTCTTTAATTGCAGCTTGGCAAATTGTATTTAGAACGAGAAGAATATGGAAAATTACAGAAGATTTTGCGTCAGCTGCATCAGTCATGCCAGGTACAGTGCAGTAGATATTTTTAGTAAATATTTTAGTACCCCAAAACTACTTGTAAAACCATTCACTTTAACTTTGTATTCAATATTCATTTCATATCTAGTGTTCAGTCCATGGATGGCATATCATTGAGCTCTCTAAATAGCAGTTGAATTTTGTGCTTATTTTAATTCCTTATCTGTTTGGTAACTTGAACTAAAAATTATTAGAATAGTTGATTGCTGTTAAAAAGACTAATCTTTATAACAATCAGACAGTAATTGCATTATAGTTATATTTCACTTTGGAGCAGGAATGAGAAGCATTTATGAATTATTATTCCTTTTAATATGTTGTTAAAAATGATACAAACTGATTGGAAAAAACCCTTTGTTTAAAATAATAGAGAAGCAAAAATTCTAAATAAAGCTTTACCATAGATAAAAACTATGTCTTTTACTTCATTATGGAAAAAGTATATTAAGCCACATGCACTGGCCATATCAGCCCTCACCTGCACCTATCCTCTCTAACTTTGTGCTGATGATGCTCACCTAGGAGTCTGGCACCTTGTTAGCAATAGTATGGTCCTGAATACATTGGTGCTCCATTGCAGTGATTACATGGCGTTACCTTTTGTATATTGAAAGATCCACGTAGGGGACACGAATATAAAAAGGGCCAAATCCTTAAGTCTTTATTCAAGCAAAACTCCTAGTGTCAATATTTGTACCTAAGTGAAAGATTCAAGGAACTTGGCATAGACCAAGTTCTGAATATTTGTTTTAATTTCACTGGTTGTATTTAAAATACGGTATTTGAAAACATCCATATTTCTGGCAGATTTCTGAAAGTATTTAGTAACACCCTTGTATATTAATAGAATGGTGATCTCAGCATTATTTCAAGATTCACAGTATTCATTATTAACTCTTTCCTAGACTGATGATGGAGAAGATGATCTAAAAAAGGGCACCCAGCTATTGGAAATCTATGCATTGGAAATTCAAATGTATACAGCACAGAAAAATAACAAAAAACTAAAAGCACTATATGAACAGTCATTGCACATCAAGTCCGCCATTCCTCATCCACTAATAATGGGAGTCATCAGAGGCAAGTCTTTTGAATTACGTCTTTTAAAGTCCTTTAGTCAGACAATTATCATCATTTAAATTTTAAAAATATCTTTGTTTATTTTTGTTTTGGTTCAACTTGAAAATACATTGCAGAAAAAATTCCAAATGTCTGATCAAATTGAAGTACATTAGTAACAAAAAGCATTAGGGTGCAGAAGTACCTGTATACTGGCCAGTAAAGATTGAATGAATTGTAGTGAGGGCATATACCAATGTCTGAAAACACCTTTCACAGGGCTATGACTATCACTTGTATCTTCTGCTGGCAGGAAACCTGCCAGGTAGAGCACTAAAAGGAAACAAACAGTATTTCTCATTTGACTTTCTAAGTAGTTGTACTCAAAATAGGTCAGATAGCTCTGATAAATAAATAGCGTTGCCATGTAGTGTCTCTGTGAAGTTTGTCATTGGGAAAAATTCCACCTGAATAAATGTATTTATAGTATCCTTTTAACATAAAGTGTTTGGCTGCAAGGTATACTTTTTTTTATAGTCACTGTGTAATCTTAAGAATGGTTAATTTTAATAATATTTGAGTTGGAAAACCAAAATATTTTCAGGAATTGGTTTAAATATAGCATGATACGTTAGAAGACTCCTTCTGATAAATGACTGCAAGAACACAGCATTCCTTTGCCTTTCATCATTATTTTCTTTTCAGAATGTGGAGGCAAAATGCACTTAAGAGAAGGAGAATTTGAAAAGGCACATACTGACTTTTTTGAAGCATTCAAGAATTATGATGAATCAGGGAGTCCTAGAAGAACCACTTGCTTAAAATATTTGGTCCTAGCAAACATGCTGATGAAGTCTGGAATAAATCCATTTGACTCCCAGGAGGTATACTTATAAATATGAACAAGTCAGCTTAGCTGCTACTTTTCCGATTTAATAGGGAAATAGGTATAAGTAGGTTTTTGGTTTTTTGTGCTACTTAAATCTGTTTATTATGGTTTCTGTTCTGTATAGGCTAAACCATACAAAAATGATCCAGAGATTCTAGCAATGACAAATTTAGTAAGGTAAGATCTTTTATTTTTCCCAAAGGGCAAAGCTACACTTGCACCTAACCATGAAACAGGTATTGTTTTTTATTTGGTTTTGTTGCAAATAATACAAACTGGGTTTTTTCATACGCATCAAACCAGCATTTTTGTTTCTGGATTTTCAGAACCTTTCTTTTTAGTGTAATCTGTACCAGTGATACTCAGACTGAGGCTCATGAGCGGCAAGTGGCTCTTTAATGTCCCCTGTTGCTGTTTGTAGCACATTATATTAAATCGCTGTCATTTAATTATTGTCAGGATGCTTTTGTTATGTTGTAGTTGATAAAATAAGAATATTTGGTCAACCATTTTACTGTGAGAATAATACAAGTAAAACTTTTAACATTTGAGTAACTTTGTGTGACTATATCATTAGTGTTTTTAATAGGATAGCTTTTTAAAATACAGATCCTTCAAGACTGATTTATAGTCTCAGAAGGGCAGAACATTCATATTAAACTTTTGTGAACACTAACAAAGAAATGAAGTGCTACGGTGTTATCTTAAGATGCATGTTTTCAACACCCTTTTATCTTAAGCATCCTCAATCTTTAATTATCAGAAAGATTGTGACTCTCTTTACTACCAATTATTAATACACATTTTAGTATATGGAACCTGAAAATTGTATTCTAATCTGATTTTTTTTTTTACTTGACAAAACTGTGATTCCTCTCTTCTTGAAGTGCCTATCAGAATAATGACATCACTGAATTTGAGAAGATTCTGAAAACAAATCACAGCAACATCATGGACGATCCCTTCATAAGGGAGCACATTGAAGGTATGATCACAGTTCACCTGTATTTAACCTCAATGGGCACCTGCTTTCAGGCTTCCAACTCTCTAGCAGTTGCTCTTTTGGATAAAGACCCATCTTTTTCTCTCTTCCTGCAGACCCAAGGTATTTCCAGGTGGCATGTTTCCCTGCCTTCACTGTTTTATTCTTAACATGGGCAAGTTGCCCAAAGACACCTTCTTGCTTTCTTTTCAGAGATAGTTGACAAGTATAACTTCTATAGTAGCACACAGTACTTTGTGTACACATCTATTTTATTCTTAACATAAAAAGCAATGCAGAGGAAATATATTAAAAACAATAAAAGAATCTACACCCATGCTACTGAGCTTACTTGACCTTACCCTAACATGGACTCAGACAGGAACCATCTTTCAGCCTCTCCTACAAAGGGGATTCAGCCTGTGGTTACAAGTTTATTACAGCTTCAGCTCTGAGCTAGCACACTCCTAACATGTTTAGGCCACCCTTTATACACTTTAGGGGTCATTGACCTGAAGCTGTCAGGAGTAGGTAATTAGCCAACAATGGGTATTCCTCCTCTGAGAATAGCTTGAAAAAGGAGAATTCAAAGTGAGTCATTTGCATTCCCCAGGTACCATCCTAGGAAACCCACTGGACAGGTATCAGTCCAAAGAGTCCTTAGAAGTTCCTAGTATCTTTCAGAGATTGCATTTGACATTTCCTAGAGAAGATACATAAATTAATTCCCACCATAACACATACACAGTTGCATTTTTAATGCAATGAGCTCCAAAGAAATTTAGTTTAATTCAATAAACAATTCAGGATATTGTCAGTATTGCAGTTCTAATCCTCTTCACCCCTCCCCACCCCCTTACTTGGTAAGGTGGTCCTCTGCATTGGAAGAACAATTTAAAAAAAAACCTGTTCCTTATTACTGTGAACAATGTAGTGTTTAAATACTCTATTGTGTTTATTCAGAAGTCAGTGTTAATGAGATGCTTTGCTTTCTGATTGTGAAAATTACCAAAACAATAGCTATTCCAGTTAAAAGGAGCATACATGCAACCGGGTTTATTTAAAAAACCAACCAACCAAACACACCACAAAAGCAGCAAACCTGGGGCCTCATCCCTAGCTCTTTGAAGTAATGAGAAGATTATAGCTGATTTCAGTCAGATTTGGATGAAGCCCCTAGTTGTGAACTATTCTGAAAACTTATTTTTGGTGTTAAACAATTTTTTTAGTATTATCCAGGTAATACCCAGATTCAACTACATCTTGTTAAATAGCTAGGGAAGAAAGTTGGTTTATTTTCATAATGGGAAAACGTAACCATTGTTCTTACAGTAGATACTTATTTGTTTTTCCTCTTTTACAGAGCTTTTGAGAAACATCAGAACACAAGTGCTTATAAAATTAATAAAGCCTTACACAAGAATACATATTCCTTTTATTTCTAAGGTACTTATCACTGGAGATTTGTATTTTCTTAAATGAATGATAATTATAAATTCGGATAGCTGTCAACAAACACAGCACTTCCTGCAGGAAAATATAGCATGGCCCCCAAAATGCAGTTAGTAGAATGCTGACCGCTTTGCAGTGTGAAAGTGTACATTTAAATGTATTATGATTATGCATTTCTTTATTAATGCTGTGGTAAGTATTTAAGATGCCTAACTGACAGTTTTTCAGCCTACCAAGGCCTGTGCTTACAAGGAAGCGTAAAAAAAAAAAAACTTGGAAAGTGCACAATTCTTTTTAGGTAACTATAATCAATACGAACCAGCACTCACAAACGGATGAAATTACAGGTGTTTCAAACCCTTCTTGTCTAGTACGTATTACTAAAAGTCAGCGATGTCAGAGTTGGAAGACTGACAAGAGGTGGAGTAAGAAATCTATAGATTTAAAAAGCCAGATGGAACCGTTATGATTGTCTCAGCTTCTGCATAACAAAATTGAAGTGAATTTCCATTTGTCATAAGGGCAATATGTACCTTCATGACCTTAGTGAATGTTTGATTAAATTGGTGCTATTCTAAAATATATGAGATACTGAGGAAGGGTTAAGCATAGGTTTTAGAAGCACAGAATCTAAGGTGGATACAATTGTTTAATACAGATACAGTAATCTGAGTACATTTTTTAAAAGACCATTTGCAGAGAATTCATTGTACTTGCAGCTCTTGTGTTTCCATCACAGAATTGGCCAGGAACTCTGCTAGTTCTTATATGTTTGATCTTTTGAAGCACTGCTAGTTGAACACATGCCCATTTTATTCCAACTCTTAGACTCTTGTATAATATTCTAATCGATTCTTTTCTGACTGCCATCAGTGAAAGAGATCTTTGCGGGAGCGGCTCGCTGAAGGTTAGAGGTGGCATATTCAGCTCTTCTGAGATGCTGCTGATCTTTTTCTGGTTAATAGCATATATCTTGGTAGTACTTTCCCTGTTCTGTCCAATTATTATGGACTTGGTACTACTTTCTGACAGTAAGAAACAGGACTCAATACTTGTATGTGATAATTGAAATAAAGATTAAAATGTTGGTTGCAAAATAATAAGTTTTCTGTCTTAGGAGTTAAACATAGATGTAGCTGACGTGGAGAGCTTGCTTGTGCAGTGCATATTGGATAAGTACGTATTTTCCTCCTATTTTTGATTATTGAATGTTTTAAAAGTATAGCGTAGCAGAAAGAGCAAAGTGTGTGTGTGTGTGTGTGTGTGTGTGTGTGAGAGAGAGAGAGAGTGCTAAGTGTTTTAGTGTGCTAAGTTATAAGAAGTTTAACTTAAAAAGATAAATTTTCCCATTTTCTGAATTTTTAAAAAAATCTTTAATTCCTATATTCAAGAAACCTTATGAGAAGCAGTGAATTCACTATAAAACAAAGATCAGGTGACTTGAAATTCCTACAAGCACTTCTGACTCAAGTGCACTGTGTGCAAATTGGCCCTAGTCTCTGTCTGTAAGTGTTTGGCAGGAGAAGTGCATCTGCAGATTTACCTATTAGCATAATAATTTCCCTCATGGCAATACATTGTGCAGATGTTAAATTCCTAGCCAGTCAGGCTTTCAAATAGATCCTAATGTCTGTGTTTGCATTAACTGAGTGTGTGTTTTTAGTTCTGAGTCCCTGTTGTTTCAGATTTTTAATGTGTATTACTAAATATATCTAAATGGGGTTTCTAATATCTTTCTAGCACTATTCATGGCCGAATTGATCAAGTCAACCAGCTCCTTGAACTGGATCATCAGAAAAGGGGTGGTGCACGGTATACTGCATTAGATAAATGGACCAACCAACTAAATTCTCTCAACCAGGCTGTAGTCAGCAAGCTGGCTTAACAAGAAAACAAGCTTTTACGAAACATACTTAAGGCAACAGTGCAGTGATGTAAACCTTAAAAGAACTGGGAATGGCAAAACTACTGTCGGTTGGTGTGCCCTGAAATTATTGGAGTTATGGCAGAAGTGCTTTTTGATCAGCTGGTTTGTGTTTTGCTGCTGCATTTATCCCAAGAAAAACAGCTTTAATCTCCAGAAGAAAACCAAAATGCCACGGGATTTATGCTGTATTGACATCTTGCCCTAAACATACAACATGGTAGTCATTTATCAAGGGCAACTAATGACCAGAGAGAAGATTTTTGTCGTGATTTTAAATACACTGACACGTTACTGTTGGTTAAATTTAAACATGTTTTACCTGCAGAAATTCTCTCACCGAAATAACCTGCAATAACTTGAAATGCATACCCTTTTGAACACTTCCTTTTCTCCTGTATAAATTGAAATGTTTGCTGCATTTTGCAAAATGTCAATTCTCCAAAAAATGTGTCCATATATTTCTGTACCTGCAGTGTAGTAAAGGTTTAGAGGAAACCCCGTAATTATAGTGGCATACTGTCACTTAGGTTTCAAGCAGCAAATAAACAGTGCAGTTCAGAAATTGTACAGTTTGTTTCTTGATGTGTTTTCATTACGTTTTGGTTTTTTTAGAAAAGTAGGTTAGAGTTTTCTTCACCTCAGTTACTCAATGTTTTGGAGATTAAATCTTAACCCTGGTGCATGCTTTTGGTTTATTTCTTACCATATTTATGTGCAAAATACTATAGAGATTTAGAACTGATTTCGAGCAGGCTTGCAGATTTAAGGCCTTATTTTGAGCAGTATTGGGCTCTTGCAATTCCAGTCATAGTCAGTGATGGCAGGAGCTCTGCACTTCTCAGTATGAGGTCCTCAGTTTGATCTCAATATTTCAAATAAGTGTTTAGTAGGAAATTGCTTGGTGGAAACTCAGACCACCACTGCGGACGTTAAGTTTGTGCCTTGTTAAATGTTCTGTCATGGTTCTGAATTTAACTGACCTTCATGCATTATATAAGAGAACATCAGAAATGGGGAGTGATGCTGATATTTCTGCAATATGGGTGGAGAAAAGGATTTTGTGCAGTGATAGGGGAGATGTAGTTCATCCCTTCCCTTTGACTTGTTGCGGTGCAGTCCCTTCACAGCTGCTATTCCAACCCTGACAGAGCAGAGAATCATAGAGTCACAGAATCTTAGGGCTGGAAGGGACCTCATGAGATCATCTAGTCCAACCCCCTGCTAAAAGCCGGACCACTCTCACTAAATCATCCCAGGCAGGGTTTTATCTAACCAGGCCTTTAAATGTTTCCAAAGATGGAGATTCCACCACCTCCCTAGGTAACCCATTCCAATGCTTCACCACCCCCCTAGTGAGAAAGTTTTTCCTAATAGCCAACCCCGACCTCTCCAGCTGCAACTTGAAACCATTGCTCCTTGTTCTGTCCTCTGTTACTACCAAAAACAGCCTAACTCCCTCCTCTTTGGAGCACCCCTTCAAGTACTTGAAGGTTGCTATCAAATCCCCCCTCAGTCTTCTCTTCTGTAAAATAAATAAGCCTAGTTCCTTCAGTCTCTCTCCTCGTAAGTCATGTGCCCCAGCCCCCTAATCATTTTCGTTGCCCTCCACATGTCCAACTTATCCCCTCCAGGAGTTCTGGGCCATTGGATCCATTTAAGTATGGATCTGGAATGTCCTCCAATGAATCCACTGCAACTGCTCTGTCTGTGAGAGCCTGTTTCGTGCCAGGACAGAACCCCTCCTGCAGCCCCCGAGTGTGTGGGCAGTGAGAGATTATGGAAGCCTTCCTTGTGGCCACTCTGTCCACACTTCCACTCATCCAATTCAAAGCAGATGCATGGCTTAAACGCACAAAGGGCATACTCCTCACAGAGTGAATATATTCTCAAAGCAATAAACACCTAAAGACATTTAAGAATAAAAGTGAAACAATTTAAACTCAAACAAACGTAACAAATAGTAAATGCGTCATTTTCTGTGAGAGGCGAGATGGGAGAGTGAGATACCAGCTAGTAAAGCAAATGTTGGGAGGACAGCTTGTGAATGACCAAGTGAAAGAAAAAGATCTGGAAATCGTGTATCAAATTTAACCTCATGGACTTCAGTAACAAGGCTTCTTGCTGAACTGCTGGAGGTTTTAAAGGCTATAGGAAAAGTGTTTATTTTTGTGCAGGTAAATATACTATTTTATCACGAGATATTTTGAAATGTAATTCCCTAGCCAGAGTATTATTGAAACAATAAGGTAATGCTAAGTATTACACTGAGATTGTCAGATTTAGGTAAACTGGAAGGAATAAAAATTAAATCCCAAATCCTTGAAGTAAGATATTGAAGGCGCATTCTTATATGCTCTTTTCCTCTCTCTTGGTGTAAATGCCCTTTTTATCTTCAACTAATGCCTGAATTATATACAGAAAATGTATTAGGCAAAGCACATATATTATCTAAAGATTGATAAGCTAACTGAGCTCTTCAACAGAACAAAAAACGAAATGGCTTTTACGATTCTCTTGTCTGTTTTTTGAAAGACTGTTAGTGGTAAGAATAGTGCTTTGTGCCTAAGCTGAGGAGATGGAGCATTCAGAGAGGAGACTGCAAAGCATTAGGAAAAAATGATTTGCTGTATTTTCCCTAATGCCAATCAGGTAAGCACGTCTGCACAAAGTCAAATAACTATCTAAAATAAATGAGACATTAGTATAGGTTTCATAAAGAAATTCTAATAGTGCTCAATATACCGAGAAGTTTTCCAGATCATTTTAAATAAACCACAGCTGTGCCTTTCTACTTAACTTTTTGTCATTTGAGAGCCTGTAGTTGGTGTTTCAGATTACATTTTTGTCTGTTCAAATGAATTTTCCCCATTAAAAATTACACAAATCATTAAATGGCTTATCATTTATAGTAAAGCCAGAATACATGTTTGAGTTCAAATGGTTGGGTTTGTATATGAGCTGATAGCAAATGAAGACCATTTAAACAAACTAAGCTTTGCAGACATCTAGTCTCACACGTTAGGATAGATCCTTCTATGGCCTTTGTCACCATATTATCTGAGCACATCACACTTGTTTTATCTTGACAATTCCCCTGCAAGGTAGGGGACAGTATTACCCCCATTTTACAGGTGGAGGACTGAGGCACAGGATAGGTTAGAGATTTGCTCAAGATGATATGGGAAGCATATGGCTGCATCCAGCAGTTGTGTCCCAGTCCAGTGCCCTGTCCACTCGATCATCCTTCTCAGTCATTTCAATACATTTTATTTAAAACCATTCGAAAGATTAGTTAGATAACCCACACAGAACTACTCTTGTTCTGATATGTCCAGTATGATTTGGTTTTTAAAAAAAAAACAAAGAAAAATGTGAAACAAAATTGAATTCCTGGTTTCTTGTGAATGACATTGGCCAGAATCTTGACATTCATATTTCCTTCCCTGATAGAATTTTTTTTTAACCAATAAATGTTTTAATCTACTCAGACTACAGAGATGCAGTTAAATGTGAATATAAATTGGAGTTGGTCTTTATAGCAGCCAAGTTCTTTTCATATTCTTTTAATAATATCTTCAGATAAAAGTAGCAGATGCATTGCTCATATTAAACAGCATGTTTCTGTATAAATACTACAGTACGTGATGTGGTTTTTACATTTAAAAAAAAAAAATTCTTGGAAACACTCAGAGTAGGAAGCACTGCCAGCTGGTAGGAGTTTGCAGAATGGGGGCTGAACTTTAAAAATAAAATTTAAAAAAAAATAAATTAATTTTGTAATACTGCACAGCAAATTATGCATGTGTCCAGCTAATTAATAAACAGACCACTCACTAAGCCCATGGCTCCTTATCTACAGATCCAGTGTCTTCCTTATGGACAGTCATTCCTTCTTTAGGGGTCTTCCTCCCATAGCAATGTGGAAGACATGCTGAGCCCTTCTGTCATTGGCTCTTTCCTCTGCCATTTCCATTTAGCTGCCCAGCCTGGGGGAAGGAACAGCTGAATCCCCCTCCCCCTCCTCTAAAAGAGAGAGGAAGCATTGAGTGGAAGCTATCACTGATTAAAGAGTGGCTTTTCCTAACCCACAGAGCCTGCCTAAGCCTAGGTATGTCTGTTGTAGGGCCTTTAATAATTCTCAGGAAAAGCAGAATGCAGTAAACCAGACTTCTGCAGTTCTCTGTGACCCTTGCCCAGTTGTGTTCACTTTACTTATCTGCGTGCATTTTTGTGTAGAATTAGAGAATACTGTATTGCATTTCTCTGAGATAAGTACATCATTCTAATTATCTAGTTTAGTCATCTATCTGGTGCCCATTAATCCAGTATTTTGAGGTTAAATACATAACAGAGACTTGTAAATAATATAGTCCCTAATAGACTCAACTGTTGCTATCCTTGAATTCAGTCAGAAGGGGAGAATTATCAATGGGGAATTTTACATTTACTTCAGTGAAAATTAGAAAGGTCTAGGGAGTAAACCGCCCCTCCACCCAAAATTACATGGAAATAACTTGTAGTTGCTAACTTGACAACACACGTGGAAGCAAATTCATGGATCAGCCTGACAGTTTCACTACATTGGTGGGCCATGAAACAGAGGTTGTAGAAGGAACTATGCTACCTATGCACAAAACAATGTGTTAGTTGTAATTTTTCTGTGAAGCCAGGAGGGGTTGTAAGGGAAAGTTGCTACATTAAACCCTTAATGTTGGGTATTTGTTGTGCATTTTATAATAAATGTTCAGCTAGCTTAAGCATAGTAGATAATAGGCCATGAATTTCTTGCTGGCGAAAAAATTGCCAGAAATAAAAAGCAAATTTAATTTTCCTCTATGTTGAAGCATTCTCTTATGATACACCCTTTTAAAATAAATGGTTTTATCATTTGACCTACAGGATATAGAGGTGTTGTACACGGTACGTATGCAGTAAATAAAGCTTTGGGTATGTTCATGGAGCAACAAGAATGATTAAAGGTCTGGCACGCTTGACTTATGAGAGAAGATTGAAAGAGCTGGATTTGTCGAGTCTGGAAAAGAGGAGACTGAGAGAGGACATAAGTTTTCAAGTACCTAAAAGGTTGTTACAAGGAGGAGGGAGAAAAATTGTTTTCCTTAACTGCTGATGATAGGACAAAAAGCAATGGGCTTAAAGCAAGGGAGGTTTAGGTTGGACATTAGGAAAAAATTCCTAACTGTCAGGATGATTAACCACTGGAAAAAGTTGCCTAGGCAGGTTGCGGAATCTCCATCATTGGAAGTTTTTAAGAGCAGGTTAGACAAGCACCTGTCAAGGATGGTGTAAGAGGGTACTTGGTCCTGCCATGAGTGCAGGGGACTGGACCCGATGACTGCTCATGGCCCCTTCCAGTTTCTCTGACTCTATGGACAAACACTTTCTGTGCACTGATTCCCATTAGTGCAGTGGTTTTCAAACCACAGGTAAGGACCCAGTACCAGGGTGCAGCGCCCTGTACTGCGGCTGCCGAAAGGCTGGAATGCATTGTTGAAAGATGCTGTTGTTGGGTCACGGGCATAAATGATTTTTTTTGACTGGGTCCCAAGAAAAAAGGTTTGAAACCAGTGCTTTAGTGTACAGGCTGGTTTGCTTATGTGTACGCCAAGCTTCTGCATCTTTTAAGACTGGAAAACATTAAGCATTAGAAGAGGGGGTTTATGTATGTTTGAAGAGTTAGTCCTCTGCAGAACAGTCCCTAATTCTTTCTCTCTCATTCCATTAGTATCCTTAGTAGTTGTGACTTTCCTTCAACAAAGGAGAGCGTTAGTTGGAGCTACCTGTTATGGAGTCCTTCAGTGCTAAGAGTAGACAAAGGGGTAGCAAAAAGACACGAGTCTCACACACGTTGCAATTCCAGCTACTGCCGATGAAAGTCAAGGTTGGAATCAAAACCTGATCCCTGAGGGTACAGCTACGCCGGGATTTAAAAAAAAAAAAAAAAGAACTGTGGCTAGCATGATTCAGCTGGTTTTGGTTTGGGTTCCAGGCTGAAAAATGGCTGAATAAGCTCAGACTTCAGAGCTCAGACTTCAACCCCAACCCAGCCATCTGCACAGCAATTTTTAGCCCCACAAGCCCAAGTCAGCTCACCCAGGCCATCCAAAGCCAGGCCCGTGACTCTTTTGTCTCTGTGTACATGTACCCGAGGGGTCAATCTACAGAAAATTGTTTCAGCTGACATAATTATCCTAATATCTGTCGATCACAAACATGAGGTCAGCATTTGTAGCAGCTAACTCAATTTTTCACTACTATTAAACATGGTAAAACTAATGGCAATGGCGCCTGTCATTAGGCTAAATTGTTAGGTGACAAATTGCTAAAGGGAAGTGAACTGAGGAATTTTCATATGTAACATTTTCAGCACTATTGGGAACAGTGGTTGGGTTTACTGTCAATGAAAATGCTTTGCAATGTGGTGATGCTGCGTTGGGTGATGTTTACAGTTCCAAATCAGAAAGCTTCCTTGTTCTATAAAATGACAAAGCCTAGTTTTTCTTCACAATTTGTTCACTTCCTTGTGCATATCTTATTTTACTGTGATTAGTACAAGATAAACACAGTATGGCTAATAACCAGGTGCCAATAGTACAGTTGTATGTCTGGATCAGAATGCTTTCTTAAGGACTATTGTGATTAATGTCATTTTTACTTAAGTTGCTGACAGCACTTGCATTAAGGCTTCACAAACAAGTGACAAGTTTACGGAGCCTTTTGTGTATTCGAAAGGCCTTTTTGGTTTTGTTCTGCTTTTGGATTTAGCTTGCAAAATCTTCAACAGGGAGATATGAATGCAGTATTTTCCAATCTTGGAATCTTCCTTTAATACGCTAGATCTGAAACAACATTATGGGAAGGAATTTCACTTGCCCATAAAAAACTGGTTTTGAACAACTTTTTGCTTTTATCCAGGTATAATAGGTTCAACAAGAAGGAAGGTGAGCATTTTAAGCAAAATCAAACAAAAAGCAAGGCTGAATCTCCCGTTGGTGCGTTTCAGTGTGGGGAAATTTGCCTTAAACTCAAGTCCATTATCAAACCTATATGGTTTTTTCAACTATCTGGAAATGTCACTTCACTGTAAAATGCTATGATCCTATTTGGAAAATCTGTATTTTTCCAAATTTTTGCAGACATAATTTACATAGGCAAGAGTGCCACTGTTTGTGTTAAATGCCAGTAACGTGACATCTCCCTGGAATCTACCCCCAAACTGTTCCTGCTCCCTCAAAGCTAGAACAATTGTTTGACATTTCGGAAGTAGTGCACTGTTACTCTCTGTAAATAAACTTGTGGCTAGTAGTTTGCATGGGTTTTTGTTGGTTTTTTGTTTTTGTAGGTCAGTACCTTTAGTTGTTTATTTGATCTATTAAACAATAAAATGTCTCTATTATATATCAGAAGAGTAGACCCAGGAAACACCTAGGCTGGAGAACCAGACAACATTTAATTTTAGCATAATATATATATTTTAACAGTATTAATAAAGATTTTAATAGCTAAGAGGGAACATACGATTGGGGCTTGAGGTATTTTGTTTATCCCCTTAGATCCCTCCAAATCAGTGGAAGAATAGATTACAAAGTGCATCTATAACACAATAATCGCATATTTGAGGCTAAATCTTGGTCTTATTGGCTTCAAATCTTACAGCAGGAGTAATGAAATATTGTTGACTATACAAGACAGGCATTTCAGGGCAGAATCACTCATGCTTGACTGATATCCTCCTGCAGGGACTTTCTCTGATGCTTGGTTCAGTAGGATTTGCATGCTCACTGTAACTACTGCCTGCTAGCTCTTGATCCTGGCGGTATGCATGTTTGCCAGGTTTGTGGACAAGACATGCTTGTTTTCCAGCTCACCTCTCTCACCCTTCGGCTGTGGTGCATGTCCTGTTGTGTTTGTCTGTCTTAGCTGCCTGGGCATCATGGCAGGAGAGTACTTGCAGTGCCCATCATGTGCAGAGTTGCTTAGATGCCAAAAATGATTTTTGCTGCTGTTGCATTCTCCCACCTCTAACCCCAAAGCCAGGATTTAGGTCCCGATTCTGTTTTAAACATTTATACGTGTTTAATTCTAAATACTTGAGCCAATCCATTGATTTCATTGCGGGGACTCCTCACATGTTCAGAATTATACATATGCTTAAGTGCTTTGCTGGATTGGGGCACTAGCACATTGGACACAAAATTGAGGCCATGCTCTTCTCTTTAAGAAGAGAGTGTGTTGCAATACACACCGTTCCTGGCATGCTGCATTGTGATTACCGATGGTTATGTGGGTTTTAATTCTGAATTCAGTCATTACTAAGTGGGTAACGATCATGCAGAAATATTTTGATTTAGACTCCATGATTTTAGCCTCCTCCTCTCCCCCTGCACTTGATATGCTTCTGTCTTGAGGCAGGCTCTGGGCTTTTCCCCAGGCACTTGACGGTGTTTTGAGCAGGTCTTTATCTTGGCAATAAATTTAATAAACTTTTAAAAGCTAAAGGCAAATTTTTGGCAACAATATGGTTGAAGTGCTGCTGGAGGCCAGGCCTAGACACTTGTTTCCAAATTGGCCTGGGGAGGCGGGGGGCGGGGGTTACTTACCATGTTACACAAGAAATATGCAGCATTCATTGTTTGCACCCAAAAGTCCAGATTTTAGAATTGATCAATAATTTTTTTAATTGGACAATTGACTGTCTTTTCAAAACCAGCCACTGAATTTGCACCCACAATTCTCGCATGTCTAAACCGTATACCTGGATGGGTTTTTTTGTTTTTCCTGCTGTGGATCCTTTACTGTGACTATTATCCTATTTGGACAACAGAGTCCTGTGGCACTTTTAAAGACTAACAGATTTATTTATCGCATGAGCTTTCGTGGGAAACGAAAGCTCATGCGATAAATAAATCTTAGTCTTTAAACGTGCCACAGGACTCTGTTGTCTTTCTACAATAGACTAACACGGCTACCCCTTTGGTATTATCCTATTTGGTTACACCTACAAAAGCAAAATCCAGACTATGGTGTAACCAAGAGCCCTGGGACAGTTGTAATAGCTATGAGGTGGGAGTGGGGCTCTAACGTAACTCACATGAAAGCCTTTGCGACATCTTCCTTTTCAGTGAAAATACAAATTTAAGGAATTTCAAGGAAAATTTTAAGTCCTGTCCCTTCACCTTTACAATATCTCAGGTTATCCAGTGTGACCATCTGCTTTATGTATATTGATTAGATATATAGAGCTAACTTTTTAAAAGTATGTACCAATTTAGATCTTAAGACTTCTTACTGTTGATTACTCTGAATAATGGCCCTTTTAAGTGTGACCTTTATGCTGGTATGTGTTTTGGGAACACAAAAAGAATTTTACAATGAACAGTTATTTCATCATAATGATCCATTATTTTTTTTTAACCCAGCAAATATCTTAAGAAAATGTCCTAACACATACTGTAAGGTCAGCATTATTTTGGGTGGGATTCTTAAGGAACTAATTGCATTCCACACTGTAATTCTGATGTCCATTACAAAGAAGGCAATTGTCCCACAATTATTCCCAGTGGCATTCTTCACTGAGATTTCTATCCAGTCAGGCAAGTTCTCCCACATTACTGGAGAGGCGTGAAGCGGCTAAGTTTGAAAATAAGTCATCTGGCACAAATAAGCAAAAGAAATACAATTAAAGGGAGGATTATAAACTTCATTTTGTAAAGATGTGAAGTGTAGATACAGACTGGGTTAAGCTTCCTTTGGGGAAACAACCTGTAATATATTTCATTATCTGTAGATTTCTCTCTCATACTCATCTGTTGGTTAGAGACTAACAAAACCTGTTCAACTGCGTCAGCTGGATACTGTTAATATAACCTGCATAACACCACCATAGACATTAAAAGAACAAATCTTACTGCATCATGAAAAGTCCATTAACAGTATATCTGCATCATAATCTTAATTACATTGGGTAATTTTTCTGTTTCCCTTTTGTAAAATAACCTTAAAAGGGACTGTAAAAACTTTCAGCAGATTGATTAGATCTACTGAAGGCCCTTATTGATGACAAGTCCCAAAGGAGTAGCCATGTTAATGTAGTTCAGAAAAACAAACAAGGAGTCTTATGGCACTTTAAAGACTAACAAATTTATTTATCACATGAGCTTTTGTGGGAGAAAAATCCCACTTCATCGAACACTTGAAGATGGGGAACTTGCAGGATGGGAGCAAAATTTGACACTCATGAACTCAGGGCTGAATAGAGATTATGGAGTTTTTTCCCATTACAACAGGTAATTCTGCTTTCCTACCTCCCTGCTAATTGCTGTGCTCCACTGTTTAAAGCCAAACAATTCCTTTGATTTGCTTTAACTGTCTGACCTGATCCTATGGCTTTCGCTCCGCTACATTTATTTTGCTCCCGTTCTGTAAGTTCCCCATCTTCAAGCATCTGATGAAGTGGGATTTTCTCCCATTGAAGCTCATGCGATACATACATTTTTTAGTTTTAAAAGTGCCACAGGACTCCTTGTTTATTTGGAAGGCCCTTATTGTGCAGGTGACCCTTTTGCACATTCCATTGAAAAAGCTTATGATGGGAGAGATGACCAAGGAAACACTTTTTCTAACTTTTCAACTTCATTGAATGTTGGGATGAGAGGCACAGAGCCTGCAGGTGCTGGGTGAGGAAGGTTTCTGTGAGGAACGGGAGGGCTAACCACTCAGTATTGCTCACTTGTCCTAAAATCCTGGCTGAATTCAATGAGAGTTTTGCAATTGACTTCAGTGGGGTTTTGAGTTCACTCTGCTCTCTGGTTCTCAGTCTGTGTAGGAGCTGTGGTCTTGTTGGGCACAGAGCCTAAAGATAATGCTGCATTAACTTATGCATGGTTATCTTCTCAGATATCTGCTGCTCCTAAAATCTAGTTAGCGGATTAATGATTGTATACAGCAATCACATTACCTTTATTATTACAATACACCTAGAGGCCCCGTTCAGGGCTCTGCTGAGCTCTGTGCTATAAAGACATATGGTAGAGACAGTTCCAGCCCTTAAAGAGCTTAAAATCTTGATTAACTATTAGATTTAAAGGGTAGGAATGAGGCAATAATACTGCAGGCATGTTTTCACGTAGACTGTCTGTGCATGCAAGCAAGCCAGCTACTGGGTTGCTTTCAAATGTCTGTTCTATAGACATCTAGGAAAAAGTGAGTCTTAGGTCTGGCTGATTCTTATGCAAATCTACTGAACTCAGTGATAGTCTGCACTGTTGTAAGAGTCTACCCCAGTTAATCTATTTGGAAAATAAGATCTTAATGTACAATCTGATAGTCCAGCAGCAAAATGCCATACATTGTGTATTCCTTTTCGAAGATAAAATGTTAGAAATAGCTTAGATAAGGAAGTTACTTTGCTATGAATAGAAAGAGGGAGTGCATCTGTTTGCTTAGGCCAAGCTATAAAACAATTATCTAAAATAGTAAAATGATTGGTATGTAGCAGGTGGAATTTAAATGAAGAATAAAGGAACTAAAATTAAAAAAGATTACAGTTGGGAAGCTTTAGCAAAATAACTTTGTAAAGATGTGTTTGTTGGTTTAATATTAACCCAATGTTGAAATTATGGAGACTTCTTCATTTTATTTTTAATTAAATACACCACTCATTTCTCACATGCATTTCTATCAGATTCAAATCTACTTGGTTTTTTAAATAAATGTATAAATGCAATTTGTCTAGGAGTATGTGAGGGTCTGTTTCAATTCAAGTAAATCTTAACACATTTTTAGGCTTTTTCTCTTGGGTAGGTATTTGATCTCGTCTCACTCAATTATTTTTTTCCATTCTTATGCCTCAGCTGGGAGTGTTGACATTTTGCTAAAAGTTTCAGTGATGATTAACCAAACTATGCTTGTTTTCTTTTTTGAACCTAAACCCTTGCCTATAGAAATATTAGGTGAATTGAATGTTCATATTAAACTAATTCTTGAAAGTGAACTTCTATAGCTCAATCTCATAGTCACACTCAGCAATTAACCATTAGCCCTTAATTCTCCAAAGAATTATGTACATGTTGACTTCATCTACACTACCTGTTAAAACTATTTGCAGCATACGGTCAGCAAATACTTGTCTGCAATGACTCAAGAGGCTAGAGTTGACTGGGTTCAGCACTCAGGTGGCTTGGTAGGAGACTCTGTGCCAAGATCTTGCACTAGAAAAGCTCAAATTTGTGGACCTTCGGGGTACAATGCCTTATGGTTGCTTTGATGTGTAGTGGGAGGAGGCCAGAGCTCTGTAGTTCTGTTTGCCAACACTACAGTAAGGGCTTGTACATACTACAGCCTTATTGCGCGATAAGGAGCTTTACCACACAATAAGGCTGAGTCCGTACACACTACAATCTTACTTGTTGCACAGCAACAGCCCTCTTGCCATGCAACAGGTAAACCACCTAAACCAGGGTGGTTAGGCTTACCACGGAACAGCTATTCCGTGGTAGAGCCTGTGCGTAGGCTTGTTGCGCTTTTGACAGCCTCCGGAAATGTCCCAGAGTGCCAGTGGAGGCTCTGCTGCTGTTGGAGACAACAGGAACTCTGGTGGCTCCTGGGCTTGGCCACCCGGGCTGGTGGCTCCTGAGCGGGAGGTCCCAAGCTCCGGCGGCTTCAGCCCCACTGGCTGCTGCCAGGGCTGGAGGCTCCCGAGTGGGAGCCCCCTGCCTGGGCAGCAGGCAGCCGCCTGGGCTTCTCAGGGGTCCTAAGCAGCGGCTGCTGCTGCTGCTCAGGACCCGAGAAGCCCCGGCAGCTGCTTTAAAGCTGCCGCCCCAGCTTCTCAGGTCCCGAGTGCTGCAGCTGCCGCTAGGGACCCGAAAAGCCTTGATCCCCGCTGCCAGCCCAAAGGCTGGCTCCTGCAGTGCATGGTGGGATAGGTGCCCACCATGCACTCCTCCTCCTAACGAAAATTCAAAGGAGGGTGTGAATGCTCCTTTTCATTAGAAGGAGTGCTGTGTGGACACAGTAAAGCGTTATATTTATAGCGCGTTGCTTGTCCCGCAACAACCTTATTGCAGGACAAGTCTGTAGTGTGTACATGGCCTAAGAAAGCTGCCACAGGCACTTGTCGAATTGTTGGCTTTAGATGCTGAATCTGCCAATTCAAAACTTTTTCCCTGAGCAGGTTTTCACAAACTGTTTTATAAAGTATCATTTACACAAGGAAGAGAAGAGGAGGATTTTAAGGGCAAAGGCAATAAAGGGCTCCTGATGGTGACTCTTTGCTTTTTCTTCACGCACTCAGCCTCTCTGGGGGGTCATGCGTAGGGGTGGGGAGCAGAAGTGCAGAGGCTGATGGGTAATATTTTATCCACTGCCCATAAGTCTTTAATAGTTGCATATTGAATCCTTCTCTGTTATGGGATGAAATGTGGCAAAAAATGTAGCTCCTGCCAAAGAAGGGTTTATATGTATCCAGGCCTATCAATCATTCATTTTTATTTGCATAGTACATGACAAAGTACAGACATGAATAATATCAAAAAATGGCCCTAAACCCAAGTTGTTTTTTTTTTTAAATGACGTTAACCCAGCTTTCCTCAAGAACCACCTCTCCACCAAGTTTATGTAGATTAGGCAATGCTTTGAAAAGATGTTGGTCAATTAAAAAAAAATTAAATGTAGGACTGTGTAAAAGAAGGGGGGGATGGCACCAGAGACTAAATTCAGTGTTCCTAATAAAAATATATGAAGATAAATGAGTAAAATATACATATAAATCTAAAAGTACACAGAAACTAACACTGAACTGAGTCACACAGATTGGCTACCTTGGAGAGAAAAAAAGTGGAATTTATTCCTAATTTTAAGCCCATTTTAGAATGCAATTTTAATCATGCAGTTGTAATGATACACCTTCACAATAACCTACATTAACACAATAACAACCTGACAGGGCTACCCCTTTGGAATTTGACTACATTGTAATAGATGAAGGAAAGAGGGTGAGCCCCGCCCCCCCCCCCCATCAGAATGGCTAAGTGCTCAGCCTTTTAGAAAACTCAAGCCTTGTTTAGGAGCCTAAACATGACTGTGGGAATCTGTTTTTGAAATTCTTGGCCTCTCTATGTGCTGTAATAAAACCTATAGAGAAATATCCAGTTTTGTACACAAAAGCAGCAAAAATAGGAAGAAATACCAATGTCAGTTTTCTCTTTTACTAACCAGTGACTACGATACTGCCATTAACTAATGAAAATCAAGCTTGGCTTATACCAAGGATTGGCATTACACTCAAACCTTAACACCACAATTTTTGCCACTCCAGTAACCTTTTTGTGTGTGTCCCAGTTAAGAGTTTGTGTCTCAAGTGTGACCTAAACCAATTTTCTGTCACTAAGCAGACAATTGGCCATGATACACATTGTCTTTTGTCTGACAATTTATACTAATGCAGATTTTGTTTTCTTTCTTTATGTGCCGATCTGTATACCAGAAACTAAACAAACCCCCAATCTATTTCACTTAGGTCACTGAACTACTGCCACAAGTACTCTTAATCCCTTTCTAAGCAGTGATTTAAAGATAAAAACGTTTATTCTGACTGCCAGTCCACTGAGCTATTTGGTACCTTACATCATAAAGCCATTGCAACAAACCCATTATCTGAATCAGACAATATTAAATGGTGAACATGTGAGAATTGAGGCAAATCCACTCAAGTAATGTCACAAAGAATTAGAATGGCAGGAAAAGTACATGAAATCTTGAAACAGACTATGCTGAAAACCAGCAACACTGTATGAAGCATGATCTCCAAGCACTGCTGGAAGTAACTAGGGCAAATACATGGCGACATGAAGCTTTTTGGCTCTGTGGCAAGCTGCTCCCCTGGACTTTTCTAGCCATGCTACTAAGCACTGCCCGCATGTGGAATTTTCCTCTGAAGCTTGTCCTGCCACACAATAGAACTGTGGTGGACAGGCTTTAATGTACCTCCTGGGTTGGGCCATGTATTTTCTATCATCTTTTTTACACTCCTCCATTATGTGCATTGTATGGTAAAATTCCTAAAGAGAAATCCAAGTGACTACTAAAAAGTTTTTAGTCACAATTTCACACGGCCACTGTACTCAAATCTGTGCTTGAGTAGGATATACCTCCAGTGGAATTGCTGTGCTAAGACAAATTTCCACAACAAAAGCTGCTGCAAGAATGTTTGCCTGTAGAAAAGATGATTGCAGCGATGATCGTATCGCAGACCTGCTGGTTATAAAATGCATCACTATGCCCACTATTATCAACTGGGTTAATAAGATAAAATGGAAAATAAAAAAGTAGTATAATATAAGCCACAGCTAGAAGTCAGCTCACACGGGAGCTTATCAAACAAGGAGTCCTGCAGCACTTTTAAAGATTAACAAATGTATTTGTCATATAAGCTTTTGTAAATGTAGACTAACAAACTTATTAGTCTTTAAAAGTGCCACAGGGCTCCTTGTTTGTTTTGCTGAACTAGACTGACACGGCTCCCCCTTTGGAGCTTGTCAACATGCAAAGTGTTGAAGCAAGAGCTCAAACCCTGCTGTTGAGCCACTCCAGGACTGTTACAGTAACATTTGTAGGTCTCCCTTGATTCTTCATGTGACTTGACTCTACAAAGTCAGTTCCCACTTGTTTTACACGGGTCTTTTTGTCATGATATAAAAGCTAATTTGCCTTTCTTTGGGCCTGTACCTCTATTAACCCCTTTCCTTTCAGGAAGTTAAAGGGTGGGCCCAATCCTGCAAATACAACATTACAACCATGCATAAGTGTTTGCAGGATCCTGGATTTGGTGCCTCCCTGTTACAGGGATGGAATGACCACAAAACTTTGATCCAGTCCCCAGTTAGATGAGGTCAGGGCTTCAGTCAATCAACCCTCAGATTGCCCCCCTCCCTACTCCACCCCCCCTGGCAGAGGGGTAAGAAACTGTACAGTGCTGAGACATGAGTCCAGAAGAAGGGCTACAAGGATGGTCAGTGGAGTGGAAAACCTGCCTTATGAGAGGAAACTCAAGGAGCTTAGCTTGTTTTGTCTAATCAAAAGAAGGTTGAGGGGTGATATGATTGCTCTCTATAAATACATCAGAGGGATAAATATCAGGGAGGGAGAAGAATTACTTGAGTACAGCACTAATGTGGACACTAGAACAAATGGATATAAACTGTCCATCAGGAAATTTAGGCTTGAAATTAGATGCTGGTTTCTAACCATTAGAGCAGTAAAGTTCTGGAAGAGCCTTCCCAGGGGAGCTGTGGGGGGCAAAGTTTTCAAAACTGAGCTTGATAAGTTTATGAAGGGGATGGTAGGATGGGATAGCCTATTTTGGAAATTGACTGATCTTTGACTACTGGTGGTGGATGTGCAAGTGGCCTAAGACAGGATGGTAGATGGGGCAGGTTCTGAGTTTTTATTTCTTGGGTGACTGGCTGTTGAGACTTGCCCACCTGCTCAGGGTTTAACTGATTGCCATATTTTGGGTTGGGAAGGAATTTTCCCCCAGGGCAGATTGGCTAGGGCCCTGAGGTTTTTTCACCTTCCTCTATAGCATGGGGAATGGCTCACCTACTAGTGAATTCTCTGTATTTTCAAGTCTTTAAATCATGATTTAAGGAGGTAAATAACTCAGTCATAGGTTGGAGGGTTATTGCTGGAGAGGGTGGGTTAGGTTTTGAGGCCTGCATTGCGCAGGAGGTCAGACTAGCCGATCATATTACTCCTTTCCAACTTTAGAGTCTATATGAGTCCTGGCTCCCAGCCCTGTGCTTTGACCACTGGCCTCCAGCACGCCCACCAGTAAAAGCAATAAGCCCACGCCTTCCGTCCGGCTTGGGTCCGCCCGGCTTCCGTTCCAGATGATGCAGCCCGCTCACTCCTCTGGCCAGTGGCTGCTTTTTCCGCCGTTGCGCGACGTGTGCAGAGGCCGCTCAGCGATCGGGGCAAGGAGGGAGGCAGCTATGGAGGAAGCGGTTCTGACGCTTTCCCGCTGACGCCCCGCGTGCTGCCCGTTGAGCCGGGAACGGTTGGAGGAAGGGGGGGGCCGCGTCACCCTCCCCCAGTCCCGTTCTCAAGTTCAGGTAGCGCGTCGGGCCTGACGGCAAAAGGGCAGTGCCGTGGCTTCCGGGCATGTTAGTGCGCATGTGCGGAGCCGCCGGCGCATGCTCAGGAACGGCAAGGCAGCTGATTCTGACACTCCGCCGCCGCGTCTCCCCAGCCCAGCTGGAGGAGCCATGGACAAAGCCGACAAGGTACGGGAGGGGCGGCGAGCGCGCGCGCTGTAAACAACGAGGTGGGCGCGTGAAGGGGTGCGCGCGGGGCAGGAGCGGGGAGCTCGCGGGTGTCGGGGCGAAAGGGGGCGGGGCGAGGGGTAGGTGGGTTTGAGACAGCTGTAAATTGTGGGGGAGGGGAGGGCAGTGGAGCTCAATGGGGGGAACGGCTGTAGCCCTCAGGCTTGTCTGTCCCTTAAGCAGGGAGGGTCCCGAGTGCTCAGGGAAGAGCTGTGGGCGGGGTGTGTGGTGTAACCCCCCCCCCCCAAACAATCTCAAACTGGACTTTAGTCTTGAAAGTTTGCTAGGAAACTAGGGCCTGGGCGAGCCAAGGCGGGGGAGGGAATATCTGGGACCAGCTGCCCTTGGTGGAAGAAAAGGCTTGGTCTTTTCATGTCTGTTTCTGGGGGTATATTTCCCTCGTGAGCAGGGATCCCTGGGGTGAGAGCACAGGCCACCCCCTTCACCCTTTCATTCTGGTGAGCCGGGAGGCTGAAGAGGGTCTTACAGGAGAGGGGTTGAAATAGCAACTAAAATACTTGCTGTAGGTCGCACCCCATTCCTTTCTACCAACTTCCTATCTTCACTTGAACTTTATTCCAGTCGATTTTGTTGTTTGTCATATTTCGAATGTGTCTGTGTGCTGTGACACTCCTTTCTGCTCTTTCCCCTGCTGTGTTTCAAATTGCTGGGACAATTGGAAGAAGTAAGGTTTCACCTGAAGTATGCAAAATCAGCAGGAGAGACTTTTAAAAACATTCTCAAAACTAATAGATGTGTCACTTCCCTAGTGTCTGTAAAGGGTAGATTTGTTAAAATCATTATTTGTTCCTGGTATAGATTTAAGTCTCTAACATTCAAGGCAAAATTTAGCTTTCTGTATCCTTAGTTTATAGCAGATAAATAAAGATTTCGCTAGCCCCTGAAACTACTATAGATCTTACCCCTGCCTTTTTTTTTCTAGTGCATTTAACTGGAAGTTCACAGAACAATCAATTTATCTTATTTTCAGGATCTTTTCAAATTGTTATAATGTGAATGAAGGACCTTTTAAAATCTCACTCAGTCATAATTTTTAATGTTTTATTGATGTGTACACAGCAAAATCCTTCATCACAGGAAACTGATTTAAAATATCCAAAATTAAATAGTTTCTCTATGAAACTTAAAAAGATGTGTTATCACCAAGGTGCTTTTCAAGGAAAAATGTGTTGAAAGACCTCAAATGCAGTTATGATTTTGTTTAGAAAAATCTTCAGAAATTCTGTCGATTTTTATTCTGAGCTTCAATAGTACAGGATTTGTTGTGATTTCTGTAATGGACGTTGGTTGGAATGGTTTGGTTCTGTGGATGACAGATGTTACAGTGTTCAAGTGCAGTTAAATGGTATTGTCTGGATGACATCTGTGGTCAGCCACCAAGGTTTATTTTGCTGCTATAGACAAAGTCACAGAGTTTTGGGCGGTTTGTTTTTTTGTTTTTTGGTTGCAGGTTTTCTGCTCAAGTGAGTGGTGGTAGAAAACTAAGGGAAGATCAACAACTTGTGGTTTTTTTATGGTGATGCTATTTTCAAATTAAGATGCATTTAGTTTCTTAAAGCTATGCTTAAGGCCTTGGACTGTATTAGCAGAGTTAGGAAATGAAGTGGAGTTGCAAAACAGCAATCGTGGACATGTACTAAATTATTTGTTGCTTAAAAACAGCCTATTTATTTCTGCTTGAACAAAGTGTAAGGAAAGTAGTGCTGACAGAGGGTTATGGTTATCGTAGTGCAAAGTGCTTATTACCCAGGTAGTTTGGATGAAGGCGTGTTGTTTTTGTTTTGCCCAATTTCCACAACTGTTTCTCTCTGAGGATATGAATGTTGAGAGATATGTTATTATGTGGGGAAAAAGTTTAAACTCCAAGTTACACACTCTAATTTCTTAAACTTTGAAGTCAGCTAAGGATATAGAAAGTTGTCTTTGGCCGAAGAATGTTTTGTGTAAGGATTCTCATTTTCTTATGGATGACCTATAAATAGAACAAGGTCTTCAATGTATTTGAAAGAGTTGGGATTGTTTTACAACATTAGATGTGTATGTCTGTGGCTTCCACTGGCTAATAAATTTATAATTGGCTTGTGGAAAATCTCTCTCTTATGTAATGCTTTGCACTAATGCCTTTCCTTCAAGAATCTCAAAGCACTCTTACATGGATATTTTAAGGTTTAATATTTGTAAGGTAAGTTTTATTCTTATTTTACTGTGACAAAGCTTTGAAAAGACAATAGGAGTGCTGACTTTAGTCCTTCCTCTAACTGCTGTGTTACATTTCCTTTCCCAATCTACAAGTATCTTTATTTTTGGTTTTTATTTTGTTTAAAATTTCTCAGAAATTTATCAGTTTGTTATGCAAATTAAGAATTAGGGGGAAATCGGTGCAAAAAATTAATTTCACTGTTTTCTGGATAATACCAGAGTTAATGTTGGAAGATGGGAGGACAGGGGGCAAAAACCACAAATAGAGGAAAAGTAAAAGTATTGAAAGAAAAATTAGTTTAATGTTTTTATTTAATGAACTGTACATTAACAGAATGTACATATATGTGCACACTCACGTACATCTATCTTCTATATTGCCTTTCTTTAACAGACAGCTTCTTATTTGCATTTTTAGACTAACAGTGACATCAACACATCTACTAAATGTAATGTATTGTATTTTTCTTAACAAAACCAGTATTTTCATGTATGTGAGTGCCCCAAATGGGCGAAAATCAATTAAAAACCCTTCAAATTACAGCTTTTGTAAAACCTGGGAATTTTTCTGTAAAAATTAGTAGAAAGTGGTAATAAAGCGGTTTATCAATATAAGAATCTGACTACCTTTTGTAATTAACTAAAGATCATCTTTCCAATCAAAATATGCCAGCTGCAAAGCTGTAACAGGTTAAAAGTAGATTTTCATTTGTTCTACAATACTCCATCTATTATCAAAGTAAACTTTCAGTATGATGTAAAGCTTGTGTTGTTTCCTTAGGTATTCATTAAACATGTAATCTTGAACACATATTTGAATATGATTTCAAATATATTTTTGTTCTGCACCATAGCATATTATTGTATACTACTGTGTATTCCTTGAGCATAGCACCTTTCAAGGTGGTGTGATGATGGAAGATCAGTGGGGAGACAAAGGTCACACTGCATAAGCGTTTGAATGGTGTCCAGTGTACCAGAGTATTATAGGACTCTGTTAGAAACACCCATTTTAAATTTAGTGGAGTATAATTATATTTCAAACATTACAAGGGCTGTTCCTGGTGCTATCTGGTTAGGCTGCATATTTACTGTTCCTTGAATACATGCCAGTTTGAAGTCAAATAATTATAGTAACATTGGTTTCTGTGTTTGCAAAGTTGGTCTTAAAATGGATGAAGTATGTGACTTATTTGCATACTTAAGTTATTATGGAAAATTTGAAACAAGATTCAAGAGCAAAATTGGAAGCGCTACTTTAAAATGATAGAATCCATTTTGTTGTTGCCCTACTATGTTTTGCAACTAGACTTCTTGTTGCTAGCCTTTTGGACAATAAAATAGTCAACTATATTCTCTCTCTTTGAAATTTAACACATGCATCTGCTTTCTTACATTGTAGATTGTGTAAAAACAAGAGCAAGGGGTAGCTTTACTTTCCTAGATGAGAGAAAGACAAGCGATCCCATTTAATGGGTAATATTGAATGCCATTAAGTTACAATGAACAGAAACTGTTCTAAGATTAAGCATGTAGTGCTCTAACTATAGGACAAAGTTTACCAGTCTGGTCCTGTTAGTGTCATCTTCTGTCCTTGCAGCTGTTTGTGACTACAGTAGCTCTTATATAGAAGACAAAGGGTCACTTCAGTTTATAGGCCATCTTGGAAGAGTTGTAATTGTTGGACTGAAATATATGATGAGCTACTGCATAACGTTTTGTAAGTTAAAACCGACACTTACATGAAGGACAAAACACTCTTCCTTTATAAAATTTAGAAATGTTTTATAGTCATCGACAACCTCAAAGGTTCAAAAATCCTGAGCTAAAACCCCCCGGAATCTTGAAATTCTTAGAGAGATTGGGAAGATGTATATTTGGCCTGCTTTTAGACACACAAATTGGAGAAGTGGTAATTAATGAAGAGGACAGGTCACTGGTTCAGAGTAATCTGGATTGCTTGGTAAAATGGGCCCAAACCATATGTGTTTTAATATGGCTAAATGTAAGTATATACGTACATCTAAGGGTGAAGCATGTAGGCCATAGTAGCAGGATGGACGAGTCAATTCTGGGAAGCAGTGATTCTGAAAAAGATTTGAGGGGGTTGTGGTGGATAATCAGCTGAACATGAACTCAGTGTGATGCTGGGATGCCCCACTTCAAGAAGGATGTTGGTAAATTGGAGAGGCTTCAGAGAACAGGCATGCGAATGATTAAAGGATCAGAAAATGTACCTTAGAGTGATGGATAGACTCAAAGAGCTCAATCTGTTCATCTTCATAAATTTTAACCTTATCTTTGTTTTGATTACAGTCTATAAATATCTGCAAGGGGAACAAATATTTAATAATGGCCTAGCAGAATCTAGCAGAAAATGGTAAACATGATTCAGTGGCTGGATGTTAAGGTTAGACAAGTTCAGAGTGGCAATGAGGAATTAATTCTTGACAGTGAGAGTAATTAACCATTGGAACAATGTACTGAAAGTGATAATGGATTCTCTGTCACTGACCATCTTTAAATAAAAACTGCACACTTTTCTAAAAGATATGTTTTAGGAATTATTTTGGAGAATTTCTATGGTCTGTGTTATACATGAAATCAGACTAGATAATCACAGGTGGTCCTTTCCAGGCTTGGAATCTATGAAGCCAGAATAATTGTACAGATGCCTTAGCAGGTAGAGCTAATCTGTGACTTGGGGACAGGACAGACAACAGAATGCAGAGCCCTCTTGGCAGGAAATCCAAATCTTCTGCCTTGGTCAATGATGTGTCTCATCAGCTATATTTATTTAGTACGTTTGACTTTAAAGCAGGGTTTGACAAAACCTGGGTGCCAGGTCACCATGGCACCCAGGAATTGTCCCTTGGTGCCTAGCTATGCCATAGTACTACAGGGAACAGAACACCCCCCTGGTGCTCAAAAAAAAAAAAAAAAAAAAAAAAAAAGGCGCCAAGCCATTGGCACCTTCAGTGACACACAGCTTTTTGGGGAGGAGACGGGGGCTTCTTCATCCTGAACTGCCTCTGCAGCGGTGGGGCCTCTGCACCGCAGACTGCTGCTGCAAGTGTTTGTGGTGGCAGTAGTTTTTCGGCAGCGGGGGGCCCCTTTAACGTGTTGTACACCTAGGCGTCCCAGGTTTTGGGCTAGTGCCTAGATGTGTGGCACATTTGTTGAGCCTGCTTTAAAGATTATGCCATGATAAAATGAACCATGAGAAGTAGTAGAATTTGGGTTGAAAGGGTAAAGCATGGAGAAGAATCATGTTAATGACAAAGTTCTATGGGTACCTGACCTCAATGAATGATCTTCATATTTCCACATACATTTCCCCCAAACCCTCTTGGAAACTCACTGACAGGCTGATAAGACAGACTCTACTTTGGATTTCAGGCACCTCACAGTTGTACAGATGAAAGAGGCTGTAGCCAACTGTCCTCAAAAGTATATCTTCTCCATATTTGAAAAGCATTCTTGGGGATGCATTGCATTATGAAAGCTTACTAATTCCAGAGTTTCTATCTTGGATACTTCCATAAAAGACTCGGTTCTTTCTCCTGTCTTATGCTGGTAGCCATGAGGCAGAATAGAAGGGCACCTAGTGTCCTAGTTCAAAAACAAAACAAACAAGGAGTCTTGTGCATTTTAAAGACTAACAAATTTATTTCTTTGTTCAAAAACAGAGAAGGGTAGTGCAATTTTATGAGGGCCATCTTGTTACGACATTACTGATGCTAAGTATTGACCCATCTCGCTGATAAATGACAGTAAATCCTATTTATGGTCCTGGTTGGCACTCAAGTGGTGGGTACATAGTATATGAACGAAAACACTCTTGTGTTGCTGGGAGGAGGTAGAACTACAGAACTGGCAACTATCTGTAAGTTCTTCAAGTATTTATGAATAATGCCACATTAGTATACCTAAGTGCTTGGCCTGAATTTATAGAAGCAGGTTAGCTGTATTTGAGTGTCCACTGCTGTGGCCCAGAGAACTGCTGCCTGTTCATGAGAGAGGCTCTCATTTCTGTTTTTGGGCAAATCTAGAGTTGGATCTGTTATGGTGAAAACATTTGGTAATTAGTCAAGTCCTTTTGGACTCTCATAAAAAGTAAGAATTCAGAGTAGAAAGATTTGTGACTCTCTAAGGTACTTATAACCCACATTCAATCTGGTATCTGAGCACATCTTTTTAGTGGATTTATCCTCACCACACAGGGAAGTGTTCTCATTTTATTGGATGGAGAACTGAGCAACTAATTGTCCTTCTCAAGGTCACACAAGGAGTCTCAAGTGAAGCAGGGCATTGAACTTGGGTCTCCCAAGTCCCGTGTTAATGACCCAAATACCCTATACCGCTTTTCCTTTGAAGGAAGCTTTGTTAGTTGTAGTAAAGTCACTCAAGCTGGTATTCACTCGTCCCTTACCTAGCTGCCAAAAATGCAGCTGATTAGCATAAAGTTCCTTGCTCTACTGTGATGCATGCTCTGGTGGATCACATGTTGTAAGTTTTATCAGTGGGAAAAGTTCATAATGAAAGCATTTTTGAGAACTACTTGTAGTAGTTAGTGGATGATCGCTAGTCTCTTCGTGTCCTAAAACATTACCAACTGGTTTTCCATTCTCTTTCCTTTTTGCAGTTGAAGTAGTTACAGTTATATTCTCTGCTTGCATTTCCTGATAAAACGTGAAAAGCTTCACTATTGTTATGATCGTATCCATAGACTAGAGTCGTTACCTTGACAGCAGGCCAGATGATGCACTAATGCTTTCTCGGTGCATTGCTGAGGGATTGAATAGAGGAGAGTTATTCCAATAATGCAGTTTGGATGTTGCTTTTTATTGGTGCTTTCACTATTTAACTTCTTAATTTTTAAGTACTCTTAATATTGCTTTCATTTCTCAGTGAACAAACTTCACTCTTTTTTGGCCTCTTCTTTTGCCTTTCAGATTTTCTGTGTTAAGTATTGCATTTAATTTACAGTGACAGAGATGTGAAAATTTAACAGATGCAACTGTCCCACCGCAAGGGCTCAGTTGGTCATAGTCATATTTCCCTTGAAAAACTTTGTTCTGCATTCATAAATGTCATCTTTAGGAAGTCAGATAGCATTCATATATAATATTGGTTGTAATTAATTGCTGGTGGTAATCCTACAAAGGAAGAGGACCGTAAATTATTATGAGACTAAGCAGAGCTGGATCGGTTAGAAGTGCCCTTACATCTAATTTGGTGGTGACCCTGGAAACATGAATTACTGATTTGCAGATCTGACAGTAGAAGGACAGAAAAAAGATTAAATAGAAAATGGTTTCTATTACTGTGTTCCATCAGGAATAGCTTCAGTATTACTGAGTAATTCTTGCAGTGCTGGACAACTTTGGACATATCTAGAGTTTAACAGAGTAAGTTTCTTAGCTTTATCTTTGACATTGGTCTGACAATGGGAAATCTCTAACTTGGTAAGAGGCATGTGTTAGTTGTTGGCAGTCATAAACTTCTGACTATTAAAACAGCACTTTGTGAGTGGCAGTGGGATAATGCCACAGCTTCTATGGATTTTGGTATCATGAGGATTAGTAGCCGTGACTGTTCTCAGACTCAGTTTAAAATTCCCCATCTTTTCTGTCCCCTTCCTGCCATTATTAAAAAGATAAACATTTTCCACTTAAAAATTTGTAAGTTCCTTGTGCAAGAGGCTCCTCATCCCAAGCTTCTCTGGTTGGTGGATCATTGTTGCCGTCTTGATCAGTGAATTGTTGGTCGTACCAGCTCCCGGGTGCCTTTTATCAAGGGCAGATTTATCAGTATCCTTGTGCAAATGAACCTTGTTCTCGTCATAGGTTAGGGAGCTCTTTTTTTAAGCTCAGTGTAAAAGGGCCTAAATTGTTTAGCAACCCATCTAAATTACTTCTTTGGGGGCGCTTGTCTTTCAAAAAGATATTGAAAAAACAGTATGACAAAATTTAATTTTTATGTACCAACTTTAATCTAATCTTCATGGTGAAATTTGTTCATTTTACATAAATACGTCAATTTCCAGAGGAGTAAAACTTTCTTTGCAATGTTCCAACCATACTAGTGGCAAAATTATTAGCTTAAACCATTTTTAAGATTTGTTTTTTTGCATAAAAGTATGGTCAGTTTTACAGTGTGGATCAGGCTTTACTATGTCTACCACATGATGGTTTCAGTTAACATGCAATTATGAAAGTGTACACAGCTGTGCCCCACCTACATCTCTAATCTAGTATCTTTGTACATGACATCCTACTCTCTCCTGACTATTGCTTCCTCTCCAAGCTTCCAACTCCAGTCCTTTAAAATTAATTGGTGTTTATAGATTGCTTTGAAAATATAAAGTCCAACATAAATGCCACATTCTGCCATGCCAGCTTTATACTTCCTTCCAATCACATTTGTCAATTGTCTTCCATCTCATTAAGATCACTCCAAAAATTCCCCTATACCACCAGGCTAATTGATCTGCTGAGTGATGCTTGTGTTAATTGCAATGCAGCTATATGAATTTAAGTTTATAAACTCTTAAGGAGAGAGACTTTAGTTAATGGAGATGATGGATATTTGATTTATAATCATGGGGAGTAAAGAGGGGGTGGAAAAGAAGGTGAAGGTGATTGTTTTTGGTTTTGTGATATTCCACTTGGGAGGATATTGCATTACAATCAACCAAGGGTGATCAATAGAGGGGAAAGAAGGGTGCTGTTTTCTTGTGTTTACTTGGTACTGGTTAAATGTTTTCCTTAAAACCAGATAAGAGGCATTGTAATGGGAGTAGGTTTTCCTACAAAGATTGTACATTTTTCATACAGACAACTAGTAAATATGTTTGAAGTTGTTGTATGAGCTGTTTTTTCTTAAATTGGTCTTCAAGTTTATTTTGGACTGCTAAATACAAATTTAAGCAACTGATTCTTTAAACAACCTTAGGACAGCTAATACTTTTTAAAATGCATTTTTCCCCAATATAAATGTTCACTGGTGTAAATAGCTTGGTCATTACGTAAGACTTCAAATTGGCAATTCCTTATATGATTTAAAAATCGTTTAATGTGTCAAATGCCACGATTAAAGGGAATCTGTCGTTGACCCGCAGGATAACCGCTACCGGTTGTTAACTTGTTTACCATCTGTGTGTGTGTAAAAATATTTGATACTGTCTTAATAGTTTTTTCCCTTTTTTCAGAATGTTAAACTGTCACCTGAAGTAGATCCATTTATTCCTCAGAAGAAGGGACCGGATACACTTATGATATCTATGGCTCTCCCTAATGAGAGTGGAGTGGAACCAACCGCTATTCCCAGCTACCTGATCACTTGCTACCCATTTGTACAGGAAAACCAGGCCAACAGGTAATTGGTGGTTGTGATCCTACATGGAAAAAACAGCGACTTTTAAATAAGAGTTTGAATTTCCGTTCTGTCAGAGATGTGTATGGAATCAAGGAAGTGGCTATACAAACCTTTTTTTTAATATATTTATTGGTAGATTTGAGAACTTCATGGGTGAGGATAGAGTTTCTATGACTCTGGATTATACGCTCCCCATTTTCCTCCTTTAATCTCTTCCATTCTTGGATTCTTTGTTCTGTCTGTCTCTTGTCTTAGTCAAAGGTGACTGGCCACAGATCCTTCTGACCAGCTCTGGGATGTTTAAGGGTAGAGGAAACGAGCTGTCTTTCATTTGCAGTCAGCCAGCTCTAAAACAAGGTACCACAAGAAAATGTCTAACTTGGATCCCTGAGTGGTAGAACAGTGTGCTGCTTACAGTTTGAGGCCTGCCCATAACTAACTTTATTTGAACAGTGTGTGTGCAAGACAGCATTATATTATAAACAGCATGAGAAGAGAAACTCTTTTTCTAGTCCCAGCTCTGCCATCGGCTGGTTTTATAGTACTGAAGCCCTTTATCTTTATATGTGTTCCTGTGTAGGATGGGGATAATGCTTTCCTTCATAAGAATGGTTACAAGGCTTAGTCAGTGTCTATATAGCACCTTGACACATTTATAAATTGCTAAAAATACTTAACAGCAGGGCCCTGCAAGGGCCTTTTTTTTTTTTTTTTTAATTCTTCTTCCTGCTATTATGTTAATGGGATCTCTTGGATCCCTGTCTCTCCGCAGAGCTCTACGCTAGTCCAGTGTATGGCTGTACCTAACAGCCCCTCTCCTAGGAATTGGCTTGTGCAGATTTACACAGTTGTCATGAATTTTTACTGTTCCCTTCCCTCCTCTTTGAAACACACATCTGCAGTCTTCCATCTTCCTCATACAGTGGACTCCCTAGTCATAGGTCGAGGAGGGGAATTGGGCTAGGATTTCCTATGGGGCTCTCTTGATTGGACTCTACAGAAGAGAATATGCGGGGGGGAGGGGGGAGCCTCAGGGGAGCCATTGCACTTGATTTCAGTGCTTCAAGGAGTAGAGAACTATTTTGAATTGTAGGTACCTGTTTTCATGTGCGCACTCAAAGTCTGCATTAGGGAGCCCAGGAGCCTGGGACAAAATGTGAGCTAATGGCTTCATTTTCCTTGTCTACCAAAAAAATGATTTGTCCTGGGTTAGTAGCTACAAATGACCTATTGCTACCATCTCTATCTGTAAATTTTTCTGTTATCTCCAAGTATTTAATCCATTTTCATCTTTTGATGTTTTTGAACTACAATATTAACAAACCATAAATATATCAGTTCCTCTAGTTTGGAAGTTTGTTATAAACTGCTCTCTGGTGGTGGTGGAGATATTTTCTTGACAATTATTTTATCATACCAAGATGACGATAGTTTCTTATAGCCTACTTTTTAATTGCTTATTATAACATTGGCATAAATTCCTTTGCTTCATAAAATTTAAATCTTTAGGTTGAACATTTTGTTTACCACTGTGTTTTGTACAGTATCTTTGAATGCAGTTGGAATTACTTATTTCAGTCATGCTCTCAAAATATGTTATCTCACACAACGACATTTTAACAACATTTGAGTTAAGCTCTTGAAAGCTGGGAGTGCAGGAAGCAGTTTGCACTTGTTTCTTTTTCAGAGTAAAGGAGTAAGTTACTAATAAATTCACTCCAGTTGTGTGTAACTATTTAGCAGTTTTATTCTTTCTCTTGTTTGATTTTACAGACAATTTCCTTTATATAATAATGACATCAGATGGCAGCAGTCAAACCCAAGCCCTGCGGGACCATACCTTGCTTATCCTATTATATCGGCTCAACCACCTGTCTCTACAGAGTATGCGTATTACCAGTTTATGCCAGCACAGTGTGCTCAGGTCATGGGTTTTTATCATCCTTTTCCTGCAACCTATTCTGCACCCTTTCAAGCAGCAAGTGCTGTAAATACAGTTACACCAGAATGTGCTGACCGTGCAAACCAGCCAGGCCAGGCCTTTCCATTATCCAGGCAGCGAAGCAAAAGCAGTAACAGGGGACCAGTTGTGCAAAAAGTAAGTGTCTTATTGTTGAGCACCAATTAACAGAGAAAATAATAGAAGCATGTGAAAATATCTCTGCACAAAAAATCAACTCCTTTGTCCTATGTCTTTTTATTTAACAGCATAGGAAAAGGAGGTACAAGATGACTTTTCTCTGCCCTTTGTTTCTTCTGAAGCAGTAGAATTGTGTATAGTGATGCTTGAATTTTGCATAATTAGTGTTTCAGAGGACTTAATCAGATCATCCTACTGTGATTACTATACTTTAAGAGCCTAGGCAGAATATCTGAGGGGTGAAGCTGTTGGCTTTAGGGAGCTGGGCGACAAGGTGTTTGAACATTGGAAGTGGTTGATTTCTTCCTTGGATTTGTTCTTCACTGGCTCTCGTATATTGCATAAGTAGTTTTAAAATGGTAGGTCAGTGGTTTTCAACCTCTTCTTATTTGTGGGCCCCTAAAAATGTTTGAAGGGGGGTTACAGACTCCTTTGGAAATCTAAGATCTGGTCTGCAGCTCTCTAGGGGTCCACGGACCACAGGCTGAGAACCATTGCATTAGGACACTTGTTATGCCACATGCACTACGCTGTTTATATCCACCAGCATTTCTGAGGGCTTTATTTGAACACTTTTCAGGTCCTACATGCCCTAAGAAACACTGGTTTATAGTGAAGTAGAAGAAATCCATTAATATGTGGCACTTAGCTAGTTATTTGCTTTTGTAGAAATATTATTATACATTAATTTGCAATGACACGCCTCTTCTCTTCCTACCCTCCCTGTTCTCCAATAGTTGAGTTTAGCATTAGTTGTTTAGGTAACAGCGTTTCCAAAACTTGTTGGCTTACAGTATAATGTAGGATTTGTAGTTCCTGAAAAGAAACAGTGTGGAAGATATTGAAAACTTCTTCAAACTGATGATTTTTTTTCTTAGTTTTTGATGCTAGAATGTGATCCAAAATAGGTATGACTGCTGTGAACTATTAGAAATCATTACTCATAATCTCTTGTTTCATAGAGGTGATATCTATAAAGAATCTGTTAGAACTTTATAAAAATTATAATAGTACTAACCAAAGCAATTTTTGACTGTCCTATTTGTCATATGTCTCATGAATACATTTGACTAATCTTTTAAAACAGCAATTGCAGTTACAGACGCACATAAAAAGCAAAAGGGCTCCAGTTAAAAGTGTAGCTACGCAAAAAGAGACCAGTGCATCAGGCCCTGAGAACAGATCAAAAATTGTGCTGTTGGTTGATGCGTCTCAGCAAACAGGTAAGATTTTGGGGGGTTTTGTGTCTGTCTAACCAGAACTGCAGCCATACCCCTATATTTTTTTGACCTAATCAGATCATGAGTTGGAGGGTTGGGCCTATGAGATGTCTAATGAAGACCTTCCAGGACCAAAGAGGTGCTATATAAAACGTGCAGTTGATTCATTTGGTGCCATTCTTTACTGTTACAAAACTCAGTGTCAGATCATGACAGTGCTGCTAGAGACACATAACTACTCCTAATTATTAAAGGCTCCGTAACTCATTTTGGGAAAGACGTATTGCGTTACACAACTAATAGCCTGATTAACTTTGACTTGGAGTCTCCTTCATTGCTCAAGTAATTCTAATTTGTATGGTATGACTGCCCTGAAGCGTTTTTTGTCTTTTGAGCTGCTGTCACATTTCTTCCCAGCAACGGCTGTCCTCATTGGCAATTGTGTTCCCTAGAGAACAATTTATGATTATCCAAGGGTCTCAGAGATGAGAGAGGGCATTGAAGACCTGTTAGATGATCAAAGATGGTAGAGCCAGTGCCTTTGATGTCTGCCCTCATAGTATCTCAATTTATAGACTGCCGGGGGGTGGGGGTGGAGGGGCGTTCTCTAGGATGAAGTTCTGCTGAGCTGGTGGAAATGGAGACTCGAGCTAGCAATCTTTATTGGCTGAAAGTTACAATTCTTGACACTTGGAATTGAAAAGACACTCCCAGGACTTGTGAGAAAAAGATGGATTTGCTATTTAGAAAAACCCACTGAAGCTTGAAATTGCAATTTGTGGGGTTTTTATAAACAGCAAATCTCCCCTCATTTCTCACCTTCTCTTTCAAACTTCTCCACTGTGTGCATTTAATTTTTTGTAAGGTTGCTAATGAGTGGTAGGCTGAAGGCACTGATTATTTTATGTTTAGTGTAAGATAAGAACCATGTTTCTAGAAATGGTTGGTAAATGTTTGGGCATGGATTGGGGAAACACTTGTAAATAATGAAATGGACTCTCCAAATAGCTAGAAAGGGAGGTAGGGTGCATGGCTCTGTGTGGCAGAGTTGTGGCAGGACTGAAAACTGGGCTCTGGGTATATTTTTTTTGGTGTAGGCTAATCGTCAGTATGTTTGAAATTCTGAATCTGTGAAGATTCGATACAGCATGTAGGAGGTCAGCAGCGCACACTGATTTATCAGTTGGAAACTTTAGTCAGTTATATGACTTAGAAAGATAAATCCATTGAAGATTTAACACTACTTGCTGCAGGGAAATACTTGTAAGACAGTAAGCTTAAACTTTTCTAAGGTTTGGCAGGCATGTGTTAAAACTGGAGCCTATCATTTTACCTAATACTTCATATTATAGTCTGCCTTACCATTGGTATTTTGAAGGCAAACAGTCAAAACAAGATCAAAAAATGACCTACCTTTTAATTTTTTATTTTTTGCAAAAGTCTTACTATCTGGCTGCCTAGAGGCCTATGTGATATCAGTGGTAATCTATTTGGTTTCTAATGTTTATAACACTTTCACGCTAATTAGAACGCTTGTTGGCAATTGCAGCAGATATTCCCACTGCACTCATGTTAAGGCATGCTGGGAAGCAGTGTGGGGCATTGCATTTCTATTGTATTCGCTCTGTGTGTTCTTTGGCAAACTTCTAGAGGCATCTGTCTGGAACCTTTCAAGGCTACTAAAATTCACTGGATTGGGACAATGATGAATATATCTTCCAAGCTTTTTTTTTAGTCTTGATGTAAGAGCAGTTCTAAAAACCACACAGTGCATTGAGTTTGATAAAGGGGAAAAAAACAAATTATTGTAAGGTTTCTTCCATAAATTCAGCTTTATCTTCTGGAATGTTTTTCCTCACTGTGCTTACCTGTTCCACTTCTGCATTTAAAGCAGTGTTTGCAAAAATCCAGGTTTATTATTATTCAGAGACTCAGAATGCAATTTAATGAGAATTTTGGCCTGACGACCTACATAATATTACCTAATTCCTTTGTTTTGAAGACTCTTGTTGTTGGCAACAAATCTCATTTGTTGGCAAACCCCATTGCCAAAAATAGGTTGCGTCTTGAGCAAGGTCAGTACAAGGCAAATAGATTTGGTAATGGTCTGAAAACTAGATCTGGCTGCTTACTTCATCCGGCACTGGCAGCACATTTCTCTTTTTCTAGTTTGAAACTGTTATCTTGTGCTAAGATGTTTTTTCATTGCAGATGTTAATGTATGATCATACATTTTTTCAGCTTCCCAACAGCTGCTACACAAATAGTTTTACTTGCTTTGTCTTACAGATTTTCCTTCAGATATAGCTAATAAATCCCTTTCTGAGAGCTCTGGAACAATGCCATGGAAATCAAAAGGCAGGCGAAGACGAGCATCTCATCCCACTGCAGAGTCTTCTAGTGAACAAGGGGCCAGTGAAGCTGATATTGACAGCGATAGTGGTTACTGCAGTCCTAAACATAGCAACAATCAGCCTGCTGCTGCTATACCTTCAAAAAATACAGATTCTGGTGCAATGAATGTAGGTAAACATTTGTGAAATGCCAAGACTGCTATTGGATGCTACGATGATGCAAAGACTTACTAAAATGTTCGACTATTGGATGCTACAAATATTTACTAAAATGTTCTTTCTTTCTTTTCAGATTGTAGAGCCATCAATAAATGCAGGTATAGATTTTTTTTTTTAACTTGCAAAGAAAATCTTGAAGTTGTCACATTTGCTGTGTCATGTTATATCTTTATTTATTTATTACTAGAAATATTCCTGTGTCCTTCCTATATCAGTTAACATAGCCACTACCCTATGTTCCTTCAAATCCCTTCCCATAACTGATTTGTGTCTCCCATAGTCAGTTGCTCAATGATAATGAATAGGCTGGTGGCTTGGTAATGACTCATTAATAGCACTTGTCCCTGTCTAAAAGGGTGAGGCTTTCAGATATTTCAAGTTAAGAATACAGGCAATCTTGTATTTCACACTTGTCCTCCTATTTGCTTCCCTGTTGTGTTCTGCCTTACTTGTTGTATTGCATTGCTGTTTAGAACATAAGCAGTGTGGCGCACAGAACAAGCAGGTTTTTTTCTTGATCAAGTGTTTTGAGCACTACTGGGATACTAATTTAAAAAAAAAAAAAACTGTACAGGAATTGTACTAAATTCAGCCCCAGAATCAGTGGGTAGAGCAATCAATTCAAGTGGCCACTACTTGTGACTGGCTGTAGTTGTTCATAAATATGCAATTATTCCCATAAATCCATTAATACATTAGATGTTTACCAAGATAGTCAAATTCCCTGTTGCCACTTCTGTGCCTGTTGACTAAATTCTGTTCTCAAAAACAGGGTTTTACCAAATTCTAGAAATCATATATAAGGTACTAAATTTTTGGCAGAGAAGAAACTCTGGCAAGATTCACATAATGGTATTTTACTTGGTGTGATCTTTTACTTTAAGATGACAAGTGTTCTCTGGTGTGTACAATCAGAATAATATAATTTCTGCTGTACTCATTGACTTTTCTTTCACAGACAGTATTTTAAACTTCTCTTTGTTTCAGCTTGCATAAGTTGGACTAATGTAAATTCTCAGGCAACTCAGAAAAAACCTTGGATAGAAAAAAATCAGACATTTTCCAGAAGCGGGAGACCAGCTGAACAGAGAAATAGTTCACAGGTACCTTTAATGTTTTAAAATTAAAACACATTCATTTCTTGTAAATTGTATCTCTTATTAAGAATTAACATAAAGTAAACAATGCGTTAAAATGAGACTGGAAGTAGAAAGCAAAATTATATGATGATTTAATCAACTCTGTGCATTCTATTTATTGCCTTCATACTATGGCTTTATGTACACATTAGGCAATATTATGCCTATAATCTCCAGTTAAGGAGGGCTGATTTATTTTGGGTATGTCAATAGTGTTTGAAATGGAGAGATGTCTATAGAGAGCACAATTTAATAATGATAATGGTACCTTCATAGACCAGTATCTGCAATGCTAATTAGTATCCAAAACAAAGACAAGAAGGTAAAAAAACAAGGTATAGACTGGTGGGCTGGATCTCATGTGATGTATAAAGAGCTTTCTAACTTGTAAGCACTATCCTATAAATGCAAGTGCTCTTGTGGTGTGCCTTTTGAAGTGCATCTTTCGTGTAAGGTGAACTTGCTGTGAGACAAGAACTGCTACTCAAAATAGACATGTATGTTTCCTTTTTTGTATTGTACTCTTTTTTTCTTTAGATACATTTATCTAGGTGTGGTTATTTGGGCTCTTGAACATTTTCATAGTGAACCAAAAGTGCAATCAATCAATTGGCTATACAATTAATCAATAACTTAATCTTAATGTATGTGAAGATTGATATTATGGAAGTTGACTGCCACTACATCTTCTAGGAGTGCAACAGTTCTCAGTTGTTCTTATCTTTTCTGGTAACTTGAGCTCTAAAAACTGAGGTTTTTGTAGTCACAATTTTAAATGGATTGGTGCTTCGGGATGTTCTGGGGGAAAAGAAAGAGAAACTGGCTTTCTTTTAATCCAACAGATGTTTCACAATTACTTGTATTTAATGCCACATACTAAGTGCCAAATTAAGCCACATTTGCACAGGGAGCTATAAAATACATCTCACTTTGCCAGCCAAGCTCATTGCAACTAACAGAGGAGTTGCTGTTGCAACAGCTTCTGCTCTTTCTTCCACCAGGAGGGCTGATTTAATTCGTACCCAGATCCCTTACCAGTGAGAACACAGTTAGAAAATGGTTACATATTTGGATTCTATGGCATGCTTTCTTTTTAGTCAGCCCCTCCCATGCCTGGCACTATGCTGAACTTCAGCCTTACAAATGGGGTTTAAGGAGTTTTTATTCCATTGTACCCCGTTCTGGGTGCATTTCCTACCCCAGGGATCTGGGTGCACATTCATGTCATTGTAAACCGCCTGTGAATATAGCCCGTTCTGCACATAGAATGGCTTGTGGGATTAGTTTGCTGGGAAAGTGGGAGAGGAGCCAATAAAATAGGGGGGGGGTTTGTTTGGGGGTTTTTGTGGAGGGAAGAGGGGGTTTGGTTGGGACCCTGATCAGTTGAGAGAGGGCTGAGACTCCTCATCCTTTAATTCTGAGAAGGCTCCAACGCACCTCCTGTACTTACCCCCCTCTTAGTTCTCTCTGCAGGGGCCCTAGTAGCAGATTCTTCCTCCAATTTGCAGATTGGGTGAGGAGCTGTTTTTGAGATGGAAAAGATGCTCTTGCATTTAATAAAAGTGTAGTGGTGCTGAGAATGGTCAGCATGCCATTATTACACTCTGTTCCTGGAAGAAAATGCTTTTTTCTTTGCTGCTATTTGAAATTTCACCAACTTAAGGATAAAACCCTGAAATCAGCAGTGGATTTGCATCTCTGGTGCCAAAGTTCACAGCATCGCCACGCCTGTTTTACTAGCTCACCAGGAACAATGTTTAGTATTGCATATATTTAGATGTTGGATCGCAATGGCGCCTTCAGCTTCAATTTTATAGCTGCATCAGTTCAGTGATTATTCAGTGGTGGAGCCAGCCTTAGCATTTTGCAGAGGGCAGGGAAAACAGCTCCTTGTCTCATACAAAGATACCTCCATATCTAGGTGGAGCAGCAGTATTGAAGGGGACGTGTCAGGGCAAATGCATGTAGTTGATTTCTGTACTCAAAACTGTTGGAGCAAGTGAAAGGTCTACAAATCGAGTGAAAGCTGAGATTCTTTAAAGTTTTGAGTTTTCAATATAAGAGGAGGAGTCCACAGAAGACCACCACTGTGACTGTGGTCTTTTATATCCTAAGGCCTGTCCTTTTCACTGGGGCCCAGGTATTCAAAGGAGTGGATGATCAAATTATTTCATTATCTCACATCATATATTTTGTAATACTTGGGATGAATATGAAGCGTTCAAAGCAGAATTTTGAATTTCTTTGCTTTTGTTACCATTTGTAACTAACTGCATATGTCTGAGAAGCATGATAATGAATGAATTATATCTCCTTGGAAATGTAAATACAGAGTTTGTAAAGGCTTAGTTTATTCCATAGAAGTTGTAGGAAATGTATGCTGCAGATACATACTATGTATATAGGTGTTGCTGAAAGGAATTGATTTGTAATCTTTGTTTACTCATATTAACAAATCAGCTGATGAATATTTTTTAAAGGATACGGTCTACTCATAATAGTAAGTTTCCATGACTCCTTATTAAAAAAAATAAATTAGTTACATTTTTGTTCTTAAACTCTATCCCATTAATTTGCAACTCAAACACTGACTGAGAAGAGATCAATCAGTTTCACTTTCTTTCTGGCATTAGTGTAACATTTTGGGGAAGGATCAAGTACAAAATGTAAATAATCAGCCTTAGTGATAAAAATAAAAATTAGAATTTAAGTATTCCAGGGAATTTTTAAATCTATGTTACCACCAATATATGTATATGCTGACAATTATAAACTGTGCCGTTCAATCAGATGTGTCCATTGAAAACAACCTGCACGTCCCACAGGTAATGTGGCTTATTTTGCAAAAATAAGTTTTAACCTGAATTGTCTTTTTTTCCATTAGTATAACTGAGTAGCTAACATAAATGCTTTGAGGATCTAAACCACTTTTTAATTATAAGACACTAATAATCTTTTCCTTGTTTTGTCAGTCTGGTTTCAGATGCAGGGGGCAGAGCACATCTTCAGAAAGACAGCAAAAGTTGCAGAAGCGACATGAGAAACCTTTAATCACAAGCCAGCCAAGCAGAACAGAGCAAAGCCCTGAACCCTTGTACTTTGAGGTATATTTTGTGTTCATATCACAGTTAGAATCTCAGTACAAGAGCAAATAAAAATGTTGAACTGGTGATATTTGCTTCGTGACCTCTCTTCTTGCTGCAAACTAATTCTGAAGTTAATGAATTGCACCTGTAGTTTCGGTCTAATGGGTATTTTCTGATTTTTCAAATAATTTATATTACACTCAGTTAAATTTTGCAATTAATGTGGTAGATTTCCAGTTTACTTTTTGCTGCAATTTTTATAGAATTTAAAAGGTAACTAAATTGAATGCTTTTCTGTAATATCGCAGGGATTTTGTTTATATAATGTGCTATTTAAAACCTGTATGGTACTTTGAAAGCTGTTGCTAAAATACAATTAGCATAAGAACTTAAAGCATCCATTTGTACATTATCTCACAAATTAGTACAGTTGATTAATATTTTTACCACTTGGGACAAACACTAGGTATATTCACTTCCAGCTTATGCCATTCTAGTTAATGCCTTTGGTCTTCTGGTATGTGGTGGGTTTTTAAGCACGTTGTAGGCCAGTATGATTTTTAATCCCCATCCCTTCATTTAGGATGAAGATGAATTTCCAGAATTAACTAGTGACAGCGGAAGTGGCAAAGCTGGTAATGTTCAGCAAAAATTTTCACCAAAAGTAGTAAGTAAAGACTGACTTATTCTTGTGCTCCCTATTTTTAAGATGAAGATAATTTCTGAGTGATGAGTGTGTTACCTAAACTTGCATTCCATGTTTGCATGAATCTGTTTGGTCTATTGCAGGATTTACAAGGTGACAGTGGTAGAGGGGTTTTTTTTATAAAAAAAGCATCTTCAACACAAATTACTATAAACTTTGTTATGGAAATATCTTTCCAATAGCTTCTTAACTAAAATAACAATGTCAGGGAAAACTGTATTGTTGAGAATCCAAGACTTGGATTTTTTCCCAGCAATTACTGTTTTATAGCAGTGGAGGAAGAACCACATGTATATGGAATACATATTGATGTACAAAATTAATTGGTGGGAGAGAGAAATCGTTGGTATATCACGTAAAAAACAAGAGTTAATCATAGTGTTAAGTGGAACAGCAGTAAGACAAAAAAATCCTGAGAGAAATGAAGCTGGTATTGATAATGTTTGGGTTTTTTAGTGGTTTTTTAAATAATGAACTTTTAAAAATAACCATTAATTTAATCAAAGAATTGTAGTGCATATTCTTAAATACCATCAATATTCAAGGATGGGGCTTTTCTGCTGATGCATAGTCAACTTTCTCTGTTTGGTTCAAAAGATGACCTCTCTACATACTGCAGTTTCCATTTCATGCATCTGATGAAGTAGGATTGTACCCGTGAAAGCTCATGCGATAAATAAATTTGCTAGTCTTTAAAAATGCCACAGGACTCCTTGGTTGTTCTACCTTCTGATAGTCAATTTGGTGCAGCTTTTTTCTTTTTCTTTCTAAATAAACAAAAATGTTACTTTAAAACTTATACTGTTTGTGTAGGGCCTCAAGTAAACACTAAGTTTTGAGTTTGGTTGCACAAGGAATTCAGCTAAAGAGAAACTGTTAATTAAAAAACCTGCTAGTGTCATTTACTAAGTGATAATTCTACTATAATTGTTCTAATATGTTTATATTGACTTCTCTGAGAGTGTAGCTCAACACTCATAAACCCAGTCATAACACCTTTTTAGTCCTCAATTTCTGACCACCTTGTTCATCCAGTCTATGTATGTTATATAATCTGACTATTTTATTGGAACTCTTTCCACTGTGGTCCTGAACTTAGTTTAGTTTAACAAATACCAAATATTCTGATGGGAAAATAAAATCAGCAGTTAATTAATTAATTAATGTATTGGACTCTGAAACCATTCTGAAGCAGAAATTTGCACAAGAACCCTTAGTATTGATCTTTGATTACTGATTTATTTGCTGTTTTCTGCAAAATCATTTATCTCGAATTGTTTGCATGGTCATCAGCTATTGATAGACAGTCAAATATCTGTGTCTGGGAATTTGCTAAGCAGCTTATGCTGAAAAAGAAATCCCTAAAGTAGTAAACAGGATGAAAAAACATGCAGCATGTCTCTTTCAGTCTAAAGACTGAGTACTCTGTAAAACTAATTTAGCTTTATCCTGATATGTATTTTACATGTGTGACAGGTAATGTATCTACTAAATGGACTAGTTCTCTACCTTTGCATAATGCTTTTGCTACTGTCTCAGATAGGTAATTCTGTTTCTATTGGAACAGCTTGTTTATACTCTTTCTTCTGCCTCCTTAGCTGGATGATTTGCCTGAAAATTCTCCAATCAATATAGTCCAAACTCCAATTCCTATTACAACCTCTGTACCCAAACGTGCAAAAAGTCAAAAGAAGAAAGCCTTGGCAGCCGCACTTGCGACAGCTCAAGAATATTCTGAAATAAGCATGGAGCAGCGGAAACTCCAGGTCTGTTACATTTTCAAGTAGTAATAGCTAGGAGAGAAATAACAATCATCAGAGAGCTTTCCTTCATATTGAATTTTAGCAATCATGTCTGTTAAAAGAGGTGCTCGTCTCATCATTGGCAAGTAGACATACAGGTGAACTGTGTTTTATGTCCGTGTTACAGGAGGCTTTATCAAAAGCAGCTGGGAAGAAGAGTAAAACTCCTGTGCAGCTGGACTTGGGGGACATGTTAGCAGCGCTCGAGAAACAGCAACAAGCAATGAAGGCCCGTCAGCTCACCAACACGAGGCCTCTGTCATACACAGGTACTTCTATCTAACTTTACCATTCCATAGCTTGTCTTGAGAGCAGAAGATGAAAATCAGATCATTCTGAATCTGGTTAACTTTTTCTCCAATGACATAAATTTACACTTCTGCAAGGTTACAGCTCTTGTAAATCAGACTCAAAATACAGTATTGTAAAATTTAATTAAATTGAAGTTTCTTAACAGTGACATAGTTACAGATGGGCCTGGGTGAGACATAACCCACCCACTTTGAAAACAGATTTTAAGCAATTCATCCTGTGTTTTTAGCAGCCTCTGTTTTCCTTGTGCCCACCTATGTCAACCACAGGCCCTGCCAAAAAATCAGTTCTGGCTATGCCTCCGGACTGTGCTGCTACAATTCTCAAAAATTCAATACCAAATTACAGTAACCAACTTTCGTGTTAGAAATTAAGGTAAACACTTATTAATGTGCTGTTATATAAAGTACCGTGAATCATCCCTGCAAAGTAAAATGAACTTGGAGTAGGCTGATGGCATCTTCATTTTAAAATGTTTTTTTTTTTTTTTTTTTGGCCTTTTTATACAGAAAAATCTTGTTTCTTTCAAAGACTGTCAGTCAAATTCTACTTTCCTTCTTAATCTGTTATATTATTATAACTAGACATATCTATGTCTAGACAAATGATATTTGCATGTAATTTTGAGGAGAAACTCCCTCTACCTCTTAAATGATCTATGATGCATAGCCTTTTTCCCTCCTGGAATGAGCAGCCAGCTTCCTAAAATATGAGGCTAAATTCAAGAAACAGGTAAATCCGAAAACATCAACATTTGGTGATATAATTTCTTGTTGTAATTTTCCCTTTCCCATCCCCATGTCCCTCTCCTCCCCTCAAAGGAAAGAAAATGTACTTTGTTGACAAATCATTACTGGAAATTTTGAAAGTTCATGGTTTTCTTTTACTGAGACTATTTTTCATGCCTATATTTAGTTAGCAGTGCTGCTCCTTTTCATACCAAAGAATCTACCAACAGAAAGTCCTTAACTAAAGGACAGCCGTCTGTGGGTTGTCTTAATCCTTTGGATTCAACAGCTCCAAAAGTAAAAAGAGGGAAAGAGAGAGAAATTTCCAAACTGAAACGCCCTACTGCACTTAAAAAGGTAAACCATGCAAGTGTTTTGAGACTGTCTTGATCCAGATTTCAATATTAAGAAATAACAGTGACTATCAATTCTCTTAATAATGTTTTAACTGTGGTCTAGTAGGAATTATGATGTCCCCTGATCTTTAGCACAGCTAGGGACTGACTTAGTGTTTTAACTTGCACCTAAAGGAACAATTCTCTTGCTGGTCTTTCATGCTTCTGACATACCCCTAGAATAGACTGAGCACTGAGTTGTGTGTATAGTGGGAGAGGAGACAGAAGCAGGTGATACTCACTGTCAAGGGAGTGCAAAGGGAAAAGAACAGGGCTAAGAATCTAACCCATATTTTTATTATTTCAGTATTGCCTTTTGTCATAGATGCTTTCAGATTTTAACTTTAGCCTTCATTTTTGATACAGTAAATACTCATATAATCTGTGTTTTTGTATTATGGTGCTTTTGGATGTTTTGGGGTAGTTTAATGGTGACAGAGATTAAAGTTCTTCATCCAATAGAAGTTTGGACATATTTTAAACAAAAGCTATGAAAAATTCTCCTTGTTCCACTACCATTCTAAAAATACTTTGGTATTGTGTTTATGCCTTATTTGCAACCACTGAGATGAAGACTGCCATTTCTCATCCATCAAAGAGATTTTAAAATGTGTTTGTTTCACTTTCAGGATTGCATGGATAAAAAGTCTCTCAAACAGATGGATAAATTTTGCCTCTTTTTGTGTGAGGGAGGGTTGTCACCTCATTGTAGCAATCTGTAATACTCCCAGGTTTCTAATTGATTGATTGAAAACTAGTACCTTGTTCCTAGATTATTTTGAAAGAGAGAGAAGAAAAGAAAGGACGCTTATCTACAGACCACAGTCTTCAGGGACCTGATGAACAGAAAGAGGTGCATGTAAGTTTGACGGATGACCAGTCTCAGGAATTAGCCTCTCAAGAAGGTAAAAGTTCTCTCTTGTTTTAGGTTTTTTAAAAATTGAAATTAAAGTCCTATAATTTTCAAGTGTTCTTGATTGCTTTTATTTTTAACATGTAACAGTCCATTGCTATTAGCTTGTTACGTATTGTATGATCAGCTATTTTCCATATGAAAGAATGGAAATTAGATGAAAAAGACCTATTTGAGGCCATTTTGTCTATTCTTCAGCTATACAAGCTTCTCATGTGCTTTGTCCAGTGTAGTTTTTCAGTCTTCCACTTTCCATTTGAGGTGCACTCTCTGTAATTAACCTTAGTTTGGAAGCTTTTCTGATATTTGCCGGAACCCTAAACTTATTCAGTGTCTTCCATTTACTCCTGTTTACCTTGAATTTCTGTTGTGTGGGACATTTGAGTCAGCACTCTTTTGGTATTTAGAGTTTGTAAACAGTTTAAAACACCCCTTTAGCCAAGCTATTAATCTTTATTTACAATTGGTTCTACTAAATACTTCGATTACTTGTTAGTTCTATAGTTCTCTTAGTGCTAGATAAATGCGCTAATTGAGTATTGTGGTCTTCTAGGGCGTTTTATTTAACAAAACCCCCCAAAATACTTCTAGCTTAGGTATTGCATTCCTACGGTGTGAAAATATAAATTTTAAGGGCGAGATCCTCAGCTGATGTAAATCTGCATAGCTTTATTTCAGTGACCATAAATTTTCTATACTAGTTTTTGCAAACTGAGAAGGTGATGCCCAATATGTTGTACTTTTTCCCTAGCATGAGTCCATAGTTAAAAGCACCTGACATAGCTTTCATAGCACATGAACTTGGGATGGAAGAACTTGAAAAAGTGTTGGGGTCCAGTTAACTGGACTAGTTCTGCCTATTAAACTTGGGATGGAAATCTTGTTAGAACAGACTTTCTCAAACTTCTGGTCCTCCTGCTTTGGCAGGGCCAAAAAACTCAGGCTTTTCAAGTCATCTTCTAGTGCTCCGCCTCTTTCTAGAATCAGCAAGTACAGAGGGATATGGGGGGGAAAATGGAAGTTTAAGTGCCAAGTCACTTGAACTCATGCAAACTATTTGAACTTTTGCAAAGAATATGGTTAATTCTTGAATTGCAAGATGTCAGCTACTATGTATTTGGTATGGAAATTTACAACCTATATGATGGTGGTATGGTAATTGTAAAGCAGTCGTAATGAGTGATACTCTAAGGCAGGGGTGCCAAACATGTGGCACACAGGCTGGATATGGCCCACAAACCTCTTCCATCTGGTGGGTGACTCTGCTCTGCGAGACCACATTTCCTCCCTAACAGAGGGTGTGTCAGGTCTCATGACATTGCAGAGCTCTGGGTATGCGAGATTGCACTCCATGATACTGCGAGACCACACTCTCTCTGTTAGGGAGAGAGTGTGACATCGTGCAGCGCAGTTTCACATACACCACGAGAGTGTAGGCATAGTATTTTTGATTTACAGTGTGTATGGCCCACTTGAAGTACATTTAAGCCAAATCTGGCCTGCCATAGCAAATGAGTTTGACACGCTTACTCTAAGGACTGCTAGAACAACAAATAGGTGTTTAATGTTAAAAGTAGGTAATGACTCTCGGAAGATCACTGTAAAGTAAACTGGGGGTGGGGGGGAGGCTTAATTTAAATGTCTCACAATTTAATTTTTGGAACAATTTATTCTCTTCATGTAGTTCCTATTTCACTCATATTCTAAGATACCTTAAAAAAAAAAAAGCTCAAATGTAATAATTTAATGCATATTCAAATATCATTAGAATAGTTTACCTGACAGATATTAAGTGCTTGAAATTTGTAATATATGTAAAAATCAGAGAGAGGGACATATGAATGGTAGATGAGTTCCCTATATTAAGCTGTACTAGTTTTTTATATATATATAAATGCATTTCATACTGAAGATGTTTCAGAACTGTTTTCATGTGTTTCAGAACCTGGACTAAGTATGCCCAGTGATACTTCACTCTCTCCAGCAAGTCAGAACTCTCCATATTGTATGACCCCAGTGTCACAAGGCTCACCTGCCAGTTCAGGAATAGGTAGTCCTATGGCATCTTCAGCAATCACTAAAATTCACAGCAAGAGATTCAGAGAGTAAGTGCTTTGAATTACTCAACTTAAATTCCACAGATGTATTCCAGTCAGCTGTAGTTTGAGTATATTTGAATTTATTGGATTTTCCTAAGTTACTAGTGAATGTAAGTTAGCCTATCCCCCTGTAGCAGGTCTGCTGCTCCAACCTGCTCTTCCATTTCCCTCTGAGCCTACAAAGGATGCTTGGACCCACAATTTTGCAGTCATCCGTGGTTTATTTACAGCTTATGTCTTTCTGTACCCACCACAATACAGTGCCCTGCCTGGCCCAGTCCTTGCAGGGACTGCTCAGGGCCAGGGAAACAGGTAATTCCCCTGACTCCTCTCCCCTCTGTCCCCTCAAACCTCTCTGGTCTAGTGTATAAGCCTTCCAGGGCTTCCCTGCCAGCTGCTGCTTGTGGGCTAATTACTCCCCAGGGAAGCTGCTCATTTGGTTTATCTGCCTAGCTGCTTCCCCTCAGGTACTCTTAGTCCAGCAACCAGCACTGCTGCCCTTCTGCTAGCTATGCTAGCATGGCAGGGGGCTGACTGGGGGTTCATCTCTGCCCTCAGCACCCTGTCTCACCCCTATGTAAAAAAGTACTAGTCCCTGAGTCTTTGCATCCTCTGTTTCTTACCTGCTTGTCATGGAGCAGGTTATAATATTTCTGAGGGGTTTCCTTCAGCTAGGTTGCTGCTTTTAAGAAATTGAGTAGGCTGAGAAGTCATTTCAAAAGAAGAGTTGAAAAAAAGACACATGTATGGGGAAAAGTGGGCAGTTTTGAGTTTGGGGAGCTCAAAACTCTGCTACAGTCCACCCCTACTACAGTTCAATTGCCGGTATATGAAAACATCCCTCACTGATTATCATATCTGATCAAGGAATAGTGAATTGTAAAATATAAGTGTGTCTGAGCTATCCTCTAAGTTTTTTGGCTCTGTTTGGGTGGGTAATATACTGGCAGTGTATTTCACTGTGCTTTCATTTTAAACACTTTCAAGATATCCTTATGTTCTTTTAGGTGTGCAGATCTTTAACTTCTTAATAAATGTATTTTGTGAACTTGGAACAAATAACAGATTATTTCAGGGAAATAAAATACTTTTTCTTTCTGCTTCAAAGTTACCCAGCAATGAGATATGGTGCTGCATTTGCTATATACTAAAATGGGGTGTTTTCTGAATTGGCAGGTATTGTAATCAAGTTCTAAGTAAAGAAATAGATGAGTGTGTGACTTTGCTATTGCAAGAGCTTGTCAGTTTCCAGGAGCGAATTTACCAAAAGGATCCCATGAGAGCTAAAGCAAGGAGAAGGCTTGTTATGGGTTTGCGTGAGGTTACTAAGCATATGAAGTTAAACAAGATCAAATGTGTGATCATTTCTCCAAACTGTGAAAAAATCCAGTCAAAAGGTACAAGAGCTTTTAATAAGTAACATTTTAATGTGTATAAATGCTGTGTATATTGCATTTTCCTCAACACTACCAATGATGCTACCTTGTTAATTCATTTTGTTGACTTCAGTCATTTTAAGCATCTTTCATGCTGACCCATATGCCCGAAAGGTTGTCTTTTAATTCCATTGTAAAGCTGTCAAACTCTCCTTTGGGTCCATTTCTTTAAGTACAGGAAATAATGGGGCAGGAATTTTGCTTTTCCTATATGTGGGGACTCTGCCCAGCATATTTTGGACACTACTGGAATGCAGATGATGACTTCCTGAGATGTTGTAGAAGAGAAGGAAAAGGTCTATTAAGAAGCAGAGTTAGGTTTCAGAAAGTTTCTGCAGTAGTACTTGTGGTGTGTAACACGGCATCATTGGGGGTACAGAGCATTGTGAGGTGTACAGATCAGGTGATCATATTCAAGAAGTAATTGTTTGCTTTGTTCAAGTACAGTCAATTCTAATTTATTGCATGTGAACTGCATTCATAGCCTTACTTCATTGTAGCAGCATGTGGTTTAATCTAAATATCTGGCAACTAACTCTGTGTACTGAAGTTTTAGCTGATAGGCCACTGACAAACTATGAAATACTGCATTGGACAAAAGTGCAATAGTAAAAGATGACTGTTCCAAGCCTTTGCTTTCAAAATTACTTTTTTTTCTCTTGTCAGGTGGATTGGATGAAGCTCTGTATAATGTAATAGCCATGGCACGAGAGCAAGAAATTCCTTTCGTCTTTGCACTTGGACGCAAAGCTCTTGGTCGGTGTGTGAACAAACTAGTTCCTGTTAGCGTGGTGGGAATCTTCAACTATTCAGGTGCTGAGGTGAGCAATTCATTTCTGAATAGCTGGCTGGAATAGTTAATAGTTTCTCATGTGAGCCATGTTTACAGACTGTTCATTGCCCGTGGGCTCACAAGGCAACTGTAATACAGAATGGTAATTGGTATTGGAAGCCAATTTTATCTTGGCCTATTTGCTTATCTTTTTAAATTTAACATGCTGCCCCATTAGTTCTGTAATGTCAGATTCCCCACCCCTTCTTTCTCTAAATCTTTGGAACATGTTGGCACACATCTCCTTTTGAAGGGCCAGCTTGAAGGCTCCAGAATGTCCAAAGCTAGAGGGGATGCCAGCACCTTGATGTAAGGCACTTTTTAACCTGTTGTGTTCTGCTTCACGTAGCTCCAGAATGGGTTTTATCTGCCTCAAAAGAGTACTGGTATAAAGGGCATTTTCCAGGTCCGTAAAATCCCTATACTTCATCAAAGATCTATGTTTCGGCTTCACTGGCACAACGCACCTAGGGGCATTGTGGGTTGCCGTCATGTTAGATGTGTCTTGTGCATGCATTGTATCCAGAGGCAACGTGTGTGTGGGGGGGTGTCACATGAGGTCACCTGCTCCTCTGGTTTAACTGCATGGCTTGTACTGAGTATGCTCAGTAAAATCTGTTGAAACTGCTGCCCCGACTCTGCCCTTATTTGTGCCGCCTCCTCCCTGCAATCAGCTGGTATGGGTTGTCTCTGTCAGTGATAGGACCAGTCCAGTCCTGCATGTACAGCTTATCTACTGTCAGCACTAAAACTAGAATGATGTGCTTTTCCTCTACCTGTTGGGGGAAAAAAAATAGGGGGAAAAGCCATTTTTTGAAAATGAAACTGAACAAAACCTGTATCTCGCATAGTAAACACATTTATTCTTTGCAAATTAAGAAAGGGCACTCGATGTCCAAAATGGAAAGCTTGCAGCTCTAAGGGGAAAAAAGAAATCCTCATTCTAACTAATTAGGCCTACTGGGTTTTTTTTGGTCTGGCCTCAAATATGGTACAGTTTCTGCAATCTACTGATTTTTTTTTTTTTTCTTCCCCAGTGCTGTGCCTATTATGAAGTGGCAACTAAAGCAGCCTGAGGGCATGTTTACACTACAAAGATAAGTCAGCTATTTTAGGTTGACTTGCAACCACTGCAGTCATGCAAGTAACTGGCACACAGTGTCTGGACACAGTGTCTGCATGGACATTAACTACCACGTACGCCCTACACCGCTCATGGAAGTGGAGTTATGTCAGTGTAGTAAGGCACTTACATCAGCGGGACCAAGGCTGCTTTATGTTGCTCTCGTTTTGTAGTGTAGACCAAGCCTGACTGTGGGTAAAAACACACACAGTTGATAACTAAGTTGCTTGGAGAGGCATGTGAGAATCTTCTAAAAATAGACAAGTCTGAATAACTGTTCTACCATCCGTGACTTTATTTACTTATTGGATGCAACAAACTGGGACAAACAGATTTCAGGTATAAATCTGATTCTTCTATTTTAAAGCGAGGTGATAATGGAAAAAATTTAGGATTAAGCTGAATTAGCATCATTTTTGTTTGAATTGGTAATGTTGTCTATCAGGGTCATGGGTTGAGCTAAGAACATGTAGACTTGGTTATGGAGTTTTTCATCTTTGAATACTTTTAAACTTCGTTCTGGGATTCTGGTTCTGTGTTAAATAAATTGGGTCAGATATCCATTGAGTCTGTACAAGAATTTTTCAGTTTGCGGTCTGACCATATCATTCTGACACTTTCTTCAGTTGCTTTTATAAGTTTTAGTGTGTCTCTGTAGTAGTCTCTTGTTATGTAAACCATTGGTTACTGTCTGATCAGAAGTCCTCCTCACCCTCATTCTGTGTAAGTTTCAACTTAAAGTAGTTGGATGCAAATGTAGAAACAGTCTTCCTATGAATTCCACCAAGTGTTGTTGCGAAACGGGAGTACATGTATCCTTTTTCTACCAACCAACCATGAGGTGACTGATAGTTATAGAAAAATCTTAAGCCTTCACAATATATGTTAAGACTATATTAGGTATTGCTACTTTCTAAACGAGGCTTAAATAGTATACACAACACACACATATCTCAAAGGCAGTCATCCTGAAGTTTTTGCATCATTTCATTTTGTTTTCCTTTTCTGAATAATCAGAAAAGACTAAATGCATTCTTGGATGGCGTTTTCACCAATTTGGGCATGGTATTCTGCCATTTCCCCACCCCAAGGAAACCAACTTTCCTGTACGGACCCTAGCTTACATTTTTGAGTCATTTGGTAATCACTAAAACCCAATCACCCATTTACAATGTTGATCAGTAGATTTCACATTTGGAACAATTAGAATGAGAAACAAACACTTTTATTGAATCCAACAGCAGGTAGACTGAAGAACAAGACGGGTTGTCTTAGTCTTTACAGAGCCATATGTAATCATATATCCTCCTCGTCCTCCCCACTACCTGCCAGAAGTTTCTAGTCCCTTCTAACAGGTCACAGTATCATCCAGGGACCGTAGATTTCAAGCCTAGTTTCCTTTCCTGTCCTAAAATCCCACGGGCTTTGTATTCTGTGCTTGGGATGGAGAACGCAGCATGAGGGAATGGAACAGGTTTTTCGTATCCCCAACTAAAACTGGAAGATTACGAATAGCCCTTGATGCCAGAGGCCTGGATTCTTGGATAAGCGCCTCATCAATTGTGCGCTGAATCCAGGCGTTAAAGGCGCTTAGGTGACCGCACTTTTGTTCACGGTAATTAAAATGGTAGCACTTCCTGGTGTTAAACTCTCTCTCATGTGATTTCCAGTAAAGTATAAAAGGTTCTTAAAGTTTGTTGTCAATCTTACATGTATCTATTAATGTTATATGTAACGTGACCAATTTGTGTTGAGTGTATTTTTGTTTAATTTTACATTGTGACTCTTTGAAATTGAGCACGTAATTATTGCTGCGTAACTGTTTCAAGTATTGTAGCATAAACGGTAACTTAAACCAATTAATTAAGCAGTTTAGCAAAATTTTTCTCAAGATATCAAGTTTTTAACAAAACAAATATTGATGGGGTGGAAACAAAATTACCAGCAATGAATGTGCTAAAACAGTTAGCAATAGACACTATTGAATTTTAGATCACGTTACATTCTTTGTAACTTGCTAAGGAAGGAAGTGCTCATTTAATACTTAAATTGTCATTCATCTTTTGTTCTAACATATATTTGGAAAGAGATTCAATATCAAGTGTGAGCCAGTAATGGAAAACGTCATTAATTATTTAATGTAGTGGCTCCAAATGTTTGTGGTGCTTTCTTTGGTGCAAAACGTAAGACTGCTATTCTAATCAGAGTTTTTCGTGAACATGTTGTTCCTTCTTTTGCTAATCCTGAGTTGCAAGATGTTGAGACGTCCCTCTGAAAAGGGCTATAGGCTTGATATTGGAGATAATCCATATCTATGTGCCATGGTATTAGTAGACTTAAACCTAGTCATCATTACATAATGCAAAAACTGATCAGCTCTGGGCCATTGGGAAGCAAAGACGAGTTGAGACTGAAGGGGAAGGAAGACCAAAATTAGTAACTAGTGGATTTTTTTAAATAAAACTTGTTCTTGCAGAATTTTCCTATCATTTGGGATTTTAGAATGAGGAACTTTTCCTGTAAGTTTGCAAACGATGCAGAAAGGCAGTGCTCTTTCCCATGTTTTATCAGAAATAACCCCAGCAAAAACATGAGCTATGTAAATGTGGGAGCGTCCTTGAAATGAAATGTAGAGTGTAACTGATTATTGGCCAAAGTAAAGGGCGCACACTTTTTGACTAGGCAGGCTTTAAAGTCTTGCATGTACATGTTGATAAAAAGAAAAACTGTCAAGTGAAGAATTCATAGAGAAACTAACAAATACGAAAATGTTGTCATATTTAGAGCCTGTTTAACAAGTTGGTATCGCTGACTGAGGAGGCCAGAAAGGCATACAGAGATATGGTTGCATCAATGGAGCAGGAACAGGCAGAAGAGGCCTTAAAGAATGTTAAGAAGACACCCCATCACATGGGTCATTCTCGGAATCCCTCTGCGGCAAGTGCTATTTCATTTTGTAGTGTTATTTCAGAGCCCATCTCTGAAGTGAATGAGAAAGAATATGGTAAGTATTAAACATTTATATTTATATTAAATAACTGTAAAGTAGAGAGCGCTATAAATATTAAACTATAAGTGGAAAAAAATTCTCTCAGTAGTAAAACATATTCTGCATCCTAGAGAAGGTGATCCAAAATTGGTTAGGCTTCTGGGCTAGGTCTGAGTGGTCTTCTGCGGAAGTTCTTGTAAAAATGACCACATAAGAATAATAATATTGGCCCTAATTCACAGCTGTGTTCAAAATACTTTGGGGTTGGAAAGCAACCCCAAAGCCAACCACAGGAGAATCATTTCAGTTGCAGAGGGATTCTCCATGGTATTGAGGTGATGTATGAAGGCACAGAGCTGAGATTGGAACAGGAGGTTATGTAACTGGGGAGAATGAAGGAGGATGAATGGGGAAGTGAAGACATGAGAGATAGACAGGGGCTAAATTGTTGCAGTCTTTGGAGACTGGAGCAACTAAGTTAAATTTGATGTTGAAATTGAAGGGAATCTAGTAAAGGGTTTTGAAGAGTGGTCTTGGTGTGAGCAACCTAAAAGATGAATTCCAAAGGGGTAGCCATGTTAGTCTAGGTCAACAAAACAAACAAGGAGTCCTGTGGCACTTTTAAAGACTAACACAGCATGAGCTTTCGTGGGAGAAAATCCCACTTCGTCAGACGCTTTGAAGACGAAGTGGGATTTTTCTCCCACGAAAGCTTGTGCGATAAACAAATTTGTTAGTCTTTAGAAGTGCCACAAGACTCCTTGTTCGTTTTGCTAAAAGATTAAGTTGTACATCCATTCTTAAGTACAGATAGTGTAACACCTAGGGTCCCACAAGTTGGGAATGAAATGCATGCCTAACTTCAGTCAGGTTCATAATAGAATTGCTGATTTTCCTGAGCATTCCCTTCACTCATGTTATCTGATTGCTTTGAGTGTATTTTTCTTTTGCAGTCTACACTTAGAGATTGCTTTTTTTTAACTTGTTCAGAATTCAACAGTTTTAATGCCCACCAGCAAGATGATGATTACTATTTTGGCAAATTACTGCATCCCTCCCCCCACACCATCAACTGTTGCCCTTTCTGAATGGGGCTGGTGGTGCAGCAAACACAACACCTTTTGGATTTCAGAACAAAAATGTATTTGGCAATCTGTGTAAATGTGAAGCTATTTACTTCACAGCTTTTCTGCTCTTGATTTTTTTCAAACTGTTTTTACCTGTATGAGCATGCTTGGACAAGTATAGTGTCGCACTCACATATCTCCTTTTCATATTGATTACTTGAACAAGATCTTGGGATTTTTTTATAATTCATTGTAAAAACTCTCAGGGTTTCTGTTTTCTGATGTGCTTCTGGTGTCTTGATTTACAGAAACAAACTGGAGAAATATGGTGGAAACATCTGATGGGTTAGAAGCCTCTGAAAATGAGAGAGAGTCTTCATTTAAGACCACTGTAGCAGAAAAATCTAGCAGTGTTCAGATTGAAAAAGCTTCTGTTAATAAACAGCCACTTACAGCTTCAACCGGAACTACCTCAACTGCAGCTCATGGAAAACCCTTGCCAAGTGACAAAGAGGAAGTGAAGCCAGATGACAATCTGGAGTGGGCCTCACAGCAGAGTACTGAGACAGGGTCTTTGGATGGCAGCTGTCGTGATCTTTTGAATTCCTCCATGACCAGTACCACCAGTACTCTTGTACCAGGAATGCTTGAAGAAGAGGAAGAGGATGATGATGAAGACGATGAGGATTATACCCATGAACCTATATCGGTAGAGGTTCAACTTAATAGCAGAATTGAATCTTGGGTCTCAGAGACCCAAAGAACTATGGAAACCCTTCAACTAGGGAAAACCCTTAGTGGTGCAGAAGGAGACAATGCAGAACAAAGCGAAGAGGAAGAGAGAGAAACTCCTGAGCAGGTAGATCCAGTAATTGATGGTGAGGAATGGACAACTGCTAAGCACGCAAATAATGCCCAACATAAACCCACCCTCAGCAATTCTCTGAATAAAGAACACAGAGATCCCAATTATATTCTGTAAAAATAAGCACAGACTCAGGAACTCTTTAAAATTATAACTAACTGTTGTAAGGGTTGCAGCCATTACTTTGTATGCTTCATCTCAACATTTTGCACTGTTAAACATGTATGTATTTAATTCATAACAAATATTTGTAGCTATCTTTGTTAGTTGTTTCATTAAAACTGATAGTTTAGCTTTTAATCAATATCTGTACTTCCCAGAATTGAAACCCTCTATTTGAAAATTTCTTTAGTAAAAGGAGAAATTACTTATAAATGACTAATTGTAAGCGAAAACCTTCTGAAATTTGACTATTTTCAGAACATGAGCTGATCCATGTTTTAACACTGGCAACAATTACCAACATTTTGTATTGCTGTTATCTAAATCATTTTAACCTGATTGGTCATTATTTTTTAATTATACTTGGAAATAAAAAGATAATTGGCTACTATATAAAGAGAAGCCAGAAAAATCTAAAAACCTTTTCTTGCAGTCAAAAGGAGGAGGTTATTGGGAAATAGATGCATGATTCTTGTGCTAAGACAGATCAGCTTTTTAGTTGGGTCTATTGAAAAAGCTGCTGGATATAATGAGATGCTTACAGTATACCAGAATACCTTTAACCCAAAACCACAATATCAAAATAATTGTAGTTAATGTATGTTTGTTTTTTCCTAACGAAATACTCTTTAAAAATAAAAAAATCACTGTTTGCAGAGTCACAACAAGGGAACCATTAACCACGGCCACCATCCATGTTGTTCTTAGTAACTGACTGCTTCCTTATTCTTTCACTTACCTCAGGAATGCTGATGCGCATAATTTTATTTTCATTAAATAAAACAAGCAAAAGTGATCTGAATATTTAACAAAAGGTGTGACTATTATAATAGCTCAATGTATTGATGTGTTTCCTCGCATGCTTTGGTTCAGACTACTTTTATATTGAATTCAGGATCAATCTTTGGATTAATTCTCATTTGAGAATGTGAACTCTTGTTCCTCATGTGCAGCAGTCTAGTAGTTGACCTCCACAGTGGTGAAGTAGCTGTTCTGGGAAGGAGGAAATTGCCTTGGAGCGCTCAGAAATGTAAGTGGGTTTTTTTAAAAAAAAACGCCAGACACTAATAAGATGCCATAGTATTATCTGTGCTTGTTCCTAGATTAAATTTAAGTTCATTATCTGGTGATGAATATATTTCACACAAGGGATGGAATACATGTCAATCCTTGCACACGGCCCGTCTGAATTTTCTGATTTTTTGTCCATCACTGGCAATAAATGTCCTGAGCACCAAGGATATTGCGGCAAGAGTAGCCAAAGAAGAATTTTCATGAACAATTTTTTATGGCAAATAGATATCTTTACATTCTAGTCATTATTCTAGACCACTTCCATTTAAAAAACGGAAACTTTCAGTAGCACAAAGTAAGTGGACATTTTAGTTACATGCTTAGTTTATTTAAAAACTTGGGACCAGCACTTTTTTTAGTATTTGTAACCAGCATTTTATGTCACAGTGGGAAAATCAGATTCCAGGTGTAGGAATGATCTAGTCCTCTTTTCAGATGCTAGTGAGCATAGCAAAAATGAAGATTTTGAGTATTATGTAAATAACGCTTTGGTATCTGTAGACATAGCAAATTGTAGACAGGAAACTGCTGGAGAGAGCTGGGGCAATTGGCATTCTTGTCATGTTCTTAGTTCCTTGATATAGTTTCCTAGATATTAGCAACAGACATTTTATAGGAATACAAAATGTAAAGGATGATGCCTCCCAGATATTAACTCCAACTGTGTGTACTGCAGATTGTATTGTGAAATTCTGAAAGGCTTAGTTGATTTAGGAAATGATAGAAGTTTGAATTGCTGATAGAGGGTCAATATACGTTCTTGGATGTGTAAGCACAGCTGCCATCAACAACAGCAGATTGTATACACATTAAGGATAGAATTTGACACCGATTTTCTAAAAATGGGAAGTGGAATTACAAAGAACGATGTTAATTTGTACATTTCCTTTTGCTTATTACATGGCAGTGATTCAAATATCTCTTGATCTTGAGGTAGTAGCATTACAAAGGTTTGGTTTTTGTCTTTTCTGAACTTGGACAGTCATTTCAGATTCAACATTTGTATCAAACAGGAAATGTTCTTATACTCTTCAACTTGTGTTTAATTGTAATTTTGCTACAGATTTCATAAGTATTTTATGACTCAATTAAAGATACAGCTCTTTTAGTACCTCTTTGTCAGCAAACAAGCAAACTTTGAAAATGTGAATGATCACCTCTAGAGAGGCAAATCAAAACTGAGTAAAGGAAACCATCCCTTTAGAACGTTTCCTTTTGATAAGATGAGAAAGAACTATAACTGAGAATGGAATGACAGTGTGTCTAGGAAGAGGTCCGTTTGCATCTAAAATTAGGGAAGTTCCTTGCAATGTGGAGCACTTAAGAGGTGTAATCTTGTTTCTATCAGCAACAGAAATAAAATAAGTTATTTTACAGTGCCATGATTAATTTTTTAAGATAGCTGGATTTCTATTTCATTATAAATACTACACAGTTTATTATACAGGTTGTTACACTCCAGAAAACTAAAACAAAAGCCAGATGTTTCTACAGTGATAGACATATATTTTTTGTTGTGAAAATTCTTCAGAAAGCAAGTATCCATTTTTTTTCTTTCAAAGACTTTATTGGATTATTTATTTAGATTTCTTGCATCTGGCAAATAGGAAGAATGTGTGGTAGGGTATCTTAACAATGAATTGTTAGAGGTGACTATTCATAGAAATTATTTTATATAACACTTCTAGTATTTGTGTAAAAATAAATTTAGATAAGGACACAAGGGAAAAATTTCTGCAGAACATAGTCCTTCAGATCAAATAATTTTTTTTGTCTGAGGAAGAATCAAGGCTCTGATCCTGCAAACAAACACATATTTGACTTCAGGAACATGAATAGTTCCACTGATTTTTTTTTCAACAGACCTATTTGTGTGCTTAAATTAAGCACCTGTGTAAGTGTTTCTAGGATTGGAGCCAAACGATTGCAGAACGTGTCCCATATTTTTTAAATTAAAAATCTACAGAAAATGTTCCTTGATAATGCACTTGTATGATTTCTTAACATAAAGGTGAGAGATGTCTAATGCTTATGTGGGTAATTCAGTCCAGTTCTTTACCACAAAGTTTAAATTTTAATATTACTTCAAATACCAATGCAAAAAAGTTTTGTTGTTTGAAAAGCTGCTGTTTGCTAAAATGATCATTAAGTATTCTTTGTGAGGTTGTGCCAATTAATCCGAATATCCAGTTGAATTAAATGTAGATCATATTTTAATCAATAAAATTCAACATGAAGATGTTTACAAAAACCAGCAGCAGAAAGCCATAGAAGCAATCTACGTGGGTTTTTTTTACCCAGCCCTTCCACACACAACGAAACATAAGAATGTCTCATTTGACATTAATACTGAGTGGTAACACTGAAAAGAAAAGTTGGCACAACCCACCTTCTAAATGTTCATAAATGGTTCATATATTTTTAAATAGCTTCTAATAAGGTAAACTGTTAATCTTTATTGTCTTAAACTTTGTAGCAACACTTAGGCTAAAACAGTAGAACGTCATTATGAAATAAAAGATGAAGGGTTTTGTTTTCTTTTTTGCTGTATGAAGGATAAGTGTTATGTCTACCATATTTTCGGAGTAATAACAGCTTTTTTTGCACTATGTAAATACTAGTGGAGATTCTTCCATAACTAATAAAAGTGATTGTAGAAATATCTCATATTACAGTGATACATTCATTTACCAATTGCCGTGTCCTTATTTTCGTCTGTTCCAAAACTTCCCTAGCACCACATGCTGTCCTGTTACTTCCGTTCTGATTGTTTGAAGATTTGTTGCTGCTCTTCTTGTCAGGTACCAGTGTTTTTCTTTAGCTTGTCCACCAGGTGGAAGCATGCATGGTATCTACAATTTTCATCCTTGGGAGTAAACAACGTGCCAGGTAAAAGTTGTTCCCAAGTGCAGAGTTCATTAATGGAACAATCACTTGGTTGATTTTCTTTGGTTACTTTTACTGAAATGTTTCCAGGTAAAACAAACTGTTTAAACATTTTGTATCACAGGAGACATACATTTCGTTCACCTACAAATTTGAAAAGTTCCAGAGGGGTAGCTGTGTTAGTCTATTGCAGAAAAACAACAGAGTCCTGTGGCACTTTTAAAGACTAATAGATTTATTTATCGCATGAGCTTTCATGGGAGACAATCTTCAAAGTTTCTGACGAAGTGGGATTTTCTCCCACGAAAACTCATGCGATAAATCTCTTAGTCTTTAAAATTTGAAAAGAAAACTCAAGTTTTAATTGAAACTAGTTTTAATTGAACTCTTGGAACTCAGCAAATTTGAAGAAAAAATAAAGCACCAGAGGGCTTGTCTACACGGGGAAATTTCCCAGCATAGCTATACTGGCATAATTACACAGTACAACTATGCTGGGAAATTTCCCCCTCTGAAGACAAGCCCTAATTCTGAACTACGTGTTTTCAGGATGAAATAAAGTTGGTCTTTAATCCATGCAGTCATCAAGGAGTGAAACTGAGACAAGCAAAGCAAGGCATTTAAAAACGGAGACTGATGCACATTAACACTTCGCATTAATCTGTTTATATATAGGCATTATCTCCATGGTATGAAGGCAAAATACAGGCTTTATATATAGTATGTAAAAATCGACCATTGTTCAGAAATTCCTGCAATGGAATTCATCAGTGCTACTGTCTTGGATTTGAAATAAAACTGAGTTTGCAAAATCCAAGGTGAATTTCACTTCCTGCTTAAGAATAAATGGGACAAAAAGACAGCAGATAATGTCAGTACCTCCAAATGTTATCTTTTGTACCTTTTTGTGGTAACACATGAGATTTATATCTGCATTACAGAAGCCACTTTGCTAAATACCCTTTGGAAAATTTGTGCAATTGGCATATGGGTTGCCCCTGGCTTTCCAGTGACTCAACGCAACTGCTCACCTCACCTCGGCTATGGGAATTGCGCTATTAACTAGCGTGGCCACTCCCATGTAGTGGAAGATTTGAAGCACAACATTAAAATAAAATTGTCCTTAGCTTATATATAAAACAAGTTCATAGTATAGTTTTGCTCCTGCAGTTTTCATAGCTTTTGAAAGAACTTCTGTTATAGACTCTGAAAATTAGGATTTATAAATTTCTACAGAAACAATGCTTTGAAATGTCTCGTGTATTCTCAACCTAAAGGGGAATTCTGGAAAGTCCCTGGAGAATATTTGGCCCCTTTTGACTTACCATACCATTTCCACTGTTCGAGAAAATTATTTAGATAACCCAAAATGTTACAAATTAAAGCCCAGAATTCCCATGGGTTTAGTCCTAAGTGAGAACAATGACATATTTTTGAAGAAACAGTGAAAATAATCAAAAGTTTGATTTTTTTTTTATCCATATTTCATGCCCAGCACATGACTTCCAATTAGCTTAGCTCTGAGATTGCAATGTCAGATTGGAGCACCCAAGCTGAAATATTTGCAATGGACATTTTAAAAACACTTATGTTTAATTAAAGATGTTTGAATTTACACTCTGGCATATATAGCACATCTACAAACATTCCAGGACTTCAAAGAATCAACTCAAAGCACTGATTCACCACTGCTCTTAAAGGGCTTGCAGTCCAAGAAACTATAATTTAATGCATGTTAATAATCAAAATCTGTAGTATTTGACCAGTATGCATGCATGCATCCATTCTAGTGCCTTTTTTCCCTTTAAACACAGGCAGGGCGAACTACATAATACGCTGTTTACAGGTGACCCTTTATATTCAGAAGTCAGGAAGCTACTTGATTTGCGTAACAAGAAATCTCTCACGTTTGTATGTTCTAAATATGAAAGCATTTAAATAACACCAAATGCATCCAACGTCTGTATTATTAGGTGCAAAATGGCAGAGTTGTGGGAACAAGAACTCTGAATTTCTCTTTGCATGTTGAAATTCTCCCTTACAATGTTGCAGTGAACCAGCTTTTGTTTTAAGTTGGCAATGGTTTGCCAAAGAGGCACTGTTTGGTTTTGTTGGGAAAGGGTTGGTGTGTAGGCATTGATAGTGGGCTATGGTTGAATACTTGCAAGTACTTCCAACAAATGAAATAATTCACCAGCCACTATTAAGAGCAAAGCAATTTTCAGGTGGTTACTCAGGTCTGGGGTTTATCTAAAAATGATGAACTGCCAGTTCTGGCCCTTTGTGCCACGCTGCTGTTCTGACTCAGTATCTTAAGGATCACTATTGTATTGACAATACTGAGAATTTGGCAGGAGAATTTTTGAGCGGGAGCGTTAGATATGTGATGAAGAGCTCACTGGTTCAAATCACTCTACAGTTCTACAACAAGGGCTAGCTATTGGATTTTTTTTTTTTTTTTTTGGTTTTCTTTTTTTTCAACCACAGTATAGGCAAATTAGAAAACTATTTCTATAATTCTGGTACATCCTTTTTCGCACATGCGCCCTCCACTTCCTCAGAAGAAAGGCAATCGAGCAGGTAACTGTTTTTCCCCCCCTTGTTTTTTTCCCCTTAGATTGCTAAAAAGTTAGTCAATTATGAAATGCAGGAGGGAACTTTCCAAGTTGAAAGGCATGGCTGTACGATTTGGACAAAACAGAACTGTGCATTTCAGTGCTATATTTAACCTTTTCCTTTGACAGCTACTTGACGCCTTTTCTCAGTTCAGAAGTAACTGATATGCGTCCTCTTTGAAAGGAGGATGTGTGTGGGTGTCCATCTATTAAAATATTTATCTAAATATCTATTTAAAATCTCCTGCTATCTGTAATGAGGTTAGTTCCCAAGGATAGTATTGTAATGAGCAAAGAGGAGTCTAGTAATCATGGAACACAGAAACCAGACTTGCTCTTACATAAAGACAAATGGAAGAAAAGGAGTAAACTGCACTTCCTGCCATTATATTTACAAAAGTGCTGTTTGTCTTTAGGTTCCCTTCGAGACTTCCTGGAGGCTATGGCAACATCCGTATACATGCGGGCACAGCTTTCGTGTTTGATAGTATAAAAGTGTATTAACTGCGTGTGGTACAAGTGCTTTCATTTTTCTATAATGCTTCCTCCGCTCATCCTGTGTACTTGGCAATTCATTTCTTGCTCCTGCAGCTACACAGCAACAGCCAGCTTACAGTGCTGGTCCTCTGCTCTTTTCAGGGGATGATGCTTCTAAATCTGTGCCATTTTTGTGTGTTTTAACAAATATTTTCAATAGAAGAGTTTTCTTTGGATGCCGCCTTTCAGACCAACAAGAAAAGGCTTTAAAACAAAGGTTTTCTTAAAAATTGAATTTAAAGGCTTACGCTGTGGAGGAGGAGGACCCAGAATTGTTTCCTCATGGGATGAGGTTTATGATGTGCCCAACTCCCACTGGCTTTCAGTGGGAGTCTAGCTACCCTTTGTGCCTTTGAAAATTTTACTTAGTGAGGTTTTTTTAAACAGATGGTGAGTTGCTGCTTGGGGATAAAGGAGGCTCCAGGTGTCAGGAGCTGTAAAGAATGTTCTTGCACTGGGGGAGCATGGCTCTATAGGAGAAGAGGGAGCGAAAAGAGGATAAACATGGCAGTCTCTACAGCTTCCTAGAGTGATCTTTCCAATCCCCTAAGTATCTGCAGTGCATCAGATCAACCCCAGGTACAGGGTTAAGACAGCAAATGTGTTTTCCCACTGCTAGGAACACTGGGAGATCCCGTGTCTAGTCCTCTGCACAGAGAATAAATTCCTCCAGCCCTTGCTGGATAGGCATCAGCAGCAGAGCTGACACTGGGAAAAGTTAGTTCTCACTGAGATAGCTCTCAGTATGTGTATTTGGATGTTTTAAATGTGTATTTTAATTAAGAAATGATGCATATTTTTTAATAGTCACATCTAAGCAAGTGACCTGTCGAATAGCATCTAAACATCTATGCAGGTGGTAGTTATTTGAAAATCATTTCTTAGTCTTCAAAAGTGCCACAAGACTCCTTGTTTGTTTTTTGCTGAGCTAGACGAACACGGTTACCCCTTTGGAACTTGAAAATCATGGTTTCCCCATTTCCTTTTGCATTGGTTCTACCTGTGTGCTACTCTCATCTGCCCTTGCTCTGTTGTGGAGCAAACTATCCTAGATGAAGCTACACAGTCCTTTGTGGTCCTGCGGGATTTGCCCCTGTTCTCGGGGTTCGTTGTTTTTTGTTTGTAGCCAGTACCGCAGCCTTGAGAAATTCCAAAGGGGTAGCCGTGTTAGTCTATTGTAGAAAGACAACAGAGTCCTGTGGCACTTTTAAAGACTAACAGATTTATTTATCGCATGAGCTTTCGTGGGAGAAGATCCCACTTCGTCAGACGCTTTTGGGATCTTCTCCCAGGAAAGCTCATGCAATAAATAAATCTGTTAGTCTTTAAAGTGCCACAGGACTCTGTTGTCTTTCAGCCTTGAGAAGTAATTCTAAAAAACACCCAACCTATAGTGCCCTTTATTTATCCTCCGTCGTGTGTGTCCTTCAGTTGATTTGGGCTGTATGTCCTGGAATATTCAGCGGTTTGTGAAGAAGCGCTATGAGTGTCTCAAATCTATAATATACTTAAGTAGTGAAGAAGGCCTCCCTGGATGGTGCCCAAACAGTACACCGCAGAGGTAGGCTCAGACAAGCTCCAGTTCTGCCTAATAACCAGGCAGTAGATGCGGTACTTGCTCTGCAGGGAACCTGGGCTGCATTCCACACTTGGCATGTGACAATCAACACAGACTGGCTTTCATCTGATCCCTTTTCTTGGGCCCCTCAAGGCTTAGATTTTGTATGGCCACACCCTGGCTGGCTGTCCTACTCGCAGGATGTCCTGAAGTTGTATCACCAGCTGTAACTGTAGAGCTATTAGTGTGGTGTTTTCCTCTTTGGAACTTCTAATTTAAGCTGTCTGCATGTCCTTCCGGTATATGGTTGGTTCTGTAGTTTTTTTACTGGCTTGAAATAGCAAGGCTAAGAAACCTGTTACCTATGTTACATTTGGAACTCTCCACCTTTGTAAAGTAGTTATGGAGTTTGTGAAAGGGGGTCATTTGATAGCACTGCAGAACAGGCATAGATAATGCAAACTTCCCTTACAGTGTGCCTTGTCCAGGGGCTTCCACTTTGAACCTGGAGAGACAGACCATTACGGTGCAAAAAAGGTAGCTAATTCTTCACTCCTCTTCAACATGTGCCTTCTTTTTCTTTGAGTGCCTATGATAAAAGCTCCAAAGGGGTGGCTGTGTTAGTCTAGGTCAGCAAAACAAACAAGGAGTCCTGTGGCACTTTTAAAGACTAACAAATTTATTTATTGCATGAGCTTTCATGGGAGAAAATCCCACTTTGTCAGACACTTTGAAGATGGGGAACTTACAGAATTGGAGGACCTTGTTGGTTATGATAAAAGCAACTTAAACTGAACGCTTTTTTTTCCTCACTTTGAACTCAATGACAAAGCACTTGACTAATTTCACTGGCTGGGGGAGTAAGCTTCAGATTTTAGGACTGGTCTACATGGAAAATTTACGTTAGCACAGCTATGTGTCTCAGGGATGTGAGAAATCCACACTCTTGAGACATAGCTATGCTGATCGAAACCTGGGTGTAGGCAGTGCAAGGTCAATGGAAGAAGTCTTCCACTAATCTAACTACTGCCTTTTGGGTTCATGGATTAACTACAGGGATGGAAGAATCCTTCCCATCGCTGTAGTGAGTGTCGACTCTACAATGAAGCACTGTATCTGAGCCTCTGTAGCCTTTTAAATGTAGACATAGCCATAAACGTTACTGCTGACTATGGCTGGATTAAGCTAGTGCCCAAAGGTGAATGTCTCCATAGCAGTGCCGTTTCCTACATTGCAGCTCTGTCCTATTGTGCTATATGTCAATCTTCCTCCTAAAATGAAAAGGAGAACACGCCAGCTTAGATGAAGTTTCTGGTGAGGTGGGTGGGAAATGCAGTTGCAAGGCAAGGAGTAGAAACTCCCTTTCAGTTCGTGTTGCTTAATCCGACTTTGCTAAAGTCTTACGCATGCACGCTCCACCAGTAATGTCAGCTTTGCAAATCATTTCACCTTTAGCACCTGGGTTCAGTCACATTCCACTTTTCCAAGCTAAGTAACCCTACGTCTTGCAGTGTCCTCCTATGACAGCTCTACTGCACAGCTAACATACGCTCAAACTTCCTCAGTTTCAGCACTATTTATATAGAGAAAGAATATATCATTTTCTATTTGTTTATGACGAGAAGACCTGAACTAACTGCTGTGCTCCAGAGGAAGAGGGGCCACTTCTTTATAAATCATCTTATAAGACGTCTAAATTTAATGGCGTTGGCCCCTTGCAGTCATTTGCCAGTAACCCTGGCAGACTCCATTGACTTTAAACTCCATCAGTGGGGAAATGTTGTTGTACATTTTAACAGATTGCTGGTTACAAAATGAAGAAAGATTTCTGCTATCATTCTAGAGCAGGATTCTGTGGTGTTTTTTCTTCCTATGTCCACCATGGGTATCTGTGAGGAACTAAAAGTGCTTAGGTTTGCCCCTGAATTCAGAAAGATTTTCCCAACACTCACTGGGTGCGTCTACACTTACAAATTAAGTCGACTTAAGCTTGCCACCGTGGACCTGTCCCAGGTCCATCTAGCCCCTACAAGTCAACCTAGGTGTCCAGTGTGGACGCTCTAGGTCGATTTGGCAGAGTCCCCTCTAAGTTGACTTAATTTTTGAGTGGGGACATGCTAAGTCAACTTAACAAGTGTAGACATAGCCACTGTGACTGTATTAATTCTGCTTTTGCTATATGTAGCCCAGATAAAATGGCTTCTTTCACTCAAGGTGCTAATATATCATTCTTCATGAACTAACTAGTCCCTCTCCCTTAGTCCCTCATATTCACCAAGTTTAATGCACATTTCCAAAAATTTTAAATTGTTTTGTTAAAAGCTGTGTTCTGGCAGAAATACAGGGTGTTTGTGCCTTTGAGTCCAAGACACGTGTATTGCTGCTTTTAGCCTTCTTCTGGTGCACGTGAGAATAGCACAACTTACATGTGCTTTGCATTCACAAGTTGATGAATGTAATTGTAGTAAGAGTGATGGTGAGACAGGGAATTACAGTGTGTGAGACAGGGAACCTCCATTACAGTTCAAGCCGTCTTGTGGTCATTAAACCCTATTCATTGTGAATGTTTGTCTGCATTTAGTACAAACATGTCCCCTAGGGGCAGAGGCAGATGTCTGAAAGGCAGAGGAAGGGACAGAAGTAATATTTTCACTATCTGCTCTACTAACAATTGGGGGTCAGATCTATATTCCAAACGATCTTATCTCCATGATAGTAGCATTCTCCAAAGCAATGGTTTTCAAACTTTTTTCCTTGGGACCCAGTTGAAAAAAATCATTTATGCCCGTGACCCACCAATTACATCTTTTGGCAATACATTCCAGTCTTTCAGTGGCGGCAGGAGGGGGCTCTGTGACCTGTAGTTTGAAAATCACTGTTCCAAAGGGCATTTCTGGGACTGTCCTTATTACATACACTACTTCTGATGTGCGGTTCCACCGAAACCTTTGAGATGTGACATGAAGTATATTGTTTCACACTTTCCAGCTGCTTGATGGGAATATGAAGAGTTTGTGGGCAGATAGTTATGTAGGCCATATTAATGCCTGCCTGTTTCTACTGTGTATAAAATGCAATTTTTATACAGCTAGCATTATATTAACTGAAATTCTTCATTATTTTTCTAGGAATAGCTTGCAAGAATGCTAGCCTTAAAGGGACTAATCTGAGCCCTGGTCTACACTGCAGCGTGATTTCAGCAGCAATTGAAGGGAGATATACAATGTACTTAAAATACCTTGTGTTTCTCTCTCCAATTACCTACAACCTACTTATTGCAGTGTCTTCAGTAGGCTGAGTAGAAGGGAAATCGCTTCCCTCCAACTCAATGCTACACTCCTTGCCAGAGTGGTTTTACTCCAGCGATTTTTGTGATCAGCTGAGTGGGTCTTTACAGCTCAGTTGATCAGGGAGATTGATCTGACGGTGGCATTTGCTGTCAGTTCTGAAAACAAACCCTGAATCTCCCTTCTGGCCCCAAGGCAGCTGGAGAGCAAGTGTAATGTTCTAAAGGCAGTTTTGAAACGTTGATGGAATTGAAATGGTATAGGGATGTTGTGCTTGCTCTTGTACAGAAAAACTCCATGCATGATTGATTTAAGCTGCGGGACTCATAGCTCCTTGATGCACTAGAAATATGTAGTTTAAAATGGAGAACAGTGGTGGTACATTTCTGAATTGGAGCCACTGCAGCTGAACCCTAGTCAGGACGGTCTTACAAATACTTATGGTTGTGCATCAGAGCATAGATGGGTCATCAGCTAAAGTCACTAGACTATTGCTTCATAGAGAACCCAGAAGACATCTCTCAGGAGCCTTATATCCCCTTTGCAAGCATCCTAGACTCATATAACTGGAATGGACCATGAGAGGTCATCAAGTCCAGTCCCCCTGAACTCATGGCAGGACCAAGTATCATCATTGTAATTTAGACCATCTCTGACAGGTATTTTTTCAACCTGCTCTTTAAAATTTTCAATGATGGAGATTCCACATCCTCCCTAGGCAATTTATTCCGGTGGTTAATCACCCTGATAGTTAGGAATTTTTTCCTAATGTACAACCTAAACTTCCCTTGCTGTAATTTAAGCCCATTGCTTCTTCTCCTATCATCAGCACTATTAAGGACAGTCCTTTTTCACCCTCCTCCTTGTAACAACCTTGTAGGCACTTTAAACTGTTATCATGTCCTCTCAGTCTCCTCTTTTCCAGACTAAAAAAACCCCAGTTCTTTCAATCTTCCCTCAGAAGTCAAGTATTCTAGACCTTTAATCATTTTTGTTGCTCTTCCCTGGACTTCCTCCTGTTTGTCCACATCTTTCCTGAAATGAGGCACCCACAACTGGACATAATACGCCCGTTGAGGCCTAATCAGCACAGAGTAGAGCAAAAGAATTACTGCACAGCTTCTCATCACAGGCAGGGTAATCATAAAGAAGAAACATTGCTCTATCCAATATATCAAGCCCTATCGTTTCAGTTGATCAATCAAAGCCCCAGTGAAGGACTCTAACCGTGAACCACCCTGACTGGAGAGAAAATATAAACACATGTCACCAGGAAGGGACTATTCTGATTAAATGGTTCTGGTTACATAAATGGACATAGGTGAGGTCAAAGGTTTTCATATGAGATTCCTATTTCTTTCCTTCTTTTTACATAAGCAGGCCCACACCAAATCCTGCAACTCACCTTCTCTCCCATCTTTCTGAGTTGTTATATCCCTTATTCTTGTTCCCTATTGCCAACTTTATGCATGAATTATTTCCTACTCTCATACATCCATCGTTCTCTTTTCTAGACCATCTAAAATGCTCCTGCCACAAAGCTTTCCTTCTGGTCTCTGTATGCATCCCTCCCTATTTCCCTGCAGAAACTTCCTGATAGCCATGGGACAATCCAACATCACACCTTCAAAGAGTCTCAGGGTCAACGCACTGATGGAGCCTCTCCCTCAAATGCTCCCTTAATCTTACTTACCCACTCTCATTTGCCTCTGGTGAGGAATAGTCTCACCATGTACGTCAGACACACCCCTTTCCTCAGTCATAAATCTTAGATGTGAAACATTCCAGCTGGAATGGCCCTTATGGGCTCTGCACTGTCCAGCTCATGTTGTTTTAGGCTGCAAGTTGTTTATGGCAAAGATTCTGTTCTTTGTAGGGCACATTTCATCTGTGGTGAAACACTGCAAATATGCATGTGCGTTTAGCTGGGTTCTGGTTTAATGAGGATGATGCTACAGACAGCATAGGAATCTGTGTTACAAAACCGCAACGGGCAATCCAAGCAGAATACCTGGACTAACAGACATTCATATTGCCTGAGAAAATGAGTTCTGATAGCTACTCCAGGAAATATGCATCACTTCATTAAAGCAGACCCCAGCCAAGCAAAATGGAAAATTCTATTGTTCTCTGTTTCCGAGCAAGGGTTTGGCTTCCTCCCTGACATGCCTCTGGAGCTGGAGCACAGAGAGCTGCAGCATCATGCCATAACCTCCCTGTGACACGAACACAGGAGACGAATGTGAACCAGAGTGATGCGCAAGAAAGACAGCCTCCTTTTATGTTGGAAACAAGACTGCAAGCTCCATTTCTCCAGAGCTAAAAGACCCTTTGTGCTCCCTGGTGGTCAGGGGCTGATTGCCCATTATTCTGAAACTGCAGCCTTGCCCTGAGCCTTGAGAAGAGAGCTTTGTAACTGATCTGCACAAGGTTGTTTTGCCTTCCACAAGCACTAATCTCTTTTTTGCATGATGTAGTTTTGCTCTGGCTCTTCCTACCAAACTTCTGTTTCTTCTTGTTCCTGAAAACAGGGCTGCTTTTTTTTTTTTTACAATTACATTATGCTGTGGAATTCTGTGACTCTGTAAAAGAGTCAGATCTTATACCACCAGACTCTAATCCCACTCAGTGGTGCCACCAGCTAGGTAAGTGCTGGCTAATGCTGCTTCCTTTCCTCTAGTATCACTGGGGGGAATCAGAAAAACTTTGTCTCATGATGAAAAACTCAGGCATTATGAGGAGGATCAGCCTTCAGGGAAATGGAACAATTCTCATGGCCCTTATGTCAAACATGGTTTGCTGAGATGTTGATTTGAGTTCCATGTATCTGGGTTTGGAGTGGGGGAATGGACAATCTCATCACAGCCCCTTCTCGATGGAGAGTATCACCTTCCATAGTACCTCCAAGCACAGAAATCTTGGGGTGGGGGGCAGTCCACATCCTTGACCCTCAGAAAGAAAGCCTTCATTATTCCCAGGAGTAGAGGGCTGTGTGTGTAAGATACAGACCACTGCGAGTAAAGCTCAGCATGTCTCCCTTTTTGATCTTTCCATTTCTGCAGTACTAGAGCCATCTGCCCCCTTGGGAATGCACATGCCACTGCCATTAGTGGTTGAGTTAACTGTTTAGGGAAGTGGTGTGTTTTCCCCAGTTCCGCCCTCTTGCTTTGCTCCCTGGCGCCCACGTAATGTCTGGAATGTCACTGGCTGGGCATATTCCTTATCTGTGTCAGGACGGGCACGGAAGGACGGGAACTGGCTATGCTGCTATTGCTGACACTTGTTCTGGTCCACTGGTGTTCAGGCTGGGAGTTGGCGTAGGATGAGTCACCCGAGTTTTTAATGCCATCCTTGTACACGGATGCTCAGGCTGGGTCTGATGGAAGCTCTTTAGAAAGCCACGTGACCAGCCGATGTTGGCCCTCCTGATATTAACCCCAGAGCCAAGGCATGGGGCTTAGCGCCAGTGGGAAAGAGTCAGTCTGTTCCTAGGGTACCCAAAGGGTGAATGCAGACTGCCCTGCTCTCATTCCTTCTCTGCTTACTTTGGCTGGTTAGCCCTCTGGCCTACCTCATCCAGCCCAACCCCCATCATTCACTGTCGTCTCCTTGCTCTTGCTTATGTGCCTCACTGCCCCACCCCCACCAGAAATGTCTGAGCACTTTCAAAAGAGAAGTAACTGTTGGTCCTGCACTAGCTCGGAAGCCCGTGCAAAGAACTAGGCACTAGGGTTGTGTGGTGATGGGGACATGTGGTGCCAAGCGTGTGTTTTGTAGTGGTGTGAGCGCTTTTAGGGTGTGTGACTTCATTCTTAGACAGAATGGGTATGTCTACACTTGCACCTTAAGTCGACTTAACGATGCTTAAGTGGACCTACAGAACACTGCGTCCACATTGGGCGCTTCCTTAAGTCGATTTAACTCCACCTCTGAAGTCAACCTTATTCACCAACATCTAAGTCAACCTTATTAAGTCGACTTAAAGCCGGTGTGGACACCCTAAGTCGACCTAATTGGCCCCTAGGCCAGGGGATGGACTGGGGAGAAGGAGAGCTGCAGTCAGGGGATTGGGTAGGGGAGAAGAGAGAGCCATGGCTGGGAGATCGGGGAGTGGAGAAGGGAGAGCCATGGTCAGGGGATGGGGCAGGGGGGAAGGGAGAGCTGCTACTGGAGGATCGGGCTGGGGAGATGGGGCAGGGGAGAAGGGAGAGTGCTCCCCAGCTGCGGCTCTCCTCCGTTGACCTAGCACCTGCCAGTGTGGACGGGGCAGTTGACTTAAGTTTCCAGTGTGTCCGCTCTAAGTCAACTTAATAACTTAACCAGTATAGACATACATAGCCAATGAGCTGTAATAATGAAGCCTGGCGTGTTCCCAGTTGTATATGATAGGATGGGGTCCAGTCTCCAGGCCAACTGCAGGTGGAACTGTAGACATCTGTTGCTACAGTAGCTCCTTAGCCAGCTGGTTGCATTGAGGAATCTGAAAGGAGCCCCACTGTCCGTCCTGTAAACATTTATAGAATGGTTGTGCCTAAAGAGCCCATTCGGGATTAAAGCCCTGCTAAGTGCTGTTCAAACAGAAAAGAGACCATTCCTGTCCCAATGGACTGGCCTCTTTAGATTGTAACGAGGGCTCCTGGTCTAAACTGAGGACTCTAAGCTCCATTGTAATATACATAAAAAATAAGAGGTGGTCAAGGAACCTTGGAACTCCTCCCTCAACCAATGGCACTGGAAGTTGTCATGAGAAGGGGAGTCCCAGATACCAATGTAGAGTAGCTTCCTCGCGTGGCAGGTAGCTGTCGGTGCCTGAGGGCTTTAAGTAGGTGGCATGGCCAGAACATGCATGTGGCACAGGGCAGAGTGTTACCAGGTAGATGGGATTTGAACTGATGACCTCATAGGGAAAGGCTCAATATCTCTTCCCAGACTCTGGTGACTGATAAAGGCAGAAATTCATTGTTTTCTTTTGTTTTGTTTTCCCAATGCTCCATTAGCTCCATAGTGTCTGATACTGCCCTGTACAATCAGATCCAGATCAAATACATCTTGCAATGCATCTTGAATAAAAGATTCAAAGCAAAGCTTTCCTGCCCTAGAACTATACTATTAAGGTCCCTCTGACTTAGGCGTCTGCTCTCCCATTAGTAGGGTCTCTTTGTGCTGTGCTATAAGGTCGTGTTCTGTAACCCTGCCATTGATTAGGATGGGCTTTTATTTTTCTTAGTAGATTTGTTTCAGTGATGCTCTGCGGTTTGTCATGGAGGAGCTAAGAAAAGGTCTGGGTCTGGGTAACCCGCCCCTCCTTCCAGCCCCAGGAGTCCCCCGGCTCCCACCCTCCCTTACTTATCACAGTGCAATGGTGAGGGAGAAACCCCCATCTAGCCACATAGGTCAAAGAACTTGGAAGCTCTGCTGTGGGTGGGCTGGGCTCCCCTGTGTACACCTCTAGGGCTATGTCTACACTTGCTAAAATTAGTTCGAATTAGTGAGTTCGAACTAACTAATTCAAACTAATTTTAGTTAGTTCAAATGAGCTTAATTCGAACTAGCATGGCCAAACTGGAATGTTAGTTCGAACTAAGCAAGCACTTGCTTAGTTTGAATTGGCAATCCCCATTCATTTCAATGGCCGGTTAATTTGAACTAAGAAATTAGTTCGAATTAACATGGCCACATTGGTTAATTCGAACTAGTTAGTTCGAATTAACCCCTTAGTTCGAATACCCTATTCGAACTTTTTAGTTCGAATTAAGGAAGCCCTTAATTTGAGATAACTAAAGCCTAGTGTAGCCATGGCTTTAGTTAGTTTGAATTAAGCCTCCTTAATTCGAACTAACTTGCCAGTGTAGACATAGCCTACAAGATCAGAGGTGGGGGCTGCAGGCCCCAGCCTTGCTGTCCCTGCACCTCCAGAGCTGGAGGCAGATTTTCAGCCTCAGCCCCTTCATTGGGAAGCCTGGTGGGCAGCCAGTTCCAGGGTATCTAGGGTCAGCCCTTATCCCCAGAGAGGGTTTGGTGAGGGCTCACCTGGCACCTCCTCCCAGGCTGGTGTCCGGGGACATGGCCCCTCCCCTTTGGGATGCCACTGGGAGCGGGTTAGAGCCGCTGTGATTTTTGCAGATTTTCAGTGTGGGCAAGGTTTATAATGAAGAAACTTGGATGCTTCAGGGCATGCTTGAAAACATGGAGTCCGTCAGTCTAAGTCCCACAGATTCAGGTTTACAATGCAGCATAGACACACCCTGTGAGTACTCAGCTGTGTAAATCTCTCCTCTCAAGCTTTTAATTCTGGAGATCAACAAACTGAGTCGTGTTGAGAGGCCCATATATATGTCTTCAAGTCCTCTCATCTCTGGCTATTGAGACTTGCCCACGTGCTCAGGGTTTAACTGATCACCATATTTGGGGTCTGGAAGGAATTTTCCCCCAGGGCTGATTGGCCTGGGCTCTGGGGGGTTTTCGCCTTCCTCTGTAGCACAGGGCATGGCTCGCCTACCGGTGAATTCTCTGTATCTTAAAGTCCTTAAATCATGATTTAAGGAGGCAAATAACTCAGTCATAGGTTGGTGGCCTATTGCTGGAGTGGGTGGGTGAGGTTTTGTGGCCTGCATTTTGCAGGAGGTCAGACTAGATGATTGTCCTGGTCCCTTCTGACCTTAAAATCTATGAGTCTATGAGGAAGGAATTGGAAGCAGCTATGACAATAGCTATCTAAAAAGCAATGTGGTTTCTGTGGAGTAGCAAATGTGGTCCTTCATTTGTATTGCTTATCCTGTATCGTGATATTGGAGCTAGACTTTGAATGCATAAGATGCTCACCCATCATGATTTTATTAGCATCAGTGAGTTTCAGTGCAAACATGTTTGAAGTGGCGTAAAAGTTCCATCACTCCAATAGCAGAAATCCGTGTGTTTGGGGTAATGACAGCAGGGGGAATCACCACGATACATAATGATATGTTAATACCATCGTTTTTGAAGTTGAAAATAATATATGGATGCAAGTGTTGACTGAGTCCAACTGTATGGTACATAAGTAAACACTGAACAAATGTTTATCTCCATGAATGATCTGTTCATTATTTCAGCAGTTTGAGGAAAGATTACAATTTGCTTTGTGCCATTGCTTTTTCAGAGTCTGGCTTCCTGTGTGCTTAGCCTTTTGCAGTTTTCATCATGTCTTTAGAGTAAATGTGATAGGCACAGGATGTTGGAATAAATCGGATATTGAACCAACAGTCAATAAAAAAAAAAAAGAACTCAATTTCTAGGAAAGATGCATCACATCTTCCCTCAGGAATAGTACCATATGTCCTAATATCAGTGGAACAATAGATTCAATTATTGGCTACTGATGGTGCCTTGCAGACATAATGTCAAAATAAGATTTTTGCTCAGAACATAGCAAAAATCTTATTAGACCTATAGACATTGTAACTACTCATGTGTTCACCCATTCATTACCAGCACATCAAAAATTATTTTCCCCCCAAAAAGTCATTTTTTTCATGGCTACTCCTTTAGTGTATTTATGGTGCATGATTCACCAGGCTTTCTTCTGATTGGATGAAAATTAAACACCCCTAGGACTGTCAGTCAGTTATAGCCATTCTCAGCTTCATTCACAGATTTATTAGCGTGCACACAGAGAAATTCATTCAGAAAACTTCATTCACAAAAACTGCAACACTCTCTTCAGAATTTTGAACAGAAAAATTCATCTGTAACCTGGCTTTTAAGGAACAGCTAGAGATGACTCAAGGACTGACAAAGAAGCTGCACAAAGATGATGATGATGATGATGAGTCTGGAGATTTGAAGTAAAATTGTGCTGGACCATGCAAATATTGACCATATTGCAAGCTTGTGATACTCAATGACTTTAAAGACAAGAATTAGCAAGATTTGTATTAAGAACTGCTGATTACCTTCAGAAAATTATTTTGCATTTTTAAAAATCATTTTGTGTGAATAAAGAATTGCAGGACCGTGAATTTTCTTTTCACTGGGGCAGCTGAATACAAAATGCTAAGAGCAGGACTTGTAAGGCATCCTTTTGGGTTGTTGCTAATCTAAAGATGTTCTTGAGAGTCTAGCTACCTTGTATTGTTTTGTGTGGAATAGTTTTTAGCTTTTCCTGCAGCCAAGGGCTCACTGTTAACGATGCAGGCTATAACAGTGAGTGTTCAACGCTGAGAACGACCTAGAGGCTTGCTTGCTTGTGGCAGGAGAGATTGTAGGCATGGATTGCAGCTCTGCAGATTAAACAGCTTTAGCATTGTTATACCTGTATGTTTCATTTAGCTTTCCTTAAAGATGACCAGATAACCATGCAGGCTTAAGCTATGTTCATTAAGTAAAACAAGTCACTTGTGAAGCCATCAACAAGAAAATATCCAATAGGCTTCTGTTTTTAAAATGGTTTGAATTGCTTAATTTCCGTGTCATTTGTCTACAAGAAGAAAGCCAATTTATGCAACAGTATCCAGTTACAGAACTTCCAAGGCTATGAGAGAACGCAGCCAGCAGAGTCTCAGTGGACACGTACTGTATGTAGGACTGTTTAGACACTCAGGAATGCTTCATAGAGCTAAATACAGTCGATTTAGGGATGATTCTATAACAACAGTAGAGGAAGGTACACAAAGTAGTTCCTTAAATATCAAAGGCTCTTCTTCATCTTCTCATTCCTCAACACCTCATTTGCCAATTGAGGATGGCACCATGGCAACACAGGACAGCTCTACCACTTTGTGTACGTTGATACCCCGAATGGCTAATCTGAAATTATCCAATCCATCTAATCTGCCTCTTTTAAAAAACTTCTGTCTGGGGGCAAAAGAGGTGCCACGAATTAAACTCACAGAGTGTGCTACAGTTCCAAGCAGCCCAAGCTCTCCAGAAATCAGTTTAATCAGCTGCCTGCCTACTTCTTATCCACGACAGGACCTGGACAAAGTCGATGCAAGTACAAAATTTCAAGATGCCTGCATCTTGCTGGGCTTTGACTCTGCCCCTCTGAGCAAACAGGACAGACCCCTCATGCAGAGCAGAGAGGACATTGTGAAGACTGGCATGACCTACTGTGTACGCGTAAGTAGCTTCTCTCAGATTTTTTCCATTAAAAACAAATAATCAAATTGTGGGGGCTTGTGCACATAACACAACACATAACCATCCTTTTCCCACTCTTCAATAGGTACTGAAAATCACCTTATACTGTGTGGTTCCTGTTTCCTAAGGCCTTGTATAAGAGACATGTTGATTATACCAGGGGGAATTAAAGTACAGACGTTTCTTTATTTTTATTTCAAATCAGCTAATCTTCTTAAGGAGGGTTTATTACAATAAACCTTTAAAGAAATGCTTTTGCAGACTAATATTATGTTATTCCTTTGGACCAAAGGAATAACATATTATCTCCAAAAGCATTTCTTTAAAGGTTTATTGTAATAAACTCTCCTTAAGCAGATTAGCTGATTTGAAATAAAAATAAGGAAGTGCACGTTTGAGGGAGCTGAACGTTAAATGATTTCTTTATCCCCTTTAAAGCAGTCCTGTTGCTCTAAATCTCAAATGGGTCATAACGCTGTCGCGTTGCTGTAGGTGTGTAATAATTGCTGAGAATTCTGCTGCAAACTGTATTGGTTTTGCATCATCTCTCCTGGAAATATGGAGGGTGTTTTCTTTCAGGCAGCATGTTTTACAGTTCTAAATTGGCATTGTGCAAAGTGTCTTATTTTTCTGTTACTAACAGTACACGAAGTAACCCCCTTTATCCTTTTAAAAGATGGCCGTTTATGGTGGACTACTCCCTTTCCCCAATATCTTTCATTTTCAGTGCACTGCTACATTTTACCTCTCCATTTTTCACTCATTGGTGGGTAGGAAACCTTGCTGCATGAATGATTCCCTGCATAGCATATTTCATGCTGCCCTCCCTCTCGGCACAGACATTTTTTTTTTCTTTCCCAGTGTGTTCTTTACAATTGTTACCTTAATTTCTGCACCATGAAAAGAATTGACAATTGCTTTCCGTTCCACTCTTTGGACCTTTGACCTTGACCTTTTAATTTCTTAAGGTTCATCTCCTGCCTAATAGTCTTTGAAAGTAGAAGAACATCTACATTAGGAGCGGTGAAAGGGATGTTAGTTTATGCCATGCTGAAAATTACAGCCAAAAAATGTTTCAAGTTACTTCAGATGTACTGGGCTAAGAGGCTGGGCAAAGCCATGGCTTGTATACTTTGGTTTGGCATGATTTGTGCTTGACAAATCCCTAGTGGCTATTCCTTATAACCATATTTTCCTCTAGTTGCTTACAAATTGATGGTTTAATAATTTGTTACAGTATTCTTCTAGGTATCAGAGTTATGCTGACCAGCCTATAATTCCCCTAGTCCTCTTTGTTCCCCTTTTTAAAAATAGGCATTGTATTGGCCCTTCTCCAGTCCTTTGGACCTCACCCATCCTCCATGAGTTCTCAAAGATAATTGCTAACACTTCCGAGATTGCATCAAATAATTCTGTAAGTGCCATAAAATGAATTCATCAGACTTAGCTAAATATTCTTTAACTTGTACTTCCCAACAATCTGCCTCAAGATGAGTATATGTCATGGGAAATTTTTTTCTTAAATGGAGGTCTCTCAAGGGAAGTCTTCCTCTGACTCATTTGTGTTTACTGGCATTGCCACAATCAGAAACTGCTGTCCATCATCCTGTAGTCACCAAGATCTGTCTATAATTAATTGTCAGCAGCACCAGAGATGAAAGGTCACATGTCCCCTCCAATGTCCTGAAGAGCTCACTTGGAGCAACATATAACAAGGTTTCCTATTTATAAGTGACCAAATATTGAATGACTTCCTTAGCTTGTTATGATCTCGGCATGGTGAGTTTGCCTGCATGGTTCTAACTCTCGTAAGCAGCTACAGTCAAATGGGCCTGTTCACAAGATGAATGACTGTAGGATCCAAGCCCCTAGTCTCATTTTCTTGTTGCTGCTCTATCTGAAATGTATAATGGCAGAGATGTTTTTTAACAAAACACTGCTACTACACTTAGTTTATTTGACTTTAAAATATGTGCTGGTTGAGGCCTATCGATCTGATGACAATCAAATTTGGACTGTCCCTTTCAAGACATATTCTTCCTCCTGTTGAAGTTATTTGCCTGCATTTCTTCATACAGGTCAAAAATTTCAAACTTGGCAGTCCAGAGCTAGATACTTAAGGCACCTAAATGGCCTGATTATCTCAGATGACAAAGATGCATCTGACGAAGATGCATCTAATGAAGTGGGTTGGAGCCCATGAAAGCTTATGCCCAAAGAAATTTGTTAGTCTTTAAGATGTCACAGGACTCACATTGTTATTACAAACTATGTTAAACAGACATTATTTAAGTTAAGTTAATAATTTCAAAGCTAGGATATTTTAATTTTTGGTTGCCCATGCAGCCTTAATTTCCTCCCTTTTGTGTCTGTATTATGATGCTGTCTTTAATTATAAGATCACAAACTCTCTTTTCCATTGGATACCTGCCTGTCAGTGCAGTGGATGGACAGACATGGAAGTAGAATTAAGGTTGTATAGACAACCAGAAAGCTGCCATTTCCTACCTTTTTGAGTGCTTAAATTTGCAACATAAAAATGTTCTTTTAATGTAGTTTTTTTTATTATGTCATAAATCTCATGGCTTCAATTCAAATGCCTTTGTTAGATTGTTCTTTTATTAGTTTATACTCAGAGTTAATTAGAGCTCTAAGCCTAGTCTACACTTAAAAAACTGCGTCGATCCCTGAGGTTCGACTCAGCGGTATCAATTAGGTGGGTATTCTAGACCTGTTCAGTTGATCCAAGAAGCACTCGCCAGTCAATGTAATTACTTCACCCCCTCAAGAGGAGTTAGGCTGCATCGACCAGAGAGCACTTTAGGTCGATGGAGCTGAGTGAGAACGCTGCGGTAAGTAGAATTAACTAAGTCGACAGGAGATACGTATTCTGCAGGACGCAGATTACGTATCTCCCTCCAATTTAGTGCCATAGTGTAGACCTGTCTCTAGTCTCCTGGTCAGATAACCCAGATGTAAAACATTTCTAGAGGTCCTAGGCTATGTCAACACTTAAAAATGGTAGTTCGAATCAGTTAACTAACTAATTTGAACTAAGTTTAGTTAGTTTGAATTAAGTTAATTCGAACTAGCACGGCTCCACTGGAATTTTAATTCGAACTAGCCATGGCCATGCAGGGCACTTGCTTAGTTGGGATTAGTAAATTTCAGGAAGGTCAATATGCCAATTAGTTCAAACTAAGCACTTAGTTCAAACTGATGTGGCAACATTGGACTTAGTTCGAACTAACTAGTGCGAATTAACTGTTAGTTCAAACTAAGTACTCGAATTTATTAGTTCGAATTAAGGAAGCCCTTAATTCAAACTAATGAAAGCCTTGTGTGGACAAGGCTTGAGTTAGTTCGAATTAAGCTTCCTTAATTCAAACTAACTTGCAAGTGTAGATATAGCCATACAGTATAACAATTTTCATATTTCTATGTATTTAATCTTTTATATATATTTACAAATCATTTTCTTCATGTACTGCCTAATCTGAAAAACAACAGAGTCCTGTAGCAGTTTTAAAGACTAACAGATTTATTTGTCGCATGAGCTTTCGTGGGAGAAAATCCCACTTCGTCAGATGCTTTCAAGATGGGAAACTTACAGAATGAGAGGAAATTAAATGCAGGGGAGTGTATGACATAGGATCAGGTCAGGCTGTAACAGCAAATCAAAATAGGTGTTAGGATTCAAACACTGGGGAACAGCACATGGAGGAAGGTGAGGTCAAATCACCTGTTGTAATGAGAGAAAAATCTGTAGTTCCTGTTTAACCCCAAGGCAACTGAGTCAAATTTGCATATAAATTTGAGTTCTGCAGTTTCTCTTTGCAGCTGTGATTTGTTATTCATCTGTTTCAACACAGCTATTAGCAAGTCATCAATGGAATGAGCAGGGAGATTGAAGTGTTCCTCTATTGGTTTTTTTTTGGTGTTGTGATTTCTGATGTCAGATTTCTGTCCATTTATTCTTTTGCACAGAGACTGTCCTGTTTGTCCAATATATAAGGCAGAGGGGCATTTCTGGCACATGATGGCATAAATCACATTGGTGGATGAACAGGTGAATGAGCCCTTAATGGAGTAGGTGGCTTGATTTGGTCCTGTGATGGTGTCTTCGGTGTAGATATGAGGGCAAAGTTGGCAGTGTGGTCTGTTGTAGGGATATATTCCTGCTTTAATGTTTCTGTTGTTTGATCTGTAGTTGCTGGTGAGTATCTGTTTAAGGTTGGGGGCTGTCTGTAAGCAAGGAGAGGTCTGTCTCCCGAGGCTTGAGAGAGTGAGGGATCATCTTATAGAATAGGCTGCTGTTTTTCTGCAATAGACTAACACGGCTACCCCTTTGGAACTTGCCTAATCTGAGTCTTTCTTTAGAGAGACTGAATAACATGAACTATCTATATGTTGTCTGCCAGTAGAACGTGAGGGACTGTCAGTATTCATTACAATCAGATTGAGGCCGACACAATGAGGTACTGTACTGTTCTTGCTTTTTTCAGTTCGATAATTACTGTGGACAAGGCCAGCCAAGAAGTGCTTATAACTATGCACAACAGTCACAAAGCCAGGCTGGCTGTATGCTTTATTCACAGCAGGATACAGACCGATGAGACTAGTGGTGTTCCTCAATGTCATCCAGACTAAAGGCCCAATCCGTTGACGTTGATAGGGTTCCTTTTGCTGACTTCCATTGCCGTTGGATCAGTCACAAAACAGTACTTTACAGCTCAGTCTCTAACTCGGTAGTCTGAACTGTATGCAAAATCTTGAATGATTTATTTATTTAGCAGGTCTTATCTATCGTCTCCTATTAAAAATGTTGACGGGGAAATTATTGTCAGCTATTTTAGAATATAATATTATGTAATGTACTATTATAACATGCCTTAGAGTTTTCTCAGCACTCTTTCTCTTGAACGATCTGACGGCTTTACCAACATAAGCATTATTCATTGCATAGCGGTTGAGTATCCTTTATGAAATAAGTTGGGGCTCTCTTGAGTAAGGGGTTTGCAAGACTGATTGGCCTTAAGATAGGAAATGAGGAATACCATGTCCACTTTAAAGTTCTTCTTGAGCAATTATGCTTCAGAGCTTGTTTGCCCTACTTCATTTCATGGAGGCAGGTCCATCTATTAGCCAAGATGGTCTGGGATACAACCCCTTGCTCTGGGTGTCCTTAAACTTCTGACTGCCAGAGTCTGGGACTGGACAACAATTGCCCTGTTCTGTTCATTCATGTAGTATCCATGTTATATTAAGAAGCCTGGAGGTGGGGTTTGGTGTATTTTGAATCAAATCACAGCTAACGCCATACATTTTCTATATAACGTTTTCTTGTGTTGTTTTAAAAATAAAAACAATGAAAGTTCTATGGCAGATCCAGCTGACGAAGCAGTTGCAGCCCATGAAAGCTTATCCCTGAAGACATTTGTTAGTCTTTCAGGTGCCACAGGACTCTCGTTTTTGCTGCACACAGACTAATCCGGCTACCCCTCTGGAATTTAAAAAATAAACAAACAAATGGGCTCCCTCCAAAGTCCTCCCTCCCTGGGACTGGGGGAGTACTACTAGCTGCTGTCCCCACCAAATCAACCAAACAAAAAATCAGCCCTTCCAAACATTGTAAATTCTGGACCGTTTGGATCAAGTTCATTCCCGCATTTTGTCTCTTCTGTCTTTATGCTTTGTATTACAGCGTCTAAACCCCCGCTGAGCCTGGGGCCCTGTCAGGCTACGCACCAAATAGACAGTCAGGCCATCCCTGCCCAAACGGCTCACACCCTAAAGCCCCAGCCCTGAAAAGATTAAATCGTGCACAACTTCGTATATCTGCTCAGATCCATTAGCTTCAGTGGATTATTCAGGTGTGCAATATTATGAACGGTCTTAAGTCTTTGCAGATTTGTGGCCAAGGCAGCCAAATGAAAAGTTTCTTTGTGAGAAAGGAGAGTGTGGTCAACCCCACATGCCAGATGGGGATTTGAAAACAAATGATTTGCCAAAGATCACACAGTAAATCTGTGGCAGAACCAAGAACCGAACCCAGATCACATGGGTTTATCAGTTTTCACTAAGCCACAACATTCTAGTAATGTAAATGCGAGGATCCAGCTAGAAGCAGGAAAATAATTGGTCACATGCAGTTTTAGAAGCAGCAATGTTTTTATTATGTTGAGTCTCATGCAGCTAAAGCTCTGGTTTTTGAAGCCTTTTGGAGATGGAGATGTCATCCCAAAAGCATTGAACGAGTCACTCAGAAATAGTATGGACACAAAGATGTTTGGCATTTTGCCTAGCCGACCCCCCAAATAAATAAATAAATGAAAAATCCAAGACTCTCCTGGGAAGTAGATTAACTTCAGTGACTCACTGCTTCTCAGCCTCATCTATGATTCATGAATGAGGATGTATTTTTAGCTCCTTTGCTATGACAGGTATAGCACTGGGTGCAAGTATTTTATTATAATATCCATGGCAGAATGAATAGAACACAGGTGTTTAGCTGAATCACCTTAGGGGGCAAAGACTTACAGAAGTTGTGTGTAAAAGGAGACTGCAGCAGCTGTTTTAGCCGCTAATTTAGTAATTCGCTATGAATCATGCTCCTTTGTATTCTGTCAGTAACAGCTTGGTCCGGTGGCCTGTTGGCTGTGGTTCATCCTTTGTCTCACTATTCTTCTCCCTGAGTGAGTAGAAGGGTGATGGGATATGGCAGAAGCCCCTCGGAGGCAAACAGCAATTTCTCTGCGAGGATTGTAAAATATGGTGTGTGCATTACTGAATGCTGGTCAGTTCTGCTCTCTGGGTAACCATAGGGATTGAATTCTTCTATCCACGGAATAGAGTCAGAATGGGGAGAGTAATGCAAACTTCCTCAATGCTCTGGTAATGTTGCACTTTGCCTGGAGGTAACTGCTAAAGAGGAATGACAGGAGGATAATATAGACTCTGAACTCACCCTGTCCATAGCCTCTGTTCTGAGGGCCAAGCAAAGACCAAGCGTATCCACTGTGGAGCGCTTCCAAATAACTATCAGCTGTTACCATCTTATTGACTGTGTTTCAATCGGTACCCAGACTCTTTGTTGTGGACAATTGTTTCTAATAGAAAATGGTGCCACTTAGGCCTTTTACTTCAATCTGAAGCTGGCAGCTCAAAGAGGCCTGTCTTAACTTCGAAAGAATTTGTTTAGGGCTAAACCCTGCAGAGGTGCTGAGTGCTACCAGCTGGAGAATGTAAATTCTATTGTTCACAAAAACTAAACCAAACCTACATGTGAAAAAGAAATTCCAAAGGGGTAGCCGTGTTAGTCTATTGTAGAAAGACACCAGAGTCCTGTGGCATATGAAAAAAAAAAAGGCTTTCATTGAAATTCCTCTCAGGTTTTTTAAGGTTCTTTGTGGGGAAAAAAATGAAGGAAAAAAAAAAGGCTTTAGAATGGAAACATGAAAAAAATTCACCAAAAAATGAAAAAGAAATTAGGGGTAAATTTCCATTTAGTGAAAGTCATTTTTCATGCCCAAATGTTTTTGGATTAAAGGGTTTTGAGCAGCTCTCATTCTGAGCACCATCTGCTTCTATTAGAGTTCCAGTCTATTCTTTATGGCTTCTTATTCTGCCCTCATCACCATAATATCTGAGCACCTGCATGTAATGCATGAAGCCACCTGACTAATATCTGTCACATGTGGTTTATGCTTTCTCTCTCTCCTCTCCCAAGGGGGAGAATTGTGTCTCTAGTGCAGTGTTTCATTTGCTCTGTTAGGGTTTTGTTTTGGGTTGGAAGGTGTGCAGAGCTTTGCAGAAGGAACAATGCAGGTTGGGGAACAAGCACTTACTGAATGTCTGGAGGAACTGAGAACCTGGGGCAGAACTGAAAGGTTCATCTGGTCATGAGCAGCCTTAGCTGATGGCTGCTAATAACATAAGCCGGAAAACTGAAAGAAGAAGAAGAAGAAAGAACAAAGCCAAACCCCAAACCACCACCTGTTCTCCATTGACAAAAATAGAATTTTGAGTTGCATGTTGCTGTGGTTACAGAGTTTTATTGACAGCACCTGTCTCTTTCAAACAGTTAAACCAGAACCTAAATCAACAGCAAGGCCGCACCGTCACTGGATTTTATCAGACTTGGTCCAGCGACTACTGGAGCTTGTTTTTAATGGCCATGGTTTTGTGCAGTTTTCTTACCCATTGGCTCTGCTAAAAATTCAGAGATTAATTATTTAAAAAAAACTCAAAACAATCCCCCCCCCAAAAGAAAATCCCAGCTCTGTGAAGAAGCTTAACCCAACTATGGATGAGCCATAGAGATCAGAGTTCGTTCACGCACATTGGGAATGGGGACACTCTAATTAGGTCACCATCAGGGGGCATCATCCTGTGACTGAGGCAGTCCCCTCCACACGGCACCATCACCTGCAAAGGGGAGAAAGAAGCAGGGGTGGGAAACCCAGAGAGTTTTTCTAATTCAGAAGCCCCTTGTTTGAGCAATATTGGGTACAAAAATGTTTGAATCTGAATAGGATTCTTGCTTGCTCCGTTGCATGTAGGCTTAGGATGCCTTCTTTTCCCATGTAGCCACAATATACCTTTACAGTGAATTTGGACTTAGTGGTCAGTACTTAACCTCATACATATTGGATACAAAGCTGTTGGGCGGCAGCCTAATGTGATATTGGTTTTATTAAAAGCACAGAGTCTGGCTTCCTTGCTAGTCAGCCATTGGGTGTACAGGGTCTGACGCGGACCCCGTGTATGAGTAACCTCTGTTTACTAGTAATAGGTACCGTACAGCTCAGTGTTTTAATTCGGAGCACTCCCTTTTGCTCCCTGTCTTATTTGGTTAGGTGAATCACTGCAGTCATTCTGGCACTCACTATTATTTGTGCCAAGGAAAGGAATGTCAGGAGTCTTACAGCTGTCACTGAAGGGTGCATCAAAGTCCTAGTCACACAACCTGGCAACTTCTCCCACACAACCTTTCATCCTGTGGTTCATTGATGCTGCATCACACTGTTGTAAGTAGAAGAGGGGAAGGTTGCACTTTTAACTCCCCCAGCTCAGTTACACAGAATATTGTGTGTACTTGTACTTAGTAGGCACAAGTAATTAACAAAATTAATTGTGTCCCAAATATTACCCAAATCAGTTTCTGCAGGAGAACGTCTAGCCCCGCTCTCCAGGGATACCCTCCCTCACCTAGGGTTTATTCTTGTACCCAGGCCCGTTAGAAGAGTTGCTGGTCTCTCCTTTAGAGAGGAACATTCCTTTCCAGCACCTGTTAGGAAATGCTGTCCCTCATGCCTAAAAGAGGAGCTACCGTGTATGTGGCTTATTGAAGTCATCGATGAGAATTTTACCATGGACCTCAGTGGGTCATACGTTCTTTGTCTAGGACTCAGATTTAATTATGGTGCTTTTCCTTGGGCAGTATATCTGTAGTCAGCATGGTGCATAATCTCTGTTCCCTGCTGGTCAAGCACTGTGCAGTATCCTTGATTGAGCTTTGATTTTCTCCACTGTTTTCTTTTGGCCTCTGCGTTTCTGTGACAAGCATCTCATCGTACTGCTTTGGAAATCAAGTATCCAGCTATTACTGGCATATTTAGATGTTACATCAGCTGTTTAGCTCAGAAGCCTGAATACAAGTAACAAGCCCTTATACTTGTATCTCCTTTTACAACAACCTTGAGTAAGCTAATTATTCTGGGCTATTCCATTTAAATGTTTATGCTGTGCCAATTATTGTGGCATAAATGCAACTTCCAAATTTAGACTTAAACCATCTTGCAGTTGGGATTTCCTTTCCATTAATCCTCCAGAGAGAAAACAGCCTGTTTAGCTTGTTAGAAATATAATTTTATGAATAATTAAAAACACTTTGTGGTGTTTGGGAAGAAGGGTTGGAGAAATGTTTCTTGCTTTTCAGCAGGACCTTGGCAAGGTGTATTGTAGGTCTTAGTTCCTGTGGGAGAGACCACAGTCCAATGGGTCCTTCAGCAAATGCCCACTCCCTTGCACTAGATCAATGGGTCTCAGCCTACTTATCACTGTGGGCCAGCACAATGTTATGTAGGCTGCATCCTATACTACCTCTATGGCCCTCAGGATGTCACATGGGCCACAGCTGTATGCTGGTTGGGCCACAAGCAGCCCCTGGGTCACAGGTTGAGGACCATTGCAGTAGATGGTTTCATTATTTTTGCACAGTGGAGCTATTGAGGGCATTGAGATCTAGGACAGTGAAGTGGCCTTTTAGGTATCCTAGGTCATGACTATTTGTAGCATGGAAATAAAGACCACGGCATCAAATTTAACACTCTTGCTAGATGAGTCCCATGTAGACACCAGAGTTCTAGGGCAACTTGCTCTTGGTAATCTGCCAAGCTAGCTGCATCCACTGCACATCCTACAGCAGCTGTGTTTTTTCTCAGGGCTTTCAAACTTAAATTAATTGTATTGCCAGCATTGTCATTAATAAGTGATGACCAAAGATAGGATGTAGTCTCTCAGCCAGTTGGAGACAGCACGATGTATCTCTGTGGATGCTAATATATTCAAGTCCTGGGTCAACAAGGAGTCCAGAAGAACTCCTAAATTGCATGTTTTCTTAAGAATTTGTGGAATTATGACATGAACCTTGACAATTTGTGGTCTTACCATGATGGCAAGCTCTTCTTCAAGCATAACCATACTATCTTGTTAGTGTTTAACATCTTCCAGCCCTCCTTCGCCAGTGTGCTGCAGCCAGACACTGCATTTCCAAAATTTAATATGAATTTGTGTGCACATTTCATTATAATTTCTAAAGGTGCCCCTACTCCAGGCTATTGTTCAAGTGTGTATGCATTCTTTTAACCAATCCTGCTGGGATTTTAACTACTTTCTTAAGCAAGGAACACTGGTATTGAGAATCTTATATGCAAAAGTGTATTATACCATGAGAAAGAATATATGGAATATGATAACATACTACACGATATTTTCTTACACAACTAGAGTTAGAATATCACATTCACTCGGGCTGGATTCCAGGTCTTCTGACTCTCAAAGCACTTTTACCAGATGTTGTGATGACTAATCCCATACCTATAACCCATTTTAAAATAAAAAAGGGGAAGCAAAAGGAATGGGGCCTGCACAAACCATTGGCAGTCTCAGACTTCAGCCGAACTGCTTCCATATCCAAAGTGGTCACTTCATGGAGCTGTTGCTTCCATCTCCATTTCCAAACCGATTCATTCTTTGCTGCAGAGTTAACTCAGGTGATTGGCATCTGAAATTAGCCTAACCTGGGTCTGAGCAGCCACAATGCAAGCTCTAGCAGAGTTTACTCACTCCTTGCTACTGCTGCTCTCCTGTGTGATGTCACAAGGCCTTCTGAGGACACATTCCATGGTTCCTTTCGGGACCGAGAGCTGAGGTGCTCAATTATTCTTTCCCAGTGAATTGTGGGCACATTTGTCCATCCTTCTGGGAACATGAAAGGAATTGTGGGAAGACAGAGGAGGACTATTGGCACTCAGGTGAGCTGGACCTGCATCCTCATTGCACAGTAGCTCAGTTGTCAGCCCAAGTGAAAGCAGAACCCAGGCTCTTGGCCACACTCCTGTGCATGCCATCTAGCTCAGTTTGCAAGCACCAGTGAATCCTTGTAAGATGGTTTTGGGATGGGGGAGGCGGGCAGGAAACTAGTTAGGCAACACTTGGATAAGTGTCCAGCCCTACATATGCTCTTGGGCAGCTAGCCCAACCTGCTGCTCATGCCCGAGCAGCTACACTTCTATTTGTAGCCCATCATTCCCTCAGAACTGGCATGTGTATGTCTACCTGAACTAGAAATTACACTCCAGAAATTACACTCCCTAAGTCAAAGGCATCACACTTTTTTCTTCCTCTTGCTTTATTTAGCAGGGGTTCTGGTCTCCTTTTCATGTCTTTCTGATTGTGGGCCTCTTCAGCAGAATTCCTGATGAGTGGGACACAGCCTTCCATTTCTCTTACATTCCCTTTGACCAGCTTTCCCTGGACCCTGGCCACTATCTTCTTCCTACACTTGTTGCGGCTCTCTGCCCACTGAGATTTGGAGATTCAGTCTTTACTGATTGTGTGTCTTCAGGTTGCTCAGGGGTGGTAAACCCAGTGCTTTTTTTGTGTTTAAAAAAAAAAAGGTGCCGGTACTCAGCCAGGGACTTCAGGCCGCTGGTGGTGGCAGCAGAAGCCAGGGCTGCATCATTGTGAAAAAAAGTTGCCAGTACTCAGTACCCCTGAGTACTATCACAAAAAAAGCCCTGGGTAAATCAATTGGGAAACTGGGGAAGCTGCCGTGTTAATGTATTTCCTCTATCCAGGTTTAAGTAAGGAGTCATCTTTTGTGAATAAGATCAGCTCCACTCAGGGTAATTTATTGCAAAAACCTAGCATTGATTTTTTTTCATTGCTTAGAGTAGCTTCCCACGCATATATTCAGGATGCAAGGGTGAACTTACTCATCATCATATGATCTCAGCTTATGACTCACTCAGTCCTCTGAATCTTTCATTTCAGCCACGCTAGCAGAGTGTCGCCAGGCAGCTCACTGATTTTCTGTTGCTAACAGAAAATGGGGTTTAAAATATGTGCATGTAAACAGACTTTTAAAATGCTTTTCTGAGGGGCACAGTTAGCTGCTCCCTGCAGGAGAGCCAGCTAATGAGACAGGAACCCATGATTTTCTATAAAGGTTGCTTTGTATAATCTAGAAGATTTTTATCTTTTTAATTTTTCAATCACAGTCCTACAGGACAATGTCACAGCTTCTGACAGCAGAAAGACTGCTTCCGACATTTAAAAAACAGAACAAAACTTGGGTACGCTAAAAATATTTCTGGAAGAGTAATTTCAGAAATCATTATGCTAGTTTCAGCTGTAGCTTCTGGGGGAATATTTCAAAATCTCCTTCTCTTGGTACTTTTTATTCACCAGACAATGGCTTTAATTCAGAAAATGACAGCCATGTGGCTAACTTTCATGGGGAACCTGCAACTCCAGTGCACAAGTGGTGTGCGCCTGTATAGTGCCTTAGGTTTTGGGTTTCAACTTGAGATGCCTTAAAGGGGGTCCGACAATTAAGTGGGTAGAACACAGCACCTCCTGACAATTGAGCCCTTTCAAGCATCTCAGTTGGACACTCAAACACACTAATGACTCCTAAGATGCAGGTATTCATGTGCTCATATGGTTTTTTATATACAGAGAATGAAACTTGAATTTTTTCATGCAAGTTACTTTTATTTCAGATGAAGAAAAACAATAAAGAAATGGCAAATAGAAATTTTCAATGCAAGCTGGTATGTCTTGCACTCTTTAAGATCTTCCATGTTGAATGTCCTCTCAGCCCCACCAGCTTGCATACAGGCATGATGACCTCTGATATTTAAGTAAGAAGTACCAGAGAATAGACTTGTGGCTACATATCCCACATGTGCAAAAGACTGTAACAACACTAAATGCTACTTGCAAAGGTTTTGTCTGTTTCTTGCTTATAGAAGATAACTTGCAATCAGCATCAGAGTTTGGGTTTTGTGCTTTGAAATTCTTCCAGTCTCTCTCTCCCAGCTTCAGAAACCTCTTTATCTCATTGGAAAGGTGCATCATCATGGGAACAGATGGGTTTTTAGTACTGACCTCATGCGGTGGAGTCAAAGGACGGCCACATTCTAAGATGAAGCGCTGTACATATTTTATGTCTGCTAAAGATACCTGGGTTCCTATTGAATAGAAATATCTTTAACAAGTAAAATTGATGTCAGTGTCAAAGTCACAAAGTGTTCATTAGGGGAACGGTTCTACTAGGTCATTATTGACATCCTTCCAGAAGTCCTAATGTATTCTGGAGGCGTACCATTGCTTTTTGTAAAACAATCTAAATGGATAATATTTTTAAAGGATCCTTGATAAGGATAAAGTTATGCATACAATTCTTTAACATTTTTATATGAATGAATCAAAGCTTAAATAAATATATGCATACTGTTTCATCAGAAAATAGTGAGGCTGAATACAGGTTAAATTGAATAAACTGAACTGTATTAACCCCTGTGCACTGATCAGTTCATGTAGCTGGATTGCATCCACCAGCCTAATTCCCTACATTTCCTGTTAACTAGTGTCTTGTCAATAAGAGTCCCACCAGGGATCATGTGCCCCTTGACTCCGATTCCATGGATGATGATATATATACAATGCATTTTAACTGCCACAACACAAATACCAATTCACAAAGCCATAAGCATATGGTAAGGTAAACACGATACATTCATAGGTGCAAGATTTTAATGGCCCCTATAAAACAAAGGAGAAGAATAGACCTTGGTAGCAAGGCACTGGATTCCAGAAGAAGAATGTAGCTAAAGAGCAATACATGTTTTGGGGTGAAAAAATGTGCGTGGGTGGCTTTGACCTACATTCTGTGCTGAGATGTGTATGAACCTATGGACACTTCTAACCACCAAAGGAATCCCTCTGCTAACATATCCTGGGGTTCCATATAGGTTCTGTTTGACACCATTTTTTGTTCCAACCTACACCTGTACAAAGGCCATGTGAATGAGCTGTGGAATCAAGTGTGCACTGTTGACTGGATGGACAGAATTCATCCTCTAACTTGGGGCCAGGCTGGTGGTCTATGGTACAGTCCCTCCACGGATGCTTCTGTGAGCTGGAAGAGCAGTCACTGTTCTCTTAACCCCCTACATAGGGGTTGCCAGCCACTGAATCTGCACAAGTACAGGTCCCAAGGCCTCTCCTTTTGCTCTCTACAACACATCCCTTCTTACTGCCCGTTTGGAGTGATGTGCAGGTTTCCTCCTTGCGTGGCACCACTGCAGGATGCCATAAGGCAGGTAGCCTTTCTGCCAGTGCATAAATGTCACCGCTGTGCTCGCGGAGCCCCCATGGCCTATGGTGAACCTAGAGAACGGGCACAAACTGAAACAGGATAACCATTGATAAGAGGGGTGGTAAGATTTGTGTATATTAATTGCTCTGGTTTTTTTTTTTAATGCCCTGTTGTTTGCAATCCTTGTTTAGTTAATTGCATTATTCAATCAAATAAAATATATTGATGGCAGGTTTTTAAATGGTTGTAAAAATGTTTCTGCATATATCTAACATCCTTAAAGGACCAAAATTACATTTGTACTAGTTGTGAACCTCTTTTGCTGTTTTTCTTTTAAATCGCTGTGATTTCTTTTGTTCTCCATTTCTACTCTAGTACATGGGCTGTATTGAAGTGTTGCAGTCAATGAGGTCTCTGGACTTTGGTACCAGGACACAAGTCACCAGGTAAGTAGTGAGTGACTGACATCCAGCTTAAAACAAAGTCTGAATATTAATTTCTGCACAAAGCCTTAGATGTGGGTTGACTCTTCAGACTCCTGTGTATTTTTCAGGCGGTGGTCTAAAATATTTGACCACAGTAGGCTGTGTCTGCACTAGAAAATTAACTGTCTTAACACTACCAACAATCAGGACCCCCATCTTGAGATCTTTCCACTTTCTCTCTGGATTCTGGATGAAGACAGGATGAAAACATGTTCAACACCTGATGCAGAACATGGGATTGGTTCCTCATTCTAGCAAGGGCCCAATCTTGAGTTCTTAATGCGGTGTGTATTGCTTGACCCAGTTTACAGCAGCAGCCAAGCAGGACAGAAAGTGGAGTCAGAGGAGAGCTATGCTGGATAGTGGGAATGAAGCAAGGTCCATTTTCTAGTGCACATCAGGCCTTAGTTTCCAGGCTTCAGATCAGTAAAAGCTTTTTTCTCAGATACTAAACCTTTGGGTTTGCCCAATAAAAATAAATAAATCATGTTATCACTCAGCAGGGTTCAGTAGCATTCCCTCAGGGCTGTTTAAATGTGAAATATTCTTGTTACATGATCTTTGTAAATTTAACTTCCTCTGCAGATTAAGTGAATGGGTGTTGATATTCAGTCTTTTGGGAGTGAAGCATTATTGTTTTAAAAGATACCACCTGGAAAGGGCCAGTATTTCTGTTCCTTCTACCTATTTACTCTGTGCATGTGTGCACACATGTAACTGTGTGAGTGCACGTGTTTGAGGTTGAGGTTAAATGCTACTTTCCCCTTTCAAAAGAACTCCTTATTAGGAAGCACAGTGCGACTCTTCAAGGGCCCGTTAGCAGCCTGGGCTAGATTCTGTGCTGCCCCAGGCACGAGAAGGGATGGCCCAACCATATAGGTGAACTAGGCAGTCACCTAGAGTGCCAGGCTTTAAGGGACACCAAATTAGTTTTTTTCCCCTCTATTTGAAAAAAAACAAAACCCAAAAGGGTTAACGAAGTCGACTTAGCATGTCCACACTTACATTTTAAGTTGACTTTGAGGGGACCCTACAAAATCGACTTAGAGCATCCACACTGGATGCCTAGGTCGACTTCTAGGGGCTAGGTGGACCTGGGACAGGTCCACAGTGGCAGGGGGGGCACCCCTTGCCAAGTGCCAGGGGCTAAGCCTTTGCCCCATTGTACCTTGGTACAATGGGGCAAAGCGGGACAGGGACCCTGGCAGGGCATATGGGGCAGGGTGGGTAGGGCTCTGCCCTGCCCTGTGGGGGGGCATGCCAGGCTGTGGCTATGCCAGCAATGCTGGCAAGGAGGGCAGTGGGGAACCCCTGAAGGCCCCTAAGTCGACTTAGAGCTGACTTAGGGGTACTCCATATTTACATTGGCTTAAGTCGACTTTAGAAAGTCGACGTAAGCAGAAAGTCGACTTAAAAGGAGGTTTTAGAAAGTTGACTTAATTTTTACTTAAGTCGACTTAAGCAAGCTTAAGTCGACTTAATTTACAAGTGTAGATGCACCCTAAAGGAGTTGATGTACCCCAGGAAGACTTCTCCATAGCCCAGTGAGCAGGCCATCTAGTCTACAGTACAGGATGGGGTAAGAGTCCCTGCTCATCTACACACACTCACCAAACTAGTGCAAATATAAACAGCTGCGTAGGCACGGTAGCACACAGAGCAGCAATGGAGGCACAGCTGAGCCATGTGAAGCACGTACCTAATGGTTTCAGGCAATGCTATGTATAATCTATCACACTCCCCTTCTTCCCATACAGCAGCTTAACTCTGCTGTACGGCATGCTAGAACTCTGTCTTTTCAGAAAGTGTTACACAGAGTGAAAACGCAAGGCTATCATATGGAAAGCCCTGCATGCATGTGTTAATAGATCCCGGATAGTTTGAGAGAGGGGACCAGACAGGTTTTTTTTTTTTTTTTTAATCAAATATTTGATGTACAAACAATTGTAAATAGTCTTTGGTATCACTTATGAATAAAGTCTTAAACAAAATCTATTAGGCACCAAATCTATTGGTAAAACAAACAAGGAGTCTTGTGGCTCTTTTAAAGACTAAAATATTTATTTATAGCATGAGCTTTCGTGGGAGAAAATCGCCACTTCATCAGATGCTTGAAGATGGAGAACTTACTTTTTGTAAGTCTTTAAAAGTGCCACAGGACTCTTGGTTTGTTTTGCTGGACTAGACTCACACAGTTACCTCCTTTGGATCAAATCTACTGGTGTCACTTATACAGACTTTGCCACTTGGCTTTTGTTACATATGTTTACTTGGAAGGTTTCAATATCACATATATACTTGTCAAATTAAACACACACAGACATAGTCATGTGACCTCCTTTCAGAGATGATTTCTCTGCCTCCGAAGCACCCCATTATAACCTCGGCATAGGATGTGGGGCTGAGGGCGAGAAAGATGGGTCCAGGATATGGCCACAGTATCTATCATTACAGTCCACGTCGCAGCCCTGGAAGGCTGTTGTAAGTCACACAAGACCCTAGGGCTTGATCAAGTTATACCAGGGGACTCTCCAGTTCTGAGAGCAGGCCATGATCACGACTGTGCAAAGATGTTTTACAGCTGCCTTCTCCCTTCCTCCCCCTGCACTGAGAATTCTGTGCAAGATTTTGTTAGGGTGCGTCTATATTTCAGCTGGAAAATGCGATTCCCGGCTTGGCAAGACATACAAGCACCAGCTCTGCTCAAGCCAGCATGCTAAGGATAGATGTGGTGCCTCAGCAGCACAGGAGGTGGCCTGAGATAACTGCCCATGTACAGTCCCACCCCATCCTCCCGGTACGTGCATGGGCTGCTAGCTCAAGCCACTTCCCAGGCTGCTGTGGGCCCGTGCTACATTTAGGTGTTGGCACCAGTCGAATTAGCACATATGCTTCTACCTACGTTGGGAATTGCACCCCGCAGCTGCTATGTAGACATGCCCTTAGAGGCATTGCCCACCCCGAGTCTGGAGAGCCTCAGCTTTTCGGTGGATCCAGGTCCTGATTAGCTTTCTTCTTCTTCTTTGCTCTGCTTCCTTGTCTACCAGAAATCGCATTAGCTTAATTTTAAAAGGTTTCTAAATCCTGTTCGGTTAGACTGGTTCAGAAATGCTTATTTCAGTCTGGTTCTTAATCAATGTAAACTAAACATAAGCCAGGCTAAAGTGTCCATTTTCCCTTTTGCATCAGTTTATTGATAACAATTTAAAATCACGCCTTTGGTTAAACTAGGGGAGTTTGCATATAGACAAGCCCTTGCTGCTTCTTTGCATGACCGTGTGCATGCTGTGGGACTGGACTTTCATGCTTAACTTACATTTCCATCTGTGCATGTTCTACCCTGCATCAAAGTCAGTAAATAACCTGGAGGCTTGAACTTGCTTGCAGAAGCTGATGGAATTCACTGCACACAACAAGTCTCACATTCCGTATGGCATGTTCCAAGGAATTGCAGGGTGTCTGAGATTACTTATTTAGTTCCACTGAAATTAACGGAGCAAGTCATGTGCCTTATGCCTGGAAGGACAGGATATGGGAACATGTCATCAATTTCTTGGAAGATTAGAAACAGGATGATTTATTGTGGCATTGATGTACACTCCATCCATACATCTTTTGGTCTGTTTGAAAAATGAAAAACAGTCTGATACCTTCAGATGACCTTTTATGCTCCTCAAAATATTATGTATGTTTGTGTTCTAAAATTAAATTTAGATAGCACATTTAAATAAAAAAGCCCTTGAAATCCTTCTTTTTGGTGTTTACTCTGTAAGGGTTTAGTGCATGTCGTTCTCCAGGGCAAAATGCTTTCCCCAATGGAGATTAGAGTTGTACTCAAATCAAGTTATTTGGATCCAGAATGCAAACACGCCCAAATTCAGCATTGTTTACAATGGGTTTCTAGTTCTTCCCATTATAAAAATAAGACCTTAAAGATCCAAGAGTGTTCAGATCCATGGTTTTAGTTTGTAGACCCCTTCGGTGGGAAGTTAATAATCTTTGTGATTGGTTCACATGAATTTATTGCCCACTCCTTGTTGTACCATAAACATGCTTGCTCAGCCCTTTAACTAGTTCCCTGTTACGCATCTCCTAGCTCAACTCATTAATCAAGCTAATTATAAGAAATTATACTTGAACCTTTATGGGAACAGGGGAAGAGATTCTGGATCTGGGATTGCTGCATTAACTTGTTAACTTGAAAAAGGTCAGGCAATTTTGTTAGGGCTAAGGGCATCTGCAGTGGGGTGACAGAGAAGGCTGGCTAAATAAGGCTGACTTTGTTTTGGATAATTACTTTCTATTTGTTGAGAGACACAATCCCTTTCTGTTAGATGCTGTAGGCAGCCCTTTAGATGCTTAAAAGCAAATCTTCAACAGCAGTCTTATTCACTTACATCAGCCCACGTCTTTTTTACTCTTGCTTTGAGAAACAATAAACAAAGTGGTCTACTGTTTTTATGAGTTCTTCTCTCTAAATTAAAAGAAAAAAAGATAAAACTCTGCAACAAATTTTCTTCTAGAGATTGAAACTCCAGATAGCAAGTCCCACACAGCTGGGAAGTTGCCTTCCATCCAGTAGGTTTGTAGCAGCCACAAAGCATGAACATTTTATGGTCAAGTTCCTGAAGAATTCAGATTCTTTCAACCCAGCAGATAGCAGAGCTGCTGAAATCTTATGGTTTATAGACAGGTGTTTCTTTTCAGATTGGCTACATCATATTGGACATAAAAAGTAGTTCCACAACCTCCTTATATTTATTAGAAAAGGGGAGAGTAAAAAACATATAAATGATAATGATCTAAGCCTATAGAATTTGGGGTGTGTGTTTCGAGTGGCTGACACAATATTTGATCTTACAGGGTAACGGTGTGCAGGGAGCTAGGAATGAGATTTTCTTTGCTTCTGATTGTAATAACCCCAATTGCCTTTTGTAACTCTAAGGGGGTCGCGACCTAACAGCTGAGGGAAAACTGCAGTAGAGTATAGAGTGGAATTGCAGCATTTCATTTTGAATGTGATAACAAGGACCACATTTTTAGCCACAGCCTCAGAGTTTAAGTGTAAAAATGTACATAGAAGTTCTTGTGTCAACGGAATTGCATTCATTCATTTTGCACACGTGAGCTGGACTGCTGGCTGCCTACCACATCTACATCCACTAATTCAGATGTCTGTGATAAAGCATGGACAAAACTGAAGGCTGGTTTGATGCTAGCTGAAAATGTGCTCTTGAAAGAGCCACCTTATATCAGATTTCTAGAAACAAGTTATCAATATACCAAGCGCTATTTCCTCAAATTTCCTTTTCTGAAAATTGTTTGAGTGGATGGGTTCTCCCAAGGTTTAATTTTCTCGTACAAGATTGCGATCTAGTGTTATCAGTTTTGCTTTGGACTCCTTCGTTCTGTATAGATGGCCCTTCCTGAAGAATCTAATCATTCATTTTTTATTTTGCCAGTATCTCTGTGTCTTTTGCTGCAGTTTCAGTATTCTGGGCTAATCCACACCTCCCCAAATTTCAAGATTGGTCTGGTTCTGGGGAATGGCAGGCTCTGGCAGAGGGGGGAGTTGCAAAGCAAGCCCATTCCATACTTACCCTCCCAGAGCTGACCCTAGACCAAATGGCATCCCAGGGAGGAGTATCTACAACGCCCCCCTCCAATTGTTAAACTTTTGAATATCTTATTTTTTATTGCATTTGTATACTGTTTCTTGAACATTTGCATGCATGATTTATCCCTGTCATACGGGATGATGAATTCACATACTAGGCTCTCTAAATCTGTATTTATTATCCAGAACATTTTAGGCAGCTGAAACATTTTACTTCAAACATTCTATTTCCCCTTTTGTCACTAACAACAAAAACAGCCCCCAAGCGTGGCACTCCCAAGCCCAACACCCCAGGCGGTTGCAGCTTTCTAAGGGCTGGCCCAGCCCTCTCTGGCAGGGCTGGAAGGTGGGCTGAGCCAAATCTAAGTAAGTGGCACTGCGACCTCATGCTCAAGGGGGTCGGGTCACAATGCTAGGATCAGGGAGCTCGGCCGAGGCAGCCCTATGGAACAGGAGTCACTTCAGCTAGGACAGCAGGGTTGGGACTCAGTCCTGCAAAACCTGGGACTCTTGGGGGATAGACTGATTACCCTCTTGGGTTCACTTATACGACTTTGGGTCTGTTTGATTTCTATAGATACTCACCTAGAATACAAGATGAAATTCTTTTTACCATTTTAAAGGTTGCTTTTGTGGCTACATCTCTCAGACAGTTTCTTCATATTAATCATTTATTAGCCTTCTTAACTGAATTTCTTGCCATGCCTTGCAGGGTTGAATGTTTATTGTTTCTAAGCTAGGTGACCGTTTCGGCAAGTCTCATTGCTAAGGGTTAGGCCCATGTTATGATAATCTATTGTTTAATCTACTGTAACATACTTATGATTAAAGCAACCTATAGGTGCCACAGGACTCTCGTTGTTTGCTGTACACAGACTAACACGGTTACCCCTCTGGATGCTTATGATTGTCTTCCACTTTCATCAGGCCAAGGTGTTTCATTCCATGCAGAATATGTCAGCTGAATTGACTTCTCCTGGACCTGGCTCCCACCGGCAGCAGCGGCTCTGAGTGGGCCGACTCGATTCGCCCTCTTGCCGGCCATGGCCGGGGCTGGCTCTACCCTGCCGGCACTGGCGTGGCTCTGGGTGGGTCAGGGCGACGTAACCAACTCCGCTCCGTTCCCTTCTCCTCCTGCTGTCCAGCAAAGGGGCGGGGCCAGCAGGGGCCATCAGCCCCGCATCGCCCCTGCGGACGGGATCCGGTGCCGGGGCCGGGAACCAGAGGCCGCCTGCTGGCTCATGCCGGCCCAGGCCGGCAGGGCACCTGGTCTGGCCCTGCCCCCTTTTGGCTCCGCCCCCAGCATCTGCTGAGGGTGCGGTGCGTGGGGCTGGCACAGGGGCCTGCAAAGGTTGCCGACCCCTGCACTAGACTCTTTAAATCTACTGGCTAGGTCAATGGAGAGCTGAGGCTCCTTTCCAGGCTATGGGAGCCGCAGCTCTTGGGAACAAGGTGACCCGTGGCTCCTGGGGACAAGGGAGCAGTTCTCTGCCGAGAAGAAAGCTGCCCGCAGCTTCCCCCAGGGAGAGCCAAGGGTTAAAGTAAATTTGCTAGTCTTTAAAAGTGCCACAGGACTCATTGTTTGTTTTGCTGATCCAGACTAACATGGGTTCCCCTTTGGAACATCTCACCTACAGTTCACCATAAACAATTGTACTAAGACACAATTAAAAAGATTACCTCTGGTGAAATAAGACACAAAAGCAATAAATGAACTTCTATAGCCCTATTGGCCTTACGTTATGAAAACTAGAAGGCTAGTATTCAAATTACTCCTGGAATATTTTAGAAGTTATAAACACTCTGGGCCAGGGCAATGTAGCTTTCCAGTTTAGCTGCATTTCTTGCAGAAGGAAAGCAGACGTGTGAGGGAAAAGAAAACCTTACTGTCATTGCTTCCATTAAGAAACTTGTGTGAGATTGGTGCTTCTAATCAGTGTAGGTAATATATAGTAAAGAGGAGAGACTGCTGGAAGGAAATTTATTGATTTTCTTTTCTTCTTCAAAACGACATATGGGTTCTATAGTTTGCAATGACACATTTATCAATAGGACTCCATTTGTGGCCACGTTCGTGAATTTCGCTGTCATCACAGCCCATCTAAATTTCTTCTCACCTAAGCTCAAAGCATCCCATTTTCACTTAGTCTGTCTTTGGTGAATATGTCATGGAGCCCTTAAAAATGGAACAGTCAGAAAAGCCACACTAAGCCAGCTGCGTTATTAATGTCTAGTATTAATAGGTTTAGAACTAATGCAGGGCATGCTGCAGTATATGGCCTTAAAAGCTGCTGTGCTCCTTGGGTTCACTCTCATCCTGCTCCCATATAGGAAGTCTGAGCTTTAGAACTCTGGCACTCTTGTGATTAGTATGTTTTTGAGGATGTTTTGGATAGATGAATGTTCTGAAAAACCCTGAACAAATTGGCCTCATTTTAGGAGCCAATTAAAACCATCCCATACAAAAGATGACAAGCACCCTGGGATCAAAACAAGCAATACAAGGGGGCTTAAACTTCCTTGTTCTGCACAGTACAGCTCTGGAGTTAGATATCTGCTATGTAAAACAGACACTGAGACACGTCTGTAGTTTATAACATTCTAGGGTGACAGCTCATCTTTTCCCTGTGCCCTCAGTGCAAGAGGTCAGCTCGAGATGGAAGTGACTCAGGGTCAGGATCATGCTATTTAATTGCTAAGTTTCTGTACGCACATGTGCTATTGCTTGTTTACCAAGATGAGGGAATCATATTTGATTTTGGAATGTTTGCTGTTTTGAGACTGAGCTGACATTTTGTCATATTCATGCTGTCTAAAATAGTCCCCAGACAAAAAAGTTAATAAAGTAAGATGTGCTTGTGCTGAATGCCTCTAATTGGTGTAGGTTTTTTCCATTGGCTCCAAAACAGTTGTTCTCAACCAGTACACAGTGGTATTCCATGGGGCACATCGACTCATTTAAATATTTGCCCAGTTTTACAGGAAGCTACATAAAAAGTACTACAAAGTCAAGTCAAACTAAATTTCATACAGACAATGGCTTGTTTATACTGCTCTATATCTTATGCACTGAAATGTAAGTACAGGACTTATATTCCAATTACTTTATAATTATACGGTAAAAATGAGAAATTAAGCAATATTTCAATAATAGTGTCCTATGATATTTTTGTATTTTTATGTCTGACTTTTGCAAGCAAGTAGTTTTTTAAGTAAGGTGAAACTTGTGGTACACAAGACAAATCAGAGTCCTGAAAGGGGTGCAGTCAGGGCTGTCCGGGGAGGGAGGGGTGTGAATGGAGAGATTGCCCGAGCCCTGCGGATACATGAGCCCTATGCTGCCCGGCTCCCAGTGGGGCAGCGCAGGGCCTGCACCGCTGTCCCTACATTGCTGTGCTTCAGCCCGCCTGCTCCCCGCTGTCTTCAGCGGCAAGCTGAAGGTAGCGGGGTGAGGCGGAGTGCGAAGCCTGGCTTCTGGGCCAGCCCTTCCTGGCCCCAGGGTGGAGCAGGCAGGCCCAGGGGCAGGGCAGGGAAGCAGAACCCAACATCTGGGCCAGCCCCCCCCCACCTCTGGGGGCGGAAAAGCTGGCCCGGGGTGGGACGGGTGTGCGGGGCCTGTCCTCTCTGGGCCGGACTCCCTGGTCCCCCACCACCCCAGCACAGGGGGTGAGCCATACAGGCCAATTGGTCCTGCAGCCCGCCCCCACCCTCACCCCCTTTAAGGGACAGCCCTGGGTACAGTAGACTGAAAAGGTCAAAAACTACTGTTCCAAAACAATATCAGTAAGTGAAAAGTTAAAGCCCTTCAGGAAGATGCATTATTTTGTCCAGCATCTGTGCCATCCTGGCTCAAGATAATTAAGTGGTACATTGCATGTTAAAATTGATAATCTGAGTGGTTTTAAATCAGAAGTTTCTTTGTCGAAGTGTGAAAAATAAATGCAGCATGCCACTGTGCTATATGAAGTGTGTAATTTATCTATCTTTGATGTAGGCTAGTAAGCACTGTAAGTGATTCATTCATCAGTTCTACCCTTTCCTTCTGCTTTCTTAAATGGGAAGTGCCTACAGAGTGAGAAAAGGGTCTTTACCATGGGAAATTCCTATTAGAGAAAGAAATCTCACTTGACACCCCAGAGCTGAAAAACCTTGAGAGAGGGCAAGCAGAAACAGAAGCCAGTTCTGGATTTCGCATCTGGCTCTTATCGGTACAAGCTACCACATCCAAACAGAAGATCCAAACTACCAGACAGTTGAAGAGGAGAGGCTCTGAAATTGAGATTCCAAATTTGTAACTCATACACATTGTTCTTAAACAGACTTGGGCTCATTCAAGATTTACAGAGAGCAGTTTCCTGCTTACACCAATCTAGCACTTCTGACAACAGTTCTCGCACTACTGATTTCATCTGGAAAATGATTACAAAACTTTTAGTTTAGAAGCTTCCCCTGGGAATTCCAGCTTTAATTTGGCACCCAAATTAACCAGCCTAGGTCTCAGGTGGATGAGGCTAACTGGCTGGGACAGTTTTGGAATCTAGCCAGACACAACCACTACTCTTGTAAAATGTTCACTGGGCAATAAAAAGAAACTAAAGTAACTGCTAGAGGCCTAAAGTGTTTAAGGGTGGAACTGTAACTATAAATCACCAGTCTCCTGACCTTTTTGTAGCGGATGCTTGTTAAATGGTCAATAGTTTGTGCTGTCTTTTCTATTCTGCAGGGAAGCAATAAGCCGACTGTGCGAAGCTGTATCAGGAACAAATGGAGCTATAAAAAAGCGGAAGGTAAATATTGCATTAGTGGGTCATGTTTTCCTTTTTATAGCTGCTTTTTATGGGCTAAATGATTCCCTGGCAGAATTCAGCCCACCACGGAATTCATGTGAGTTTAGTTAAAAGCGTTTAGTTTCTAGTTATTAACAGACATGTTGCATGCAAATACTAAGAAATCTTAATCATAGCCAATATTTCTTACCTTTAAAAGACCCATCTGTGTTTGGTCAACATCTTCTCATCACCTGCATCTTTATTTTGTTCAGATTTCGGAAATGGAAGTGTTGTAATCTGCTTGCCTCTGGTATAAGGCTGTCTGCAATACATGAAGTTTACAGTATGGTTTTCTTTCTTTCTTTCTTTGTTTATAGCCTCCGGTTAAATTTCTGTCGTCTGTGCTTGGCAAAAGTAACCTTCAGTTTTCTGGCATGAATATAAAATTGATCATCTCCATGAGCAGCCTTACTTTGATGAATGTTGATTCCCAGCAGGTAGGATTTTTATAGGTCAGTTACTTTCTGAGGTATCCTTCCATCTCTGTTAATATGTTTTCTTCCTCTTTTAGTTGCATAGAGCTGGAGTTGAAGAATGAACAGGTGCTGGAGTGGGAAAGCAAAGCTATTCTGGTTTTAAGCCTTGTAAAGATTAGCCAGACTTGGCCTCTGAATGTAAAGGGGAAACAACAGTGGAGAAATTTAACATTTGTCACACATACTTTGTGTTTATGAAAGGGTCTTTCATCTGGAAGCATCCCTAAGCGCTTGACAAACAGTATGTCTGTGGGTGTATGTATATACCTCTGCCTGTTCATTTGTACGGTGCATAATAGGGCTGCAGTTCTGATTGCTGTCTCTTATCACTACCGAAAAATAAATATTTTATAATAATAATGGGTCACAACACTGGCCTATGTCAGGGCAGTTTGGCAGCTAACCTGGAACCAAGCTGCCCTACAGTTGCTTACCTGACTCCTGGGGCTTTCCATAGTACTGTCTTCTGGAAACCGAGAGGTCTGGCCTCAGTGATCCTCAGCTGCCAGAATGGCCTCAAATTTGGGGCCATAGGCATGTAGCAAAACTTAAAGCAGCCCTTAGGCTACTGCACAGTTGTCCAAAGCTGGTGTAAGGCAGCACTAACTTGTATTTATTGTCAGTTACTTCTCATACACGTGTTGATTCTGCAGGAAATGTGAAACGTATACCTATGAGTCTGAGATCTGACTTGGAGCGGTGATGTAATACCACCGCTCTCTAAGCTAACTACTTTAGCTGTGCTTAACCTTTTCTACTGGTTTTAGCTGCCTTAGTATCTTCTGATGCACAGCGAGGTTTTTTTTCTTCATTGACAAGGGGGCATCTGGAAACTAGATTTTAACTCCCTGATTCTGTGGGCCAGCCAAGGCTCTTATGCAGTGTGGAGCTGCTGCCAGGCAGGTCTAAATTATGCCACTGCCAGAGTATCTTTAATGGACCAAGATAATCCTGGGCAGAGTGGAGCTGTCACACACTGCTCCCTTGCTGGATGGCCCCTCCCCTCAAGGGGGCGGGGCAAAGGTGCAGAGAATGGCTGTGACATAGATGCACCAGGAGAGTTCTCTTTACCCCAAGGGAATTGTACTATTCAAAGGGCAAAGGAACCAAATCCCAGCTAAAGAATCTGGCCTGACATATACTAATGCTTTCTCAGTTTGCATTATGGGAATTAAGGGAATTAGTCACTACTTATTGGACCTTGGTAAATTTCATTTCCACCACATTTCACTCCTGCTTAATCAATTGCAGTTGGTTCTAATAAAGAATTGTGTGTTCACAGTGATGAGGTAATGCATGAACCTAAGAAAAATTGGTGCCTGATCCAGCGAGAGAGATTTATGACAAATAGAAAAATTATGACAAATAGAAGAATTGAACCAGTGTAGAGAGTGAATATCATTAGACTGCAAACACGGGAGACCCCTGTTCGTGAAAATATTCTTCCATCAGCTGACTTTTTGTGTGCTTTTGTGGATAACTGTCAGTGACATTTAACTGAACTCATTTGGCTTTTAACTTTAATCAAGGATTTGTAAAGCCACCTCTCTCTTTCTCCCCTCACATAGCCCCAATTCTCCGAATATCCGTGTTTCCAATATTTGGCTTCTTAATAATAATTTTAAAAATCAGCAGTTGCATTCATTTGGGAAAATCCCGAAAGGCTGCTGGAGATTAAGTGAAAGCTTATGCTATACTGTTTGTGAATCTGATGTATCTGGATGTGTTCTCATCTTTAAGATCCTTAATATGCCCATCATAAAATTTTCCTATGATCTGATCAGATTTTCCTGAGGTAGGCCTTATATTACTTGCTCTGCTATGTTAGTAGCTGGTATTTTCTATATGCCAGCACACGGACACTCCTAACTGATTGGTTGTATTTTTCAGATTATTGCAAACCACCACATGCAATCCATCTCATTTGCTTCTGGAGGAGATCCAGTAAGTACAGATTTATAGGATATATTTCTGTAAACATAAGGATTAATTACAAGATGAAAAGTACCTGCAATTATTCTACTTCATCCACTCCTATCTCCAGTTAAATTGCATTTACACCGTAGTTAGCATTTCTGAGTCATTACATGTAGTACAAGGAAAGTAGTTAGAGAAGAGAACTGAGATTTTGGACTTTTAGGTGCTATTCCTGGCACTGCCATAGGCTTGTTGCATATGTAGGACACTTAATATGTCTTTACAGTTTTCTCTGTCTGAAAAATGAGCTCAAAGGCTGTCCTTGGAGGTCCATGAAGCCAGCAGCCATGATTCCTCCTGCCCTCATTTGGGGAATCTAGAAATGGGAACATATGAACATAGAAATTGCCAAATTGGATCAGATACGTGGTCCATCCAGTCTAGTATCCTGTCACCAACTGTGGCAATCTTCAGAAGGCATTGTAAAATACCCTGTAAAAGGTAGCAGTGAGATAATCTGTGCAGCCTGGGAGACGGACATCTTCTCCGAATCTATAATAGATACAGTTTGGGATAGGTCCTTATGCAAAAGAGGATTTATATCCTTTCCCAAACTTTGAAAAATGTAATATTATCATAAATAGACATTCTTGTTTTTTAATTTTGTTACATTCTTTGCTTCAGCAGAATCCTGTGGCAATGAGTTCCACAGTCTAATTGAATTGTGTGGATAAGTATTTCTTTTGATCAGTTTTGAATTTGCTACCTTTCAATTTCATTGACTGTAACCTAGCTCTATATTATGAAACAGGGAAAACAGAAGTTCCTGAACCACCTTCTCAGTACCGTTCAGGTGTAAAGCAGATTATCAGCTTTCATTCAAAACTGACCATGCTCTCCTTTTTGGCTTGAAACTGTAAACTGATCAGGCAGCATAAAGCAGATGGAAGGCTGCCCTAAGTGGAAAGCTGCACATCCCCTTGTGTAGAGAATCCCTTGGTGGTATAAACCCAACCTATGACCTGCTCCAAGCCCCCTTGGTGTAAAGGGATAGCCAGGGCAGGCTGTGCTCTGGCAATCCTTGATGAGAAGAGTAGATCTCAGGGTGCCACTACTTCAGTGGTGACTGAACCTTGAGACCGCTGTATGCCTGGGAGCCAAATTGGCCTTCACCTGCCCCCAGGTACCTTTTAAATCCATCCTTGCCCCTCACTTTTGGTGTGACAATGGACACTGTATTGCTAGTGCAGAAAATACTTGAAATTCTGCTTGTGCCACCTATCTGATAAGAAAGTAGTGGAGGTATGATTATAGGAATATTGTCTTGCCTGTATTTAAAGGGGGGGAAAGGTATGGGGAACTTCTTTGGTCCAGGGCTCTTCGTTATAAACTTCTTTGAGTCTCCCAATCTTGGAGATGGGACTGATCCAAAAACCTAAACTCTAACTTCTGACTTTGAGGAAATTCATATCCAGATCCAAATGTTACAGTTTAGGTCCCTGTCAGCTTTTTCTAGAAGAACGTTGAATTTAGGTTCATAGCTCATTGAAATCCAATCTGAACCATATTCACTTGGCTGTAATTGCAAATCCTTTGCCTGTTAGAAAAGGTCCCAGCAAGTGTATGTTAGATGGCAGTTTTATGTGCATGTTGTCTGAATTCAAAAGGAATAATTCATTGGAACAACATGATACCTGAGTTGAGAGCTGATCTGTGACTTTTTGTTCATTTGATTGGGGGGCATTGGGTGGATTTGGGGGAGGGCACTATTATTTAACAAATTTATATGGAAGTGTAACCAGTTTTCTGCCAGTTTTTAAAAGTTAAACTATTGTTACCCCTTATTTATATGATTATGGCAGTGTGCCCTTTATAGTAAGGTTTAGATTTCTAAATACAGTTTCTCTTTATTTTGCTTAATTTTTTCCATTTTGAAAATATGGGAATAATTTTCAATGCTCTGCTCAGCAAATCAGATGCATAATTCCCATGGCCTTATTATGTATTGGTTCAGTCTGAAGCCATGTTGTGCTATGATTTCAACAGATCTCACTGGGTAATCAGGGATGAGTGTTGTCTGCATTTGGATGGAAGAGCTTTCATGAACACCTACAGAAGGTGCTGCAGAAGGTGGGGTTGGTAATCCCGTAGGCGACATTTTTCCTTCTTACGCCTGGTCTACATTTAAAAGTTAGATCAATATAAAATCCACATCCCTGAGTGTTGTAGCTCTGCTGACCCAACTCCTGGTGTATGTGCAGCTATGTTGATGGAAGAATGCTTCCATTGATGTAGCTGTTGTTGCTCATGGAGGTGACAAACCTAAACAAATCGAAAAACCCCATCCATGGCTCTAGGAAATGACTACACGATGGCACCACAGCAGGATAGTTAGGACACTGTAGTGCCCAGTGGAGACATGGCCACAGTCAAAACTGAAGGGATGCTCCAGCATGGTTGAGGGTCATTGTGCTCTGCAGGACAGAACCATATGGATAAGAGGTCACATGGAAGCCCAGCCCATTGGAGGTGACTAATCGCACTTTACGTAAGAATAAGGGTGTGACTCCTGGTGGCCAGATTCCATTTTGGGTGATTCCAACTTACAATTTTCTTGCAGTTTCAGCTGGATATGGCATTCCTCACTTCCTGTCCCAGAGCCCAATCCTGCAAGGTGCTTAGCACTATGCAGAAAGAAACTGTTGAGCAGCTTGCAGGATTAGGTATCTAAACTGTGAAATGTATGCACTTGATATAGCAGCTGTGTTCTATCCCAGAAGTGCCTCCATGTTAGTGCTGAGTGAAGTCATCCATGTAAGTGTGTAAACTTTGTAATGATACAATGCAACCATCAAGTATTTTTCTTGTTTATTGGTAGCTGTGGTTGCACACCTAATTTGTATTGAAAATGTATCCCAGAATATATCTGAGCTTTTAAAAAATCTGAGAAAGAAATTGAGGAAACTGGGCTCACAAAATTCATTAATAAGAACATCTGGGCTTTCTTTGCATCCACAACAGTTACTCTAGGTGCTTTTTAAAATAATCGTGGATGAGTTATGTTAGCTCCAGGAGCTACCTTTTCATGACTGATTGAGCAATATTAAATGATTCTTGGGGTACTGTGAACAGGAGCTTTTATTTCCTGCCAGTTGATTGCATCTTCTCTTGAGAGCCATGTGTTTGAACTGTAAATTGCATACTCCCACCCCTGCCTTAAAGATCCAAGATAACAAAATACATCTTTAATTATTAAAATAATGTTTATCCATTACATCACCAATTTACTTGAGCACTGAATTTTCAACTGGCTCTTTTGCTTTTACACATTCTCTACGTGTTTTATTTTTGCTATGTCAGTCACCATATGCGGGTTTTGTCCTAAAAATTAATGTTTCAATATTAGTCATGACCAGAGTCTGGAACAGCCAGACTGAATATTTCGGGCTGTCTTCTCATCTCAGTGACACCAGTGTTAATCCAAACTAATTCCACTTGATTTCCATGGAGTTACTTGGGATTTATACAGTGATGTAACAGAGCCCACTGAATTTCAAGTTTTAGTTATTTTTTGAGATGTTCTTTTAAAAAAAATCTGCAAAATGGGCAAAATTCTAGTCTGTCCTCTGGAGCACATTGGCTCATTGATGTGTTCTGCTCTTGAATTGCATAGGTAGGTGAGCTAAGTGACTTCCACTGAAGGAGAGGATGTTTTGCTCTCATGGAATAGTTTAATATGCTTTAGAGAGTTCTGTAAAACTATTGAATAGGATCGTCATCTGAAGAACTGCTGCTTCTATAACAGAATCTAGAATGCAGAATATAATTTAGTTAATATACGAAGAATGTAAAACGAAGAGATTTCAGCATTTATTCAGGGAGAAAAAATAGCACTTCAATATCCACAACAAATTACTCTTCCTTTCAATCCATTAGGCTGACTGTACTGCTTGCTTTTCCTAAACATCTAAGTATCATTTTAAAAACTGAATCGAATGCCTGTATTTATCTTTCTGCGTTCATTTACATTGTTTTGCTGGCAATGGTGCTTTAACGGCTCAATTGAAAGATGTGTTTGGTTTTTCTGTTTTAGGATACAACAGACTATGTTGCGTATGTAGCTAAAGATCCTGTTAATCAACGAGGTATGGAAAGCAATTTTCAGATTAAAGTGTGTATTGTGTCTTGTCTGTACTGAGCTATGACATGAGCTTTAATGTGCCCTGGGATACTGAACAGCTTCATATTCTGTCCGTTTCGTGCTGTACAATTCCATTGTGTGGACAATGAGGTGATAGTGTTCTTAACTCCTTGCCACTCATGCCACACAATGAGAATCTTCAGACATGACTTAACTCCTATGAAGTATCAAACTTCATGAATGAGAAGACACTCGTATCTTGTCACTCTCCTAGTTTCCCAAGGTGGATTGGCAATTTCTGGTACCATATCAGATACAGCCTCTGCACTGGATGAGAGCAAAGGAGCTTATGCCAGCACAACTGAAGTTTCAGGGAGAGAAAAAAGTTTTGGTGATCTTGTCCTGTAATTTATGACGTTCCCAAAATCCCTTAATGGAATTGCGGCCCACACAGTTCATTTGCATCCACTTTTAGTCACCAAGTCTGTTTAAATACCAGATCGCTGCCTTACCCATGCAGATCATCACTGCATCCTCTTTGTATTAGTTATTTGAGAACACTGAACAGAAGGTGATACCAGTAAAACACTGACTAGCACAAATCTGGAGGAGCACCTCACAAGCAGTACCAAAGCAGACAGTGGAACAAGACAAGAGGAATTGGAATGGTCAGAGTAGTTCTGTTTCCTTCCGCAATGTACTGGGGGGCATCTACTTTGTACCACAGCCCACTGGCAGGTGGACTGGTGAGATTTACCCACATGTGTGTGAGATCATGTCCCTTCTATAGCTGGCTTGCAGAAGGTAAAATCCTGAACTCTACTCTAGCTAATTTCCCTTTAGTTCAGGTAGCAGGGATCTATGTTTTCTGAGAGCAGAAGTTATGTGTATCAGCACTGCTTCTGACTAAGTCTATGTGATCTCAGTATGTAGAACAGCTGACTATTGAGATGTCTTCTATGTTAAGGAATTGTTTCCAGGGCAGGCGAGGCTGATATTTAGGTTCTTCATGTTGTAGCTATGTCATACTCATTCTGATACATGAGAAAACAATTAAGTCAACTAATTACAGCACTCCAAAAACTATTCATTTGTAGTTCCTGTGACATTTAGTATTAGACATTGAGGTATGGGTGCAGTAATATATTAAAAACCACTGTAAAATCAATTATATGTTGCTCGTGCTTCTTATTACACTAGTGAATTATATTACCAGTTAGTGAGCAGAATTTAGATTGTGGCTTGAATTTTAGGCCTCAGGCTGGTAGCAGCTAAGATAGTCATGAATGGTCTCTACTTCTGTGCATCGGGTGCAGCGTACTGTACAAGCCAGAGTAATCTCACAGTGCCATCTAATGACTGATCTGTAAAAGAATTGTTGCTTTTGAAACCTACAGCCAGATTTTTCAGGAGTTCAGGGTCAGCTTTTAAATACATAGCATGCAAAATTGAAGCCACATTTTTAAAGATTTCAATTTCCTTAAGTATCTAAATAAAAGCCAGATTTTCAGAACTCTGTGCCTAGTGTACACCCACCATGCTGAAGTCTTCAGCAAATCTGCCTACTTATTTTGGACTTTTAGTTTAAAAGGAACCGCAACAATTTTGGAAAAATCTAGCTCTTCATGGATAGCAATAACTATCAGAGGAAGAGAGACAAGAGAAGATGCAAGAAAATCAAACCAGAAAACATAAACACAAGTTCAGGTTCTTTTTTAAAGTTATAGATTTACATTAAAATTAAAACACATCTCAAAAGTGAAATCAGTGTGATCTCCTAAGATTACTTAGATATTTCCTCTATATTTCATCTCCAGATTTACTGATCTAAGAGAATTCCCTGAATATAAGCTTAGTGAACATGTTCTATGTAATGTCTTTTTGTTCAGCGTTTTACACAGTGCCAAGCGCAGTGGGATTCTGGTCCATGACTAGGGCTCTTTGGTGCTATGATCAGACAAATAATAAATAATAGTGGTTTTAAAGGATTTTTTGCATCATTTTGTAGCATGCCATATATTGGAATGCCCCAACGGAATGGCTCAGGATGTAATAAATACCATAGGACAGGCTTTTGAGCTCCGATTCAAGCAATACTTGAAGAATCCTTCTCCTCTGATTACTTCCAGTGAAAGGTCAGTATGGGGTTTTCTAGTAAACCAAATATTGCTCTTCTACCACTTGTAATTGTAAGCATGAATATATGCTGTAGGGACTGACCTTAAACAAGATGTATTGTGCATGGCATTCATTTGGAGACACAATAATTTTATTAAAAAAACACTTTACACAAAATTTATAATGGAACATATTCTGCTTCTTCTGTTATATTCCCATCTGTACAGGTATAACTGAAAGCTGAATTCAGTCCTATTCTCCCTTCCCCAAATAGCCTTATTTTAAATTAAGCATATGAACTGAGTGAATATTACCAAATAAGGGCAGAGTAAGTGAAATGAGCAAGTTCTACTCTATAAATGTGGTGCATACACTGAGCTCCAACCTCAGCTATGCTAAGTTTATGTTCAGTGTGGCTCTGGAGAGGCGTGGTATGAAAAAAGGCGACTATTAGCCATCTTTCTGCTCTCCTGATCCTGGCCCTTTTGGGGACCAAAATTCTACCTGGCATAACTTTAGAGCAGCCTCACATACTGAACTAAACACAAATGCAACTTGGAATTTGAATATGTGAAAGGCCTACCTGGAGCTCTGCATTGAGCTACATTATTACTTGGACTACTTGCCTGGATGTGGTGTGAGGGCAAGTAAGACTGCTGCTCCAAGGATTGTGCAGACTTTGGGTATGGGCACACAGGAGTAGGCACATGCTCATTCCCACAGCAGCTGGGCAGGGAATAGATGGAGAATTGGCAGAGACGTAGTTCCACCTGTCTATACGCACTCTGGCCAACACAGAAGAGGAATCATAGGGGCATGTAAAATCTCAGCCTATCTTTCTGACATGTCCTTGCAGATGTCCACTCGTCGCCTGAAACCAAACATGGCCAAAATCCGAACACCTGATCTTACCCTGAAAACCCTCACCTTCTCCCCATCTCAGGAAGCAACACCATCATTCTTCTTGTTGGCCAAGCCTGTCATCTTGATTTATCTTTGGCTCAGTCTTCTTCTTTGATCCATAGTTACAGGCTATGTCTAAACCTTGCAGCTTCTTTTTACACAGCATCTCCAAGATCCAACCTTTTTCCTGTCCATGCTGCCAAGACTCTGGTTCACTACAAGCCCTGATTATGCTCTAATTTCCTCCTGTCTGACTTTGGTGCCTGCAACCTCATCTCCCTAAAGTCTATTCAAACAAGACTGTGAAGATGATCCATCTTGGCTTATTGCTCTGACTTTGTTGGGGACCCGACACCCCCCCCCCCGCATCTTTAAGTCATTCCATTGGTTTCCCCTTCTCCATTGCATCAGACACAAACTTCTTGTCCTTATTTTCAAAGCCCTCCACAATTTAGTCCCCCAGTCCTCCTCTCAAACCTATTACCACACTTTTTACTCCACCAGTGATGTCTGCTTCGATCATCTACTTCTCTGACAAACACTTGCATGCTTTCTCCCGTGCTGCCCGTCATGCGTGGGAAAAGCTCCCAGTCTGAATCTGCAAAACCACTACTCTATCCTCTGTCAGGTCCTATTCAAAACTCATCTCTGTTTCAACACATAAACAAAACTGCAAGCTGGTAGCCACTCCAAGCTGATGGCAAATTGTGGTCACTGCAACTGAATGGCTGAGAATTGCACACCTTTGTTACATTGCCCTCTGGCAAGGACTGCCTTTTATTATATGTTTGTACAGTGTCTTGCACAATGAGACCCAGCTTGGTTGTAATCTCTAGGTGCTACCACAAAAGAAATGTTTAATAATGTTAGCCCTGTTTTGATTTGGGCCATTAGACAAAATTTGTAGTCTTGTGAATTGTTTCAGTTATGAAGACAAACTGGTGATGGAGCCAGGTGTTTCTTTGATATATAGTTTCTTCGCTCACAGTTCCCAGCCTCTTTCAGCAAGTGCTCTACCCAAAAACCTTTCTCCCTGGTCTTTTTCTCAAGTCTGCTCTCCCAGTGCTTGTTCTGCTGCCTTCTTGACGTTCTGCTCTTTCTCTGTCTCTGTCTGCTGCAGCTTCCATTTCATGGATCTGACAAAGTGGGATTACAGCCCCCACAAGCTCATGCAATAAATAAAATTGTTAATCTTTAAGAGTGCCGCAGGACTCCTTGTTTGTTTTTCTCTTTGTTGTGTTTTCCCCTGCTTATTTCCCATGCCCTCAGACATGCCACTCTGGTACAATCAATCTGCCAGCCAAGTTTATTAGATCACAGCAGAACTCCCTTAGGGCACAAGGCTATATCCTACTCCAGCCCCGAATGTGGCTTTGACCTGGCTAGAGATCCCTCTTGTTTCAGCTATCTGTTCCATAAAGGTGCTTCATTGCTTTTTACAGTTTTCCTGAATGAAGGGCAGCTTGTGCACCCACAGTTTCAGTGAGGTTTAATCCAACCCATAACAAAAATAATAATGCTGCCTTAATCATATTTTTCATTTATTATATAGAGTATATATATTCTATATTCCATATTCTAATAGTAACCTGTTACCTCAGGGGACAATAAGTATAAAGATGATCTTCCCTGTGTAATCATGCTAGATGACATCATACGGAAATCACAGAAATTAGAAATGGAAACAGTTGATTAAATTATTTAGTTCAGCCCTCAGCTAGTCTCCAGACAGAAGACTTCCCTCCGATAGCACTGTGTGAATGAGTCACCCATTTCCAAACTACTGTGAATCACATAATCAAATATTTGAGCTGTGTATCACATAATCAAGTACTTGAACTTTATCTCTTTCCTGCTTGTGGCCTTTTATCCAATTATCTTCTTGTTAAACAGAGAAGTAAGATTCCAAATGCGTTGTTATTTCTGGAGGAGAAGCAGAGTGCAGGAAACACCTACTTTTGCAATGTATCCGCCGAACAGTGAAGCCACTAACATTGGGTTCAAGACATACAGGAAAATGCTGTGCACCATCGACAATGCCATTTAGGGTTTGTCTATGCACCAGGGAGACCACCCATCCCTAATTGGATGGGATAGTCCCGAAATGTACATTTCAGTTCCCGTTCCTGGGCTGAATGACTGCGGGACTTCATTTGTCCTCAATTCCCTGTGGGGTTGCTTTGCACCTCTCTGGGGCTCAGGAGTGGTGCCAGCCTCTTCTTGGTGAAGGAGGCTGAGGTGAGTCTTAGTCCCCCTCGCTGTAAGGTCCCACCCCCTTCTCCCTCTCTTCCCCTGAAGGCCCTACTCTAGGCCAGCCCAGCAGTTATAAGAGCCACCCAGGGAGCACAGAACACTGTGGGATTTGATTTCCTGAAGCAATTCCTGGTCTATCTAACTGCTGCCCAAATGCCACATGAGGTTTTAATTTCCCTTTATAAGTCTCCCACACTAGATTTATATAGACAAGGCAAAAGCAACTGGGCCCAGAGTCTATACCGTGAATACAATAATGAACCATGTCTCCTCTGAGGAGAAAACATTTCCGAAAGTTACTCTTGTATCATTTTCATGACTAAGAGAATACCGACCTTCCCATTGTTCAAAAAGTATCTCTGCCATCCTGCCAATGAATTATAGGTGATGCCACTTTTAAAATAAATCATAATAGCTAGAAAATAAAGAGGTAGCTGAGTGAAGAGATTTAAGCATCTGGCTTTTCATATTGGGGGAAATGGCATTTGTTTGACTAGTTTGTCCATTTTGTGTAGACAGATGGGACTTATTTACCCTGAGAATCAATTGATCACATGAGTCATTTCATTTGGTGATTCATTTTTCAGTGAAGTGATGAATCTTGATGGATCCGCTTGGAATACACAGGAGAGGGAGGAACATGAATATTACAATGAAATTCCAGGGAAAGAGCCTCCTACAGGTGGACTATTAGACATGCGAATGAAAGTGCAACCAGACCAAAAAGCAAGCTGTCCCATACAATGTGAAAAGCAATATTGTTTGGTATGTATGTCTGTTTCTGGTCTTACTATTCACTGCTTGTTCTGGGGGGGGATAATAATTTATGTCTTACTGCAGTGACGAGGATCTGCACACAACCACAACCAAATCCTCCTTGGTTTGGGAAGGGCCTTTTAGGCCAGTTTTAATAACACTTAACACTTATTTGAATCTCAAAGCATTTTATCAATATTAACTGATCCATCCTTAAAATGCCTCTGGGAGAGCAGCTATCATCTCTTTTGCTGAGATGGGGACAAACTGACACACAGATTTAAATGACCTGTCCAAGACCACACACCTGAAAAACCTCAGACTTGCCAGCTCCCAGTCCATGTCAGACCACAGTGTCACTCTGCACGATATTCTGCAGGTATGAGATGAAGTTTTCAGTTACTTAATTCTAATGTGTTTCAAGATAGTGGGCGTTCAAATTATCCAAGGTCTCTGTAGACCACACCCTGAACCTAGGGATAGTCAGAACTCAGAAAACCAGGGAATGAAACCTGCTGACTTAAGTGCTAACTGGGATAGTTCCCCTGATTGTAGAGTATACTGGTTAGAATTCCCAAGCACGGTGATGTGGGTAGCATTAGCTGGCTCTGCCTGTAGAATATTCAGGAGTCTATGTTCCAGGACTGGGGCTGGGAAAGGACATCTCAATTATGCTTGTGACTTTGCAGCAGAGGCTTATTGAGGCGGGACGATACAATCCCAGGAGATTTAACTGAACTCTGGTTCACTGGTTAGAGACTGTATTTCCACCAGTATCAATCCAGGTGTTTGCTCAATACTTCCTTTCAATCTTGAAAATTCTTTAATGCTGCTCACAGTGTGACCATTCTGCTTCCAAACCATGTTGTCTGTATTCTCTTTTCCTGTTTTTATTGCAAGAAACATTTGCATGAAAACAGAATCTTCATTGCCTAGGAGGTAATTTGATCCTGCTGCATATTTCTCTGCTGAGATCGTTAGATTCCTGTTTGTAACATCATAGTCATTTCCCTAGCAACTAATTGCGATGTTACAAACAGTGGGTTGTGACTTCAGGTGAGGAATTGGTCCCAGATCAGAGCTGCTGCTTGGCAACCAAGATTCTGTCTTCCTGAAAAAATTCTTAGGAATGATATCAATACAAATTCATTAGAGGAGGAAGTGTTCCCAGTGTGTTGAGCATTAATGCTTTGCTAGTCAATATGTTAAGAATGTTTCTAGTCATCTCCATAACACACTACAAACATGGCATCAAATGCAAACATGGACTCAAGCTTCTCTCTCACACATTGTCAGAGACTGGCCATGTACCAATACTTTGTAAGACTTTCATTGATTGCTGCGGACTTTAGACTCTTCATGGGGATTGGGGCATTCATCACTGGACTAATCAATGGGAAGTAGACATCCACACTGCATATTGTTTGAGGGGGTGGGGATGTGATTGTCCAGCATCACATGTGTGCACTGTATATATTGTAAAGATGTCTGACGTTTATTAGCAATTGACATCCTCTGAGAGTAAATTGTGTGATTCTTTCAGACTGGCAGCCCAAAATGCATGAACATCTATGAAAACTGTCCAGAAGAAAATAAATCAATGGGTATGTGCTGTCTTCTCTCCCATGCATATCTAGATTTTAACTGAGCCAGACTGTCTGGCAGTGCCGAGACTTTTGCTATAATAATGAGAAGTGTTTTGCTTATGAAGTCACGACTAGTTCCCCAGCCGAGGGGCAGACAGAAAAGCCTTACAACTTTTCAAAGGGGTGCTAATCCATTTTTAGGCCTGCTGGCAGACATCACTTTTACTTGTCCTGACACCATACAGTAGCCCTTTGTTACTTTATTTCTTCTCATCGCCTGCAAGGAAGAAAGATGCTTAAATAGCTCTGACACAACTCATATGAGCTATACAAATGTATTATGGGATCAGAATTCTCAGAAACCTTGTGACATTGCAAGGGGGAGCATGTGTGTGGCCTTGATTCCAAGGTTAAAAGTGCCTAGTCTCAAATATAACCTTAAATCTGTTACTTCACTTGAGCTTTCCCCTGTTTCCATTAATATGGCTGGTTATGTGCTCCAGGTCACATTCATGTTGGGGAAACTTGCTTGCTGATATCCCAATGTACCAGTAGCCTTTACTTCCTTTTTAGGCCTTCACTTGGCACCACTGAATTGCCACTGGACACATTTCTTTTGGCTCCATCCCTTTCCTCCTAGAGGGAGGCTCATTCAAAAATCCCTTCCACCCTGCTGGTGGGGACTGTATTACATAGTCCACCTGCTCTGGGAGATTTCTTTATTTGCAGTATTTCTGCATTTGGCATGTTTAAAAGAGAAGCAACTAATTTCTGCAGATGTAGGATGACTAAATCAAATAATAAATGTGATAATTAGCACAAATAGGATCACTGTTTGGCTAGATAAATAGCATTCAATTAATACCCAGCTGTTCTGTTCATCTTCTCCTGAATAAGGACTCTTGACTGAGCGATACTCCTCTGGCTCACCAGGCAGAGCTACATAGCACACCTATCAGCTCTGCCCTCCCAACCTTTCAGGGTAGAGCGAGGAAGGAATCCCTCCCCTTTACAAAATGCTCCCAGGGAGGGGAAACAATTTTGCAACAGAGAATTGAGGATGTGCAGTGTGTCTCCATAATGACATACACAGGATTGAAAGGGACCTCCTGAGTCATCAAGTCCTATGGACAAACATATAAAAGTCATCTTAAAACTGCTTAAGTTGCCCCCACTACTCCAATAGGGAGGCCGTTCCAGAACGTCACTCCTCTGATTATTAGAAACCTTCTTCTACTTTACAGCCTAAATTTATACCTGATAGTTCTTGTGCTAACATTGTTTATTTCTAGTTTTAATAGCTCTTCTGCCTTCCTCATGTTTACTCCCCCCCCAACCCCCCCAATGTATTTACACAGAGCAGTCAGATCCCTTCTCGGCCTTTGTTTTGCTGGGCAAAACAAGCTAAGCTCTTTTAGTCTCCTCTCATACCAATTTATCTCTCCTCATTCTGAGAGCAGAGATACCATTAGACTCAGCTGATGTTTTTTATATATCAGTCAGAGTAGAATAAGTATGAAAAAGTTAACTCATTCAGAATTATCCAGGGCAGGCTAAACTAATCAGCCACATGCTGAGTGGTGGGGCATTGGGAACCCAGAGATAAGAAATATGAGGAAAAGTGATTTTTACCTTGATATTTGTTTTCCATAAATACATTAAAAACAGCATTCCTACTCCTGTACTTTTTAGTGAACCTACTCAGTTTTGGCCTAACTTTGCTCTTACTGAAGTCAATGGGAGATTAATTGTTGACTTCAGTAGAAGCAGTTAGAGCAAGGGCTTGAGCACTTTTGATGATCCACTTTACTCATAGACTTTAAGGTCAGAAGGGACCAGTATGATCATCTAGTCTGACCTCCTGCAAAATGCAGGCCTCAAGACCTCACCCACCCACTCCAGCAATAGGCCACCAACCTATGTCTGAGTTATCTATCTCCTTAAGGACTTTAAGATACAGAGAATTCATTGGTTTGACTGCATAAAATGGTGAAGGTGCTGAACATTATGGTTTTTAGAAATAAAGACAAATGAGATAGTTTAACACATTTTTCTTTTGTCTCTGAAGGGTTTAAGTAGAAAATGTCAAGGCTGCAACTTTTCAGATGCAGCTTTTGTTCTTTTAGTGTGGTAAAAAAGGAGATACACTCTGTATTGCCGTTAATTGCAGGTAACTGTGGTGAAAGATCACTGAAGGCAAAAAGAGATGTGTCCTTGCTGAAAGCTGCTTGCAAAATGGATCTTTTTGATGACCCTTGTTATATCAACACTCAGCCCCTGCAAACTACAGCCTACACAGCTAGAGGCCTTTCATCAGCCCAGATCTATAGGAGCCCACTGTGTCATGAGAGTAGGTTCATATTTTTAATAACACTTTTTTCCTAAGCCTTGAAATGAAGGTCTTGCCATTTGAATGCATGGAGACAGACTCTGTTTTCTCCATAATAACTGAGAAAAAAAATACTTAAAACTGTGATAGGCATCTCTTTTGGCTGTTATATTAAAGATAAGCAGCACCAGAGATCAGAAATACTGACAAGCAATGAGTGGATCCAACTTCTGTCTTCTGAAGTTGAGTAATGACAATAAAATGCATAGGGTTATATCTTTCAAAGGGAATGACAAGCAGTCCCTGAAAGCAGCATTAAAAACATAGTCATATCATGTCCCAAAGATGTTGGACAGTCTTCTGCATATAGATCTTACCCATTCTAAGAGGAAGATGAGGTCTTTTCTGCTGTAACTTCATAGATTTTTTTTAACATCATAAGGAACCATTATGATCACCTAGTCTGATGTCCTGCATAAGCCAGCTCATAGAACATTACCCAGCAATTGCTCTATCAGGCCTGTATCTTTGGTTGCAATGTAGCAGATCTTTTAGAATGACATCTGGTTTTGATTTAAAAGATTTCAAGTGATGGAGAAGCCATCACATTCATAGGAAAGCTGTTCTAATGGTCAATTAACCCTTACTGCTAAAAATTTGCTCTTTGTTTCTTATCTTCTCCTTTCTGGTATCACCTTACTGGTAGGCTTGGAATCTACACAGAGAGAAGGGGATGGAGATTGGGAGGTCTGCATTCAGGGGACTCTCTGGCCATACAGACTTTTCTAGCTTGGTTCTGTATTACCTTTTCTGTGGGTCCCCTCTGTGCTGGTTTAAAGAGGCTTAAATACTTTAAAGAGACCAGAAGAGACCTTGCAAGAAAACTGTATTGAATCACTGGTATCAGTCAGTTTCCTAAGAGAAATTTTGCAAGGAGCCATTTGTGGCCTAACTGCATATATCCCAACCCATCCATATTGTTATTGTGTTTGGTAACTTTTCAGTTTTGCATAGCAGATGCATCATGCTGTAAATGTTTCCTTTCTGGATGCATCACTCATGTACATTCTTGCACATGGCTGGAGTCATTCAACATGATTCTCACAGTTAGGTGTGATATTCTCTTCAATGTCAGCTAAAGAAGAAAGAAAAGTCAGATCTTTAAATAAGATGACTAAAAAACAAATTTGTTTCGCAGGGAAGATCTGAATGACAAATAATCAGATTGTATTCTATATGTCATTTTTTCATGAGCTAATATACAATAGGTGAAATTAACCGTGCAAACAAACAAAGCATTCTGCCTGTAAATTTGGTATAAAATAGAATGTTTTACAACTCACGCATCTCTTCAGAAGTATTTTTGTGCCACTCATAATTTTATGTAGTTCATTCTATATTCAGATATGCAATTGCAAGATGGAATCTCCTCTAAGCTTCCGAACTTCATGATTCTTTCCCACCTCACTCAACCATTGCAACACAAAATGAAAACATGACAACATCAGAACAAACTTTTTAAGGGCTAATCCCAGTTCCTGTTACCTAGCATCACGAGAGCTAACTAACCATTTAATGAATCTCACACTTTCCATAGTTTCTACATCTGTAAAATGAGGGTGATCATTTTTACGTAGTTTGCTGGGGTGCTGTGAATATTACCATGTGTGTATAACTTTAAAAATGTTAAATATTATTACTATCTGGAAGACTGGTTCAGAATACATCTTCAAATCTGAGTCCTTTGACTCTTTGAGTGTTTAAGTATTATGGAAAGTATTATCTCTGTCTTTTATGCTGAAGTTTTGAGTGAAGGATTCAGCATCTTTCCATTCATTTAATTTTAGAATTGCCAGAAGCTGTTCAGCAGTGTGCTGCAGTCAACATGGATAGTGTATGTGTTCTGCCACAAATAAAGCAACAGTTAAAGAATGAAGATTGTTACCATGGCAAATTAAACAGGAAAGCAGCAGAGACCCTCTTGATCAACGATGGGGATTTTTTGGTGAGAGAGAGTGCAACATCACCTGGACAATATGTACTGAGTGGATTGCAAGGAGGGCAAGCAAAGCACTTACTTTTGGTGGATCCTGAAGGCAAGGTATGAGGAATCCATGTATTGAAAGTATCCCATAAGAGTCCTGGCTTGTTCCAACATTTCAAAGGCAATGTGCATATTTAACTGCCAGGGAAGAAATCCTGGTGCTGTGGAAGTTAACAGAAGTCTTGCCAATGACTTCAGAGGAGCTTGGTCTTCACCCCAACGACTTTTAAGAGTGTGGTCATTATTGTAATTAGCTAACTAACATCTCAGTTATCACACCCTTTGAGTATTAAATGTTGCTATTAAACGTCAGTTTTAGAAATCAAATGCTGACAGCATGCGACAATAAAATTGACAAGTAAAGTATTTTCAGATGGAAAAAAGGTAATAGAAAGAGTCAGTTGTATCACTAGATAGCTAACCTTCTAGGACATCTGTACAGCAGCTTTAAGAGCTTCCCTGAATGACCTTTTTTAGAAGAGTGAACCAGAGAGAATCTGCTAGGGCAGTGCTTCTCAACCTTTTGAAGGTCACAACACTCTTGCTGGCTTATCGCAACCCTATAGGACACATCAGCCCACACTTCCCAGGCCAAATCCAGCCTTCTCCCTGGCTCTCCAAGACACACTTACCACTGTGTGGAGACACAGTAATGTGTCCCGACACAGTGGTTGAAAACCACTGTGCTAGAAGGACCTAGGGACATGCCTTTCAGGAGAAGAAATGGTGGCTTTGCTCCACTCTCACAGCTCTGTTCTCCTGTGCCCAGTTCTGCACACATTCCATCAACTTCTCTTTTCTCCCTCAGTTGTGCTCTCTTGCCTGTGCAATGGGTATGATAACACCATAGCTGGAGATGCATCTGGAAATACATCTCTTGAAGTGGGTTGCTGCCCACAAAAGCATATGCCCAAAGAAATTTGTGAGTCTTTAAGGTGCAACAGGACTTTTGTTGTTTTTATTATATGCAGACTAACATGGCTACCCCTCTGGAATTTATAGCTGGATATGTAACCAACCCGTGACAGGCTATCACAGGGGTTACTGGCTGGCACACAGGTTGACAGAGATGCAGATAGCTGAACAACATTTTAACTATTTGTTCTGTTAAAGTGTGTGTTACTGCTACCCTCCTTATTGATCCTGGTCCTAGTGAATTCAGTGGTTTTAATTCCTGTTGACTTCAAAGGAGTGGGTTCAGGTCTGTGATACTTTTTAACTGAAAATAACTTAAATAAATTCTTTTGCTTCCTTACAAGGTGAGAACCAAAGACCACGTGTTTGATAGTGTGGGTCATCTTATTCGCTACCACATGGAAAATAATCTGCCAATCATCTCTTCTGGAAGTGAAGTGAGCTTGAAGCAGCCAGTGAGAAAACAGAGTAACATAGGACACATGCAATACAACAAATAACACTGTTGGATCTCATAATTTGTGAATACTGCATTAACTATTCTTAAACTTCATTACTACAAAGCTAACTCAAAAAGTATAAACTGCACTTTTCAGCTGCTGTTACGGAAGACTTCTTTTTGTGTGTATGTATGAATATGTATATATGTATATATATATATCTATGTAGATCTAGAAAGATCAATATGCATAACTATATAGATATATATAATGTTAATCTTAGCAAAATGAACCCCCTGGAGAGTGAGAGAACCATTTGGGAAAAATATTAGACATGCACAGATGTCACTTTCAGGGTCATACTGAAACAGTAACTATTTAAAAGCACAATTAAACTTTTACATGAAAAAGCTCACTTGAACAAACTGCTGGGACATTAGTATGTGCCTTTTAGTCATGGAATTATTAGAAAGGAATATTTATACTGGATTAGTTTCGAGTGGATACATGGACATGTGCTGGTGTAGGAGTATTTGCCAAAACAAATGATTTGAATATTATCAAAATGTCACTTCCTTACAGTAGACACTAACTTTATTTCATTTTGCTTATAGTAGCACTTTAATAGCAAATAATGTTTAAAATTGATTGCATACACAATACAGAAAGGTTGCCTGTTTTCTTAGTAACAAGCAGTTAATCACTGACTGCTCAAAGATTTGAGATTATGCAACATTTACTAAATTGAACTAAAGATATGTAAATGAAGTATAATTTTGGAACAGAAAGTATCAAAGAGCAAGCATGGTAGATCCTAATATTTTTATGTCTTGCCTATAATTTTACTATTCTTGCCAACAATTACTGGAAATGACTCTTTTTAAAACCAGGTTAAATATATTTTCATTGATTCTGTAGATCATTTACATCTTAGAGAAACTGAATGAGACACATTTGCATTTTGAGGGGGGAAACTATTTAAAAAACTGTTTGAACTTTGCATGTTCTAGAGATTATTGTACAAATTTTTCAAAAATGTGATTTCTTCCCCTTGCTTACTTAGATTCCATTTGATCATATACATTGAAAATGTCTTTTTAAGCATATTCTGTTTTGTCACAATAAATGCTGTAAATCTGAATGAACCTGTAACCAGCATATCTGAGAGAGTCAGTAGTTTATTTTAATTAAGGAGCAGTGTTTCAATGAGTAATGCAAGACAGAGCAGGTGGCAGTGGAGCAGAAGGTCCTGGTGGAGAGTTATCTAAGGGTGAAAGCTGACTGAATAATGGGTTTTTTGGTTTGCTGGCAACAGTTTTGGTTTTGGATAGGTAAAAAATGCATAAATAGTTTTGGCTCAATAAAAATGGCGTCTTTAAGGGAATAAACTATTTGTTGAAAAAAATTAGCCCAGTTCTCATAATGGTATCCTTTCTTGGTTTTAAAATAATCATCCCCATGATTCCTATGCCAAATTCAATTTCATTATTCTGTGGTAAATGAGCTTCACTAAAATTAAGGAAATCCTGTGTCTCCCTATTCAACATGAACATTGCATTGGATGTTGCAGAGTGAGATCCATGCTTCTTGAGAGAATATATAGGATAAAAGATCTGGTAACTGAGGGCATTGTCTTCCATTGAAGGGAAAATCTGATTATTTTAAGTCATTTTTTTAAGCAGCGGGAAATGGCTTCCCCCTTTTTTTAATCACTTTCTAGGCCTGAAAACCTATAATCTTTCATTCCCGGGTAATAAAGTGAATAGAATATTCTGCTAACATACCCACCTTGAAGCAAGGAGAAGCTTTGAAATGTCACTGTAGCTGATTACCTTGATAACTGTCTGGCGTGGCTCTAATTTTATGCCTTCAGCACCGATGACCTATGTTATTTCTATTTGCTTACACCAAAGGTTCTAATCTGTAGATCAGAGCACGAAAGGGAGTCACAGAAGAGTTCTGTGCAGTTGCTGGGAAAGTGGTGTCAGGTCCTAGATTGGTGCCCTGCACACTCTCCCTCTTGGCTAGAGTGCCACAGTGTAACCCGCTCAACACAAGTGCATTAAGCCAAGGAGGAAGCAGAGAGCACATCTTTGGCTGTATGTCTGTGAAAGAGAAAGAACTGCATGGAGTTGCCCTGCTTCCTCATCAAAGTTGAAGGTGAGGTGGGCAGGGAGAGGAGTGGAGCTCTTCCCCTCCCAGGAAGGAGGTAGAAAGTGAGGCCTTGTACACATGATCACTTTATCGCGCATTAACAATCATTACCGCGCGATACCAACAACAGCGTACACACATGCAATAGGGCTGTTGCGCATTAACTGCCTTGTTGTAGCGCAATACAAAAACCACCTCGACGAGGGTGGTAGCAGTTAACGCGGAACAGCTGTTGCGCCTTTCCGCTCGTGTGTACGCTTACCGTGCAATGATTGGCCTCCGGAACTGTCCCAGCGTTCCAAAGTCATCCTCTCTGGTCTTCCCCCACCCGCTCTGTGGCCCTGACGAAACAGTCCCCGCCCTCATCAGATTCCTGGGATTTTTGAAGTTCTCATCTGTTTCACTTCCTGTTCTCTTCCTTGTGGAGTGGAGTGCAGCTCCGATCATCAGTAGCAATGGCGGCCCGTCGTGGAAGACGCGCACCCCTTTGGAGCACGGCAGAAGTGCTGGACCTGATCAGCATCTGGGGAGAGTCCGCTGTGCAGGCGCACCTACGCGGCAGCAGGCGAAATTATGATACATTTGGCATAATTTCTCGGGCCATGTCAGAGAGAGGTTATGATAGAGACACTGTGCAGTGCAGATCTAAGGTGAAGATGCTAAGAATAACCTATCACTGAACGAAGGAGGCAAACTGCCGTTCGGGATCAGCGCCTGCTACATGCAAGTACTATAAGGAGATAGAAGCCATCCTCAGTGGGGACCCCACAACCACTGCAAAGAGTCCCGTGGACACATCGGCCCCCCCTCATCCAGTGAATGCCAGACCCGAGCAGGATGAGGACGTGATTGATGAGGAGGAGGAGATGGAGGATGACCTGGAGGAAAGTGCAACAGCGTGTAGCCAGGAGCTCTTCTGCACCCCCGCTGAGACATCCACCCAAGACATGAATTGCAGCGTGTCCTCTGAGGTGGCAGAGGGGGGTTCAGGTAAGTTTCTCTTTCATGCAGCTATGGCTCCTGCTAAAATATCATTGTCCAGGGTGGGGGTGCTTGCTGTCTTGGTCCCCGCTGTGCACGCTCTTTACTCTGCATTCATTAGAAGTGCATCAACACAAGCAGTGATTGTCAAAAAATCATCTGTATTTAGGTCAGTAAAGGTTTCCTCGATGTACCTCCAGAGGCTACTACTCAGGTTAGATGGGAGAGCATTTGTGTCTACGCTCCCAAAGACGGATACTCTGCCTTGCCAGCTGCAAAGCACAGCCCTGGGAACCATGGCAGCACACAGTGCAGCAGCATACGGTCCTGGCTTGCAACCGGTGGCATGTAGGATATGTATTCTAGCTGGCAGGGGCACTCTGAGGAGAGAGATATCGGGTTCCATCTGTGTGCTCTGTGCAGAATGTTAGCCCCCAGTAAGCTTTCTATTAGGACGTACCTTGTCCGCTTCAGCGAAGCATAGGATGTTGACTGCCCTGCACCTTCCAGTGGAATGTGCTACTGGAAGGTTACATTGGTTATCTAGGCTCTGTGTTAACAACAGCTTTATTATTTTTTTTTTTTAGATTCGACCTTCACAAAGCCGGTGTCTACCCCAGCTGACCGCATGAGAAACATTCGGCGGCGTGCTCGAAGAAACAGGGAGGATATGTTTCAGGACCTGCTGAAAACAGCACAGGAATCTGCGAGGGAGAATGGAGCCTGGAGAGAAGAATCCCAACAGAGGAGGCAGAAACACAGGGACGAACTGATAAGCGTGATGAAGGAGCAAACGTAACTGCTCAAGAGCATGATTGCTTTGCAGACCCAGGCAATTAATGTACGGGCTCCACTCCATACAGTTCAGCCATGTCTGCCTCCCACACCCCGTAGTCCTTCAAAGAATTTCTTTGAAGGCCACCCGTCCCCCTGGTACACTGCAACATCCAGTCCCCCCCAGACCTACTTTTTAGAGACCCGCAGCTACACCCACCTGTAACCCCCCCCTTTAGGTTTTAATAAAAACAGTGACAAATAATTTGAAGAGTGGCTTTATTTGTACACATTGAAAATCTCATAAGGTGCACCTGATGTGTCCTGGAAGTTAACTAGGGGAGGGCATCATTGAAATGGTCCCTGAGTGACTCCCTTATGCGAGCAGCTTCTCCTTGGGCCCCCCTAATACTCCTAGTGGCTGGCTGTTCATATGCTTCCTTGAGGCGCTGTGCCTCTGTAGCCCACCCTGAGGAAAACTTTTCTCCCCTACTTTCACAAATGTTATGAAGGACACAGCACGACGCAATCACAGCAGGGATGTTGTCCTCCGCCAAGTCCAGCCTCCCATACAAACATTGCCAGCGCCCTTTTAAACAGCCGAAGGCACACTCCACAGTCATTCTGCAGCGGCTCAATCTGTAATTGAACCGCTCCTTGCTGCGATCTAGGTTCCCGGTGTACAGCTTCATGAGCCATGGCATCAGTGGGTATGCTGGGTCTCTGAGGATGATTATGGGCATCTCCACATCCCCCACAGTAATTTTTTGATCTGGGAAGAAGGTACCCCCTTGCAGCTTCCAGTACAGACCAGTGTTCCTGAAAATGCGGGCATCATGCACCTTTCCCGACCACCCAGCATTGATGTCCATAAAACGCCCCTTGTGATCCATGAGTGCTTGCAGCACCATGGAGAAGTAGCCCTTCCTGTTGATGTACTCAGTCGCGAGATGGTCTGGAGCCAAAATAGGGATGTGTGTGCCGTCTATGGCTCCCCCGCGGTTAGGGAATCCCATGGCAGTAAAGCTGTCCACAATCTCATGAACATTGCCCAACGTCACCATCCTCCGCAGCAGAACGCGATTGATGGCTCGGCAGACTTGTGAAAGGGCTAATCCGATGGTGGACCTCCCGACTCCAAACTGGTTTGCAACCGACCGGTAGCAGTCAGGAGTCGCCATCTTCCAGACAGCAATCGCAACACGCTTCTCCACGGTTAGGGCTGACCTCATGTTGGTGTCTTTAAGTAGCAGGGCAGGGGCCAACTCTGAACACAGTTCCAGAAAGGTTGCTTTCCGCATTCGAAAGTTCTGTACCCACTGCTCGTCATCCCACAGCTGCATAACAATGCGATCCCACCACTCGGTGCTCGTCTCTTGCGACCAGAAACGGCGTTGCACCGTGTGCAGATGATCGGTGAAGGAGCTGAGCAACGCGGTGCTGTTGCTCTGCATGGCATCGATCAGCCCCTGCTCCTCGGTGTCCTCGTCTGACTCGGAGCTCATTGCGCACTGAGCAACCAGCCGAGATGTATTTAGAATGCTGAAAGTGACAGTGGAGATCAGAGCAGGATCCATGCTGTCGCTGTTGTGATTGCTCACAATTAGTGCGTCACTGCACTGTTGAAAATAGGCGCGAGTTGCTATTGGCAACGAGGAAGACGCAAGGGGAACACAGTGCACCACGGGAAACTGAGATTTTACCCATGGCACTTTGCGTTCCTTTCCTTCATCCCATTATTCCAAGCGCAGATTGAGGGAAAATTGAACTGTGGGATAGGTGGCCAGAATTCATTGCGCTACACCGCAATATTGCAAAGAATTCTGTTGCGTTACAAGGAGTGACGTGTGTATGTGCTATCCCGCAATAAAAGTCACGTGTTTTTTATAGCGTGATTGCCATGTTGCGCTTTAATCTGATCGTGTGTACATAGCCTGAGAGTGTACAGATCTCATCTCTGCCATAAAGAATTAATTGAAAGCCCCTCAGGACTTGAAAAACAAAGTATTTTGAGTTTGTAGTGCCATAAGAGAAGAGATGTCTGAATTTGGTATTGAGAAATAATGGCCTAGGACTTTCATTTTCCTTCATGCAGACATGTATGCAGAAAATACTTTGCACAGGGGTATGGTATTTATAGCTTGATGAGATATAAACTGAAATGGCCACCCTAACATTGAACATTTCCAAGCTGTAGGAAAATTTTGGATCAGGGCCCAAATTTGCGGCTTGGGGTTCTTTTGGGCATCACAGACACGTAATTGTGAGAGGAAAAAGGAAAAGAAGCTGGCTAAAATGTATGCTGATTTGAATAATCAAGTGATATCTCAGAATCTGTTGCTGTTGAAGAGAGAAAACAGAAGAATTCTGAAGACTATAGAAGCAACTCAGGTGCTGACAAGTTCCAAAGCGGTGGCCGTGTTAGTCAAATTCAGCAAAACAAACAAGGAGTCTGGTGGCCCTTTTAAAGACTAACAAATTTATTTATCACATGAGTTTTCGCAGGAGAAAATCCCACTTCATCAGTTGCTTGAAGATGGAGAATTTACAGAATGGGAGAGTATAATCATAGGATCAGGTGCTGTATATCACATCCATCTGCTCTTGACAACAGTTGATTAAATCACAGCCACCGTGCCAGAGCATGGACTAACATTCCAGTTAATCCTTTCCAAAACACAGAAAGGCCTTTTTGAGTATTCACAGGTCCTTGGCCTTCTCTGTGGGACAGGTGCTGCAAAGTACATTATCTTGTGCACTGTGGCAGAATTCTAGAAAGTTTCTCTGAGAATTTTTGCCTGAAAAGCATGTTAGAGCCTCTGAGAAAAGTCTGTAACAAGAAGTGGAAAGCATGCCTATGCACCTTCTGTGCCCATGGGGATATTACTTTGCAACTGAAGTTGCAAGACTTGCTTAATGATTGTAAGACTCTATCTGTGCTAAGATGTCACGAAGCCCCACTAGGAAGGACACAGATGTACGTAAGGAAATCATATTGGAAATACATAGCATTTCAGTCCCTTTATCAAAGTGCATACAGATTCCACTGATAGAAACTTGCTTGAACAAATTCAAATTTGTATTTGGATCATTTCAATAAATACAATGTTATAATATGCACAAACATTTGTGTGCTCTTAGCTGCTTCAACGCACCAAAGCTATCAGGACTTCCAATGTTTATATGATTTTTATGCTATTTTATACAGTGAAATTATTATGAAAGGTTTCAACAGATGGTGCTGTGGCACTTTTAAAAACTTTATTTATCATTTCTCTGATGAAGTGGGATTTTCTCCCACAAAAGCTCATGCAATAAATACATTTTTTAGTCTTTAAAAGTGGCACAGGACTCCTTGTCTGTTTTGCTGACCTAGACTAACACAGCTACCCTTTTGGAACTTGTCAACAGATGGTGCTGTTACACATATTCTTCTTAGTTCTTTTTCTTAGCAGGTGAGCAAATGATCCATACTGGGGAAGACTTTCTGTGGTGGTAATTTTGTTATGCAAATTTATGCTACTGGTGGTCACTGGGCAGTTCTTTGAGCAGCAGAAGAGTTTCATATTTTTCCTTTGTGCCTGATTATTACTTTCTCTTGAGGCAGTTATTCTCTGAGAATCAAGCATTGGTGGTACTGGGCTGAAAGAAGGGACTGCCCTGAATGTTTTTTTTTACCAATTCCAATTAGAGTATGTGTATTATTAATCAGATACACTTAAAATACGCCCAGTAACTGGCACCAAGTAGGGAGGCAAATGTGTTGCCCATCTCCCCCACTAAGCTTTTTGTATTTGCTCAAAATTCCAGGAAGCTATTGCTTGACCACTTTTAAGCAATGTTTGGTCCGGTACTAAACCATTATGCCTACTGCTGGAGCAACCCCAAGTGTTCTTTTACATATGTGATTGCAAGATCATAAAAGTTTGAACCCCTCTTTACCCCAATGGGAAATTTCTGTGAGATTGTGTAGCTAAGAAACTGGAGATTCCATGGCTGAATGAGAATTGGGGTCCCTGTGGTAGTAAAAGGGGAGGTAGACAGGGACTAGAATGTAGTCCCTGCAAGGAGAGAACTGGAATTTGATCCCCCCCAAAGTATCTGAAGTGGGGCCACACATGTTCCTAGACTCGATGTCACTGATTTTGTTCTCCAGAGGCAAGCCAACCTGTAAGGCTCCAGCCATCTTCTATGGCAGAAGGACAACATGTGTGTCCAAATTGGAAGTGGTGTCAGTAAAGGGGAAATGTTACAAATAAATGATGATAAAATGGCATTAATCACACACCCTGTCTTCCACAGAGGTTTATAAAGAAATCAAGCAATAATCAATGTAACAGTCAACCACAAGCAGCCCTCAAATGGCTAATCTTAAAAATCAGTTGCAGAACTCCCCTCAGATGAATTCCAAAGGGGCAGCCGTATTAGTCTAGTTCAGCATCACCCGCAGTGGGATCTCTCCCACAAAAATTCATGCAATAAATACATTTGTTAGTCTTTAAACGTGTCCCAGGAGTCCTGGTTTGTTTTCTACTCAGATGATATCCCTATGATGTCACCACACTTCAGCCTAAAAGAGGGACCTGGTTTACTATGTCATCGGCTCTTGCAGGGTGCAATGACATCATGCCTTGATGCCAAGGTCAGGATGACATCCTGTTGCTATGGCAGCACCATGTTTTGTGGTGATGACATCATTCACATGGTGCTTTCATAAGGTTACATGGCAGACCCCAGGTGCGTGCGAAACTGGGGACGTCCCACGCTGCCCTCTAAGGGTTCCTCCCACCATCTGACGCACAGCCGCGGGGAGCAGACTGGAGGTGATGACGGAAGGGCCAGCAAGAGAAACTCGTCCCTCCCTTCCCAGCCATTGGCTAAGCTCGCCAGCCAATCAGAGAGCGTTGGCGCTTCCCGCGGCCCCCCGCGCCCGCTTTCAAACGGCAAACACTGGGGTTTGCGGTGCAACCCACCTTGAGAGGGTGGGAGAAGTAAGTCCCACCCCCAAAGCGGGGCACGCTTGGGCGGAGCGCGGTGATCTGGTCGCTGGTTGGAGGATTCGGCTATCACTCAAAAGCGCGGGGTTAGGCTGTCATGCGGAACGGGAGCGCTTACCGGTGGGATTGGGACAAGGCGAGTAACCGTATCGCCCCGTGCGGTCCCCGGTGAGTGTCGGTGCGGGCCCTTCTCTGCTCCCCTTCCGGGGGTGGGAAGCTCGCGCTGGGAGGGACCCTGCGCGCCGGTTCCGCCTCTCTCCTGCCCCAATGGCGGGGTGCCCGAGCCCCGTTCCCGGCTACAGCCCCCGCTTGGTGGCCACGACACTGGCCTGGCTCCGCCCGCCTTCCTCAGCGCTGGTGCTTCCCCGGGAATCTGCCTCCCCGCCCCCCACTACGCTGGGGGGCCCCGATCCTGCGAGCGACTCCCTCTGGGGTGGGTGGAGCCCCGTGCCGGCTGAGGCCCCCGAGTTCAGTAGGGATCCGGGTGTGGATCGTGCCCACAGTCACTCAGGATCGCGGCCGCTGGGCTCTCGCTCTCTTGAACCCCACTCGTGTTTAGGGCCAGTGGGTAACAAACAGAGCCGTTATCTTGCAGCCCCGAGGGTGCTACTGATGGCTGAAGTGGATTTTTTTTTTCTCATGGCCGTGTAGCGGGAGCCGCTCTGGCAGAAGTAAAAGGGATGTTCTCTACTTTTAGTGGATTTAAAAACTCAGCTGTGTTTCAGACCAGCTTCTGGGGGGTATAGCTTCATTCTTTGGGGAGGAAAAGCTAGGAACCTTGAAGTCTGGCTCTACTGTCACACTGTGGCTTATGAGCATCTTTCCAGCAAGGGGAAATTAGAACATTACCAGATTTCTACAAACGGCATCAGGAAGGAAGCACAGCTGATCCTCATCAAAAGAGTGACTCTCATTATAAGCAGAGTACTGCAAAATTCACAAAATAAAGAAACTGAGCAATAAAGAACTAACCTACTACTTTTCAGTTGTAACCATTTTGGCTGTTGTTTATAACTATATAATAGGTAAAGAAATCAGTTAGAAATGTACAATAGGGATTTCAGAGGTCCTCTGTATGTCTCTGAAGTTAAAGAAGCTGCTACCCTTCTTTGGGCCTCTCTGAAAGTCCCAGCTGTAATTTTCAAGCTGCTGCTTTTTCTCTTAACTGGTACTTCCAAGTTGTTTTAGAAGAGGGAGGCTTGTGAGCAGGTTTAGCAATAAGTGTATGGTGGGATGCTGTTATGTTTGTACTTATGATTAAAAGATAAATGTGTGCACTCTGATTATGTGTGCAGGACTTGGAAAAAAAATACATGTATTTATAGTGAGTAGGTGCTAGCATCTTCTGCAGCATTCATGCTTGGCATGACTATCACAGATTTCATTACCTTTTGTTTTATATGCCAGGAGCTCTTATTTCCCTTTGTCTCTTCTAATAATTTTTTTTAAAAAGCATGTACGTATTAACATATATAAAACATCCCTATCAACATAATTCTGTACCCAATTCTCACTTTAGCAAAAATAGGGGAGAGGGAATGAACTACATGACAGATGTTAGTCCTGTCATTTAGGTACTACTGGAAGCTGCCCAGATGCACCTAAATGTAGTTCAGTAGACTTTCATATAAAATATTGTTACAAAGATTACTTCCCTGAAATCAGGCCAAATTAATGCATTTCTGTCTTCCTAAGTCTGCAGGCTGCTCCCAGGCCTTACTTACTGCTTATCGCTCTGATAAGATGCAATAAAATGAAACCTGACCAGACCTAAAGAAGATCTCTGTGTAGCTCAAAAGTTTCTCTTTTGCTAACAGAAGTTGGTCAAATAAAATATATTACCTCACCCACTTTTTTTGGTCTATTTAACTGCTACCCACAGAGTTCTGAATAGCTGCATAGAAAATTGACAAGAATTGGGTCAATTTCACTGCTGCTGTGGGAAAATTATGAGTAGCTGCAGATTCAGGTGCAAGATCTATTGAGTAGAGAGGATTTTTAAAAAGAGGCTGAAGGAGATGGGGTAGATGAGGACGGCTGCAGCCAGTAAGATCAACTGCCATGCACTTTGCCATCCTGTGAAAGATGCTGCGGCATTAATCACTGAAGTTACCTTATGCATATCTTGAAGGAAATTTTGGGATGAATGTTGTTTATGCTGTAGGAAATACTTGGATTTAAGTATGAGCAGGCAAACATCTTTAAACTAATTATGTACAAAACTTTGTTATACTGACTCCAGATGGATGTCATCTGCTTTCCTTTATTTGGGAATATTCGTCATATCTGTGTACTGTATATTCGTGTGAAAACGATTCAGGAAACCAAATTAAATATAATTTTACAAATGTAGCATGTATTTATTTCTAAAAATATATATACATGATTATGCACACAACTTGAAACTGAAAATACTACTCAAGTTTTAATGGGAATTTTGGGCCTGCGTGTTTCAAATGAAGTTCATCTATTCTTGGAGTAAGATTCATCAAAGAAAGTCTAACGATGGAAGTTATGTCCAAGTGATTTTGATGCCGGCAGTAACAGCGGTGGGAAATGTAAAATGCCCCAATCGCAGCAAAGGAGCAAGGTGGCAGCAAATGCCAACGCACATCTGGAAGCTTTGCTGCAGTTGGGGCAATTTAAATCTCCCAGGCATGTGTTGGCTTGCCCCGTTGTTCTGTCCCCTCTCCCCACTCAGGCCCTGCTTTCAATAGGGAGGGGCTGGGGTCAGTTGTGGAACACCTTCACCATGGAACATCAGTTGAGAAACACTGCCCTAGAGGCCCGAAGTTTAAAAAAATTTATATTCTGAAGAAGTAATCTTAAGTAAACTGCTTATTTGAATGTTCATTTACTGATTAAAGGCTAAACATTTTGACATCTACATGGTGTTTATTTAAATGTTTTAATTCTTAAAACAGTGAATTCTTAGAAACTAAAAAGTCTGATTTTTTTTAAACTAATGCATTGAGATGTTACCCTGGAAGACCAAGTTAATGTAGTACATATTTTAAGTAAACATTTTGCTGCATGTCCATTTGTTGCTTATATGTAACTATTTCCTTCTCCTGTTATAGATTTTTTTGAGCAAGTTGGACAACAAAAATTTTGTTAGGAAACAATGTCACTTGACTTTGATGGTGGAGCTCTACAAACTCAACATGAAGAAGACGAATATGACCAGGAGGACTATGCAAGAGAGCAAGAGGTGAAAGCAAAGAAATGACGTAAATCTTGTTTAACTCTTTCCTTTTCATTTCTTTTATCCACAGTTGTATTTATTTTGAAGGATTAGAACTCTGATAATTCCCAAGGCTGTCGGGAAAGAACAGCGTACACTGCTACAAAACTTTGTTTTTAAAAGAATTACATCAAATGTCAAAAAGATGAGATCCTACTTTTTAAGGAAGGAAGCTCACAACAGTGTGTGCAGTATTTGTGAGATTTGCACATATTCGATACATGATGAGACAGGAAGCTAAAGGCCGCCTTCACCTGCAATTGTGGTTATTTCTCAGCAACCCTTCCCTTGTTAGGATTACCTATTTAATAAGAGGGTAAATTTTTGGTAGGGTTGGAGAGCATTTTCTACTTGGTTACTGGCTTACTGGTGTGACAAAAAATGTTTAATATTTTCATTTTGGAGTTGAGGTACTTCCTTATCTGAATATTTGGATTTTCAGGTTGGCTAAAATTGTTTTATTCCTAAAATCAAAATAGTCATACTTTTATTTTAATTTCAATACAGGTTTACTTTCTTAAAACCTGTTTAAAAATTAAATGTCTTATAATATGCGTCATTTTAATAGATTATATATAAAAAAAAAAAACACTAAGCAGAAAATCTTTGCTGCTGGGTTTTAAAGAAGGTCAGATCCCTGAACTGGTAGAATGTTGGGAGGAGTGCAGTATAAATGTCTAGATATGTTCTTGCCCAAGCGCACACAGCACAAATAGCTATATAGCTTTCATTCAGCATCTAGAGCAGTGATCTTCAATATTTTTCAGGCAGGGACCATTCTGGTAAAAAGCCTTCAATGTGAGAGGTGACTCCTGCCTTTGGGGAGGCTGGACTGGGCCCCTCCCTGCCATGCCCCTTCCCTCCTTGAGGCCCTGCCCATGCTCAACTTTAGCTCCTCCCCCTTGGCTCCTACTCATTAGGTTCCCCACATTCCTGTCCCATTGTGTGCTCTCCTCTCTCGAGCTAAACCACAATGCTCCTTGTCCCAACTGAGTCAGGCTGGTTCCTGCCCAGCTCTGTTCAGCAGCCCAGTCCTGTGACCTGTTTTCCACTGAGCCCAACAATCAGCCCAGTGCGTCAGTCCTTTCCGCATGCCCAGGTCCCATCACTCCCTAGCTGCAGCCAGGCGCTCACCTGGGCTTAGCCCCCAGGTGGTTGTGGGAGTTCCAGGAAACTTCCCCCCTCACTTGGAAGGAAAAGCTGGGTGATGGTGGCCCCTCCATGTGAGGGGGGGAAAAGGGATGTGGGGCAAGGAAGGACTCTCCACAAAAGTAGTGCAGCCCAGCCTGCTGGGGAAAGGGGGAAGAGCCGCCCTCTGCGCACTCCAGGGTGGTGAGTGATCACTCACCAGCAGGTCAGCACTGTGAGGGGCAGGGCAGCCAAGGCCATCAGCTGACATACCACTGGGAACAGTGGACACAGGAGTGCGCAGAGCCACTCGCCTTTGACTCCACCCCCGCCCAAGAAGAGTTGTGAGCAGTGGGTAGGAGGAGTCTCAGGGGAGCCGGTGTCACCACCAAAAGGCACCTGCAGCCTTGCTGCTCCCCAAAGTCCTTGGGAGGCAAAGAGGCACCAGCCAGTGCAGCACGTTTCCCTCAATGCTGCTCCCACTCCTATAGCTTCTGCTCCCAGCAGTAACTCAACTGCTGGCCTTGGTTCCTCCCACCCTGGCCTTGGCTCCTCCCACCTGGGTCTGCCTGGTGTCACTCACCACCACGGAGAAACCCCCTCCTTGCCCAGCATAGCTCCGTCCCCTCTTGCCCCAACTTTCCGGGGAGGAAGGGAGGGTAAATTAATCAAGGAGTCACACTTAGGGTCAATGGAGCCACAACTGGCCCATGTGCCTTGCAATGAAGAACACTGGTTTAAAGAATCAGGGAATATTTCCTGACCCCTGTGCAAGTTTCATTCATCACTGCTCTCTTCCTGTGTCACCCATATCCTTTTGGGGTCCTCTTCAGTCAAAAGACATGATGGACTCTTGTGATATTACAAACATTCTTGTGTGTGGACGCTAATGTTTTATAGTAAATGCCAAAGTTCACTAGCACACACTGATCTTTAGAGTAACTACATTTCTGTAATAATGCTTTTTAGTTGATGACTGCAATGCTTTGAACATTGCAACACTTTTCAGAAAAGTTGAGTGTTAATTTCTGAATTCTAGCCAAATTCAAACTTGGGTAACTTAACTTATAACTAAGGAAGCAAAGTTTGTTTTCCATTTCTTCTTGGGAGCATCCCCAACTACTTTAAAATAAGATTTAATGTTGTCAAGAGAGATAAGGTCAGCGTGACATCACAATCTGTTTTGAGTTTACTTTTCTATCTGTGCTCTCACCAGAAACAGCTGAAGGCTTTTCAGTCCTTTCTTTTTTTTTTTTTTTTTTTTGGACACTTGTTCTAGATGGAAGGCACGTTTCTTGATTTTTCCCAAGGTCAGTTGTTTCAGGAAGTTTGTGAACTAAAAGATTGGTGTTTGAGTTGGGAAGAGAATTTCTGGCAGCAGTTGTAATTATGTAGCATTTGAACTATTCTCAAAAGTCCATTTTTATCCTTTAATGAAACATGGCAGCGACTGAGAGTGTTGGTCACGCCTGCTCTACTGTGCGGGGGAACTCTTTGTACCTGCGGACGTTGAGGCAGTATTTGTCTCATTGTGAAGTGTTCTATGCTTTATGTAAACTTTCATAGTAAAGATTACACTTGGGAACAATTAAGTGTGTCACTTGATCTCGTTACACAGATTTTCCTTCTCTTTGTAGCTGTAGCATCTGTGCCCCTTTCCTTGGGTGAGGATAATGATATTTCGTTATATTGAGATGCTGTGTTCCTGAACTGAGAGGAGACATTCTGAGATGAACAATACAATCAATGTTCCATATGCTTCAGTAGGGGCTGATCTTTTATTAAGAGGTCTCTGCTGAGGTATACTATGACTAAGGTGTATTATGTGAAAGTATTCCTTATGTGTCATTCTTTATGTATTGGCTTATGTCTTCTGCCATGATGATGGGGCTTATTCTTTTGTTGTGGTAATCTATAAATGCTGGTTTTTTCCTGGGAGTGGCAGGTGTGCAGGACTCCTAAGGACATAGCATTGGTGTTGTAATGTGGGCAGAGTCAGAGCTGGCAAAGCCGCCTTTGTGAGTAATGTTCAGAAAACCTGCTAGTGGATGAACTTTTCTTTTAATTGAGGCTATTTAGGAACATAAGAATGGCCATACTGGGTCAGATTAATGGTCCATCTCGTCCAGTATCCTGACTTCTGACACGTGCCTCAGAGGGAATGAAACGAGTAATCGTCAAATGATCCAGCCTGTCAGCCATTCCCAGACTCTGGCCAACAAAAATCCCTGCCTATCCTGGCTAATAGCCATTGATGGATCTAGCCTCCATGAAATTATCTAGTTCCTTTTTGAATCCTGTTGTTGGCTTGGTCTTTACAACATCCTTTGGCAAGGATTTCCACAGGTTGACTGTTCAGTGTGTGAAGAAATACTTCCTTTTGTTTGTTTTAAACCTGCTGCCTATTAATTTCATTTGGTGACCTCTAGTTTTTGTGTAATGAAAAATAGTAAATAACACTTCCTTATTTACTTTCTCCACACCAGTCATGATTTTATAGACCTCTATTATATCCTCCCATTGTCATCTTTTTTTCCAAGCTTACAATTTCCAGTCTTATGAATCTCTTGTCATGGAAGCTTCCAGACCCCTAATCATTTTAGTTTCCCTTTTCTATACTTTTTCCAATTCCAATATATATATTTTTGAGATGGGATGATGAGATCTTCACGCAGCAGCATACTAAGGATTTATAAAGAGGCAATGTGGTATTTTTCTGTCTTATCATCTATCCCCCTCCTAATGATTCCCAATATTCTATAGCTTTCTTGACTGCTGCTGCACATTGAGTGGATGTTTTCAGAGAACTATCCACAATGGCTCCAAGATCTTTTTCTGGAGTCGTAACAGCTAATTTAGACCACATCATTATATATGTATAGTTGGGATTATGTTTTCCAATTTGAATTACTTTGCATTCATTAACATTTGAATTTCATTTGCTATTTTGTTGTCCAGTCACCCTATTTTCTGAGATTCCTTTTTAACTCTTTGATAATTCTGTTTTTTACTATAGTTTCAGCCAATTTGGCTGGTACTGAAGTTAGTCTTACTGGCCTGTAATTTCAGGGATTGCCTCTGGAGTGTTTTTAAAAAATGGCATCACATTAGCTATCCTCCAGTCATCTGGTACAGAACTTGATTTAAATGATAGGTGTATACCACAGTTAGCAGCTCTGCAATTTCCCATAAGAGTTCCTTCAGAACTCTTAGGTCGATACAATCTGGTCCTGGTCACTTATTACTGTTTAATTTATCAGTTTATTCCAAAACCTCCTCCAATGATACTTCCTCACCTAAAAATAGTGGCTCAGGTTTGGGACTCTAGTTTCTCCTCAGTAACCTTATCTTCCTTGAGGGCTGCTTTAGTGGTGTCACTAGTTGATTAGCAGCCTTCCTGCTTCTAATGTATTAAAAATGTAGTTAAAATTTTTTTTTCGCTATTAATTTTTTGAGATTTTGGTTAGCTCTTCTTCACATTCTTTTTTGGCTTTAATTATATATTTGCTTTTCATTTGCCAGAATTTATGCTCCTTTCTCATTTCATAAATAGGATATAACATCCACTTTCTAAAGGATGCCTTTTTGCCTCTAACTGGTTCTTTTACTCGGTTGTTTAGCCATGATGGCACTTTTTTGGTTCTCTCATTAGGTTTTTTAATTTGGGGTATACATTTAGATTGGGCTTCTATTATGGTGTCTTTAAAAAGTTTCCATGCAGCCTGGGTAGTTTTTCTTCTTGTCTGTATCCTGTGAGCTTTCTGCTTCTGCAGAAATTGTCAGGGAAGGTTGATTGTGATGTTGTAGTCTAAAGGTCTAGAATGTTGAAATCCCTTTGTTAGGAGATCAGACTAACCTCAAAGTTTCTTCCAGCACTTTGTGGTGAGCAGCTCCTTTATTGGGTTTGGGAGAAGAGACTCTGGGAGCACCGAGACCCAGTCTTTTATAGACCTGAAAATGATCAGTACCATTTAGTTAAATTGGCTCCTTTTTGTTTGAACTCCAGATACTCCAGAATTCTTTTCTTCATCTCCTGCTAAGTGTGAGGTATTCCCTATGATGCTTTGACATCTGCTTAATTAGCTATTTAAAGCTATTGCATTTGTTTTATGAGCCCAATTCTCTTTCCTTGTGCATTAGAGAACAGATCAACAACCAAATTTTTAAATAACAGACAAAAATAATTTCTATGTCTTTATTTCCTCAGACATAATTATAAGTGGAAAGTCTTTTCATCCCTCTGGATGACTCTGCTTATTCTAGGTTTGGGCAAACAGGAATTTTTAAAGGTACTTTAGTGTTATTGTTGTCTTTATTGCATGTGATTTTCCAATGTGCATAAATCATGTTCAGGTACTTTCTCTTTTTAACAAGTTTTAAGGCATAAGCTTAAAAAAACACCCCAAGAGCAAAAAACATACCTTCCTCCCTTGCTAAGATTACTTACTGCCCTGAGTATCTTGTTGAGTAACATACTCTATCTAGCACATATGGTAGGTAAGATGCAATAAGGCAGCTGCTATCTTGTTCTTGATGGGATAGGTCCTTCAGTGCAGCAGGCAAGAGAGAGACTCAAAACTTTGCGCAGTTTTCCATTCCTGATTTCCTCAGATTGGAACCAATAAAGCTAGAGAAATCTCTGAAGTCCAGCAAGGTTTTGAAGAGCAGGAAATGTTGGTCCTTTCCATCTGAATAGAGCAGATTTCTGCAGAAGGCATCTCATCTTTCTTCACTTTCTTTGGTATTTTGCTATAGAGTTTAGAATTATTACTGTAATTTTACATTGTGTTGTCTCATGTTGAAAGATTAAAAGGTGCTTGATTCATAATATAACCAGTCAATAGAACTATTAAGTGTCTGGAAACAAACAAAGGTTTAGGTGATGAGATGGTGGTGTCTTTTATCTATTTAGGAAGATGTTTTCCCCTCACTTCCAGCTTTCCTCTTTGTGTCTCTGTGTGTTTGTGAAATCTTTGAAAGTAACTAAGTGTGTCAGTGGCTTTTTTAAAGCAGAGATTTAGCAGTTTGGGGGAGAGTGATCTGAGCGTTTTGGTTGTTTTTTTGGGGGGGATTAATTAAATATTTAATCTTTTGTCATGGTAGTAACTGCTACTCTGATGTAGTTTCTTCTCTTTGTACCTTTATACATAGCAGCTGATGTTTCTGCTCTAATTAACAAGTATGTGTAGACTTTGTCTGTCTGCTAGTTTGGAGAAGAACAAAGTTTGGGTGCCGGTCCTAGATGCAATTACTGCTTATATATAATATCATTTTTGAGAAAGACAATGTACTGCCCAAGTCTACCAAGTGAGGGTCAATATATGGCTATATACCGAAACCTTTCTGAAGGTTTGGAAGAACAGGTACATTCCATACAGGATTCCTTACTCCAAGTAAGTACAGAAGATGTATTTTTTTTTTTTTTTTAATTAATTTTTCTGGGCAAAGGGAATGACTAAATATGGGAAAAGTAGGGCAGAGTTCTTTGGGAAAGACAACATAGTAGTGAATTTTAAAAAGGTGTTTTGGAGCTTTTTTCCTAAAAAAGTTGAGGTGATTTAGCTTGTTGAAGCTCAGCTAAATATGTCAAAGGCGATCTCATGATTGTTTGTTTTTTTTTTTTTTTTTTTTTTTAAGGCCATAATACTTAATGGAATGTAGTCTTTTTATATTATACTGTATTATTTCAATCATTGCACTAACTGAAGCAGTATAAACACCTCCTTCCTCATGGGGGAGTTGTGAGGCTTAATCTATGTTTATACAGTGCTTTGAAAGTGTAGAACATAAGTACTATTCTGAATTTTCATCGGATAGTCATTCTTGGTTTGACTACTGTATATTTACACATAGAATAAACTCTAACCTCCCTATACCATAATTTATGCATTAAATAAAACAGCCTTGATTTGTGGATAAACAGCATGTAAATAAACGTGCTGTACGGTTGGTAGGAGCAGCAGTCAATCAGGAGAACGATAACTGCCATGGCCCAGTGAGTGCAACTGTTGGGAACAAATAAGAGATGGTCTTCCAAGCTAAATTTCATAGTTTGCACAAGAATGACACCTCTTGACTCTCAAAAGATGATGGAATAAGGCCAAATCTCTTTCCTAAAGTTGATCTCGTGCACCAATATGCACCGTTATACCCCAGTATCTTTCCAGATACATTATATATCTATCCTGCCATTGTTCTAGGAGCACTCTCAACCCAGTGGAGTGGATAGTATATTGACCTTCAAGTTTGCAATTATTGCCACTAACATTATTGCCTAATATTCTGAAAGGCACCTTCTTGCTCTTGCCTGGGAGACCTGTTGATGTATTCAGTTTCTCTCCATCAGTCAGCTCACCTTTCATCTATCAGTGAATTGAGACTCTAAGGCTGAGGGTACTAGTAAACTTCACCTAGGTGGGGAATGTAACACATTTACATGTTAGAATTTTGATTTCATTGTATATTCTCAATAGACAGTAACTTTCTTAGAAGATTAATCATTATCATTTCTATTCTCCTCCTGGGCTGCCACTAGGGCAAGAACAACACAACTTTCTCTTTCCTGGATTTGAACTTGTTGGCTTTTCTCCATTAGTGCCTTGCTCCTTGTTCTGCTTATAGGCAGATCTTTGATTACTGTAAACTGGTTTTCTATACATAGTATCATTGGGTAGAGCACTCTGTAATCAGTATTCCACTCTATATGCTTCATAGCAGCAAGCGATGGACAGCTAATCCCTCACCTGTAATCATCTAAATAATCCTGCGGAGATCGCAGAACCTAAGGAGTGCACCTTAGCATGAGTGGAAAACTTCCAGTAAGTTAGCCTTCCAAAAAGAGGCTCTGTTCTGTGACAGTTCACTGACTTCAGCCCAGGTCCCTTCCTGCAAGTATCTGCTGGGGTAGTAACTCCCTCAGCAAATAAGCATCCTTAATTTGTTGCCTGAGTGGTATTTACTCAGCTTCTAAGATATATATGACTTTTTTTAGTTTAAATGTATGTTTTCAAAAGAGCATGAGTAAATTGAGTCTGTGTACTGTACTAATGTGTGCATAACATGTGTTACTTGTCTGATTTCAGTTGCAACAGCTATTAACAGACCTTCCCCATGATATGCTGGATGATAGTGGAGACCAGCTCTCTAATTACTCTGATTGTAGCATACACGAGGATGCAGAACAGTAAGAAAGTTAAAATTTTCTTGATACTCATTTTGCATGCTTTTAAAAATAGTGCGGTGAAGCTGGAGCTCCACCTATGGGCAGATGGTGTATGAACACCTTTAACTTTTAAGAAAAATCAGAGTATACCACAACTTTAAGTTCTTGTGTTCCACAATAAATGGAATAGATGCCAAATAGTTTAGTCTAGTTCTCTTTGTGAGAAGATGAACATTACATATTAAATATGCCTGTAAAGTTACTAAATGTTTCATGATGTATTTTCTTTCCCTCTCTATAGAGCACATGAACCCTGGGAGCATGAGGTCAGGTGGAATGATCATTTGTTGATAACTAATCCCCAAAGTGTAAGTGCTTGACAAAATTGTTATACAATAATAAATAGGATCTTCTCTTTCAGAATAGCTTGCTTTTTTGATTTAGTAATTTACAGTAGTAATTTATGTGGTGCTTTACAAACAAATAGTAATGCACCGTGCCTATGCTGACATGCTTGTTTTCTAAGAGGAAAAGCATGAGACAACAGTTCAGGTAATGAATAATATCCACTTTCTAATCTGTTCATAGGGCTATGAACAGGGACCGAACTTGTTTCCTGATCAGTTCCTGTATGATGAAGGAAATAATCATGATGAAACACATGCCAGTAGTTGGACTGACCAGCACAATGCAGACAAAGAAAGATGCGTGTATGAAATTAAAGAGGACTACCCTGGCCGACAAAGTGAAGATTCTGATGTTGTGTATCTCAGCAGAGATGAGTATAACTCACCAAATCATTGCCAACAGAACAATGTATATAATCTCGCAGAAAACTTTAGACCATACACAAATGGCCATATGCAGGAATTTAATAACCAACAAAGCAAAGTAGTAAAGTTTACGGATGTGCCAAAAGAGCATCTGAAGGTATTTTAAATATTGATTTATTTCTTTGTCTGTTTGGTAAGGATTTTAATTATTTGATTGGTGATGTTAGAGTAATAATTTTAGCTGTTTTCATCTTAGAAGATATAGATTTAGTGCAAAGTATTGCACTTAGAGAGAAGAATAAATGTACAGACAAAAAATGGGGAATAACTGGGGAATACAGCTGAAAAGGATCTGGGGGTTACAGTGGATCACAAATTAAGTATAAACCAACACAGTGATGGAGTTGCAAAAAAGGCTAATATTCTGGGGTTTTAACAGGAGCATTGTATCTAAAACACAGGAGGTGATTTTTCTGCTCTGTTTTGCGCTGGTGAGGTCTCAGCTGGATTACCGTGTCCAATTCTGGCCACCGCGCTTTGGAAAAGGTGTGGATAAATTGAGGAGAGTGCAGAGGAGGGCAATAAAAATAGTGAAGGATTAGAAAAACCTATGAAAAAAGGCTAAAAAAGCTAGGCATGTTTAGTCTTAAGACGACTGAGTGGGGAACATGGTGTATGCAATGTGGTTGTAGCCATGTTGGTCCCAGGATATTAGAGAGATGAGATAGATGAAGTTAGATCTTGTATTGGACCAACTTCTAGGTCTTAATATGCTAAGGTCTGTTATAAAGAGGATGGTGATCAATTGTCCTCCATGTCCGCTGAAGATAGGACAAGATGTAATGGGTTTAGTCTGTAGCAAAGGAGACTTAGGTTAGCTGTGAGGAAAAAACTTTCTAACTGTAAGGATAGTTAACCTACGTACTGAATCACTATCACTGGAGGTTTCTAAGGAAGGTTAGACAAATTTGTGTCAGAGATGGTTTATAATATACCTACTTGGTCTTGCCTCAGTGCAAGGCAGTGGACTAGAATCACTAGATGGCTTCTCAAGGTCTGTTTCAGTCCTAAATTTCTTTGATTCTCTCTCTAGTTGTTACAGCATGATATGCTTCTGCAGTCAATTTTATCATATTAAAGTAATTCAGAGTTAATTAGCTGAACTTTCAAGCATAAAAATGCAGTGTTTGGTTTTAGTTATGAAATAATTAGCTCAAATTGGGGCTAGACGTGCTGGTTTTATGTTGACTGTGTAAACTTTGCCAATAAGGCCCCATTCAACAAAACACTACTCGTGTGTAGTTCTTCTGATTTCAATGAGACTATTCACATACTAAAGTGCTTTGCTGGATTGGAGTCTAACGAACATCTGCAACTCTTTTTAATATCAAACCTTGTAAATCTAAAAGGGGAAATACTTTTGCTTTGCAGGATGAGGGTAGCTTTAATTCATTTGTCCTTATTTATCTGTTGTCGCAACAGCAATTTGATGCATCTGAAGTTGCTAATGGCCAAACTGTGGAATCTTACAAAGTAACATATAAACCATATCAAAACACCATTCAGCAAAATGTCCCAATAACACAAGAAGCAACGAGAAGAAATGAGGTGTTTGAAGAGATGCAACGGGAGTTTTTGGGTATAGATGAGAGTAAGTGTTATTGACTTCAAGCTTTGATGATTATCCTGGGGTAAAATCCGGGTCCCACTGAAGACTTCAATGGGGCCTGTGTTTTATCCTAGGCTTTGTGAAAACAAGAGCATACAGGAAAAAAAATAGCTAGGTTGTAGATCTATCCTAACCTTTACTCTAAATTTTTACTGAGGGATAGCTTGTCGAGGTACTATTAGCTTTTTTTCTATTACAATGAAAATAAGAATGGACCATTTCCTTTGGTCAGTATATTCAGTTTTAACTGCATCAAAACATTCACTATTGGCCACTAGCGATTTGCCTAATTCTTTTGTTCTGCTGATGGCTCTTGTCCCATTGACTTTACTGGGAACTAAGGCTTGATCTGCAGTTGAAACTTAGATTGACATCGTGCTATGTGGTGAGAGAAATCCATACCCCTGCGTACTGTAGCTATGCTGACCTAATCCCTGGTAGACACAGGTAGGTCAAGAGAAGAATGCTTCAGTCTACCTAGCTACTGTTGCTTGGGGTGGTGGTGTTCCTATAGCAATGGGAAAACCCTTTCCATCATTGTAGTCTGTCTATACTGTGGGATTACAGCAGAATAATTACAATACTATAGCTATGTGGCTGTTACACTCATAATGTAGACTTGGCCTAATAGTGCTCAGCACATGTTAGGAGTGTCTCTTGCTCCTTATAAGATTGGTCCCTTATTGCTTTGCCTTCCTGTCCAATAAATGTTTATAATGTCAGATCTGTAGGTTTAGTGGTGAATTGTCATAAGTCTCAATGACTGGGAACTCTGAGAATTGACAGTATACTAGTGTTAACATGTGAGCTCTCTGTTTATTGGTAATAGTTGTGTGGAGTTTTAGCTAATATTGAATTCAGGCCAAAGGAAGGACTGTGAGCTGGTGCATGTTGTATAATTTTTATCTGTTTTGGAGTTACATATTTTCTACCAACAATTGATTTGGCATTGTTCAGAAGATAAATGGTTCCTGGCTCAAATACCTTATTATCTAATTCAGACTAGTTAATCATACTGTAAGAATGCCAGACACTCTTCAAAAGCTAGCATGCCTGAAAGTTAATTATATTTTAAACTTGGACAGATTCTGTGGACAATATGCAGATTCTTCAACTTCAGGTTCTTAATAAAGCAAGAGAGAGACAACTGGAAGAGCTTAATGAAAAACTGGAAAAGAGTGCACAGCAGATTAGATATCTGAATCATCAGCTTGCAATGGTCAAAGGTAAAAAAACGTTTACATGGAGCTTTAATTTCTAGAATTTACTGAGATCTAACGACTTTAAATATCAACCAGGGTCCTGTGGCACCTTAAAGACTACCAGATTTCTTCAGGCATAAGCTTTCGTGGGCTCCAGCCCACTTCATCAGATGCAAATGACATAGTGGATTATAGCCCACGAAAGCTTATGCCCGAAGAAATTTTGTTAGTCTTTAAAGTGCCACAGGACTCTCATTGTTTTTGCGGTACACAGACTAACACGGCTACCCCTCTGGAAACTTTAAATGTGCTCATCAATTTCTTTAACACACTTCAACATACATTGATTGTACCTGCAAATTTGATTTGGGTTCGGAGTCCGAACCTAATTTTTCCTTGCCCCCTTTGCACCTTTTATAGTCACTTACACAATGAGGGTGTGAAAAGACTACCAGCAGTTCAAACAATGGAATTCTGTTTTGCTGGCATTTTAAACCCCCTCTGCACTTACTCACTTAAAACAGTTACAGAACAGCAGAAATTAAGCTCCCTTGTGCATAGTTGAAGGTTTACACTGAAGTTTTTTTACTCCTCAGATTATTATACTACTTTAGAAAAATATATGAACAGACACATTTAGATCAGAGCAGTGGCCTCTGATCGTGGCCAATACTGGGTATATCAGAGGAAAGTGCAAGAAATCTAATAAATGGATAACTATTAGAAAAAGAAATTCAGTTACAAGTGCCAAATTCAGTCTTAATAGGATTTTACCACACTTTCTAATTTGTTTAACATTACCCACCCTATCTAATTTTTAGGATTATTAAATATATTGCACTACCCTAATCTGGATCCCAATTTTAAAACATTGGATAGAGAATTGTTGATGTACTTATATAGCCCCTGTCATTAGAGTAATGGTAGAGGAAAAAAGGGGAGGTGATACGTGTAAAAAGGAAAAGAAAAACATCTTTCCTGCTGAATTGCTACTTTTGTAGTATCTTTGTTTTCAGAAAGAAAGTAATCAAGTGCTTCCTCTAGATCTGTTAGTACACCCATTGGTTCCAGAGAGACATGGTAATGTGGGTGCAGTGGGCAATGAATGCCACGGTGCTTGTGCCTGTTATTACCGTATTACGGTCTTGCATCAGGGAAGCGTTCTGTTCAGGACCATTCTTAAGTTTAAGTACTTCCCCAAACTGATGCCTCATTCAGTACTTCTCTGGGTTTTTTAGCTTTTAAAAACCATTTTATATTGATAGCCCTAGAGTGAAAATTCCTTCAGCTTCATGGTGATACTTAATGTGAGCATCCTTGAGAGAATGGGTGCGGTATTGCCCAAATGCTTCCATCAGGATCTGAAGCTGCACTGTGCTAGGGTCTAGAAGTGTACAGGATAATGTGGTTCCTGTCCCAGAGAATCCAAACAGTCGAAAAATAAAAAATTAGAGCAAGGATGAGAGACAGACACAACTGAAATAGTTGTCAGTGGTCCTGGGTACACACTTTGATATCTTAATTTCTTTTTGTGGGGCAGGAGTGAGGAAAGGAAGGAGGGAAAGAAAGAAGAGAGGAGTTTAGAATGGGTAGAGAGGGGAGAAAGTGGGAATATAGTTGAGTAAAAAAACCAAGCGGCAGACCAGAATAAATGGGCAGAGTTAAAACGGTAACCAGTTTGCTAGATTCCTGCCTGTTTCTAGGCAAGTCCCTGTTCTTCTGGGAGGTCCTATTTTTTGTTTCTTCCATCCTGCCTCCTACCTCATGTTGTGGTGCTGATTGCTTGTGCAAGGAGAGTGCTGTTGCCTTATAATAGTGTGTTTTGGAGTGCAGGGGGTCCTGGCTGGGCCTTTCCCTGCCCGTCCGCTGGCCTACTTGTTGCTGGCAGCACTCTTGGGAGATCCAGCTGTGCTTCCACCAAGCCATCGGGTGTTATGCTCCCAGAGCCAGGTACCAAAGGAAAATTCCTCCCGAAAGGTTTGTTGCAGAACTCCTCTCAACTGCCATGATGCCTAAATATTTATTTCTCTTATAAGATGAAAAGGATGGCTTGGCGCTCAGCCTACAGGAATCCCAAAAACTGTATCAAAATGGAAAAGAACAAGAGGTACACCTTGAAGGTCAAATTAAGGCACTTGAAACCCAAATTCAAACTCTTACTGGCAACGAAGAGCAGGTACTGTTGTAACTATTATCTGTGACTGGGAAATTTCTGTAGTTATGCAAAAGTGATTCTTGTATTTAACAAAAATTATTGTACTTTTATGGACATGCCAGCCAGCCTTAAGACTCAGATATGTGATTAATGTGCTGAAACTTCTAGTGTAAAATATCATAGATTGTAATATCTGTACTATAATTCAACCTGCTGCTGGTTCCTGCTAACCCATCCTGTTAAGATTGGATCCTACAATATTGCATTTTTAGTAACAAACATATACTTCTGGTTGGAAACAGAGTTGTGAAGAGTTCTTTATAATGTAGACTTGTGTGTGCACACGCACATTATTTCTTGTAGAGCCAATCTCTTAGAATAGGATGCAGTCCCATCTGATTTAGGAGTATTTACTTTGATTTGTATTTACTTTGACTTGTGTTATAATTAGTGACTTTTAAAAAAATTTCTTGTGATTATGCTGTGAGATGCACATGCACTTGCATCTCAGTGGGTGGTCTTCTTCCTACATCCCCCACAGGAAGTAGGGTTTGCCACTTGTCTAGAGATATTGCAACGGGAAAGTTCTTTAAAGAATCTGAGGCTACATATGAGTTCTGTTGACAAAGGCTGATGTGTAGGGACCTTGATTACTGTGTCCTGTAAATTCAATGGCTTCTTTTTAATTATTCAATACTGCATTCCAGCAGAGCATTCATTCTGTTAGAGAGCTAGTTTCCCCACATTTAAGGTAGGTGTAATTGATAAAAACTGGGGAAATGGTAAATAATGAAGAAGGAAGGTCACTGAAACAGAGCAACCTGGATTGCTTGTTAAGATGGTTGTTAGTAAGCAGTATGCATGTTTATACAGCTAATTATAAATGTATACATTTAGGAACAAAGAATATGGGCCTTACTTATAGGATGGGGGATTCTATCCCTGGGAAACCATATCTCTGAAAAAGATTTGGGAATCAAAATAGATAATCTGCTGAATATGAGCTGCCAGTGTGATGCTGTGGTCAAAAGAGCCAATGTAATCCTTGAATACATAACAAGGGAGTCTAAAGAAGGAGTAGATAGGTAATTTTCCTTCTGTGTTTGGCAGTGTTACAACTGCTGCTAGAATAATGCTTCCACCTCTGGTGTCCGCAATTCAGGAAGGATGTTGATCAGTTGGAGGGGTTCAGAGAAGAGCCCTGAGAATGACGGAAGGATTAGAAAACCTGCCTCACAGTGGTAAACTCAAGGGGTTCAATCTATTTAATTTAGCAAACAGAAAGTTAAGGGGTGACTTGATTACCATCTTGTAAGTACTTTAATGGAGAACAATTATTTGATAGTAGGCTCTTCAGTTAACAGAGTAGGGGGTAGTCAGGATCCCATGACCAGAAGTAAAAGCTAGACAAGTTCAGAGTAGAAATAAGGTGTGCTTTTTTAATTAACCGTTGGAACAATTTACCAAGTATCATGCTGGAGTCTACATCACTGGCAATTTTAAAATCAAGATTGGATGTTTTTCTAAAAGATCTGCTCAATGAACTGTTTGGGGGAAGTCACACAGGAGGTCAGAGTAGATGATCACAGTGATCTGTTCTGGCCGTGGAATCTATTTAAATGCATGCTTAACAGAGCCGTCACTTCTGCTGAAACTTTTGTTTGTACATAGCTTGTTTTTGTTGAACTTAAGTACTTGTATGTTGTGGGTTTTTGCAGCTACTCAAACAATCCAAAGTGGCAGAGTTAGCCATGGAAAGCATGCAGCAGCAACTGTTAGAGCTTCGGCGTTCTGACTCTCTTCAGCGAGCCAGAGAACAGCATGAGACCATCGTTGCATCACTCAGGCAGAAGTATGAAGAGCAAGTGTTGTCATTAGAGCAGAAACTTGATGCTACAAACTCTGCACTGCAGGAGCAGGTTAGGATGGAATTTAGAGCACTGAATATTTACCTAAGTCATAGAAAATAGTAAAGCTGCCTTCTGCTCCTGATCCAGTCCCTTCTGAAACCAGACTTCTTCCAAATGGCCTGTAAATCTCAATCCTCCTTTCCAGAAGGTGGTAATAGAACAGAGAGCAGCATTCACAAAAGTCACACCATTTTGAAATGAATCCATTATGCGATATGTTTATAAACATGGCCAAGCAAGTTCACAAAGCCAGTTGGGTGTGGATTAGTTGAATAATAAAAAAAAAAAAAATCCAGCATTTCTACATGAAAGCTTTTTTGTAGTCTGAGCATTCCCTAGGACATCAAGAACTGATGGCTTTCTCGCTTAATCTCTAACTTTTTTCCCATTTGCAAAATTGTAAAAATAATACTGAAAAACATACTTCACTTGGGGTGTTTTGATGATTAACTGGTAAATGCTTGTGAACAGGAAGGCCCTGTATTAGTTCCACCATTCTTTCCTACAAGAAGCATTCTGCTACCAAGGCTTTGTCTTCACTGCAAAATAAAAAGGTGTGTTTTTAAATCAAAATAGATATTTGAGTGTAAATATTTTAGCGGAAACAAGGTGCTATAGTTTTTACCTTGATGTAGCTAGTTCAGCTAAAACACCCTTTGACCCCTGCCTGGGGTTTACATAGATTGTAGCTAGTTAAGGTAAAAACTATTTGTCTCAGTGTTTGTCAGAATAGGTATCTTGATGTTAAAAGCAAACTTCTTTTTGCTTAGGTTATGTGAGAGAGGAATTGTCAGTTGGGGCTGATATGTCACACTTATATAATTGAATTGAATCATACTTCGTAAAAAATTCTGGTAGACTGTGATCCAAACATTTTAAGCTACATACTTTCTCTAGTATGTTTATGAACTAAGGAAAACCTCTATCTGTATTGTCTCAATATCTTTGATATATGCTTAATTTATTTATATTTTTACTGGATGACTGTCTGTGAGAGTAATGGATTTGTAACTTGAAAAATCTCTCTCGGTAGAAGGAGCTTTGTTGTAATCTAAGGATAAATGTGAAACAACTTGAAAAAATGCTAGAAGAAAGCAAACTAGAAAAAACAGAGATAATCAACCGGCTAACAAGGAGCCTAGAAGAAAGTCAAAAGCAATGTGGAAACTTACTGCAAACAGGTTAGTCTTATCCATGCATCTTATCTGATACAGCAGAAACAACTTCCACTAAGAATAAAATTGCGTCATAGGTGCAGTGTGATCAATAAATATGTATTGGACTTCTTGGCAGGAAATAATTTAACCAGATGAAATTGAAATTAACTAAATTATTCTAGGTTGGAAGTAAAATGTTAGGACAAACAACTAACATGGATGTATGAAATTTGCCTCTTTACTCCTCCACAGTTGACTGTAGATAAACCACTGGCTTTGGCAATAGTGCGGTGTCTAATTTCTTAAAAACTGTGTCTCGGGGCATTCAATGGTTTAGGAGATTGGTGATGGAATAGTGTTGTCACTTACTAAGCTGCAGACTCAAATACACAGACTAAGCTGCAGACTCAAATACGGCCCAGATAAATAGCGATTCAAAGCCATTGGTATTTAACTGGTGGTTTCAGACCTTGTCTACACACACACTTGCAGTGATTTAGGTGTTTTAAAACCAGTTTCATTAAACCACTGGAAGTTTGTGTGCAGGTTTTGGTTTGAGTGGCTTGTTTTGGGTTTGTGAATACTGTTTGTTTTAAAAATAAAAATGCAAGAGTGAAGCCAAGTCAAAATAAGCCTCTTTTAAACCAAAATAAGAGTGCCTGCCCGCAGACTTGCACTGGTGTAACTAAACTAAATAAGCAAACATAACATAAATACCAAAACAATGCCAGTTTGTTAAAACAGCCTTGGTTCTGTTCTACTGGACAGTTGTCAACAGATCCTCGTTGTATTTTGCCAAAAAGAATACCATTTAATGCTATCTCCGTAGAAAAGGTAAGGGTTGGAAACTAAAGTTAAAAAAGGGTCTCTGCCTTGAAATGAAAAGTTGGTTTAAGAACCACATTGAGGAGCATTAGCCGGATGCTGCAAGGGAGCTTGCACTATTGGTTCCTTGCTTGTAAGTGATTTGTAGATAGTTTTGAAACCGTCCAGTTACTGACCAAGCATGTCTCATGATGAATTCATTTAACTGGGTTTTTTAAGTAGAATAATATACAACTATATTTTATAGTCAGTAGGTGGCCCATGGCACTGGATGATTTTGAATGAATTGTGAAATCTTTTTATTTAATTACTTTTAAAATTTAAATCATTGTTGTTTTTACTATTTTCCCTGGAGTCTTGACCTTGATTATACCCTGGCTGAGGAAATTTGGACCCTGACAAAAATAATTGATTACTCCTGTACTAAATATATGCCTTTACTTCTCCTGTGGGTCCCATTTTAAGAACTTATTGAGAATGAGAATTGTTATACATTTGTACAAAGACCTTCCTAAAGGGGAGATGGTGAAAAAAGTCCAGACAGAGGGGGGGGGGGGCAAATCTAATTCTGTATTTATTAAAAACAAAAATGCAAATAAGTAATTATGACTGTAATGGACAGTATTAAGTGGAATGCAGCCTACTAACCAAAGACTGAAAATTTCAGACAGCAAAAATTACTGTGGAATACCCTTAAAAGTAATCGTAAATTGGCAACTTCATAAAATTAGTCTTTATTTTTGAATTTTTTCAACCTCTTTATCAAGACAACCTTGTTTCTGCTCTTTATTTTGGCAAAGTCGCACAATTTCCTTTTTGCTGCTGGTTAGTTACAAAAAAAGCAAACACTTGATGCATCTTATTCTTCATGATTTTTATTTTAAAGCCACCTCTTCAAAAGAAAAACAAAACCCCAAGAAATAAAGCCATCACAGTTCCTGAGCCTTGAACAAGTTGCTGTTTAAATCTGAACTATAATAACTTTCTTCTCCAAATAGCAATAAAAAAAAACAACTTCCATCTTTATAACTTCTATTTTAAAGCAGCAGAGTTCAGGAGCATAGTAAATGGAGTAAGAACGCGTGCCATAGTCAGTATAAGTACTTTTAACTGTGAATTTGCAGTATGAATCTTCCTTGCTGTAAGGATTCTCTTTCTCTGTAGGCTCAATACAGGCGACAAATCAGCTCCGATTTCAACTGCAGCAAGCCCAGTCTGCACAGCTGATAAGCAACAACATGAACAAGACGTTGCAGGTTGGTTGATTTTATTAAAAACCGTTTTGACTTAAAAAGGGGGAAGGGCATGAAGGGTAAGAATCTGGTAGGCTGAAACACTTTATGAACATGTCATTGAAGCTGGAAGTATCAGCTGGTACTCTGTTACTGAAAGGAGAACAGCGCTCCAGAGTCACAGTGACTATTCCATGCCAGACTTGCTCATTAAAACATAGGGATGCATGTGTTTCAGCTGGGAAACTTTACATAGTGTATTTAACTAGTATGCTAGTAGGAGAAGAATGGGAAATATTTTAAAATAGGGACTGAAGGATGTATAATATGATTCTGAAGCGTATCTCCATGAGCAAGTATTACCCCTGTGAGTGAGTGGGGAGAATGCCTCTGCCTATTGCATCTGGAGTCTATGTTCTTAGTGTAGTTCAGATATTTGACTTGTAAAATTCTGCCATCTTTGATGCTATGAATCATCTCACTGCTCTAGCTGCTACTGCAGCTAACCTGCACTCCCTCTACACAGGGAGATCCTCATAGTGACAACTGTGAGAAGTAAAGGAAGAGGTAAGGACAAGAGTATGAAAGTGTCCTTCAGCTGAACACTAGCTGTGATACTAAGACCTCTGTAGTGTACTAAACATATGGTGAGAGTATAAGAAATATTACATATTTGATTTTTAATGCAATTTATAGTATAATCTAGAGGCTATCATACAAGTGATTGAGTAATAACTCATACTAACAAAATAAACCATATGTTTCTAGAATTAAAACAATGGTTGGTTCAAATGTGTATGGCCAATAAATAGAGAAATGAGTTTAGAAAATGGTTTTACTTTTATATTGTTTTACTTTTCAGTGACTTGTCTGGATAAATTCTTGTTGGCCCTAGAAGCCTTGGTTTCCTGGTCTACCTTGACTTAGTTTATCAGCTATCTATAATACTACATTTTTTGCATTTTTAGGAAGAGCTAACAGAACTAAAGGAAGAAATTGCTTTGTATGAAGCTGCTGCCAAACTTGGGGTTTTTCTGAAAGACCCAAGTGGAGAACTTCACGTGGACATGACTGATTCCTATGTGGATTTGGGTATTAAAAAAGTCAACTGGAAAAAATCAAGATTTCACAGGTATTGGGTCAATATCATTCTAGTTTAAAAAGAAAAAAGACTAAAACAGATTATAGAAATGATTCATCAGACCAGCCTAGCAGTAGAAGATGCAGTCTGTACAAAATTTATATGTAATTTTTAATTTTGAAACTGTATCACCAGTTGGCCTAGTACACAAAAGATGTTCTCCTTTTTTTTTTTTTTTTTTTTTAAGTATCAGGTTTTGGCTGCTGACTACAAATTTGAACCAATAGTCTGGCCCATTATGGCAAATCATATTCCTAACTACTGTACTGCTTAGTAAATTTTCAGTTCATTATTTAGGGATTTAGTTATTGTACCTGTTTATAAAGTAATAGAAGGGGATTTGCTAGACCTGTATTCAACATGTTGAAATTTTATCCCTTAAAGAACCCTTAGTACATTAGCAGCAGAGAACATATAATAAACACGTAGAATTCATGTTCAGTTTGGTCCTCTCGGTATTGCTAATAAATTGCTATAGCTTATTCTAATGTGGGAAACAGTGTCAACCTTCTTCTCAAATTGAGTAGTTTGAACTGTGCTTACCTGCAGATCTTTCTGATATTTGCCTACAGATATAGTCTGCAGCCTATATGAATATTGGGAGTACAGGGAAATATTGGGATGATAAATCTATACACGGAGCATAGTATATTATTGCAGATAAAAGGCAACCATTCCTTATCTGTTGAAACTCTTGGTCTTCATGAGAACTCTGTAGCAGTAGTTTTCAAACTTTTTTTTCTCACGACCCAATTGAAAAAAATCATTTATGCCCTTAACCCAACAGTTACATCTTTGAGCAATGCATTTCAGTTTTTGGCGGCGGCAGCAGGTAATGCCGCGACCCGGTGCCTGAGGATCTGCGACCCACAACTGGTCCTCGACGCTATGTTTGAAAACCACTGTTCTATAGAAATATGTACAAATACATAGATTCTTAAATTCTCAAAATGGCACTGCTTATTTATTGGTTTAAAACAATATTTTAAACTAATCACTAGTTAAAGTTCAAAATAGCACAATTAGTGCAGGGGAATGTAGTTATAGGAAATAATTTCTTAATCCTAGAAACTCAGCTAATTGTTTTCTATTCAGTTGCGTAGACCAGATGCTGTAAGACTTTTAATGCATTATCATTATAAATATATACTTGAAATCCTTTCCATGTAAAGTAATAACAAAGCAAACATAGTTTCTAGCATTCCTTGAGGCACTCACTCATGGTGAGCTGACTTCATACACTTTTAACTATTCTGGTTTTGGTGGATTTAGTAAAGTAAAGTTGAAGCTTGTTCCATGTTAAGCTTTTGGATGTGTACATGTTTTAACCAAATCAGACCAGCTTTATTTTCTCTTACAGTACTGTACAGAATAGAGATTCGGGTAAAGAACTTTCTAAAGATGAGATCATCCTACAGTTGAAAGCTGAAATGGAACGTTTGTTGGGCAGTAACAAAATGAAAAGAAATCAGATTTCTCAGTTACAAAATGATCTTAAAGATAGTCAGAAGACAACAGAGGAACTCAAACAGCAGTTGAAAGCAGACAAAACTGCAAAGGAGAATGAGGTTTGTTTATTTAAAAATACCACTGAAGATTTAGTCTTAATAGAATAAAGCAAAAACTCAATGGATTTAAAGTAAACCTAGAAAAAACTGTAAGTGATCTCTCATTTTTCTTTTGATAACAGTTGTTCTTTGAACTACATTTGCAAGTAAATGAAGCTGTTCTTACTGTTATGCAGAGATAGAATAAATAGCATCAGAAACATGGAAATAAATGGCAGGCATCTTAAAACTGTCACCAGAGCCTTGAAAGTCAGTGCTACCTTCCAGAGGGGTTTCTGGTATGAAGACTTGCTTACAACTGGTTGCAAGCTTTATTAATTGATTACTTTAAACTTTTCTTCAGAGCTCTGTTTTCTTGTGGGAAAGCAAATAACAGCCCTAAGTTGAAAACTGCAAATCCTGCAAGAAAGGCGTAATCATTTGGGTCAATGTAGCATCTCTCCCATACTACCTTTTTGTCCTATTTTGAATGTTAATCAGTAAAGTGTCTTTTATAAATCAGACAAACTTGCTGTAACATGAAGACGGACATTACTACTCAACATGTCACATGTACAAACTGTGTCCTCAATTAGATGGTAGATGGCTTTCAATTGTGGTACAGTATTGAGTGTCTACTTCTTGTATAAACCCAAAAGACCTTACAAAAATCACAATATTGTAAGTAATCAGTCCACGTGACATGGATTGATAGTGTCCTATGTTCCACAGTGAAGCCATTGCCTTTTACAGCTGTTGTTTTTAATCAAGGAAAAATATTTGCATAGTATATTAACTTCTAAAGCATGTATGTGTCCATGTATATCTGAAGAATTGTTCCAACTTAGTTTTATGTTTTCTTGATAGCCTAAAACAAGTAGTGCAGAAAAGCTGAGTGATACTTCATGGTCCACTCAATTGGCTTCTGATAATTCTCTTAAAGAAGAGCTTCTGAGACTTCAAAAGGTGAATCAGAATTTACAGCAAGAAGCAGAGGTGAGTTTGTCACACTTTCCCAGGGAAAAAATTGTCCAAAATGTGAAATTAGAATGCATTATTTAAAGTGGTCTTTCATTTGTATAGAACTATAATTCATATATTCAAGAGCTTAAAACAAGTGAGGAAGAACTGAAAATTGCAAACCAAGATCTGTGCAGTCAAATGAGACAAATGATTCAGGACTTGGATCGAGATAAACAAGAAGCCGTTGAGAGGTACTGTTGTTAAACCCATCTCCAAACTTTAACCACATAGCCAGTGTAGTTCCTTTTATACTATTTTTGTACAGAGAGGGCAAAATTAGACATCATTCCCTCCCCCCCTTTTCTCAATCCTAGGTGTGAAAGAACCTATCAGCAATACCATGAAGATACAAAAGCCAAGTTTCAGGAAGACCTCATGGAGAAACATGCTGCAGAAAAAGAACAACTCATTCAGGCTTATGAAGAGACCATCTCACAGTTAAAGTAAGCGTTAATTAGACTGAGGGTCTACCATGAAGTGTCCCTTTGTCACATTTCACAATTTTAAAAAGGAAACTCTTTCAACAGCTTGTGTTTGTGAATGTAAAGAATAACAATTTAAAATTATTTATGTAAGGGCTGACATGGATGGATTGAATAAGGAGATGATTGCAGTGAAAGAATGTTACATAGCAGTCTGTGGCGAGAAAGACATGCTGGAAACCACTTTGAGGAAGAAACTTGAACAAGAGCTGCAGTCAAAGGAAGAGAAGGTACGAGAGAAAATATCCTTGATTAAAATGTTTTCAGAATGCTTTGTATCTAAACTAGAAGTATCGGAAAGGTACTGCATAGCATTACTTTCCATTTTGATTGGTTGATGCATTACAGCAGGGATCCAGGGCTGGATTTCACTTCTAGATTTTGTCCATGGGCTAGGGTATAAATCTAAGTTTACATACAACCTGAAGCACAATATCTACTGTCATTGGGAAGTTGCCACAAAAAGAAACGATACTGTTTAGCTACTGTTGGCTAAAGTTTGTTTAGTTGTGTGCTTGAATTTTGCCTAGTTCAAGAAACAGCTCTTGGAAGAAAAAGAAGAATCTCTTAACCAGCTGAGGACTGAACTAGAAGAAAAGCACAGGAATTCTATTATAACAGCAAAAAATCAATGGCTGAAAGAAAAAGTCAGTTTTAAGCAGCAGATTGAAAATGAAGTGGCATTAGCCAGAACTCACTGGGAGGAAGAACAGAAAGAGGTGTGGGGCTTTTACTAATCGACATAAAAGTTCAGAAACTCATTTTAATGGACACTTGGAGACGAATCCTTATCTGTCATAGCTCAAATTAAAGTCCATGGAACTATGGTAACTTAAACCAGTTGAGGATCTGCCCCTTTAAAACTAACCTTGAGAAGTACTGAGCTATAAGTCCATGGGAGTTACAGATGCTCAGTATTTCTCAATTAGGCTTTATTTTAAAACTAACACGTAAAATTCACAATAACTGCACCTGTCCCATCTAAATAGTTCACTTGAATTCTGGAGTGGGTGATTCAATATTTCTACTTGTAATTTGCTTTAGTAGTCATGCAAACTTATTTGTACCTCCTCTATCATCTTTTCTAAAACTGTGCCACAGGGACACAAAAGCACTCTGCCTTTTTTACTAACCACAAGCTCTTAGATATTGAGATTTGTTATATTTAACTTGAACACTCTAATGGGACCTGGTAAAAAAGTGTCTCAAGAAGCTTAAATTCCACTAAGTTTTTCCAAAATGAAGGCCATCTTGTCTCTACAGAAGCAGCTTTATCCTCTGAGCATGGGTGTCGCTGTCTTTTCACAGGGAAGGGTGTATACATCAACTGAGACTACATATTTGACAAGTACTAATTCTAGTTTTTAGGCATTTGGAGGGTATTTTTATTTTAAAGAATACTCTCTTATATAGATCAAAGTGCAAGCTATCCAGGAAATAGAAAGAGAGTGGCAAAGCAGACTGGATCAAACTCTAAAGGAAGCTAAGAAAGCTTCAGTTGAACTCAGAGACTGCAGCATTCAAACTGAGCAAGTAACCAACTCAGATGAAACATCAAGTAAGAAGATTGCAAGGATGGTTGAGGAGCAAAAATTGCAGCTGGAGGAGGCAATGAAAGAAAAGGAGAAAGCTGTTGGAGAGGCCTTGAAAGAACTTGAAACAGAACTGGAGAGGAAACATCATGAAAATATTGCTAGTCAGGTAATGTATGCATTCCACCCTGCTTTTTGTTTTACAGCATCTGAACATATGCAAAGTGTGTGTCACCAAATCAGAATGGCCATGGATTATGCTTGCTTGTTACTTACTCATAGTAAATGCCAATGTAAGGTACAAAGCAGTGTAGAATCTGACCCAGTATATACCAGTATGTGTTTTAAGTAGAGGAAATTACCACAAAGCAGGTTTAATTGTACCCTAGTAATTCAAATTCCTGTATTTAATTACCTCATTCTAAAAATTTAAATTTCCTGTTTTCATTTGTCTAATATTATAGTTCTAGCAGTTCTCTAGCTGTGTTAACTCTAACATGTCTTATGAACTCTGTATCATAACTCAAGAGAATGAGTAGTTCAAGAGTTCCTGAACTTCTGAGCAAACTACTTGATATGGGTGGGGTTTTTTTTTTTAAGCTAACTATTTTAAAACACCAATTAATGCTTCTGAATTCTTTTAGTAAAGGAACCTCAAACTATAATGTAGTGGAATTTACTGCATCTGTTTGTTTTTCAGTGGTAACCCTGACAGTCTATTCTCTGTGTGCAATTCAAACTGAAATTCAGTTTCTGTGTTAATGTACCACTTCAGAGTGGTAAATATGAAGCCATATTTTTAAAGCTAATAATTAAAATGATCTCCTCTTTTTCCCGTCTTCTTTTGAAGGTAGAAACAGCTTTGGCCAAAGGTCATGCCAGGTGGCTGGAAGAATTAACAGAACTTGAAGAATACAAAGCAAATCTAAAGGTGGAGCGAGAGAAATGGGAAAAAGAACATGAAATTAGTGCAGCAAAACAGGTAACGGAATGTATTTGGATGTTTGGTAGTTCACTGGTTTATTTTTATATATAATATATTTGAGAGGGAAAAAGTTTAATTCAAATCAATTCAGTTTTCCAGCAAATAATTTGAGCCAGGATTCAACAAAGCACTTAAGTGCTGTGCTCATTTGATGTGTTAGTGAAGTAAAGTACTCTATTTGTTTAAAATTGTGGGTAAATATCTCCATTAGTGGAAATAAGCAGAGTTCAAATGGTGAAACCTATTTCTGGAAGTCAGTGTCAAATTGTTTGTTACAGAAATCCATATGTAAAACTCTTCTTCGGAATTCAATAGGGAAGCATGTGTAATCACTCTTTCTAAAATGGCTGTAACAACTCTATTAATGTTTCATCTTGGTTGGAATTTTTGTTTTCCTTAGACTTCTGGAAGATGTTTATCACATTGATTTTGTAGGAGAGGCACTGTATATACACTTACACATACTGTACTGTCCTGCTGAACATTTTCAAATTGCTTAGTATGCAGTGTTCATCTGTTGTTTCTTAATGTTTATGCAGTTATAGCAGGCCTCGACAAATCCTAGGCGCCAGATTGCCATGGCGCCTAGGATTTTGCCCCTGGCACCTAAGAGCGCTGGGGCAAAGGGTCCCTTCCACTACATGGAGTGCGCCAGACTGCCACCGCTGAAAAGCTACCATGATTCCCCCTCCCCCACTGCTGAAAAAAAGTTGCTGCTGGCAGCGCTTTCAGTGGTGTGAGGGGAAGAGGGAGAGACAGCCGTGCTCTGCCTCTCCAGCGCCACTGTCACACACCCCCTTCCCCACAGCACTGTCAAAAGAGCAGCTGGCAGCTGCTTTTTCTCGGTGGTGTGGGAGAGGCTTGCCACCAGAAGGAGCCGCAGCTTTGTGGCAATGGTGGGCTCCTTTTCTGCTGGATACCTAGGAGCGCCTGAATTTTTGGGCTGGCCCCTAGCTGTCCAGCAGATTTGTTGAGGCCTAAGTTATAGCCAAACATACCTACCATGAAATTCTTAAGGGTTTGCTAACACTCTTTTTTTAAAATATATTTTGTATTCTTTAGCTATCGCTAGTTCTTTCAGCAGCTGAAGAGAAATGGAAGAAAGAACTTGAGACCAGAGAGAAATCTGGACCCAGAACCAAAGAGCTCGAAGAGAAGATCCTTTCTCTTAGAAGAGAATTGGAGCTAAAGAAAGAAGAAATCCCTGCAATTGTTAAAGCAGAAGTAGCACAGGCTCGTGCTCAATGGAACAAAGAAAAGCAAGAGGAAATCCTCCAACTACAGAAACAAACTGAGCAAGATTATCGTTCGTTCTTAGATGATCATAGAAATAAAATAAATGAGGTGCTTGCAACAGCCAAGGAAGATCTTATAAAGCAGAAAAATGAACTGCTAATTCAGAAGGAGGCAGAGCTTAAGATGTGTCTGGACCAAAAACAACGAGAATGGGCAGCTCAGGAAACTAAGAGACTCCAAGAGGAAATTCACCATTACGAGGAGAAAAGTCTAATTGAACTTGAGTTCCTGTTAGGAGAAATCCATGAAGAACTAGTCAAGAGCAGACATCACGAACATACTTGGCAGGATAAATGTTCCAGTACTGCCCTTCAGTTAAATCACCAGTACAAGGAAAAGCTAAAAGCTTCCCTACAGAAGGCATTTAGAGGCACAGTGTACACAATTCTAGAAAAAGCCAAGCAAGAATGGAGAGAGGTAATGGTTCTGTAAATTAAAAATATAACTAACTCCTTATGAGAAAATACTTCTCTGATAACTGTCATGGGACTTTGCCCATCCCACAAAAAGTTATATATGGTATTATGGATAAAAAAAACAAACAAACAATTGAGCTTCTTATTAATTTGTTCCTAAGGCTTTAGAAGAGAGAGGAAAGATCCCCCTCTTAAATTAAGTTATAGATATAGTTTTGGTGACTTTTAAAAAAATATATTTAAGCAAGTGTGACGGGCTGCACGGATGTGCGTCCCGTAATTGGCATCAAATCCCACAATTACACTGCAAAACTGAACAGCAAGATTATACAGGTCATGCCCGAGGGCTGCACGGATGTGCGTCCCGTCACAGCAAGACAAGTTCAAATTAGAGATAAGGCACAATTAACAGTGAGCATGATTAGCCATTGCAACAAACTCCCAAGGGAAGAGATGGATTCTGCACTTCTTGATGCCTTGAGATCAAGACTCAGTGCCTTTCTGAAAGATATACTTTAGTTAAACACAAGTTATTGAGTCAGGCCTGCATTATCTGGAGATCATACTGTCTTCTGCTTTTTAAATCTATGAATAGATTTCTTGAATTAAGTTGGTAGCTTTAGAATATTTTATTTGGAGAAACTCCAAAAATTGTCTTCCAAGCTTAAAGAAATGGATTCTATATTTTACAGGATCATATATTCCCTTTAACAACTGTTTACATATTTTTCAGGCTGTCTGACTCTGTTATGCATCCTATCTAAGGTTAAGATTTTGTCATGGGTATTTTTAGTAAAAGTCAGACGTCAAGGAGGTCTTAGAAAGCAATGGAATCCATGATCTCTGTGACCCAGTTGTATTCTTAATTGTATCCTATAAACTAGCGGTTCTCCACCATGGGGCTGAAGGGGTTCCGTGGTGGAAGCCCAGTATCCTGAGCCTTGGTTCCCCTGTGGAGCTCAAGTCTCAAGCCCCAACACCCACCCAGGGGCTGAAACCAGGAGTGGAGTTGCAGGGACCTCCAAGTCCTGATGCCTCCACAGGGCTAAAGCCTGAACTCCCTGCCCTGAGCTCCCCCTCAGCGGAAGCCATGAGCCCACTCCCCACCTGGTGGCTAAAGTCCAGAGCCCCAAGTCTTGTCCTCCCCCAACCCTGCTGCTGCCCATCCCTCACAGCTGAAGGTCTGAGCCCCAAGCCTCTCCCCTCACCTGGTGGCTGAAGCCAGGAATCCCAAAGCCCTGTCCACTGGGCCCTGGAGTTTTTACTGTATGTTTGCGGGGGCCTCAGAAACAAAAACAAGATGAGAACCCCTTCTATAAACTGCTGGTATGGACTGGGTGTAGTCTTTTGAGTAAGAGTTTAATATTAATCTTCAGAAAAGGAAACCAGAAAGCTGTCACGTACTCCAATTATATACAGTATCTATTTATAAGAGGCATATTAGGCTGCGTCTACACTGGTAAATTAAGTCGACTTAAGCTTGGCTTAAGTTGACTTAATTTGCCCTGCGTCTACACTACACTTTGCTTAAGTCGACTTAAGCAGCTTGCTTAAGTTGACTTAAGCAAAATAAAGCCGACTTTATGAAAATTAAGTCGACTTTATTTAACCTAGATTTAAGTAGATTTAAGGCTTAATTCGACTTTTTAAAGTCGAATTAAGCCAGTGTAGACGTGGGGTAGCCCTAAGTCGACTTAGGGGTACCCCAGGACTACACCACTGCCCTCCCTGCTGGGGGGAAACAGGGGGAGCCTGGCATGCCTCCCAAAGAGCAGGGCAGAGCCCTGTGTGTGATGCTGTTTGGATTTAGGGAAGCATTTATGATATTATTTTCAATGGATATCTCATAAATGCTATAATCCATAGGAACTCTGTCATGTTTGGTATCAATAGAAAGGTAGTAATTTGCTGGGAATGATTATATAGTTTGTCTAGGAATTCTATTTTGATTAGAAGTTAGGAATTTGGTGTTATATCTATACTTTAACTTGTTATTTTATTGAAATACCTGAGAGAGGCAGGTGTGTAAAACCATTGTGTCCTTAATGTTTAGGAATGTGCCAGGGACTAAACTGATAAGCCATTAAGGACATAAGGAAGACAACCATTGTGTCCTAAATGGCTCATCAGTTTAGTCCCTGGGACCATTGTCCCTGGCACATTCCTAAACATTAAGGACACAATGGTTTTACACATCCACCTCTCTCAGGTATTTCAATAAAATCATACAAGTTAAAGTATAGATATAACACCAAATTCCTAACTTCTAATCGAAATAGAATTCCTAGACATAAACTATATAATCATTCCCAGCAAATTACTACCTTTCTATTGATACCAAACATGACATAGCTCCTATGGATTATAGCATTTATGAGATATCCATTGAAAATAATATCATAAATGCTTCCCTAAATCCAGACAGCATCACACACAGGGCTCTGCCCTGCCAGGGTCCCTGTCCCCCTTTGCCCCATTGCACACAAGGGGTGCCCCCTCCGCCACTGTGGATCTGCCCAAGGTCCCCCTAGCCCCACAAAGTCGACCTAGAGCATCCAGTGTGGATACTCTAGGTCAACTTTGTAAGTTCCCCTTTAAGTTGACTTTAATTTTAAGTGTAGACACTTTAAGTCGACTTAGTTAAAGTCGACTTAAAAGTGCAAGTGTAGACATAGCCTTAGAGCCACAAGACCATTCAAAACACTTCAAACTACCAAAACCAAACAAACTTGTCCTTGTTCTCCTGTTCAACTTACATTATGAAAATTACAACACAATAAGAAGAAAATAAACAGTAAATAACTAGAACTGGATTTGGGCTCACAGCCAGAAGATTGAATGGCCAGATAACACAGCATTCACACAGACAATAGCTTCTTGTCCCTCTTCTGCTCCCTGACCATTCTAAGTCTGCCGTAATTCCATGGAAGTCAGTGGAGTTACACTGGTGTAAAATTACTATGGGAAGTGTTGGGTTCTATGTCTAATTCCTCCATAAAACCAGGTTGCCACCTTGATGTCACCAGATTCCACTCATTGTCGTTCTATTACACACTGTTAATTTAAACATCTCATTGTTGCTAAGGGCCCTGATTTGTTGTATTTGTGCTGATTGCAACCTTTCATCAAGAACTTTATCCTGGAACACAATTTTACATACTCAGTATCACTATCACCAAATGGACAAACCAGGTTGATTAAGCAGTAGCAGGTAATTCTCCTACTTTTCTGATCTGTATTGGGTGTGCCAGTCGGCAGAGGTCAACCTTGTTTGCAGCAATGACACCTGTGTACAACATCTACTTTGCATTAGCTGTGAATAAGTCGCCCATTTCTGCTTCTCTCTCAGATATTTACAAAACAGAGAAAGCATTTTAAAATCAGACATACAAAGAACCTACTACAGATTTGGAAAATTGAAAATGTACTATCCCAGATTTAAAATAGTCTTATCCAACTTTACCATGATAGTAAAAATTCTGGTCCGTCTTCCCTGTTTTCACCCTCAGAAACATCTGACCCACTCCTCTGAAGATGAGTAGGCAAAATTTGCAAGACTTCTATAAAATCATACATAGAACTCACAATGTTCCATAAATAAGCTTCCTTTTTTATTCGTTTTCTATTCTTTATTTGGAAATGCCTCTCCTGTATTGCCCGTCTTAGCCGTAGACTTTTGATTATGGTGACCTGGCCAGTGGAACTTCCATAACCACCCAAGATTATGCAGAATATCTCATTCATCTGTTGGGGAATCCTCTAAATATGTAGCAAGCATCTTGTCAGTTTTCCTTTCTTGAAGGAATAACACATGGGAGTAAGAAACTACTTGTCATAAAGTTATTACCAGTGTGGTCTTGGGCAACCAATTTCTTTTGAAAACTCACCCCCTTCTCAGCCAAATTAATAGTCTGTACATTTAAGTTTTCTGATGTAGTCCTAACATATTCTCACTGATAATGAATAGAATAAGGAGTTTTTAGATCACATGTACTACTCATAATTAAACAATGAGTCTCATTTCAAACAGAACTATGTTAACATGCACTAGCTACATTTTAATTCATGTTAGTGGTGTCTCCAGGGGTCAGTTACAGTGTAACACTTTGGTGGATGCTGAAATTAACACTCCCATAGTCCCTTACTGTAGGGCTGTGTAGACAAGCCTTAGTGAAAGCCTCTGACAAATAAATAATCAGTATTAATATTCAATTAAAGTTTTAAACTGATGATTATTTGAAACAGTTATCCAATGAGTTCCTTGTAATTCCATAACAATTTCCTTTATTGTATTTGACACAACTATGACAAGAAAGTGAAATTGTTTTCTGTCCTTCTATGATCCCTAGTCAAGTAGCAGCTTTATAAACAGGATCAGATTCTTTTCCATATTGGACACATCTTTGAATAGTTTCAGCTTGTTTTTAGGCCCTACTTGTTTCTGCTGTTTTTAGAAGCTAAGCAAAGCTTACCAAAAATACCATCAGGATGGCAAAGTACTGTGGAGACTGCAGGTCTGACTAAAAGAACACAGTGGTAAGCTGGTGCTAGAGAACGCTTTTTCCGTCTACTTTGAATGAGCAGTTTCAGATTTGCCCATCATGATAGGCCTCTAGAATAAACTTGTCAATGCTAATGGCAGCATTGTAAGAGGTCATTTGTGTTTCCTATCCAGACTCTTTTTAGGGGTGGCTGTTTCTAAATATCCATGGACATTTATTTGTGCTACATACTGACTATTCCTAATATCTGATTTCAATTATAGAAACAGGAAGAATTGATCTTCAGTTTAAAAGAAACAGAGCACTCTTGCATGCAAAGTGGTGAAGGAGAAACTGGGGACAAGGCAAGACCATCTATGTTTGATGTTGGTCACCAGGTAGAAATACAAAGAATATTAAGAAGGCAGCCACCTTTCCAAGACATTAAAGTGGATAATGGTATTATTGGTTTCCCTTTTCAATCTTGTAAATTTCATTGTGCACCCTGTAAAATGTAGTTTGATAGCATCAGTCTTTTGTAATATTTGTCCCTTTTCCGTTGACTCACAAAGGAGCATAGGAGTGGTGACGCTGAATGTCACCGCATTGAACATTTAGGCTCCTAGAAAATCATTCGGATTTACAAAGCCTGTGTTAGACACTTATGCTCACTATAAAATGCATGGGGAGAGAGAATCACCACAAAATGGGATTCACGAAAGCTAACATGCTAGGTGGCTCCTCAAATAAACTAGCTAATAGGAGATGCCACTCCAAGAGAGTGTGTACTAAAACTAGCATCTCTCTCAGGGATAGCCTTCTAAATCCAGGCTGCAGGAAGATGCCTCCCTGTGTTTGGGAGTCTGCTGCAATCACACTCTTGGTGTTAGATGCTTATGCCATTCTTGCAAGAAACTGGTGAGGGAGGGAATAGGAGGAGTAGCTCACTGATCATGTTTAGCTGTGTGGTTTGGGCACTTACCAAGGATTTGGTAGTCCCCTGGCTCAAGTCTTCCCTCCCTCAAGAGAAAGAAGGGATTTAAATAAGGATCTGCCACTTCTCAGGTTAGTGCCCTAACTACTGGGCTGTGGGATCTTCTGATTGGGGCTTACAAGCTTTATGGTGAAATATGTCTAATTACTCTTAAGTTGTTGAAGATAAGAATAAAATAAAAATCAATTTACTTTTGAGGTTCAAGTCTCTAAGTCAGTTACAGAAAATTAATTTAATAGAAGACCTTTAGATGACACTGAATGGTCAAATCAAACTTTCCTTAAAGAAAAATGGTTGGCTAAAAATACTATGAATATAGATAGTATTTTAATAAAATATTCATAATTTTTAAGAGTCACTAAAATCCTTGCTATAACCAAAACATAGCCCCAACATAACCTTGGGTCATGTCTTTTCTAACTTTAGCTTTCCCATCTTATTGTCTCCAGTTTATCTCTAACTTTCTCATGCTAGCAATCTCAGTTTCCCAGGCTCTTCTACACTTAAGTCAGAACCTAATTTCTACTTAACATAGGCTACAGACACCCTCAGTCTCTCCAGCTTGAAACTGTCCCAGATTGGGTAAATAATTAGACATCGGGCTGGTGAAAGACACAAGCATGAGACTGACTGGCCCGCTGATGAGAGCACTAACCAGGGAGGCAGGAGACTCAGGATCTAGTCCCTCTGCTCCAGTGACTTTTTAAAAAACTTACTTAGCTACAGTGAAACAGCTTTAATAGGAGAGACCGAGGGAGGCCCCTCCACCCATCAGACTATCCCATAGTCTAGTGGGTACGGCACAGTTAGTGGCAGATCCCTGTTTAAATCAAGTGGAGGCAGGACTTGACCTAGGCCACTCTCAGATCCCAAGAGAGAACTTGGAGCTCCGTGGCTAAGGTAACAAAGGACATTGTCCTCTGCTCTGGCTGTTTTGTTTAAGCTCACCAATGGAGGTCTAATCCAGTAGGCAAAGTCCGAGCACACCTGCTGGAGCAGGCTCCGCAAGCAAGTTAGGAGAATGAAAAATCTATCTTCCCCTGGTTCGTGAATCACACTGTGGCTTGGGTGCCTGGTGTGGAGCTGCAGGATGCACATTCTGAGTCAGAAATGTAGGCACTTGGGGAACTTTTCTTTCAAAAATTTAGAGACTGAATGAGTGTAAGTGGCTACAGTATTTGGTGGCAGCTGAGTGGAAGTTTTGCAATTCTCAGGGGAGCCTGATTCTGGGACTTCAGCATCTACTGCCACTATGGATGCTGAAGTCCTGTTGTGACTTTAGCCCTTAATTACTTATGAAATCAAAGAGCAAATATTCTGTTATAATTAGTGCATATGAATGGTGCACCATACTGACTATGTACCTCAATTTCTTTCCCTACTTTGAAAGTGTCTCAATATTGCACAAACTTGTATTTCATTAGAAACAGAAAAGCTGCAATGACTGGATGGCACTTGGTAGTAGGTTATTGATCTGGTGATAGAATTGAAGTGTTTATTTTTAATAAAATATTCTATGCCTTCTGGTTTTAAAGATAGTCTTCAGGGTGTGAGCTAGTAGGTGCCGTCTTTGGCTCCGAATCAGAATAATATCTCCAAAGGGCGTAGGTGCACAAAAAAACATAAATTTCATAGTTGGCACCTAAGTCCCCCCTGATGGGTAGGTTGTATAGGGCTGTGTTTATTACAGGATATTTTCTAAACCAAAACCTCTTACTTCAGGCATGGACAGAGCAAAAACAGATGATCTGTGGGTCAAACTACAGCATTCCCCTGTAGCATGGGATGAGTCAAGGAATTCTATGTCCATGTGTCACTCTGTCATACTGGGTGAATCCTGATTCTTGACACTGACGTTCAGATTTTTTTTGAAAATCATGGAATATGTGGTCTAGAATAATCTGATTTTTGTAGTATTTGAAGTTAAACAGAAATGTTGTAGCCCACTCTCAAAGGTCTTGTATACACTGTGGTAGGGCCAGAACCTGTGCAACTGAAGTAACATTATAGAACACCCATAGTTAGGCACAAAACCGTTTCTAGGGTTTCATCTTTGCTTGTAGAGTTCTTATGCTACCAAAAAAAATATAAAGCGACAAAACTCATCAGAGTCTCTAGTCCTGAGCACATAATGCAGCTTAAATTCCTTCACCACCAAAATAACAAACCATCTATTAAACACAAAACAATAACCAGTGAAGCTCTTCTGCTTCTGGAACTCCCGATCCTGGCAGTAGAAACAGCTTTTTTCCCTCTCCTGGAAGTAGCCCAGCATGTCTTCACATTTCTTAACTTAAGTAGGCTAAACTGAATGTGATCCCTTCCAACTGGGAGTGCCTCCCTCAGATGACTCCAAGAGGCTCTGCTGGAATTTAATTTAAACAAATACAGTCTCAAAATCCATCCCACTGTCTGCATCAGTAGGACCTTCCTCTTTACTCATGGCACTGCTGGAATGAGTATGTTATGGCTGCAGTGCACAAAAAGAGAAAACTTCTAGGCCCTGGCACAAACAATACACTTGGATTATGAGTCTACTGCCTGCTGTGAGAGTTTTAGTTAGATAAATAGTGTGCACTTTCCTAAAGTGTCAAGGAATACCTCATTAAAACCCTAGAAATGATGTGCTTGAATTTTTTGGTTCTCCTGATTCTATGGTTGATGTATAACTTGTAGTAATTACAGATGCAGATCAGAAATGTAAGAAAAGGAACCTCTGGTCTCATGAAGATCTTTGCTGTGACCATTGTTGTCAGCAACTTGAAAAAAAGGAAAAAGAATGCCAGGATCTAAAAAGAAAGCTGGATAAAGTCTGCAGGCACCTTCAGCTTGCAGTAAGGGAACACAAAGCTAAAGTAGAACAAATTCAAGGTTAGTATCCCTGCTCACCTAAATAGAGTTCTGAATGGTTTCCTTTCCTGCTGATTGTATGAATCTCTCCTTTATCTTTGAGGCTGTGGTAGTACAGCTGCAGTAATGTTACATATCTAAGTAACTTTCAGCCCTAATAAGTTAACTTTCTAATAGTAATCCATCTTTGAACTTTCTTCTAAACCTCTATATCCTGTGAACTAGCACAGAGAACAGTGTTTTGATTAATTTTGTGCTCTGTAAATGAATCTCTTCTAGGAAAATAAACTGACAATAGATGTTCTTCTTCAAGTGATGTTCCTATGGGCGCTCCCCTGTAGATGCAGCAACAGTACCTCATGCACCTGGGATTGGAGATCTTCATCAGCAGTGCCTATCGGACTGCACATGTGCACTTTCCCCCCCACCCCACACTGTGAATGCGATGTGTATATATAGCACTGTGTGGCCTGATCATTCCTTCTCCACCTTTTCTCTAGAATGGAAGAACAGGAGGAAGAAAGTCTACCAATACTGCATTTCTCTTCTTCTTCCCCTGATGAAGCTATCATGCCCCCACTTCCTACTGCTGCTGATAATGTCAAGCACTTCCAAGAATTATTTTCAGGCTTGCAGATTCCCTCGAGATTTGGGGGAGGAGAAGGATCAGCAGCATTATTACTCAATATCCTGCACACATCCTGCTCCAAAATTGCCCTATCTATCAATGAGAGTCTTCTCAATCCCACAAAAGTACCCTGGCAGACTCCAGCATCCATCCTTCCAACTTGCAGGTAGCCAAAAAAAAAATATTATGTTCTTGCAAAAGATACGGTATGCCTTTTTCTCACCTCCCACTCCAAATTTTCTAGTGGTTAATGCAGTACAAAAAAAAGAATGACAATATCAACCTCCATCTACCCATCAGGACAGAGAATGGAAGCAATTAGATTTATTTGGACACAAGGGCTATGTCTACCCTGGCAAGTTAGTTTGAATTAAGGAGGCTTAATTCGAACTAACTAAAGCCATGGCTATCCTAGACTTTAGTTAGTTCGAATTAAGGGCTTCCTTAATTCAAACTAATGAGTTTGAATAGGGTGTTCGAACTAAAGGGTTAATTCGAACTAATTGGCCATTGAAATGAATGGGAATCGCTAATTCGAACTAAGCAAGTGCCATGAATGGCACTTGCTTAGTTCGAACTAACTTTTTCTAGTTCAAATTAAGCTAACTAACTAATTCGAACTAATTTTAGCAAGTGTAGACATAGCCAAGGATGATTCACCGGACGTGCTCCTATTTTGCATTATGAGGCTCTTTTGACTAAGTACAACTACCTCAACTACTCCAAAATAGAGAAACTCTGCCAAGACTTTCCTGATGCCAAGATAGAAGAATTCCAGGTGCTTATTTCTGCGGGACACTTCTTGCCTCATAGAGCCCTACAAGACTCTTTGTGGATAACACTGCACCCTCCATTGCAGCTCAGGTAGTCGCAAGGTGAGTGTCATGGCTATGTCTCTTGGGCTTTCTTAAAGAGGTGCAAACCACATTAGAAGACTTACCCTTTGAGGGCTCCAAATTATTCATGCAGCGTATGGATGACTCTCTACATAGACTCCCAAGCTAGCTACTTCCAGTCTCAGCATTTACTCACCAGTGTTGAAGAGATACCCAAGGAAGTATCATCTTCCACCGTGGTCCCAACTACTAAAGACACTCCCCCACAGCACTATGACACTCAGCACCAAAATAAAGGCCCCTATCAGGCCAATTGTTAAGGAGCTACCTCTCAAGCACCTCCAGACAAGCAACAATTTTGACGGTGTAGTCAAAGCCTGAGAAGCCTCACTCTTCCAGTGATACCAACCATCTTTGATATTCCACCAGTTTGGTGACCGATTTAGCTCCGGTCTTTCCATCATGGAGACTAATCACCTGAGACAAGGGGGTCTAGGGATCATCAGGGAAGGATGCTCTATCTCTTCCCTGTCTATCCCACCTCGCCACCTTCCCTCCATGTCACTCTCTATGGACCCTTCTCAGAATCCGAGTCTATGAGAAGAAATAAATTTTCTTCTGCAGCTGGGAGCTATAAAATTGGTCCCTTCCCAACATAGAGGACAGGGATTCTACTCTTATTATTTTCTGATCCAGAAGAAATCTGACAGCTGGAGGGCAACCCTGGACCTTCAAAACCTAAATAAGTTCATCAAACTGCAATGCTTCAAGATGGCTACCATCTCCACCATTATCCCAGTACTGAGATGGGAGACTGTGTTTCAGCCTTTAACCTCCAAGACACACATTTCCATATCACAATACACCCTACCCATAGAGAGTTTATCCAGTGAGTGGTAGGTGCTGACCACTATTAATACTAGGTTCTACCTTTCAGGCTGTTGACAGCCCCTTGTGTATTGGCCAAAGTCCTTGCAGTAGTCACTGCTATCTCAGGAAATAAGGATTCGATATCTTTTCATTCTTAGATGGCTGTCTCCTCACGGCCCCATCTGAAAGCAATGCTCTTTGTACTGTCAGGGTGAAAATGGATTTTTTCACAAATCTAGGCTTCTGCGTGAACTTGGAGAAGTCTGCTTTGAAGCCAGCACAACACCTGGAGTTCACTGGCACCCAATTGACTGCCATACAAAACATTCTGTAAGTTTTCTGTCTTCAAAGCTTCTGACGAAGTGGGATTTCTCCCACAAAAGCTCATGCGATAAATCAATCTTAGTCTTTAAAAGTGTCACGGGACTATTTTTTTTATGCAAAACAGAGCCATCATTCCACGTCTGATTCTCAGTTATAGTATATCTCTCATCCAAGGTACAAGCCTGCCCCCAGATCTCCACCAGTACATGTCTCCAGCTACTATGCATATGTCAGCAACAACATTCATGGTAAAGCATGCACAGTTATGCCTGCAATATCTTGGGGTATAGCTCCATACAGTACATGTCCTTTATAGTCACTGCTTCCACAAACTCTTCTCCGTGCCGATGAGAGTGAAGGACTCACTACTCTGGTGGATACCATCCAAGAACTTCTCTGTTGGGGTTCCTTTCCTTCAGCCAGCACTGATCGTGCTTCTAACAAACAACGCTTCCTTAATTGGTTAGGAAATGCACCTTCACAGTCACATAGTGCAAGGAAGATAGTCCTTAACCAAATCCACACTACACATCAATCTCCTAGAGCTACAAGTGATTCACAATGCTTGCCAACATCTCCTCCCACTTATTGTACATGGCACCGTTAGAATCATGATGGACAATATCACCTCCATGTTCTACAGCAATAAGCAAGGCAGAGCGAGGTCCCATGCTTTATGTTTGGAGGCTCTGAAATTATGGAACTGGTGTCTCCAACTTAACATCACAATTTCAGCCATATATCTCCCTGGACACCAGCATATCACTGCAGACTCGCTGAGCAGGAGTTTCTCCTACTATCACAAATGGGAGGTGGATACACATCCTTCTTCTTGTCTTCAGCTACTGGGGGTTTCCCCCCATAGTTCTTTTTGTCATACTGCAAAATGCCCACTGCCCTTAGTTCTCCTCGAGAGTGGGACTGGATTATGGATCTCTGAGAGATGCCTTCCTCATTATATGGGGTGTACCACTGTTCTGTCCCATTCCTCTTCTGTTTTGAGTACTCCACAAGATATGGGGGACCAAGCCCTTGTCCTCCATATAGCGCCAACCTGGTCACGACAAATCTGGTACCCTTACCTCCTTTGCATGATGGTATGCCAGCTGAGCTCTCTCCATCCAACTCCACAGCTCCTTTTACAAGATGTGGGTGGCATCCTCCATCCCAATCCACAAATTCTCTGCCTCAGAGCTAGACTCCTCTGTGGTTTTGGGATTTGGAAATAACCTGTTTGGATGCAGTCAAATGGATAATTTCAAATAGCAAATGTGACATGACTAGATACACTTACCTTCACAAATGGACTAGATTCTTGTGCTGGTGCACCTCCCATTAGGTTGACCCAATGACTGCTTCACTACCACTTATCCTGGACTATATGTTACACCGTAAACAGTCAGAGTTACCCAGCAGCTTGATTCATGTGTATTTGGCATCCGTCAGTACTTTTCACTACCACATCATAGACAATCATTCCATCTTCACACACCCACTCACAAAACATTTCCTGAAAATATTTATCCTCACATACGAGACCCGACCCCAGCCTCATCCTATGCTCTCACTACACCTCTCTTTGAATTGATGGCAAACTGCTCCTGTGTTTATCAGTGAAAATGGCCTTTCTTGTCACTATCACTTGTCTGATGGGTTAGTGAAATTACGGCCCTTTATGAAGACGTATGTATGAGGAATATGTCATAAAGACAAAGTTATACTACATCCAAAGTTTTTTTCCAAGGTTCCCTCATCTTACTATCTTATCTTTCCATCTCAATTAACTAGTCACCTTTCTTGCTTCTTCCTAAAGCCTCCCCAGCAACCAAAAGGAGGCAGCGCTGCTCCTAGATGTCAGATGAGCATTAGCTTTCTAATTGGACGGAATTAAACCTTTCTGAAAATCACCATGTTTATTCCTTTCAACTGCCAAAAAGTACAAGGATGCAGCCTCTCTAAACAAGGCCTTTCAAAATGGATCTCCTGTTGTATACAGCCCTATCAACTGTACAATTGACAACCTTCTACTGCAATTATAACACATTCTATCCCACTTGGGTTGCACTTCTATTGCCTTTCTCAATAATGTTCCCATTGCTGACATCTGCAAAGCCGCCAAATGAGTATTAAAAGACACATTTGCCCATCACTACGCCATTACTCACAATGCCGCAAGAGGCACTCTCCTAGAACACTCTCTCCTATTATCTGTAGTAAATGCCACTCTGAAACCCCAATCTTCCCTTTAGGGGCACTGCTGTCTAGTCACATACAGTGGAGCACCCATAGGGATATCACTCGAAGATGAAAAGGTTACTTGCTTTGTGCAGTAGCTGAGGTTCTTCAAGATGTGTCCCCCAATGGGTGCTCCACTATCCACTTTCTTCCACTTTGCTTCAGAGTTGACACTTAAGCTCTTCAGCAGAGAAGGAACTGGGGGACAGTCGGACCGCACAGCGCTATATATATGGCCCGCTCAGAGTGTGGGGGGGGAAGGGAGAGTGCACATGTGTGGTTCAACGGTCACTGCTGATAAAGCTCTCCAATTTCAGGTGCTATGGGCACTGTTGCACCTACAGTTGAGCACCCATAAGGGGACCCATCTCTAAGAACCTACATTACTGCCCAAGATGACTCTCTCTCTTTTTTTTTGTGCACTTGTCTACATGCATCCAACTGTAAGTGTGTGTGTGCCCTGTGTGCATGAACCCACAATCTTATAGCCAGCAGTGTCCACTGGGGCTGCTCCTGTGGTCTGTACTTGCTTGCACATGGTGTTGTCACAAGGGGATAAAGGACTAAGTAGTCCCAACTGCCACTCAATTTCTTCTTACAGCCTATGGTAGCAAGTAAGACTCCACTGTTCTCCTCCTTCCCTGTGGTCCTTTGATTGTTTTAGAATTAATAGCTTAGTTTTAATCCTTGGAGCTGCGTCAGCCCCTGCCACGGCAAGGGAGCAACCCCAATGAGCAGCAGGTATTCTCTGGCAACCGGTGAGAGACAGAGTCCCAGACGCTCACCCCAGATAGATGGTCCCAGGAGCCTCTGGAGTGCCAGATCGCAACCAAGCCTGAAGGAGGGAGCAGGCAAACTGGAGCACCAAGGGAGCATTGCGACGGCTGGGTAGGAAGTAGCCCAGGGGGCCCGAGGGGAATAACTGGGGATGGTGCATGATCTTGGTCAGCATGTTGCGGTCTGGATCCCCACTGACTCCGTTCCATAACCCCTGTATCAATAGGGCCCTGGGCTGGGGCTCAGTGGAGTGGGAGGGCCTGAGCCCCCCTACCCGGGTGCCACACCCCATGGTAAACGCCCACAGGGTATTGACTTTGTGGCCTCTAGGCCGTACTGCCCTGACCCCAGGGCCGAACAGTGACTCTTACTGACCTTGGGCCATTAGGCTGTGTTGCCCTGATCCTAGGACGACTTATGGGCCCTAGCTATTGGGCTGTACGAAGCCTGGGAACTGCTTAAAGCCGCGGAGAGACATACTGCACCCGCACCCCCCCAGATTATTCCCGTCAGGGTGGGTTGGGCTTACTCCACAACACCCTCCTTTATACCTTTGTTATAGGGAGTTCAAGGTTGTACAAGGTGCATGCACATCCCTCATGGACGCTGCTAGCTAAAAGATCTGGGCTCCCACCTACATCTACAGTGGGATCCCTAAACTCTAAACTCCAGTTACTGTCAGATAAGTAACCTCTCTTTCAGCATGCTTCACCTGACCACCTCCCCACCTGGTGTATCCATTGTCACATTAAACAGCTTATTACAGAAAAGCATGCTAGACGCTTTGTTACTATGAATGTTTGCACTCAGTCCTGTCTACCCGAGCAGAATCCCTTTCATCATGTCCGATAAGAGACATGCTCACCCAGCTGCATCCCTTGATCACAGAGCCAGTGATTCCTGTGCAGATAGCTTGTGCCATTGCAGACCTTATGGGCCCATCCCACTGAAATAGTTAACTCACAAGCCAGTGTGCACTGATTGAGTCAGAGGTCAAGGTTAGGCTCTGCAGACCAGCAGTATACTCAGTGTGCAAACCCTGACAGCATTTTAATAACTTTTAGTATACAGTCAAATTCACAGTGAATCCCACTTTCTTTTGGAATGTCAGCTGATGGCAGTTAATACCACAATGCATGTATGAAGTGTAAAATATGTGAAATGTTCTCCTCTTTCCCCCATCCAAAGAAGTCTCAACTGCTGCACTATAAATAACTAACTTTTTCCTTCCAACATCCCAGCATGTCTACCTGCATCCAAAAGTAAAAATTGCTCACAAAAACCTCTTCACCCCACCACTGAGCCCATCATATTGTTTTTACATTCAGACTTCAAATGACCTACGGTCTACTCAGTTCCTAACTATGTCACTGTGGTGGTGTGGCATGTTATATGCCTTTGAAACACTGCGCTCTTATCACAGAGGCAGTAATTTTATATAACCTATGAAAATGTTTAACTGGATTAAAAAGATATAGATAATTAACTGTCTAGCTCTTGGTTTTTGTAGAAAACGAGAGAGTTCTAGAGGCTTTAATGGAAGAGAACTGTGAGATGAAGGCAAAACTCAAAGATCTGGAAACATGCAACGCCCCCCCAAGGTATTTTACAAAAGTCTGAACAAATTGGCTTCCATAGAGGCTGCCTTACAAGTGTTGTGGTTATAAAGTATTGCATGGTTTGTGTGCTTTCAGGTCATTGTCAGAAGGGGCTATTTCAAAACCTTGCGCCTCTTGTGATGGTGTAAAAGCCTTGGAAGAAATGCGCTCACAGTACATTAAAGCTGTGGGCAAAATTAAGGGTAAGTGCTAATGAGAGTTGGTTCACACACACACCTGCAAACCATACTTTCCTCATCAGCCAGTTTATGCAAGAATCCAAAGTACCGTCAGATTTCTGATTATCTGCTGAGGAATGAAATTTGCTGCCTGCTGAAAGGTTTCAATAGGGTCATTTTGCTACTTTTCACCTTTCCCTTCCCAAATAATACTAATATATGGCAGAAACATGTGTCCCCTCTCCTTGTATCCGAGTGCCTCTTATGGTCACATTCTCACACCTCACGTTGTGTGCTCTCCTTGATAGATAGTAATTTTCTTAGTGGGGGAGAATGCAAGAAGTTGAATTATCCTTTAACCCTATAAAAGACTCACTGCAACAAGTATGGGCCTGATTCTCCTAGCCTGCCTTACCTTAGAGTACATTTCTGCGTGTGAGTGAAGCTACTGTTATAGTAAAGTGCTGCACAACATGAAAGCAACTGGCCGAATCTACTCTATACAAACTGTTTTAAGTTATCGTAAATGGAAAGGGCTGCTCCGTGCCATTGTTTAACTGGGCTCTATTTTTTCTTCTACACTATCATTTTCAGCAAATGACAAACTCCCTCCCCCCGTCCTCCAAAGAATTTGTTCTCAAGGATATTTCATTGTCCCGTGCCTTACCACCACATACTTGGCCCTTGTGTTTTAGCCGCCCTCTTTTTGGCTGAAGAGGACTAGATCAAATGCCATTCCTTGTTTGACCATCGTGGTTACTGCTGAGTGCCAGCCACGCTGTCATTGCGACATTCCTACCCTCATCTCCCTAGCTTTGGCCAACTTCTCTCAGATCCTTTTGAGACTCCATACTAATAAAATTATATTTGTGTAGGTGATATGCTTCGTTATATCCATGAAAGCAAAGAGAGAGCAGCTGAAATGATTAAAGCAGAGGTTTTCAGAGAGCGCCAAGAGACTGCTCGGAAAATGCGCAAATACTATTTGATTTGTCTTCAACAACTTCTCAATGATGATGGGAAACATGAAGGGTGAGTCTCAAACAGATGCATTTGAAATTATAGTATAGCATGTATATTAGAAGAAAATAGAAATATACAAGAATATAGAAAGAACTATATTAAGCTCCCAATTAGTTGCCCATTTTTTATATATTCTGAGGTTGCACTGACCTGCAAGACCTGCTGGTCTGCTTTAGAAGCCTATCAAATACATACTTTAATGTGGGTCCTTCTTCAGTGCCAGATGTGCCATCTTCAGTGAACTTCTGAGATTGAAACTAGCTGAGTAGCCTTTCTGGTGACCTTCTCAACAAGCACCCTTGGTTCTCCAGAAAGTTTCTTTCAACTAAAAAGGGGTATGCAGGAAGATACTGTGTTGTGACTTCACAGCAATTGTGCAGCTTTAAAAAAATAAATCAGGTTGTAAAGGTGACCTGTAAAAGGAGCAGGAATGAGCATGTGCCTTTTTTTGCTTGCTTGAAGTATTAAAAGGTTCCAGAATGTTTAAACAAAAATAGCAATTTTGGTTTGGTTTTCTCCTGGCTTTACTGGAGGACTTGTCTGACTGGGTCTCAGATGCTGTAATTTTTCTCAGGCTTAATCGAAGAGGCAGGTAATTTGAATTTCTTCACATTTTTCTCTGGAGTATTTGTATGGCAATTGTCAAAATAGTCTAGGAAAAGTGAGTTAGCTTAAATTCTTACTGACTTTCAATATTTGTGGTTCTCAACAGGGCTGAAAAGAAAATAATGAATGCTGCTAGCAAGCTTGCTACAATGGCAGAAGTGCTTGAAACGCCTGTTCGGAGCAAAAATGCCCACTCAGGTATGTTGGAGTGAAAGGCTGGTTCCTTCCTCCCCCTCTTATAGGTTTAATCCATTTAGTAGTGGAAACACAGGTGGACGGTGAGAGAAAGTGTTCTTTTGCTTTGCTTTGTCGGCATTTGTATAAATTGTACTTCCCACTGAAACTTAAAAATGTGAGCCACTTTATTTGACGAAAGTGGTATTGAAAATTATTTTTATATAAACTGACTTTTTTCCCCCAACATTATTTCCTTAAATGAATCTTTTTTTTTTTTTTCTCCTCCTTACCCAATCCCCCTCAGCCTTGCCGCTAAATTCTGAACTGCCAACTGGAGTTGAGCAATCAAAAAGAAATTACATTCATCTAACTATGCCAACCCATATGGAAAGCAAATCATGTAGCGAAAGGATTGCCAAAAAAGCCAGTGATCAAGTAATTCACAAACGTGTACCTTATAACTTAAGACAGCAGCTTGATGCAGTACAGGCTGAAACACAGTCTGGGCTTCATGTAAGAGTGACTTCAAATATCCAAAGTAATGGGAGCACGTCTAAACAGCCAGCTGATAATCCAAGAGACGCTCTGTCAGAATTTTGTCCTGCTGAAGATGGAGGAAGAGACAGAAACGACTACGTCTCAAATACAGGGAAAGGTCTGACAAATGCTGCTAGCGCTATGGCACTTGAAAAGACACCCTCATGTGTTCCCCCAGCGAAGTTTGGAAACACACATGCACCCAACTGTATAAAAGGCCTTTCTGAGTCTGGGCCAGCTCAAAGACCAGTCTTAAAAGAGTTTCAATGTAAGCAGCCAAATGGATATTGGCAAAATCATTTGGCAAAATCTGAGAAAACTCAGGGTTTTGATAGTCAAGAAACTCCTGTAAGGGATGAAAGAAGGTCTGCTGAATGGAACTCACTCGCTGGGAGTCTCCTGTTGGATAGTGGGGATACATCGTCCTTGTATCCTGCACAAAAAGCGAATTCTAAGGCACAAACGCAACATATGGCTTGTGAAAAGTTTCCTGTGACCAGCTTGTTTTCTGATGCAGATGAAAATATTGGTACATTTTGTAGACAACTTACCAGTTGCAAAGCCAAAATTCTTAGTGCAAAAAGTGAGGCCATACTTTACAGTAATGAGCAACTGAACGTGAACCCAGGACATAATTCGTACCAGCATTCTGACAAATCAGATTATGATATCTCACAACAAAACAGTGCAACTCCATGTTCAAATACAGAAAAACGGTACAACCAACATTCTGGGAAATTGATACTGGGTGCCAAATCTTTTCAACAAGATAGTGGCTTTGATAGCCCACTAATTAACTTGGATTAATATCAATAATTCTTCAAACATTAACTTAGAAGAAACTTTAATGCATTCTTGGGATGCCTGGAAAGCCGATTGTTCTACAAATGTGTGGGCTTTGTCCATTTTGTGATCTCTCAATGTTGTGTGACTTGAGACTGTTACATGAACAATCAATCTTATAAAATTATTTGAAATATTGATGTAGACTTTTGTTTAACGTAGTCACCTGACTTTCACAGATGTGTACAGTATTTTATATAAATGTGTGTTTTGTGTTAAACAGATTCTATTTTTGTACTTCAAAAATAGTTTGCAGTGCAATGTTATATTTTTATTTATATATAAATAAAACTACTTTCACTTGTCCCTTTTACAATTTGGTATAAAAGTTTAGTGTGCATTAGAGATGTTTTTCAGAATCTGTTTGAAATGCTCCGACATTTGATCCATATAAGCATCACTGTATATTTTGTTATAACCTTTACATACACTTTTATAAAAGGATTATTGATCTTTTATATTCTGAATCAAACTCCAAGCATGTATCTTCTCTTTGAACATATATACAGTGAGAGCTGGTTCACTTCTGACTGGGAAAAAGATGATAGCTTTGTTTTCAGTAAAGCGGGGCACCCTCATTTCACAGCTATCCCTAGATAGCATAGACTACCTCTTAATTTAAACTAATGATTTAGTAATATTCCTCATCATGATGCTTTCATAACTTCTCTTAAAGATCTGATTTCATAGAAGATTCTCTGAAACACACTCACTCTCCGGGCAGCTCCAAGGGTGATAAGTGGGAGCACTAGTGTAGACCAGCTTCTGGCATTTTAACCACTGTTGTTTAACCCTGTTCTTAGCAGGTCTAGATGACACGGAGACACCTTGTCTACACTAGAGCTTCTGCTATTGCTACCAATGAGGGGGACATTTTAGGAGAGTAAGTCTGATGGCGGGTCCGGCCTAAATGCCTTGCTTGTTGCATCACATGTGGAAATGCTTCTACTCAGACTATCAGCCATCTTTGGTAACCAAACAAACAAGGAATCCAGTGGCACTTTTAAAGACTAACAAATACATTTATCGCATGAGCTTTCGTGGGAGAAAATCCCACTTCATCAGGCACCTAGGTAACCAGTGACTCAAATGAAATTGTTCTAGAAGTTGGTTACTGGGTAGGAGTAAACTAATTGGATAGGAACTGTCTCCTACAATCAGTAGAAACACATGTGGAAGGCCAAATGTGGTAGGCAGTCCTGACTGGGGCCTTTTCCTGGTTCTGTAATCCAAATATCATCCTGGGCTTGTATTTGTAATAGCCATAACCAAGCTTAGAAAAGACCAGCCTGCTTGCCATCATGGTGGCATTTGAGGCTGATGTATTTCAATAGGCAATACACTTGTCCTTGCCTTCGGTTGAGCTTTATGCTGACAATTTTTGAAGATCAATATTCTGATTTTTACAAGAACAGAATGATCCTCGGCACTTCCGTTTTGCAGGATTAGAATGTAGAGCTGACAAAATATGATGCAGATGGAGCACAAAGAGGAATACAGGCATATCTCATGAGCCACAGTAACCCAGAAATTAGTCAGAACTGTGGCAACATGAACTCTGAGAAGTGATATTAGTGCCTTCCAACACTTCAAAGCCCCCTTTGCAACAGCATTACTTCTCCCTCTCTGCATGCTATCAACATCTGATATTTATGATGACAAGCCTATCATCATCTTTTTACATAAGCAGCAGTGAGAACTACCAGAGCCTGCTTACGGTGCTTATGTCACTGCCATAGATAGTTAATGTATTTATCCTCATAAGATCCTAGCGAGGTAGGGAACACTACAGTACTAGTTTTACAGATGGCAAACTGAGGAACAGAGAGGCTAAAGTGACTTACCAAGACTAGGAAGTCTACAGCAGAGGAGGATATTAACCCCACATCCTAGGCTAATACTTTGACTACTGGACAATTCTCCCTCTGAACTTGAGTGACTGATTATTCTGCCTTTTATTCACCTAGCACACTAAAATGCTTATTTATTCTCTTGATTCAGGTGTGTCCTCTGCTTTAATCTGGTCCTTTTTCCTTTTAATTCTCTTTGATTTTGCACTTTTCTTTGTCTTTTTTCTTAGTCTCTTAATTTTTCCACTAATTTCAATCTTAGCTTTTCTCTTTTCCTCTTGTCTTTAGTCTGGCCCTGTTCCTTCTTTACTTGAACTTCTTGTTTGCTTGATTTCCATGTCCTCTAGCTCAGGCCTCCTTCAGAGGCTTGATCCACCATACTGAAAGTCTTGTCCAGTGATTGAATCCATAATAAGATTTCTCAATGGCTACTCCAAACTTCTAGTGATGGTCTTGTTTTTTCATGTAACACGTGAGGCCTAGATCTGGCTTCATCTTCCTCTCTGCAGCAGCAGCTTGCAAGCTTTGTAGTGAGCCAGACTTCATAAAACATAGTGAGAATTCTCCCCCTCCTCCCCCCCCCGGACAATCCCTATTTGTATGTAACCTCTGATTTATCTTTTGTTTTCATTTGTCATAAGATGTTGATGGCTTTCAAATTGATCCAATTTCCTGTTGAGTCCATGTAGAGTTATGATTACAATCTTCTGCAAGGTCCTTCTTCAGTGGTCATGGAGAAACTTCATTTTCAGGACTGCCACAATATTCCATGACATTGGTTACTGTAGATGTTTGGCAAAAGGAGGCTTCTTTCTCACCTCAGCACTATTACAGTCAAGAACTATAATCCTTTCTGCTGAAGACTCTTTTTACATTGGTTCTTTTCTGCCACTCAAGTTTTTCATAATACTTCATAGTGTTCCCTTTTTTGACATCTGTTGCATGCTGCTTTCCATGCTGGGAATGTTTTCCAGGAACAATGGGTTGTTACTATATACATCATTTAGTTCCCCTTTTGTCTCTTGTCCTTAAAGTCTGTGAGAGTCACTCTGGCTTTCTTTGTGAGCGCTCTTCTCTTGTTGATACTTATTCCACTAAAATTTGCATTCTCCTATTTCTCTTTGTTCAATGGAGATTACTCAGACTTCCCAATTAAATGTACTGGAAGTGATTCTTTTGCTATTTCATACACTGTCTTCTGATCTAAAGTGAGGCCTGATCCATCAGAGATGAGGCAGATGGCTGATGATAGTGAGACAACTCTGAGTGCTTTCCAACCTATAATGCTCCGTGCATATAGAGCACTTTTTGTCTTCAGAATTAATCCTCCCCACCCTTGCTCTTGGGTAGATGTTATCTTGTCGGTTAGATTTTAGACAGTGAGGCAGAGAGCCATAGGAACAATGATTAGTGTGAGAATCTATAGCTGGGAGCTTTTCGTCTGCTCATGGTAGCCCCACTCAGCATGCCTGTCTCTAAATCTTGTCAACACTTGAAGAAATTAGGCTGTTTCCATCACATAATGACACTTTCTTGTAAATCCGAACACAACTAAAATGCATCTCTTTTGCCAAATGTTTTGGCTCAATGCCATCTCTGGTGTTCTGGCTTTGTCCACATGATGCATGTTCTCTGTCAGACTGCAGTCTAGTAAGAGGGGACAGAAATATTGTAATTATCTAATCAACTCCACTTTTGATTGTAAAGCAAATGCAATTCTTCAATACTCTGGTTTCTCTATAGCTGTTAATTAACTTGTGCAATTGCAGTTTGTACAGTAAAACTGAGTTAAGATGAAGTTCTGTACTTTCATTTTATGTTACTTTACTCCCCTCTAGTGGTTTTCTATAGGATGCATTTCATGTAACATGCTTCATCACAATAGACTTGAGAAGATGGTGAGTTAACAGCATTTTAAAGAACAAACGTCTGCAATTAAATTTTTTTTTCCCCTCCATGCTTCCTTCTTTCTATAGCATGAGACACATTCACGCAATTTCTTGGAGTTCTCTTTCCTGTAGAACAACTGTCTACTGAAAATCAGCGTTCCTGTATATGCTATTTTAACCATAGTTAATAATTATAGGTGAGATTTTATTTAAAAGTCTGAAATTGACAGATAAATCCCAGAGATATGTTTTGGTGATATATACTACACATGGTTAATATTAATGTTAACAGCCCCATAGCTATAATAGCACAGCCAAAAGCTGTGGAGACTTTCTTTGGGAGAGGCACCTACACTTTCACTTAACATGGTCTCCTCCAGCAGACAAAGAGACATGAGTGTTTCTGTTACGATATTGAAGACACCTAGGTCTGTAGTTACTTTTATACCTCACCAGGATTGGCTCCCTTCTAAGTCCCTGATTATGTAGCATAAAGAAGTGTGCAACACAGGCTGAATAAACTGCTGCAGTTTATGAATGGATCATTGGTCCATGTTTCTTTGCATGTCTCAGGCTATGGTGTGTGTGTGTGTTTTTGAGGAGAGATGGGTATAAGTTTAATGAGAGAAATGAAATCTTTGATGGCGCCATTTCCCATTGGTTCCCATTTCATGAATTGTGATTTTCTTTTTTTTTTTTTTGGCGGAAATTTCTTTTTTGAGGGAAAAAAGAGGGAATAAAGTTCTGAAAGTCAAAATGTCCTGTCTGGATGCTTTTGGAAAAAGGCATTACAATTTTTGCTTTGAAATGACTTTCTTTTCTGAAATCTCTAAAAATGTATATTATGGAAAAAAAATTAAATTTCAAAATCAAAACAATGTTTGGATTTATCTGAAACTATTTTCAGAATTTTTCTTTCTCAGGGAATTTTGAGGTTCTCAGAGTTGGAATGAAAACAAATTTACCAGTCTTGAAATCCTTCACAAAATGTCATTTCTCTCCTTTGCACAGCTGTTGATAAATGTTCTATGCCGGTATAGCTTTATTCACTAGATTATGCAATATCTCAAAAATTCTCCAACTTATTCCCTATGCGTCTTTAATAGACACTTCCAATTAACATGAGCCAATGTTGCTTTGACTTCCCTAAATCATTGCAGGTGGGTGAATAGGTCCTAAAAGGACTTACATGAATTTAGCAAGTAATTAAACAGTTTCAGGTGTTAGTGTCAAAGCAATTACTTCATGCAGCAATTTAAGAACACCCATGTAGAATGACTAGTCCCAATATGAAGTATCTTTAATAAAAATATCCATATATGAAACCTCTCAAACATGCTATGCAGAGTAAGAAAGTATCTTTCTTTAAATGAAACAGATTAATTAAAATAGCCATTTTATTCTCCTTTGAAGAAATTGTTTCTTGAAAGCTGCATGGCTGGTTTACTGTTTTCCTAGGTTGTATATATACTCCTCTTACTTATCCTCATTTCATAATCGTATCTGATCCCCTATTCTTGGTTAGGAGCCATGTCAACATATGAATTGTTTTACTCTTAAAGATGAGAAGGAGGGAGAGGAATTATTTGAGTATAGAACCAATGTGGGCGCAAGGAATTATTTGAGTATAGCACCAGTGTGGATGCAAGGAATTATTTGAGTACAGCACCAATGTGGACAGTTACAAACTGTCCATCAGGAAATATAGGCTTGCAATTAGATGCAGGTTTCTAACCATCAGAGGAGTAAAGTTCTGGAACAGCCTTCTTCGGGGAGCTGTGGGGGCAAAAAATGTAACTGCCTTCAAAACTGAGCTTGATAAATATATGAGGGGATGGGATGATAGGATGGCATACTTTGGCAATTGATCTTTGGCCACTGGTGATGGAGATGCCAGTGGCCTAATCAGGGAGGGTACATGGGGAGGGTTCTGAGTTATTACAGAAAATTCTTTCTTGGGTGACTGGCTGTTGAGACTTGCCCACGTGCTCAGGGTTTAACTGATCTCCATATTTGGAGTCAGGAAGGAATTTTCCCCCAGAGAAGATTGGCTAGGGCTCTGGGGATTTTTTGCCTTCCTCTATAGCACAGGGAATGGCTCACTTGCTGGTGGATTCTCTGTATCTTAGTCTTTAAATCATGATTTGAAGTCTTTAATAACTCAGTCATTGGTTAGAGGCTTATTGCAGGAGTGGGTGGGTGAGGTTTTGTGACCTGCATTGTGCAGGAGGTCAGACTAGATAATCATACTGGTCCTTTCTGATCTTAGAGTCTATGACCTGTAAAGGGGATGGGAGAATGGATTTGTACCATTCTACAAACGTGCTTATTTTATTGAGAAATCTTGGCGTTGTATGCCCTCGAGCCTGGTTTACATGTGAGATTGACTTCTTGGGATATTGAGAGCTGAGCAGTTGAAAAGGGAGGAATGTTTAATCAAAGATATGAAAATGTGTTGAGTTTGGGTAACTCCAGTTTTATTCTAGTGCCTAATGAGCACTTTACCAAACGGACACCTTTGCTAAAGAGTCAATGCTCCTGCCCCTTTAATTGAGGGGTGATAACTCACGGTGTATTTTGGTGAGCCTCCTATTGTGTTTTCCACCAAAACCCTGGGAAGATTGGACTTTGACATTCCTGATATTCCTACAGAAGGAATTAACAGGAGGGAGTGAAAATAAGCCTTAAAAACCCATCTAACCCTTCAATTAAATCAGGCACCTGTGCGCTTTTTAAGCGCAGTGTCCTCTAACCTGCTGAGAGTAGCTCTGCACAATGGTGCTTAAAACAGCCAGAGGCCGGCGTTTTGTTTACATTAGCATGCTCGCTGCTGCTGCCAGAGGAGCTGAATTGGTGATAGCACCAAGAGGAAATTTTCGCTACAAGTTCCCAGAGTTAGACAAAGCCACTGAGGTGCTCGTTCATCCTCCTCGCAGTTTGGAGGGACAAAGCTATGGACAGCAAATGGCCTAGCAATCACTCAACACCTCTGTGTTCGTTGATCACCATCACTCTGCAGGCAGGGAAATCAGGGTGTTAAAAAACTCTTGCAGTTGTATTTCCTGTGCAAACACTGGGCCAACGGTGAGTATGTGTCAGAGAAACCTACAAAGCTATTTACGCTCTGTTATCTGCTTTCCTAGAACCATCCAGTGGATGATAGAAAATCTGGGGGGTGAGGAGGAAAACTGTAACTTTACTATCTTTGGGAAGAATACTATACCTGATTGATGCTATTGCTTATTACAGAAGCATTTCCTCCATCATTATTGCTTTGCTGCTAGTCATTCTGGGCCCGCTGCAGGGCATTTGGAAGCGGCAGACAGACCCTGGTGTTACTTTTGATTTTAATGGCACGTGAACGGTGGCTGAGCAGCGCACACGCTGGGTTTGAGGAGTTGTTGACATTTTAAACTTTTTTTTTTTAAATGATCTTTATTTTAACTTTGTGTGTTTGGGGATCTGTCTGTCTGAAACCTGCAAAGGCTAGAAAAAGAACGGCTCCAAGTCTCTTCATCCTGTTGTGCTTCGGCCTTGGCTGGATTGCCAAATAATCAGCGCTCTGGTTGGGGCTGTCTCTTTCAATATACCTAGTGCAACAGGGCCCCAGTCTTGCGAGGAGTTCATGCACAAGCTAAGTCATGACACTGGCGTGTGTCTTCTGCAAGAAACTACCAACTGTAGAATGCATTTTGCCACTTGTCGTAAGGATTAGTAACAGAACTACCGCTGGCTAGCATTTTGTTGAGAATTATTGTAGGAACTGGTCAGCTCAGGGGTTGGGACTAACCAGCCCCCAGAACTGCAGACCTCTACAGCTTTATAGATGTGATGCTCAGTCTAACACACTGGCTGGTGTCCCTTGCAGCGCTTTTCTGTGCTATGTCCTGTCCTGTTGCTTGCATGGGTGGAAGAATGCCCTCTTTCCTAGCCCAGTCCTTGCACAATAGTGCAGCAGAGGGCAGGGTTTAGTTCCAAAAGTGATCCAATAACCCCATCCCGGGTGACATAAGTTGATTAAGCATGTGGTTAAACTTCCTATCATGTGCCACAGTCAAAGCCGTAAACCGATAAATTTGGTTTTTACCCCACTATAGACTGTAGAATTATTGGCAGATGATAATTACTGCTGCTTAGATGCTTAGATTTTGAAACAAACCAACCAAAGCAGCGTAAACAGAAGTTACCACCCAGGCTTCTTAAATTATCAAGCTGCAAGTACCCTTGACAAAAATCTATGTAAAGAAGTCAACTTAAGCATTAAAGTCAACTTAAAAGTAGGTCTTAAGTCAACTTTAAATTTCCTTCAATCGACTTAAGCAAACTCCAGTGTGGACACAGAGTAAATTAAGTCGACTTAAGCCTGCTTAAGTTGTCTTAATTTACTAGTGTAGACGCACCCTTGCATGCAAGAAGCAGTGTGAAGAGTTATGTGAGTATCTGTTTATCAGTATATTTTCGTTCTCTTGGACCATGGGTTCCCAGTCAGTGAGTTGGAATCGTATAACTAAATGGAACAGGTGACCCCTTTAGATGGAAAACGATTCTTGGGTTGGGGGTTTAAGATATGAAAAAGTTTGAGAACCACTCGTCCAGAACATAATGTCCAGGAAGCAAGGAAGGATCTGGTAATTGGCCAAAGAGTACCTCACTTCTGTGTTACGACATCTCCTGTTCTCCATGATTCACTGGACTTAACCCAACATCCTTTTCAGGAAAATCACTGCTGTAGGAGAAAGGGACTATGTAGGCCAGGGTAAAGTACTCCGCACTGAAGATAGGGGAGGATCCAAAGAGTGGTAAATTCTGCTATCTTCTTTACATTTCATCGTAATCTGAGTGCAGATTGCAGTCTCTCTATGTGCCTCTCAACTTGAAAGGGCACTTGCAGTTTCCATTTACTTATAATCCCTATCTTTCCATCAATAAATTAGAGTTCCATCCTTTTCCTTGGGGCTTTAATCCTGAGGGACAGAGTGGGAAAAGTCTACATATATATAATATATACACACGCACAACCTTTTTCTTCCCCCCTTCCCCCCCTTTCAGGCATCTCCTGCCCATGAGTATTTTTCCTTGGCTCTCCCTTGTGGGTGTCGGATGACACTTCCTCTGTTGACTGTGTGCCTGCTCAACCTCTGTTCTTATTCATCTAAAGTAATGTGGTATTTTTTTTGGTATGAACAAGAGTTCATAAAGTTAAACACTATTTTCAACAGTTTTTATTTACAATTTGTAAAGTGTCAAAATCTGTCGAGATTTTAAAAAATGAAACGTACATAAAAACATAACTTCCCTCGGTGGTGGGTGCCCACCCCACACAAGCCTGGAAAGGGTAAATGAGACCAATTAACCTATAGGCTGCAGCTGCAGGGAAGCTGGGGAGTGTGAAGGCCTGATTTGCTGATGAAGTCCAGCTGCGTGAGGAGTGGGGCCAGATTTATAAAGCCAGGAAACTGGCGATAGGAGGGGATTGTAGGGAAGCAGGGTGCAGTCACTCCCTGGGGGAAGGGAGGTGTGTTTGGTGGCTACAGAGGCTGGGTAGTCTACTGCTGCTCCCAGGGAGGCTGGTGTTCAGACTGGAGAGTCAGAAGGTAGAGGAAAGTCTTGGGGAAAGGCAGTAAGGCTCAGGAAGGAATAAACCTTGCTGCTGATTAGAGGGGCCCTCAGCTGGAACCTGGACCAGCAGTTCCCATACCAGTCATTGAAGGAGTGGCACTTGGCACAGTGAGGAGAAAGACCACTTGAGTGGGGAAACATAGCGTGACCTGCCCAGAGGGCTAAGTCACACCAGCAGCAGCTCCTAGATTGAGGTGGGGCTGCAGACCCAAGGGAGGGACAAAGAGACAAGAAGCAGCCACAGGAAGCCGTGTTAGCTTTGGAGAGCGAACCCCTAGAGCAGTCAGGAGGAGGTGCTGTTCAGCAGTCTCACGTGCCCAAACTAATATGAACACCAAACCTGGGGCTGGTAATAAATTGAAATTCAAAATTTTTGTTTGTAAATCAAGTGTCCTCGAAACTGGAAGTGCTTGTATCAGGCCCAGATTAAGGGACCTGGGGACCCTGGGTTGCCCACTTTTGTGGACCCCCCCATGCTGTGGCTGCCAGCCTGGGGGTAGGGTTGCCCTCAGGCATGCCAGTCTTGAGGCCACCCAGCAGACCCCCCAGCTGTGTGGTGCTGGCATTTGGCACCCAGGGACCCCTGGGGCCTGACAGAAGAGACCTGTTAGGCCGACCTGAGCTTTGGGGGCCTGGCCAAGGTTGTGATGACCTGAATGGGGCTGCATTTTTGGGGGGGGCCACAGGCCCCCCCTTTAATCCGGGGCCTGGGGCTGCAGCATCTAAAACCCCTGCCTTAATCTGGCCCTGGTTTGCATGTTGGAATTGTCTTCCCCATTCAAACTGCAATCTCTGAACAGTTTGTATCAAATATAAAACAGGGAAAATCTTGATATCAGCCGTATGTTAAATAGAAATTAGTGTACAAACCAGGTGACCCTAAAAAAATCCCTTCTAAGCTTAGATATTTTACTGTATGTTTTCTAATTAATCTCAGACCTACATGTAGCAAGAACACATGCTTTATCCTCACACTGCCTGTTCCCCACTTCAGGGTCAGTGTTTGCAACCCAGTCTCACTTGCCTTACCCATTTACTTCAATAGGCCTACTTGTGTGAGTAACGTAATGTTTGTCCTGACTCCAAATGTACCCAACCTCTGGGTCCATACTTGTGGGGCTAGCCTGAGATGCTCGGGGGACACTGCTATTTTTAGGTGATAGCTTGAGCGGAGCTGGTGTGAGTTAAATCTGTGTGAGCTAGGAATCACACCTTCCAGCTCAAATGCAGACATACTCTAAAAAGTTTCTCTAACTGAATGTATAAGTAAATGAATGGGACAAATAACCAAAAAGTAAATGGAGTTTTTCTATTCACATCAGGACCATGATGCACTTAGGTGACCGTATTTGAGCCCTGGATCCCATGATGTAAAGATGCGAAATACTAAAATACATGTATTCTAGAATAATGCTGAAACATGTTTTCTAGTACTCTGCCTAAAAGAGCTCTCATAATCTCCAGGGCAGTGGAGGCAATGAATGATTGCTGTAGACTGGCTAGTGCCAAATCATGATCTATTTTTTTTTTTTTTTAAACCAAACCCTTAATGAGACTCACCCCTTGGCTATTTTAACTTGAAAATCAGCTGTTAAGGCAAACCCAGAGAGCTAATCCCCAAATGGTTTTACACCCAGTAAAAGGTGAAGGACTCCAGATCAGCTTGTTTCATTTAGTTTAAACTGGTTTCTAGAAAACCTGAGGAAATTAGCTCATGCTTTGGAAACTGTTAGTGAGTAAGTGAAAGTGCAGACTCAGGTAGACCAGAGTCCTAGTGAACTATTCATCAGAACTTTGAATGGGCTGGGGACTGACATCTGTTGTGTATGAGAGTCACTGCCAGAGCCTGACACTGGTGTTTCTTGTGTGAAAGGTTGGGCAGAGAAAGCATTTTGTGTTCAGGGTCTCATTCCAGGTCTCTGTTAACCATATTGTTATTTCAACTACATCAGTGGGGAAACTCCCACTGAACTGAAACGTCTCCCTGCCAGAAGAATGCTGGGATAGAGTATAGCAGCAGAGACACCCAATCCCACTGCTGACACAATGTTGTTAGGAATGTAGGGTTTGAGCCTTGGTCATTACTCAGGCCAAGGAGGAGTTGCGTGTGAGTGAGAGCCGTGGGGATGTTCTAGAAGATGCTGACTTTCAGCCATTTGGAATGTAGTAAAAAAGGAAGCTGTGTCCCGTCAGAAAGTTCACTCTGTGGTGGGCATTTCTCACAATAAGTTGTGAAATTGCCATTTACTTTTGATTTTGAACCTAGAGATGGTTGTCTTGTTGCAAAATATCGTCTGCAAATTAAGACCCTACCAGCCAACTATTATTTGACTACAGCACAGGGCTTAAATTCAGTGGGCTCATCTGCGGACTTTATTCAGCCAATGTTCCAAGTTAAGTCAATAGGAGTTAAGCCTGAGTGGTGACTGAAGAACCAGGAAGAACATGCCATATACATTTCTTCTTTTTATTTTGAATAAATCTTAAACCTGGATTTTTTTTTTATTTTATAACTAAACCAAAGAAACAGAATTTCTCTTGCAACCACTGGCTTATCTACATATCTACATAGTGGTAGAACATATCCTTACATATGCAACACTGTATTGGTAATATGGTAAGCCACTATCAAAAGTTGGACATTGCCTTTCAAAATCTTCCCCTGTCCTCCTACTAGGAGGGACTTTCTTGTTGTTGTTTTGGACTTAGTTGTATTACATTTGACACCAGTCATGTAGAAAACTAGGTCAAACTCCACCCTTTCTGGGGGCTAGAAATATCTAAAAAAAAACCCCAGGTTTTCTGACTCATTAACAATCTTTTGTGTAGGGGTTCCCTGAATAACTATGTTGTTAACATGGGTTTGGCTCACATCTCCATCCACTAAAAGGTAATAATCTCATTACCCTTTTCTCAGGAGAATAAAGAATAATTTTTTAAAAGACCTACCTTATGGAAATGAAAAAACACCAAAATGTGCTACTAGACAACCCCTAAAAATAACAAACATGTAGAGAGAGCAAAAAACGAGAGCCCAGTGGCACCTTATAGACTAACAGATTTTCTTCGGCATAAACTTTCGTGGACTATAACTCACTTCGCCAGATGCATGAGGTGGAAATCATAGAGGAGAAGTATATATACACATGCCAGGATGGAGGAGGGCATGTGTATATATACTCCTCCATCCTGGCATGTGTATATATACTTCTCCTCTGTGATTTCCACTTCATGCATCTAACGAAGTGGGTTATAGTCCATGAAAGCTTATGCCGAAGAAAATCTGTTAGTCTATAAGGTGCCACTGGACTCTCGTTGTTTTTTGTTGTACAACAGACTAACACGGCTACCCCTCTGGAAATGTAGAGAAAGCTGTTTCAATTTGGCCACCTCTTCTTCTTCTTGTCTGTTGCTTTTCTTAGTTATCCTAGTTCAAAAAGCCAGGTGTATTAGAAGATCAAGCATATATCTTTTTTCCTTTAGACCTTTGAGAAGGTAGATTGCTGCCCAAATTCTCTCCAATCTTCAGTGGGGAGCCATCAAACTCTCCCAATCCTGTAAATCTACTGGATTGTTTTAAAGGATACAAGACTACAGATCCTGCAAGCATCAATTTCACCTTGCACAGGAAGTGATAGCAAAGGAGAAAAAGAGAGAGATTTTAAAAACTGTACAAAGTGTAACGGCTCCATGGTCAGCCAAGACATTGTGGTCACAAGCAGGGATAGAACTAGAGGCCTGTGTGAGTTTTTGGACAAGGACCAGAAAGTATGAACTAGGGGATACTCTTCTTTAGTTGTAGCTGTATTACAGTGGGGTGCAAAACACACCCCTTAGTAGGCCTGATATGATGCCATGCAGTGACAGATGTGCTTCCTAGTTGACACAAATGGAACTGTGTGCTGATCTAGTTGAGGATTACATCCTCCTTCATCTTTACCAACTCAGCTGACTGAGAGATGAAAACTTAGAAGAAAGCCATAAGCAAAAATTAAATAGATATGTGTGGTCCCAGAGCCACATTTCTGAGAAGTTGCCTCTGAAACTCATCCATAACTTACCTTTTTGCTTCTAGTTATTACAGATGATCTTATGATACACTGTCAGGAAAAAGCATGGTTATTAGTGAGTTTCAAAATTTGCTCTGGCTTTTGTAGCTTTAAACTAGCCACTTTATTTAACTTTACATTTAGGCAAAACCTGTATTATTACTATTTGTGCTTCTAGAATACTTGCATTAAAAAAAAAATTCTTTCCCACACTATTTGTTTTCATTGGCATAATCAAGGTTTCCTTTACTAACTAAGAAATATGTATCCAATTGAACTAAGATATCCAGACCTTTTCAAAAGCATGACCATATTATTTATGTCCATGTTGGTTGAAATAGATTTACAGATCTGAAAATTCATGTACTACAGAATTGCAAGTAGTTGACTTTTACAAAAAAAATACTGCCAGCTATCTATAGAATAGTACTTAATGCTATCCCATTCAATTGTTTATTTGTTTACCACAAATAAAAAGCATTTGTGTAGTGTGAAAAACTTTTACAATCAATTTTTGGCTCTACAAGAGGGGAGAGGGATTTTTATGTTGGAACAAAATCAACTGTCTGAGCAGTAAAAGTTCAGATGGAGGGAAAGGAAGTGCAAAGAGATCAGCATTACTGAATCACCATTATTCCAAACCTAAAGTCTGTTATGTGCCTTCAAGTATAGCAGCGTAAACTGGGTGATTTCTTTATAGCATTGGTTTTCAATCAGTGTCCTGTGAGAACTGTCCAAGTATGCTGTGAAATTTTGTACAAAGATAATGAAAATCAAAATAAACCAAACATTGTTTCATCTTAAACAACATTCTATCCAACCAAAATTACAACTCATGAAACTGGTGAAAATTAATCATCAAATTAGAAGTGAGGTATTGGTCTTTCAATTCTAAAATGTGAACATTCTAACCGCAGGTGACCAAAGGGCAAAATTGAGTTAACGTATATTTTTTTCCAGTGGATTTGAAACATTCATGAATTTGATCTTTCTTTAGCATGTTGTATGCATTATGTTGCAAACCTCTTTAGTAAGACCATAACCATAGTACATGTAAAACAAACAAGGAGTCCGGTGGTACTTTTAAAGACTAACAAATTTATTTATTGCATGACCTTTTGTGGGAGAAAATCCCACTTCATCAGACGCTTTGAAGATTTTCTCTCACGAAAGCTCATGCGCTAGATAAATTTGTTACTTTAACAGTGCCACAGAATTCCTTGTTTGTTTTGCTGAAATAGACTAACACGGCTACCCCCCTGGAACATAGTATGTGTAAGTAAATGTGACATTTATGAGCAATCAATTCAGCTGAAAAAAGGGGGTGCACCATTGAATTGTTTGTCTCATTGAAGTGTGCCGTGTTACTGAAAAGGTTGGGAACCACTGCTCTGGAGGACACTATATCCAGTGAGCATTGGTGAGCAATTTAATTGTCGTTTAGGCAAATTATGAGACCATCCTAGATTTATAGGTTCACCCCAAGTTTAATATCCAGAAAAACAGAATAATTATCAATGAGAATCCCAAAGACAAATTCCTTTTGACATACTTTATAAAATGCAGTTAATGAGTAGGGAGGGGTTTTAAGTCACTACATAGCAGCTTGAGCAAAAGAATCAGTTGGATTTAGCCAGTGTAAGTGGAAAAAAAAATTCAGTGAGTTAGTTCTAGATACAGACTCCTAACAGAACTAAAATGGAATTGCAATTGTGTTTACTTGGAGAGATAGCTTGGTACAATTGGTAGGGTGGAATGATTTTATTATTATTTTAATAACACATCCACTTTATAAAACGAATAGCACCATTGATATATAACTCTCGATGTATGCTGCGGTAGAGACTAGAGGCGTCAGCAGCATTGTGTTAGGCATTGTACAAAAATACAGCAAAGAGAAGGTTCCCACTTCAGAGAGTTTTTACAACCTAAATATTAGTTGTGTACAAGCAGAAGGAAGTCAGTCTGATGAACCCAGAGATCTTTCCAAAGGAGTGATGGTACCGGGCTATGAAGAAAAGTCACAAGCTTTGCAAAAATAATTTCCACTCCAATCTTTATATGGGATCCATCACTCTGATTGTTTTCCCAGATGCCCATGGTAGAGCACATGTCCTCTTACTCCATGCTGTGGTCCTTGCCCCCATCACCCACACCAGTGGTTCTCAATCTTTTTTCCATCACAGCACACCTGACAGATGATGTTCACCTGTGTGACACACTACAATCTGCTGGTGGGGGTGGCACTTGGGCTGGGAGTGCTTCGGAGGATGCAGCACTCCGGGACCTGGGTGGGGCAGAGACAAGCCAGTGCCGGCTGGTGCCCAGGTGGTCTGGCTCAATGGGGCCTGGTTTATTTTTGTGGGGCAAGTGGTGCCCTCCCTCCCCCCCGCCTAGGATCTCTGGGTTGTAGCTCCTAAGTCCCTTTATTTGTCTGGCCCTGGCTGCTGTCTGTGTTGTGCAGCAGGAGCAGGCTGCTGAGGGCAGCAGAGAGCAGCGGGTGGCAGGAGCCCCAAGCTGAGCTGCCAATTTTCTCTGACACACCGCCCCGCTCTTCGCGACACACTTTTGTGTCCCGACACAGTGGTTGAGAACCGCTGACCCACACCATTGTTACCTGCAGTGCACTTTACTTGGGGTTACACCTGAAAATCATCTGGAAGTTTCAACATTTTCTTTTGAGTGTGGTAAGTCACCGTGGGCCTGCAATGCTGGTGTTACCAACCATGCTATCATTACTGGTTTATTTCTGGGTGCAGTTCAAGGTGTTGGTTATGCTCTAAAAAGTCATCAGAGGTCTAGATCTCAGATATCCAGGAGATTAGCTCTTCCCCTGTGACATGCCCCAGTAGCAGAGATATGCTGGGTGATTCTTGCTGTCTGGTCTTGGAGTAAAACACTCTTAAATGGATGGCAAGACATCCTTGTTGGAGGACCTAGAAACCTCTTCCTTCTAGATGTGTTCCAGAGTCCATATCTGGTAAGTTTCAAGTGGCTGTGCATGTTAGCCATTTTGTAGGTCTCTGGTTTGCTAGTAAGGATCAATCAATTTAGTGGCATAGAAAATAAGTTCTGTTGATTTGGAGAAGGTATTTGTTATTGGTTAGCTTTTGTTTTAACTTATCTAAAATGTATAGGTAGACACCATTATAAATCTGTAAACAAATCACATAAATATTCCTCCTTAGTGTATACAAATGGATGGCCTTTAATAATGCCAGATGCCAAAAATGTATTACAATCTCCATATTTCCCTATATTAATTGATTGATGGCTTATGTATAATATAACATTACCTCATATACTGTAATCTACATTTCTATAATCATGTAAGACACCAAATAATACATCATAAATGTCTCATCAGATGCTAATTAATCTGTTATGCAGCTGAATAACTTTTCAGAAGCTGATCCGGAACATGAAAACAATTATAAGAGAAAATCTGACTCCAAATGAATGTTTGTAAGTGCCCACTAAGGTAATACTTTTCATGACTTGTTACCTTTTCATTTACTTGAGAATTCTCTGTTTGTGTCTTTTTCATTACATATCTCATTAGTTATTTTCTAACAGCAGTTTTTGCAACGAAATAGTTTTAAAGCACTGTGCTTCCAGTCACTTTAGTAAACATTTAGATTTTGTTACACACAGAGTGAGATCAAAGTAATAGAACTGAAGATGACTGCTCCATTGCACACATTTGATCTGTATTCTTGTGTAGTAGCAAGAACTCAGCTACTGCAACACTATCCTCATCTAATCTTTCCTTTTTAAAAATAGATTTAATTTGTCATTATCGAAGAAGTCCCAAATTCCTTGCATAAAATGCCTTCTCTTCACTTAAACAGTTATATATTTCTGTTTTAGAGGATAATGGGGAAAATCTGAATGAACAGTTCTGAAGAAATTAGTTTCCCTTTTAACCTCAGAATAGGTTCAGTCTAAGTGACATCAGTTCTCCTTACTGCTTTATGAGTGTGCCTAAAACCAAACTTGCATTTCTAAAAGTGTAAAGGTTTTTCAGTCACTGTGCTTTTCATTCCCTAGACTCTCTTCTGAAAGTCCCAACAAGATACAAATTAGTGAATTTAAAAAAAAAAAATGTATGGTAAGGATCAACTTCTTTCACACAGGCCACTGATTGGTAGTAGTAAGTTTGGGGTCATTACCAACTTGGACTAGAATAAGACCCGAGATCTACAATAAAGTGAAATGTTATGTATCTCATTGTCCATCACTGAACCAGCCAGTCCCAATATTTCTGTGTTTATCTGTATCTTATATTGGGACTTCACACTCTTCCTGAAATCCAGCCTCTCTTTCCTCACAATTTGTACCCTCCTTTTTTGGCTTGTATACTCTTGGGAGTTTAGGTTAAGAGATCTGAATTGTAAGGTTAAAGGGATTTATTCAACATAAAAATGACAGCGTTAAATCCCCACTGATGAAGTTTGCAGATGACACAAATTGGGGAAGTGGTAAATAAAGAAGAGTGACTGATTCAGAGCCCTCTGGATCACTTGGTAAACCAGATGCAAGCAAACCATTTGTGTTTTAATATGGCTAAATATAAATTTATACATTGAGAAACAAAGAATGTAGGCCATGCTTGCAGGATGGGGAAACAGTGACTCTGAAAAAGATTGGGGGGTTGTGTTGGATAACCTGCTACATGACTTCACAGTGTGACACTGTTGCCAAAAGAGGTAATAAATAGGCTGGGGGAATCTCCAATAGGAGTAGAGAGGTTATTTTACCTCTCTTTTCAGTACTGATGTGACTGCTGCTGGAATATTGTCCCCAATTCCTGTGCCCACAATTCTAAAGGGTCTTAAATTGGAGAGAGTTCAGGGAAAAGCCAGAAGAATCACCGAGCTCAATCTATTTGTCTTATAAAAGAAAAGGTTAAGGCATATCTTGATTACAGTCTATAGGTATCTACAATGGGAACAAAAATTTAATAATGGACTCCTCAATCTAGCAGAGAAAAGTGTAACAATCTTATGGCTGGAAGTCGACTCTAGACAAATTCCGTCTGGAAACAAGTCTTAAATTTTTAATGGTGAGAGTAAAGAACCATAAAAGAATTTCTCATGCATTGTGGTAGATTCTCCATCACTAACAGATTTTAAAGATTGGACGTTTGTCCAAAAAAAAAAGGAACTATTTTGGGGGAGTTCTAAGGAGGCAAAGCTAAATGATTGCAATTGTCCCTTCTGGCCTTTGAATCTAAGGTTATAGGAATCTGTGAACATTCTTTTCCCTTTTGGGAGATGGTCTCCTCTGTGTGTTTGTTTGTTGGTCCAGTTCGTGTTAACAGATTAGTTACACTGGAATGGTCAAAATGAAACGAGTGGTGGAGAAATATAAAGTAAATAGAATGCTGTTTCTATTGAGTGAGCAAAAGATACTGTATTTGTTGGGATGGTTTGAAATAAAATGATCCCACATACTTTATTTAAAAGGATAAAGTGCATGTTGAATACAAGATAAAGAACTACTGTAAAAAGAGATGTCAGCTCCTTATAGTCATTTCAAGTGACATCCATAATGGTTTATTATTGCATTAGATTAGAGTTGGAAACATAGGTGTATAGTATACATACAAAGTCTTTTCATTACCCTAACATTGTACTCATGGTACCACATGTAGCATGCATTTACCTAATGCATACTTTGGCCAGGGTGGTTTGGCTATGGCTACTCGCTGGAAGGTTGTGCAGCAAAGCTTTTGACAGACCAGATTTGTAAAATAGGACCATTTACAAGTGGGTGATTGAAACGAACAACCTGGAATATTTTCAGATTTGAAAATCTAATGTGTCTGTCAAAATATTTATAGACAAAGAGAGGAATACATTAATACTTATTGCCTTTGCCTAAGATGCTCATGTGTTTGATCATTTTTGTGTTTTGTAAGTACAGAAGTTTTGATACACAGGATAACTTAGTACTGGTCTTTTTAATTACATGGACAATGAATTGAGGATCAAACACTGTCTTCACTATTTCCGAAAAGCTAGAGTCATGTACTTATTATAGGGTTCTGCACTTTAAATGTCAGTGTGATTTGTATTCTGCAACCTCCAAATAGCATGCATTCTAGGGCTGTGTCTCTTCAACTGCTGTGGTTGAAGTGCCCAAAAAAACAATCAAAAAGGATTTAGAATGAACAGCCAGAAGAAAGTACACCATGAACCCTGAAAAGCATAAATAGAGGCTCCACTGGGGGTGAGGATGGGGATGAAGTTTTATTCTGAAACATGACTTATGAAAACTTAAATAATAAAAGTAACTGCAGGAGTATGAAAGGACACTATAGACCTTATCAACCACAGACATGGTTACAGAAGTGATGCTCAGCCAAAGCTATTAAAATTAAAGGAGAACTGAGTTCTGTTACTCTTTTAGGCCCTGATCTAAAGCTTACTGAAGTGAATGGAAGTCTTTGTTCCCTTTAGTCGTCTCTAGGTCAGGCCTATATGATGCAAGCTGTTATCATCCACACTTCCTATCAGAAAGGTATAATTCCATTTTTAGAACACCAGTGGGAACAATGAATAGTATGAAGAACATAAGCATACCTGGTGAGTCTTGAAATAAGCTGCTACTAGAGAAGCGGGTTCATGCAGGATTCTTACCTGAATGCAGCAGAATGTGTAAAGACACTCATTTTTGTGATTTTTCTATGAGCAATCTGATCTATCGGTTGTACTGTTCTGTGTGGCACACATCATAGCATAATGAAGATTAGTTGTTTATTAATTATTATTACATCTCTGGATTTCCCACTGCAGTCTTTGCACCTATCTTTTTGTGTGTAAGTTCTCCTGAGCAGAGACTCTAGTTTTGTGCCTCATACAGCACCAAACTTGGTACCAAGGACTCAACATAAAAATATTGTAAAGCAGGCACCCAGAAATGCAAAGCACTAATAATTAATCACACATTCACCATGCTTCTCTCCTTGAAAAATGGCATTCCCACAAACCAATATGAGACTTAATTTGTTGCTTGTGGGCCAAAAAGAATAATTTTTTTAAGGCTACTATTGCACCACTTCCAAGTCTGAAGGAATGTGATACTGACTTTCTACAAAGGAAATGCTTCTTGCTTTACTGTTCTTTTTATATTCTATTTTATTTATTAATTTTTAAATCTTATCCATTGCAGGCTCTGTCTCCTGATTTGCTCTTCCACATTGGCTTCACGTAGACTTCTCTATCCTGCAGTGCCTCAGTCTCTAGAGAGCGCTTCATTCCTTACTCAGCAACCTCCAAGGTAAATTCCAAAAGGATAGCCGTCTTAGCCTAGTTCAGCAAAACAAGCAAGGAGGCGTGGAGCACTTTGAAAAGACTCTCAGATTCATTTCTATGCGAAAAAGAAATTTGCGACTCTTTTAAAATACCCCACGCCTCCTTGCTTCTTTTTCTCCAAGGTAAAGCCAACATTGGAGCTGTTTCCCTTATAAGGGAAACATAAATACCGTTGTGCTTTCAAGCCACCGCAGCAGATGTAAACTGCTGCACCTCGAGGATCCACGTTTTTCCGCCAGCGGCTGAGAGATCCACCTCTTCCCCAGTCCTCTGTTCTTCCCCTGCTCTGGGGCTCAGCCCAGACTGCTGCAAGCCAGCAGGACAGTGATGGGGGCAGCTCTGCTTCCTCCTCCCCCCGGCCCTCGGGGCAGTAACCTCCTGGCGGGGCTGCGAGAGACAGGCAGGTCCTCCCTTCCCCAGACCCCGGGCGAGAACCTGCTGCCGTCTGCAGGGCGTGGGGCCGCTGCGCTCGCTCTCCCCGCCCTGCCCGCAGGGGGATGGAAGAGCATCTTCCCCGCCGGGCGGCGTCCGCCTGTTTCAGCGGGGAAGCAGGGCGGGGCGCGCCAGCAGCATCCCCGGTGCAGGTGTCCCCCGCCCCGCGAGAGGGGCAGGGCGGCGGGGCCGCTCTCGGGAGCCCGGGGGGGAGGCGGACGGACCCGCCTCTCGCGAGACACGGCGGCGCGACGCTACTTGAAGAGAGGGCCGAGGAGGGGAGCGGGAGAAGGGGAGGCGGGGGCCGGCCGAGCAGCGGCGGGAACAGCGGCTCCAGTGGGTGACGGCGGCTCGCAGCCGAGGGGCTCCGGGGCGGCAGTGGGGGGGGGGCGGCTCCCGCCGGACACCGCTCCCCGCCGCTGGGGGGTCGGCGGGCGGATGCTGCCGTCGGAGGGGACGGGGTGGCGGCGGCTCCGCGCAGCAGCGCGGGGAATTGCGCGCTGCGCGGGGGCGGCGGAGCCGTGCCGCTGACACTCGGCCCCCCCGCTCTTCTCTTGCAGCCCAGCCGGGAGCGTGTCGGCGGGGATCCGCGGGAGGAGGGAGACGGGCCGGCGGCGCGATGTGGCTGGGCAGGCTGCTGAGGTTCGCCCTGGGATTTACAGTGCTCGTCTCGTCCTACCCGAGCGAGGCGGCGGAGGGGGGTCTGGAGGCGGAGACGGCGAAGGAGACCCGGGCCAGCCGGGCCAAGAGGCGAGGGCAAGGAGGCGGCGCGGGAGGCCACGATGCGCTCAAAGGGTAATCGGCCTGGGGGGGCTCCTAGCGCGGCTCCATCCTTGGGGGGCTCCAGCGCCGGGCTGCAGGCGGCTGCTAGCAGAAAAGCCCCTGTTGCTGCCCAGCCTGCTGAGCCCGGCTCCCCTGGCGACCCCTGCGGTTGTCGGACGGCAGGGGCTGTGTCTGGCCGGTTACCTTTCGGGAGGGGCCGGGTGGTCCCCAGAGCGATCTGCCGAGCCTGCCTATTGCACATAGACAAAGGGTGCCGGCCAAGCGACCCGAGCAGGGAAAGTTGCTGCAGCTCGCAGACCCCTGGCCCCGCACACACCGAGGGCTAGGGGTCTGGGTAAGGACAAGGATTGGGGCCTGATTCTGTGTGCCCTCTGCAGCTCAGGAAACTTAGTGGGAGATTTGGGTGAACCAAGATTGGAGGAGCCAGTCTTTCGCTTTTTGGGAACGGCTAATTTTTACTCGGATTAAAGAGGTCTATTTTTATGTTTTGTGGTTTGTTAATTTAGCTTTCCGAAAAGAAATTAGACTCTAAACGCTCTCATTGCCCCTCCCATTTAAAAGTAATGAAGGCCAGTGTTTCATTCCTTGTGTACCCAATACTCCCATTATTTTGCCTTACAAAGAATGCAGAATGGGGTCCCTAACTCCTGCCCTTTCAGATCATTTACAGTCTCTTATGCCCCTCTGGACCATTTGTATCTGGGTTCATTTGGTACTGTGCTGGTCTGATATTTAAAATACATGCCATCCTCACAATGCCATGCTCCTGGAACCATTGGTATGTAGTGTCAGTAGCTACCCTGGCATGTGCCCTGGGTACTTAAGTGTCATTGTGAAATGTCATGGGGCATGTTTAGTCATTTATTTTCAGATTTAAAGATTTCAGTCTGTGCAACAAAATGTCTTTCAAAATCCTGAAATAACACACATCAAAATGTAATCACTGTATTGTTAAACAACTTGTAAAAGCTGATGGGTGGGGTGGGGCAGGGCAGGGAAACCTTAAAATAATAGTTCATCACTGTATGGGTTTGTAACGTGGATTCCTGTCCTTTCACCAGGACAAAGTTCTCAACTGTTGAAAATAGAGTTTATATGAAAGTTTGATGCAAACGTAGCAGTAGAGATATTGGCAGACATCATGAAGGAGCTGAGTACTGCGGTCTTTAATCTGGCAAACATTTCCCTTGAAATCAGTGGGAGTTTTGCTTGAATGAGGAGTGCAAGGTTGAGCCTTGTATTTCTCCTTTATTTCCTTATTTGCCTAAAAAGGAAACATTATGGTTTTATTCTCAGAAGGTTAGATCATGACCTGCATCTATATGTAAGTGTGCAGTGTGGTAATTTTTATAGTTACTTGAGTGAGGAGATGTCTCAGGTTACTTTATCCTTTCTGGATATCATCTTGGGAACCCCTCTCCCCGCCAAAAAAAAACCCTCACAAAAACCCCATACTCAAGTGATCAATATTTACTCATTCAAACAGTCTCAATACCCTGGGGTTGCAGGGTCAGACCCTCTTATTTTACTTCCACGTGTTTTGTTTCCAGACAAATAGCTGGACAGTGCACATTCTGGTATTTCTTAGGTGGGTGAAACTGCTGTTGGGGGCAAGGACTGCAAGCAAAGTTTGCAGGGATAATTGCAAATATTTAAATCTCTCAAAGGTTTAGAGAAAATTACTTTTCAGGCAGATATTAACTAGTCATAGAATGAATTTCAAATATGTTTTTCCTTTGTATAATTGGGTTTAGAGTTAAAGTATCAAGTTGAAAAACAATATTAATCACTGGGTGAAATTCTGTCTTCCAGTGCTTGTGCTGTCCCCATTTACTTCAGTGGGAGTTGCCTGTGTGCATTGCAAGACACAGTTGCTTTGTTGAAAATAACCATCACTGCCTTTTTGTGGTTGTTTAGAGAGTAATGAGAAAACAGTTGAAATCATCAGCTTTTTCAAAGATGATATTGCAAGTGTTGATTACTGCTGAAAACAGAGAAATAGCACAATTGTCTACTCTGTACTTTGCTTCATGTGTTGGGCATCTTTCATTTATAAAGTGTGTTGTGGCAATTGCATATATGAAATTTTTGTGAATGAGTTAATGTGTTTTTGACTACACGAGAGTTTAGAGTTAACAGCAACATTAGTTTTAGACATTCCATTTGACCATAGCTTGATTCATTATTTGGAATATTACCGTTATGATTTAGTGCCTTGGAAAGCAGATACTTAACAAGCTTATAACATTTTGCCAAAGGGTCTGATCCAGTAAAACACAAAACAAATCATTAGTTCATTCAGTCATTAGTCCCGTTTTTGCACCTCATATTTTAGACTGACGGTAAAAATGACCAAATTGTTTAAGCTTTAGAAATCTTTTCTTCCATTAGCCATATAAACGTCCTTATCATTGTTGCATGAATTCTGTTGGACATGGTCAATTTGGAAATCACAAGCATTTTCTTTGGTGTGGCAGTTTAATGTACAAAATGGCTTTCATTTTAACAGATGGTTGGTGCTAATTTGGCGGAAATCCATTTGGAAAATAGGCACTGAATTTATAGAAATTTCAAATACATTATAGAGTGAATCAGTGGTTATTAGGTAGACTTAAAACATTATTAGAAAATTGACTTTACTAGGATAAGATGTTCACATTTCTCATTTGTCCATCAGTCCAAATATCTTTTGGGCTCTGGGAATTATACTATAAATCACAAGCAGATGCTGGTAGACTTCATTTTCATTTACTGTAGTTTAGATAGTTGTTGTGGGGGGAGAAAGAGGAGTAAGTCTGAATTTGGTTTAACATTATTTTCTGTTGATTGTAAATGTGTGGACATTGGGAGCCTCTTGAAAGATTTTCAGAGAAAAAATTGTGTGTAGACTTTTTTAGTGTTTTTTTTTGTTTAAACTGACAATGAAAATCATTTAGCTTTTAAAATACTAAGTCTCTGGGCAGATGTTGGTTTTATATGTAAAAGAATACAATTAAGGTTTATTGTTGCTTTGTATCTCATTTTCATACTAATTCTATATTTTATTGAAAATGTGATGTTCTTCCTTTCTATCATTATTTCATCAGTTATGCCAATTAAATAGCTGAAAACTGGAAGAGGACTTTAATGGAGGAGATGTTCCTCTATGTTAGCCTCAGCTTAACACTTCAAGCCTGCTGCTTGCGTGTTTTTAGAATTCTGACCCAACCATTATGCCAATGAGTACATGTGTATTTAAATCAGTTCCTCTAATCTAATATTCATGTGTACATGCTAGTTTCATATTGCTATTAGTTGATTAGAAAACTATTAACAAGGTGACATTTGTTTTTTCAGAAAGTCTAATTTGATTTTTCTGTGTTAATTTCCCCATCCAGATACATACTTCTATTTGCCAGGTTGCAATATCTCTAGAATCCGTTATGGTTTACCCCATAGCTCATTTAAAATAATTAACACTTTATTTGTTTGTGTATATCTTTCATTCAGAAGAGTTAAGCTTTAAAAACTAATGTTATATTGCAAAGGTTTTGTAACTCTTGAACTCCTAAAACTCACTGTTGTCACTTGGAATTTTGCCTAAGTAAGGACTGCCAGACTGGGTCCCCCATGGGAAACTGTTCCTACATAATGTACACTTTAAGAACATGACGTGTAAACTTTAATCCTTGGATATAAAGTAAAAATCATTTATTTCTTGTGATCTAGTCCATTTTGGACTAAATGACAGATGTACTTTGTTTTATGATGATCATGGTTATCTATATTGATTAAAGTCTAAAGACCATGTAACTTTAGAAAAGAAGAAACAATCACTAAATAAGACAACAGTGCTTGTTTGCTTTCTTCAGAGTGTAATGTTGGTAGAAGGTAATAGCTTGCTTAACAACCAGTTGAAGCTGAAATTTTAAAATGACTAAAATAGCTGGTAGCTGAACCATGACATAATACAATTCTAAATAGGCCTATAATTAAATAAATTCATACTCAAACTGTATGGTAGTGGGTTTTTTGTTTTTTAAATTGGGAATGATAACGAATATTATAGAACAGACTAGTTGGCACTGATCTGATTCAGAAAATTCTGAGTGAAACAAATGAAACTGCCCTATAGCAGATTATTATCCTTTTGGGATTAAGTGTTGTTTGCCTTACTTCCAAAAGCAAGATGCACTGATTTTACTGAGGCTAAATAAACCAGGCAGGGTAAAGCCTTTCATTTGCATCACTGCTCACTGAAATAAAATAAATCTTATAAATCTATAACATAATTCCAGTTTTCTAATATGTAATTAAGGCTTCTGGTTTTCATTTAAAACCAATACTTGCCACTAAAAGCCTGCTGAAGAAAAGCAGACTTACCGTACTGGTAAATATTGGTTTATACTGAAAACCTCAAACATTTTTCTTACCACTTCTGGCCTATACACCTCTGGCTGTCCACTTACGCCACACCCTGTCAGTGTCAGACTTTAAACCCGAGTAAAGCTGAAAGCTGAGAACTTTGAATTGGGACCAGAGTAAAAAGAATGTAAATGAAGGGCAAACTGGCCTTTTGACTGCATAGATGTCTGCCAGGACATATCTCACATAAATTTTAGCATATAAGAGGGGACACCATCAACTTGAAATTAGTTAATTAAAAAAAATAAACTGTTGCTATATCTTTTTTGATGCAGGATTAAGTCCTTTGATAGTTTTAAAATAGTTTCATATATTACACTTGTCCCTGAGTCTGCCTGCCATTGATGGTGGTGATCCAAGTACATTTTCCTGTACATGAATTGAGCTCTAATTCAGGTCTAAGTGAAATGAGTGAAGAGAACTTGGCTTAGTCCTTAATGCACATGTGGGTCCCCTGGTGCCTAAAAACAGAGTATGATACAATTTGATAAAGGTGTGATACAGGATTGGGCAGTATATTCAAAGCTCTGCAGGAAATAATTTGCAAAGTTTACCTAACCTGTGGCTAGTCCTAACACGTTTTTTGAGCACTAAGATTTAAGAAAACAAGAAATAGCATTTAATCCTTGATAATACAGATCCCTTCCTCTTTGTGCTGTGTTTAATTAGTCTGTTAGGTTTTAAAAAAAACAAAACAAATATTCATTTTTCAGTGAATTAAGTGAAAATTGTCTGATAGCCCAGGAGTTTGCTATTCACAGTCAGTAGCAGTACATGTATCCCCATACCACCCTGACAGTATTTGTTGCAGTCTTGTTTTGGAGTTTTTAGGGGTGAGAGAGTAATTCAGGTCCATGTGGTCCTTGCGCACTCCATTTATACTTCTGATTGTGGTATGAACTGGATCCTCAAGACACCCCAAAGATTCTGATTGGCAATCTGCATTGGCAGATTCCTGGGCCTGTGCGGCTCACAACACAGGATTGGGGCCCCATCCAAATCACCACAGGTAGGTCACTGGAACGTAATCAAGTTAATAACATTAATTCAAACCAGCTGAATTCAAAGGAATAAGTGACCTGGAGGCTATATTCCATTACTAACTCCATGAGCCCCCTATCTTCCTAGCATGTCTTTTTCTTACTTTCATGAAACATTATAGATGTTTTAACTGGACTCTGAGACAGGCTACAAACATCTTTTGACATATTGACTGTGTATTATTTGGTAGTTGAGCCAGAAAGCCTCAATATTTTTTTTAAAAGCTAGTTATTCTGTAGGTTCTCCGCAATAAATTGTAACTCGAACAGAGAGTGTAAACAGACTATAGTAATATGAATATAGCACAGCTGTTCTGACATATAGTGTGAAACATGACTAGTGTAAATATTATAAAACTGGTTCAGGGCAATCAGATGAAGCCTGATCATCCAGTGCCAATTTGCAAGGAAGACACGAAGTGCACATCTGGGTTAGCTTTTTTTACCTGCTTAATTGGCTGTGCGCAGAATAGATTATGGCAGACTGCAATGTCACATTGGCCATTGGACAGGGAGCATCTGTCTGATTAGACCACCTTCTGCCTGTCCGACAGGCAGGGGTTTCTTGGTGTGTTGGCTCACTCTATAGCCTGGAAAGTGGAACATAAACATCTGGTATGGATTAGGAAAGGTCCTGTGCAAGACTC